>CM053765.1:89979745-90144648 GCA_028658305.1 Pachyuromys duprasi
TAGGATTGGAAGGTCGTGCTGAAATATACACACCTAGAGAGGATATACAAGAAGGAGGACCCAGGTTGGTATGATCAATGCTCGTTTAGATGAACAAATAGGATGGACATTGAATAGAGGAGAAAACAAGCAACAGGACAGGAGCATGCCAAGGAGGACCTCTGGGGGGGGGGGTCAATGTAGCGATGTATCAGAGTAGATATTAAGACTCGCGATCAAGCCTTTGGCAGAGGGCGAGAAGTAATGATAGATCTGGGGGAGGTTGGTGAGACTTGGGGAGAACAAGAGCTCCACAAAGACCAAACTGAGCAGGGCACAGGGGTCTTATATGAGACAGTTTCTCCAACCTAGGACTATATATGGATATGGCCTAGAACCCCCGCTCAGATGTGGCCCATGATAGTGTCGAACTGAAGACCCTAGTAAGGGAAACAGGGACTGTTTCAGTCTTGAACTTGATGGCTGACTCTTTGACCCTCCCCCAAACATGCCAGGGAGTAACAGCCTGGCTAGATCCCAGGGGAGGACATTGCACCCAGCCCTGAGGAGACAGGATGAGCTGGGGTTGGATGGAAGGGGAAGAGGTCCTCCCCTGTTGGTGGACTTGGAGGGGGCGGGGAGGAGATGAGGGAGGGCTGGGAAGGGTGGGAGGGAATGAGGGAGGGGGCTACGCCTGGGATGCAAAAAATCTAACCTGTGATTGATATAAAAATAAATATTTTTTTTAAAAAAGGGGAAGACAATCCAGCTAGAAGTCATCACCCAAGAGTACTTTCTGGTGTGGCTTCTGGAAAGAACTATCCAGGACTATATGGCTGGAAGGGACAGGACTTTAATGTTTTCTCTACCTGAAAGATTGGTCCTTTTGTCTTGGATTTTAGAGACAGTGTTTCACATGGCTCTACTTTGGGTGTTCTCAAACTCTGTAGTTGGTTAAGGGTTATTCTGAATCCTGGTCTTACTGTCTTCATCAACAAAGGGCTGAGATTGGAGGTGTGGATCACCAGCTCCAGCACGGTTTAGGGAGCTAGCTGGAAGTAGGAGGATGAGGAATTCAAGGTCAACCGTGACAAGCGACCCAGACACAAACAAAAGATACATAAGTGCCAAGGAGACTGAAGCGGTCAGGCAGGCTGTCTCTTAGATACACTTAGCTCTCCAGTACTTCACCCTTGTAGTGCATCTGGAGGAGCACAAGCCACCTCCACACTGGGAAGGCCAAGCCGCGTCCCTGCCACCGCCCAGCCTCCCGGAAGAGGAGGTGCCTGCTCTTAAACCTCCGGGGCGTGGCCGCCATCCAAAGAGCTTCCCTGTCCGTCCACTCGCGGGCCTCCATCCGGAGCTGCGGCAGGTGTGCATAGGTCCCTGGTGGATGGGCAAGAAGCAAAGGTTTGCATATCACGTGGGAAAGGCAAAGTAGTGCACAGAACGGGTGCACTGGCGCCTACGACCTACCCCCAACCTGGGTTTCCCCATCATCTCCCCGCTTCCCGCCTCAAAACGGCACCCCTGACCGCAGCGGCTCGAAGCTTACGGCTGTTGTAAGTTCTTAAGGGGGAAGTCGAGCCTTGAAGGGTATGCTAGGACCCCTTTGGAAGCACTTCCGTTATGTCTGAAAAGAACCTGGAAATTTAGTTTTTCAAATGGAAGGTAAACGGGGGCTTGAAACCCAGCAGTGTCTTCACCACACCCTTCCTTCCGCAGCAAGGTTGGAGCTTTCACCATGGGATGGGCCGGGGATGCAGGGTGCACGCCTCGTCCTCCCATACGGCCTCGGCCTGCATCTGAGCGCCGCGTGGTCACTGTGGTCTTCCTCGGCCTGCTACTCGACCTCCTGGCCTTCACATTGTTGCTGCCTCTGCTGCCGGGGCTGCTGGAGAGTCACGGCCGGGAACAAGTAAGCCCCTCCCCTAAGGCCGGAGCTCACCCCCTCCCCAGCCTAGCACCCACTCACCCAGCTGGAGTTGCTTTCCTTGTCACCCAGGACCCCCTCTATGGCTCGTGGCAGCGTGGGGTAGACTGGTTTGCCACAGCCATTGGGATGCCAGCCGAGAAGAGGTACAACAGTGTCCTGTTCGGAGGTATGTCGCTGCGTGCCAGGCTGCAGCCCACAGCCGGCTTCTTGGCCAACCTTCCCCTGCTCCCTGAGTTCCTGCAGAGCCTTCTTTGACTGGCAGGCCTGTTTTGTTTTTTTGTCTGTTTTGGTGTTTTTTGTTGTTTTGTTTTGAGGCCACCTGAACTTCAGTCAGTGAGTACAAAGCTAAGTGTGGTCTGCACTCTAGGATTGCTAAAGCCACCAGTGATGGTGACCTCTCTTTTAGGTCTCATCGGCTCAGCCTTTTCCCTCCTGCAGTTCTTCTCTGCACCGCTCACAGGAGCTGCCTCTGATTGTCTGGGGAGGCGCCCAGTGATGATGCTCTCCCTGGTAAGTCACTGGACTCAGCTGCCAAGAAGCAGAGAGGAGAGAATGCAGCTGTGGGTTCCCTTCCAGCAGTGAATTCTCACCCCTTCTAGAGGGGCCTTGTGGCCCCTGGTGTTACACCAAACTAAACACGCCTAAGGAAGGCATAAAGGACACAGGTAGCTCGGGTCTGAGGGGTGTTATATGTTGTTGACTCTGGGCCCTTGGTGGCCCCAAGTGACCGACCATTCCTGCCAATTGACCTCCACCCATCGGCAGACAGGTTTGGCCATCTCCTATGCAGTGTGGGCTACCTCTCGGAGCTTTGCAGCCTTCTTGGCCTCAAGAGTGATAGGAGGCATCAGCAAAGGGAATGTTAGCCTCTCCACAGCCATTGTTGCTGACCTGGGCTCGCCTCCAACCCGCAGCCAAGGCATGGTGAGTAAACAGACCCAGGGAATAGGGATTGATGTCTGAGCTTCAATCTCTGTGCCCAGGTCAACGTCATTTTTCCCTAGGCAGTCATCGGGGTAGCCTTCTCCCTGGCCTTTACTTTGGGCCCCATGCTTGGAGCATTCCTGTCTGTGGAAATAGTGCCCTGGATCAGCCTACTCTTTGCAGTCTCCGACATGTTGTTCATCTTCTGCTTCTTGCCAGAGACACTGCCCCAGGAGAAGCGGGTGAGCCCAGGTCCAGGGGTGGGTGCTCTTTCTGTACTTACGAAGTGATTTCCTTTATTTGTGCCCATGTCGGGGCTGCCCTCAAGCTGCCAGCACCTCCGGGGTTCCTGGATCTTTGCCCCTAGTCTCACAGTTGGGGCTGCCTGCAACGTGAGATGCTCACTCTGGCCCTCCCAGCCTCCTGGCCAGCCTTCACTTCCTCCCACAGGCTCCTTCTGTCACCCTGGGCTTCCACACTGCTGCCAACCTGCTCAGTCCCCTGGCCTTGCTTCGTTTTGCAGCTGTCACTCAAAGTCAGGATCCACCCTCAGAGGACAGTAAGGAGCCTACTTCTAACTGAGCTCTGGCTTTTGACTACCCAGCATGAGCAGAGAAGATCAACATGTGCTCTATGTTGACTTGCAGGACTCAGAAACTTACGTCGTTTGGGTCTTGTCTACTTCCTCTACCTCTTCCTGTTCTCAGGCCTAGAGTATACACTCAGCTTCCTTGCACACCAGCGCTTCCAGTTCAGCAGGTAGGTGCCCATCCTAGAGAGGCTCTGCTTCAAGGCCTGAAGACCCCAGGTCCAGGAAGCCTTTGTGGTAGCCCTCCCAGCACCCTGCCGCCCTTGCCCATCCCCCCAGGCAGTTGGTGGCCTAGGAGGCTGGGTGCTCACCTTCCACCTCCTAGCCTGCAGCAGGGCAAGATGTTTTTCTTCATCGGCCTCACCATGGCCACTATACAGGGCACCTACGCCCGACGGATCAGCCCTGGCAAGGAAGCTGCAGCTGTGAAGCGAGTAAGGGACTTACTTCCTCCACAGCTTGGTCGGGTGGTGCCCTCGACTCCCAGCTGGCTGTGGAACCAGTCCTGACATTTCTGTTTCCCCCAGGCAATGTTGCTACTGGTACCAGCCTTCCTCCTCATTGGCTGGGGTCACTCACTGCTCATGTTGGGCTTGGGACTACTGCTCTACTCCTTCGGTGAGTGGGCCCTGCCAGGGCTGGCATGGTTGTCCCTGTGCCTGTCCTTGGCTGACAAGTGCCTCCCAATACTCTCCCACCAGCTGCTGCTGTTGTAGTGCCCGGCCTATCCACCATGGTCTCCAGTTATGGTGAGAGCCCTCCCCCAAAGGCTACTCAGGGTAGGAGAGGGCCAACAGGCAGGTGACATGTCCTCTCTCCTCAGGGTCTCCAGGGCAGAAAGGCACAGTCATGGGCATACTGCGGAGCCTAGGCGCCCTAGGTAGGGCAGTAGGGCCCGTGGTGGCTGCCTCAGGTAAGTGCTTGCCATGTCCCTCCTGCAGCCATCTCCAGCTGCCTGCTCTTCCTGGCAGCTCAGGGGAACAGGACAGGAACTGTGAAAAGCCTGGTTGAGCACCTCTCTCTCCACAGTGTACTGGCTGGCTGGGGCCCAGGTCTGCTTCACTGTATGCGCCGGGCTCTTTCTGCTCCCCTTCTTTCTCCTGCGGAAGCCGAGCCATCCAGCACAGACTCTCAAGGAGGAGTAGCTGAGCTGAGCTGCCTCACCCCAACCCAGCTGCCAAGTGGGAACCTGGGCCAGGACCGCTCCGCTCCTACCCACTCCTTCCTCCAGGCCCAGGGAGGCTTGCTGAGCCCCTCCCCTCTCAGTATGGCATCCCAGCAGGAAGCCTAGGCAGCTACACCCTCTTCTTACTCCAAAGCATTTTAGGCTTCTGATTGTTTTTATCCGTCATCCTTCTGAATGACCAATAAAGCAGCTATTTTGTACCAAGTGCCTTTCTTTTTGTCTTAATATTCTCAGACAATTTCATACTAAATGTTCTATGATAAATGTAACTACCCCATTATCCTCTTTATCATCTCCCACTCCTGAAGAACCGCTTTCCAGCAGCCCCTCTCCTGCTTTTTGTGGTGGCCCGCTGGAATTTAATTAGTGAGGGCATGGTGTGGAGTTATTTACTGGAGGATGGACTACATCACTGGAGAAAATGACTTCTCCTGCCCCCACCCCCACCCCTAGAAACCTTAACTTCTAATGGCTGTTTCTTAGGGAAGAGTGAGGCCTATCAAGCTCTTCCCCTATCAGTAACAGAATGTTGCCAAGCCCAAATTTTATGATGTGCCCTTCTGCACCATAAGAAGCTATTGGTGACATCTGATCAAAAATTAAAGGCTGAAAAGATAGCTTAGCAGTTAAGAGCATTGGCTGCTCTTCCAAGAGGACCCAGGTTCAATTTTCAGAATCCACCTGGCAGGTCACGATATCTGTAACTCCAGTTCCAGGGAATCTGGAACCCAACATGGATATATATGCAGGAAAAACACCAATGCACATAAAAATAAATTTTTAAAAAGAAAGTCGCCCACTCTTATCACAGGACAAACTCTTAGGAAACCCTATTTTAAGGCCAGCAAGGTGGCCTAAGGAGGGCACCTGCCACTAAGCCTAATGACCTGAGTTTGATCCCCAGAATGCACATGGTAGAGAACACACTGCTCAGGTTTTCCTTTGACCTCCATGCACACAACTAGAACACACACATACCCACAGCTAAATAAACTAAGGAAACAAAGACATTAAAATACAAAGTTGCTTCCTAACCTTAGACAAGGAAACTGCTTAAAGACTTTTATTTGTGAGTAAAACCTGTTACAATGAGGAAAGGACACATAGGACCTGTCCTCCAAGTCTGTCCATATATGCAACGATATTTCATGTGTAATACAAAGAATTAGACTACAAAAGTGAGAAGAGTCATTGCATATGTGGGATAAAGGAAGGGGCAGGAAGGAGGACAAGGAAGAGTCCAGATGAGTGAAATTAGGACTAGGGTGAGAACTTCATTTCACCTCAGTGACTAAGTGAGACAAGCAGCAGGCTGTGGGGTCTGCTTGGTGCCCAGTTGGGAGGATCACAGGGCCCCGCCCACACCCTCACACCTGCTCTACAGAAGCCTGACCGACCCCAGCAGAGGTGTCCCGAGGGCTCCAGCAGGCTTCCTCACTCCTAGTCAGGCTGGCAGTGACGGTTCCTCAAACAGGGACCCTATTATAATTCTACCGGACACCCTGCATTTCCCACTAAGCAGTTTCAAGCCCTTTTCCAGGGATGAAAGTTAAGTAAAAACTCACAATAGGATGAATCAAGGAAGTCATGGGCTCCATGAATGATGCAAGACATTAGTTGGCACCTCCAAGGCTGGCTTCTACCATGAGTTACCCTTTATCAAAACCAGACATCTTTCAGACTGAGTTAAGATCCCTGCTCCGCTACAAAGCCTCCCCACACAAGTCAAGAGTGTTCTGCTGCAATCTGTCACAGGTTCTACAACAAAAACTAAAGCAAAAAGTAGCCTATTCAAATTCACAGTCAAAATGTAGGCTAAATTGCAAACCTGCTGAAAGAAAGTTCTAAAAAGGACTCTTCCCCCTCCAGGTATCTGTTCCCTATGATGGGAATCCAAGACCCCAGTAAGATAAACTATGAGCGCCTGAATCTGGTTCTGGTTTTGGTCATGGGGTCACCAGTTAGACCATGCATAGCATTGTGCTGGGTGTACACAGCGTCACTCACTGCTAGGGCAGCAGGCTCAACCCATTTCTTTAAGGCAGCCACAATGCCCTGGGCCGCTGATGGGCATGAAAGTTCTCAGACTACAGCTGCATTCCCTGTGTATGGGGCTAACTGACATCACTGAGCAGAGGATGCCAGCAGAAGCCGAGTCCAAATCAGCCACCTGAGACTCCACTGGGTGGAGGGAAACTGAGCAGACAATTCAATACTCACAACAGAAAGAAGAGTGAGAGGCAAGGCTCAGGAGGGTGACGCTGTAACCAGAGCTGGCAGAAGCCTCCGATGCCTTCCAGCCAGGACCAGGATTCAGTGTCCCCCTCCTGCAGGGGGCCACAACTCACAGGTGTACACTAAGCCCATCTCCCCTCAGAACCCAAGGCCCAGGGTAGGGGCTGAGCACACACAAGGTTAGCACTGGTGCAGGGGCTGACCACATATGGGAAGGGGCTCTAGTCACATGGAAGTCTTGGCTTTTTGCATTCCATTACACAAGAGGACAGAACACAAAATGAAAGGGGAATCCTGGCAGAGCCAGTTCTTTAGACATGACAGTATGCAGGGCAGGCCTTCAGGAGTCACTCTTCTTCTTGCTCTTCTTCAGGAAGGAAGGGGTGCGGAACTTCTTCTTCTTTTTGGACGGGGACTTGCCTGGAGACCCATCGCTGCCAGGGTCCATGGGAGACCCCTCCTCAGTGGCAGGGGAGGCTACCTCTTCAGCCCCTGGAGCTGAAGCTGAGGCTGGCTCAGGGTCAGCCTCAGCAAGGGGCTGAGTGGGATCTGGGGAACCATGGGCTTCTTCCGCCACTGCTGGGAAGCCAAGTGCTTCTGAAGGCTCATCAGGGGAGAGGGCAGGAAGAGGCGGCTTGAAGGCGGTGGCATCACCATCATCCCTGGATGTCGGCTCCTGGGGTGTCGGCTCCTGGGGAAGGTCTGACGGTGATAGTGAGATGGGTTAAAATTTGGACAGAGCAGCTGGAAATAAGAACACTGGCCAGACCTGCCAACTTCTGGTAGTTTCTAGGTATTCCTTAGATCAGAAACTTGACACTTGGTCTACTCTACTTTACCACTGGATGTAGCATGTTATAAAATGTAGACTCAATCTCAGAAGGATTCTAGTACCTTCTCATGAAGAACATCCTGACCAAACTATATTGACAAGAGCCAGATTACAACTGGCCACTTCTGCAAACAGACTGCCTCAGGACATGTCACTCTACTAGACAATGAAGAGAGGTTTGCTGGTATATTAGTGTCCAGAAATTAAATCTAAATTTGGTTCTACAACATTGTGTCTCCCTGAAGGCAGCCCACAGAAAAACAGGAGCCAACTATGAAATCACATAGGCAATAAAATAAAAATGTGGTTAGCTGTGTAGTGAACTATAAATCAAGCTGCCTTCACCATTTGAATAGCTAAACATAAAGAACAAAATGTAACAGAGTGAGGGCAAGTTTCCATCTGAGACACAACACATTTCTCTGCTGACCAGGGGACACCAGTATTGTAGATAGTCTATAAAATCATAAGCAATTGGCATGTTAGGCAACACCAAACCATTTAGTACTTAAAAGAAGCCAAAGATCAGGACCAAGAGCAGCTGAGCTAAGCATGGGTTAGGAACAGCCTGGCCGCCAAAGACTCCAGGCCTCAAACATGAGTGCTTAAGCTCTGGAGGCAGGAGACGCTCCCAGAGGACACCCTGATGGCTATCCTCTGAGGCAGCATAATTGGCAGAGAGAGAACTGCAGACCCATGGGGTGTCATACACCCCAGCACCAGGGCTCTCTCTGCCAAGCTCACTGCAGAACAGCTCTCACTCCAGCCCATACAGGAGCCAGTTCCAACTTAAGCACAGACCCAAACAAGCCTTTGTAAACACCAGGCGGCAGAATCCACCCAGTTAGAACCCAGCCTGCATTTACTCCTGACCCTTTATGGCAAACACTCCCCACCAAGCAATCAAGAAATTCTCAAACGTTAAACTAATAGTTTTTTGTGGTCCAGAGTACACTGGGCAGCGTTAACGTAAGGGCCAGGAGCATCCTGGGAAGCTGACCCCATCTATAAGCATTCTAGTGACCAAGGAGGCCACTGGGCGTATTAATGAGGTTCTCCTGTTTTTATTTGGATATACAGAGAACATAAGCAACAGAGAAGCAGGAAAGCAAGGCACAGCGCAAGCACCTGGTTAGAGCATAGACAGGCGCGGGTACTTACTAGGGTAACAGGTACTCTTTAGCACATCCGTCTCCTGCTGTAAGGCAGCCACAAGAAAGAAAGCACAAGTAGAGAATCTATGCATTCAGTCACAGCCATTGGGTTACATAAGAAGAAAGGCCAAGCCACTCTTTTAAAGACCACAGACCGGGGTGAGGGGAGCCAGGAGACACAGACATACATGGGAGACTAAGGGACAAACGTGTCACGTGTCAGACCACACAACACATACATGCGGTGGTCTGAGAGGCATAGGGGGCACGCAGCACTCTCAGATGACTGATTAGTGCGCAGCAGGTCTCGAGTCCTGCAGCCCCCACACAACCGAAGGCACCAAGGCGTCATCAGACTCCGATCAATGCTGGAAGTGTGCAGGCAAAGGGCAAACCTAACACGACAGGATGGTGGACAACACCCCTGAAGTTTGCCCTCCCCCAGTCACAACAGCTCATACTATCTTGACACAGGTTACACCAGATGGAGCAGCTACAGGATTAACAGCTAAGGTTTCCAGACCTGTGTGGCACTGGTTTTCTGGTAATGCATACTTCTTCATCCATGTTAATGGAATGATGGCCACATTCCATTGCCAGTGCACCTAGGCCATGCAACCTTCCACAGCGGGGCAGCCAGTGCCTCACTACAGGACTCACCTTCTTCAAGCTTGACAGGAGTGCTGGGGGGGGTGCTGGGGACAGCTGACTGGTCTGGAGGACTCTTTTCTTTCTGCTCTCTTGTCTCGTCCAGATTTTCTACAGATGTAAACAAAGTGAGTACACGGTGCAGAGATGGAGAACTCAGGAGCTACCTCCTCCATCAGCAGCAGAGCAGCCAGCCTTCCAGCCCTTTTCAGGCTGCAGAGACACCCAGGATGCATCTCAGGAAGCCAACTGGACCCCTGGCCTAGAGTCTGCTCTTTTCCACACAACAGAGGTACTGACTGAACTTCAAAAGAACTAATCATTTGTGGCCTTCAACTAGCAAGTACTCTGCATCAGCCTATCAAGTGCTAGAATTGCAAGCATACGCCAGCACCTTGGTTAACTTCTTCGTTATTACAAAGACAACCTTCAGGGAACAAAGTTGGCTTTGCAGGCAAAAAACAACCGCCACACAGCCTGACAACCTGAATTAAATACTGGGAACACATATACCTGGCAAGTTATCCTCTGACCTCTATGCATCCACCATGGCATGTGTGTATACCTACACACACACACACACACACACACACACACACAGAGAGAGAGAATAACCTCAGTTATTCAAACAGAATCTTCCATTGATGCCCTGTGACCAAGTGGTAAGCATGTCCTCTATGAGTGAGAAGCCCCCATGGCTACAAAACAACCAATCAGGAAGTCACACTAACATTATTAGGGTTTTCTTTCTTTCTTTGCTAAGATTCATTCATTCATTCATTCATTCATTCATTCATTCATTCATTCATTCATTATGCTGTTCTGACTGCATGTACACCTGGTTTTCTTTCTTTCTTTGCTAAGACTTATTAATTTATTTATTATACTGTTCTGCCTGCATGTACACCTGCACACCAGAAAAGGGCACCAGATCTCATTATAGATGGTTGTGAGCCACCATGTGGTTGGTGGGAATTGAACTCAGGACCTCTGGAAGAGCAGCCAGTGCTCTTAATCTCTGAGCCATCTTTCTACCCACCCCCTTTTTTGTTTGCTTGTTTTTGTTTTTCAAGACAAGGTTTCTCTGGCTGCCTTGGACTTGTTTTGTACTCTAGGCCTCAAACTCACAGAGATCCACCTGCCTCTGCCTTCCCAAATTCTGGGATTAGAGGCGTGTGCCACTGCACTGGGCTGGGGTTTAGTTTCTTACATAAAATGTTTCCCACCAATAATCTATTAAGTGTGCTCACACACGTGAATGCCGACATCTTTGGAGGTCAGAGGATGGTCCACGTGTCAGTCCTCAACTTCCCCAGTGTGTGAGACAGGGTCTCATCTTTATTGTGTTGCTGTGCACTTCAGGCAAAATGGCCCCTAGCTTCCACACAGCCTGTGTCTACTGGGATTACAGATTTAGGTGCTTCTGTGTCCGTCCAGCCTTTACATGGACTCTGGGGGTCCAAACTCAGGTTAACAGGTTTGTGCAGGAAGTGCTTGACCCCTGAGTCTTTCCCCCAGACCTCTATCAGTAACATAAACTTTGTCAACTCCAATGTTGTTTTTGTTTTAGTTTTCTAAAGGAGACTGATGAGGACCAAAGAAAAAAGTATAGGAAACTGGGGGCCCAGATATAGAAAACCCCAAGATTACTTCTCATTTAAGAAAAATATGTATCAATTATTATCATAATTTTTTAAATCGCCATCTTTCATCTAAAAATAAATCTCCTATCAGTAGCCTGAGATCATCAGGCCCCTTATTTTGGACACTAGTCACTCTCCTAAGCGCATCAGGGTCTCTGACACAGATTCAACTCTGACAGGTAGGCTTCTTTCCTGGCCTTCCAGGATAAAAGCTACCTCTGCCCTCCTGAATAAAACATGGGACAGCTCCTAGACACAGCCAGCGCTTTACCCTCTTCTGGCAGGCTCTGCCCTCTGCCAAGCGCCGCACCAACTGCAAGCAAGGCTTCCAGGTGATGCTCTGATGGCACCACATTGCTCCCAGCTTACACTGAGGAGACTGAGCGACTACATTTCACATAACTCACATTTCTTCAGCAGCTACACAATGTAGCACTTAGTCTAAAACAAGACCAAATGAAGTTAAGTAGGATCAAATGAAATTATCATTGTAGGTGCCCAACGGCCCAGGAGGGTGGTGCCCTTCATACTAAGAACCGTCTGCTGTGCATGGGAGGACAGCTAAGGAGCACACTTGGGGTTCAGTACAAAGAACTAAGCTGTAGGTCAGTTCGTGGCTCTGAGGGTAGTGGTGTGAAAGTTCATGGGCACGGCATCTCAGCCCCAGGCCCCTCCTAGTTCCAGTCAATGGTTCCCAGTGTATGGTGAGCAGGGAATTCAGGGAGAGGGTAATGTGGCCCCACATCAAAGCTGTCCTACAGCCTATAGGCCTGCTTCTGTTAATCCTCAAATATTAGGACCTGATTTTCAAAGGTTGGAGGTTTAGAGGCACTTCTTCTGTCAAATTCTGACATTTAGCTCTGCTTCCATTTGTTATAAAACTATCCTATAACTTTTGACAAAATCATGACCAATGTTGTCAAAAGGTGACCAAGAGGGGGAAAGAGCCATGGCAGCAGCAGCAGCACTATTCTTGACATGGTCTGAAACATGCCAGAACAATCAGCATACTAGCTCACGCCCCATGATTACCCCTGCACAAGGGCATTTCCAACCTTGTAATTCACAGCCTAGGAGCACAGGAGAGGGTTATAAAAAAAGAGGACTGTGCTAGAAGCCCCAAGCTATGAGAATCATTGTAATAAGGACTTTAATTTGTAAACAGACCACAGTCCAACCAAGAGCCTCAATGCTCAAAACAGAAAAATCATAGACCCAGCCCAACCCCAGATTTTGCCGTGTGCACCCTTGTTTCCAATAAAGCCGTTCCTCCCAGCTACAGGCTCCCGCCCCTGGGGACCAGCCCATCTCCCAGGGACTTTAAAGATGCATATATAGCATTTGGAATGGTGCCTGCCCCTGCACTGATTAGTTATGACCAGGGAGCATCAAAGAATCAATGAATCGTGAGGCCTCTTCTCAGGGAAACTTTGGCAGAAATACTGCAAGAATAAAAAGTAAGTATCTCTTAAACATAATACTCAAGCTGTCTTTCCTAATAACTAATTCAAATAATGACGTCAAGTGGACAGAAATCCCAAATGACCAGCCCTGCACATAACCCAGGTGAAGGAACAGTCTGAGTGCTGAGTCTTCTAACCCATTTTTCACTGAAGCTTCTGGAAGAGCAGAGCAGAATCTCTAGCTCACCGTCCTCTGGGCAGAATCCCTCTACACTTTTTTATGGTGGTGCACCCAAGCCTGGCCCCTCGCTGCAGAGTGTCCCTTATACAATTCCCTAACAAGCACCGTTCCCGGTGGGTTTGTTGTTATTCGTTTGTTTGTTTGAGACAGGGTTTCTCTGTGTAGCCTTGGCTGTCCACTTTGTAGACCAGGCTATCCTTGAACTCACAGAGCTCCAACTGCCTCTGCCTCCCAGAGTGCTGGGATTACAGGCCTGTGCCACCATACCCAGCTACCATTTCCAATGTTTAACCTTAATTCTTTCCTTCTAGTCCAAAGACTACAGTAGGACTGTGAGGACATACTGCTCAGGCCTTAACCAAACAACATGTATGCTTCATGCACAAGACTTTTCTCACATAGAGAAGCTTCTGGACACTTTTTCCTACTTTCTGGAGTAACTACACCCAGATATCAGGAGCATGCACACACCTTCAGAGCAACCCCACACCCGGATGTCAGGAGCATGCACACACCTTCAGAGCAACCCCACACCAGATGTCAGGAGCATGCACACATCTTCAGAGCAGCCCCACACCCGGATGTCAGGAGCACACCCACCTTCAGAGCAACCCCACACCCGGATGTCAGGAGCACACCCACCTTCAGAGCCCTTCTGCTTCCGCTCCACCTCCCGACGGTACTCCTCTAGTTCTCGGTCTGTGAGTGTGTTGAAGGGGTTGGGGCCTGTGGTGCTCACGATTACGTGGGGCTGGTATTCCTTCTCAATGATGGCTTTGGAGGCCGTTACCAGCTCCCCCTGTGGACCAAAGAGACTTGGTATTCAGGACCACGACCTGGTGGAACCTCCCTCCTCCCGGGAGCACAGCAGGCAGCAGGGAGATGGGGCTTTTCGGGAACACACAGACATGAGACGGTCCCACTCGGTGGGACCTCCCTCCTCCTGAGCACACAGCAGCAGCGGCGGAGAGGTCTTTACCAGGAGCACACAGACATTTCAGGACCACACTTGCCAAGACCCATGGCCAAGGGAGACTTTAAAGGCAAAGGCACTGAGTGAAGTGTAGAGTCAGGAGCACATATAACCTAGAGGAGCAGCCTCCCCCGCCCCTGCAGGCAGGAATGGCAGAGGACTATGCCTACGCACTGCTTTCTAAGCAATCCAATCCCATGTGACCTCAGAAAATGTTCATTCTACAACAATCAGGGCAAAGTGTATGACGATTGGCTAATGTACTTTCATTGTGTTTTATTTGGAGACAGGGTCTCACTATTAGCTTCAGCTGTCCAGGAGCTCATTCTGTAGACCAGGCTGGCCTTAAATTCAGAGATCCACCTGCCTCTGCTGGAATTAAAGGTCTGCACCACTACACCTGACCTGAGATGTGCTTAGGCTGTTAAGGCTTAACATGTTTTCTGCCCTTCTAACTGGTTTACAACCAATTCCTGAACTTATCCCACAGCATTCACAGATAATAAAAGATTCCCAAATAGCAAGTTTGCCTAATGAACCTGGAAACTGAAAATCTGTGACACAAAAAAGCAAGCAAAGCTCCAAGGCAGCTCTTGACTACTGCCAAAGATGATAGACTGCAGAGGGCCTACTGGTGCAGCAGGGGCCACAGCGCAGCCTGCCCCTGCCCCACAGCAGGGGAGGACACCATCCAGAAGACAAAAACATGCACATGATTCAATGAAAGCTTATGAAACAAGGAATCCCAAATCATTCAGATGTTAGAAGATATGCCTGTAGCCTCCGATCACACACTAACAAGGGATGAACACCAGAAGGAATCAGTGTCCGGCAGTACTGGCTCCTAGAGACAGTCAACCCACACCAGCAACTACTCTTCAGGCACTTGGAGAAGCTGTTGTATCTGGGTTGAATAGGGACAAAGAATTTAGAGTACTCCATGTGTAACCTCTGACATAGATGCCCTAGGAGAGGAGGGCAAGCATAAATAGGGAGCTTTGCTGAATTGCCCTGAGACTCACGATGAAGGTATCCTCTGTTGGATCTGGCCTAAGAATGACTGGCTTTTCATTTATGAGTAGCTCAGGCACTGCAAGATAGAGGGATTTTGAATTCTGTCACTTTTTAATGCTGGTTGAAAGAAGCCCCATCCTGTCCAAAGGGCATACTCAGCCTTAATATCCACAAAAGGATCCTATTAGCAAAATCCTCCAAAAGCAACGACAGGGCAGTATGCTGACCGCCATCACTCACAATAAAATGAGAGGGGTTATCAGGCCCGAGAAACAAGGCCAAGTTTATGTAATCAAATGATAGCAGGCATCCACTGTCACTGAGACAGCAGAGCCTCTTCTTCAAGTTTTGACGTCCTAGAAGACAAGCAAACTCCCCATGCCAGATCAGCTGGCCCTCAAGAAGCACACAGCAGACCCTCCGTACTGATAAGACCAAATGTGAAAACATGTCAGGCAGCCTCTGACTGAGCCTTGCCTATAATGCAGAGACCCTGGTGAGTAGAGCAGCCAAGACTAAGAAGGCAAGACCATGAAAGATTGATATTACCTCACTCCTGGTTGCCCAACAGGAACTCCACCCAAAACAGGGTCCCAGAAACTATTTCTGTACTTGATTGAGGCCTATGACTGAAACAAAGACCATAAGGTATGCACACCTGGGTTAGTAACCAACCCTCTCAGAACAGCAGGTTCTCATCTGTAAGGGCTGACTTCAGTTTTCTAGGCTCTTCACCTCACTCACCCACTTCCACTCCCAGAAGTGCCTTCTCTCTTCTTAACAAACTATTCCTAATTCCATCTTAACTTAAAAAGCATGACTTTCTCCCTCTCCCCTTCTTGCAACTGTCGAGATTTTCACCTGATGTATATTTTTTTAAACCCTTAATAAAATTCTCCTCGAGCTAGAGAAAGACAAGAGACACTCAGATCTGGCTTTTATAGTGCTGGGACATGAACATGCTAGGTGCTTATCACACAGTCATAGTCCAAAAGTCAGGCTTACTCTCTTAGCATTTCTACCACACAGCGTGAGGAGTACAGGCCAGTTGGGCTCACAACACACAGACTGGACTGGAGAGTCCTTCCCTGGGAAGATGTCAACACAGCCCTTTAAACTCTTGTCTCTAACACTTAATGTACATGAAATAAAATCCAGAAGGTGGCCCAGATTTTTTACAGGCTCCATACCGGGCTGTGCAAGACTCAAGTAGAAGAGGCTCTGGTATCTCCTCCACCTGGGGAAAGCAATACCAACACTAGATGAGCAGCCATCAGCAAAGGAAAAGCCCAAGCTAAGTAATTTTTCCAGAAAGGCCACAAGTTCTCAAGTCTCAAAACTCTGTTTCTCGGGTCCTCAAAAGAGATGCAAGTCTCCCTGTGCCTGCCTCACTTGGAGGAAGTACCTAGGACAAAGACCTTTTTGAACTCTGAGCCAAACAAATCCCTCTTTTCTTTCTTTCTCCTTTCTTCTTTGTTTTGTTTTTTTGAGACAGGGTTTCTCTGAGTAGCCTTGGCTGTCCTGGACTTGCTCTGTGGACCAGGCTGGCCTGCCTCGAATTCACAGAGATCCCTCTGCCTTCCCCCCCCCCCCCGCCAAATGCTGGGATTACAGGCTTAAGTTGCTTTTGTCGGGTATTTTGTTGCAGCAACAAAAAAAGTAATAGAATAATAAAAAAGAGCTAGCGCAATAGCTTACATACCAACTGGGTGTGAAGCTGAGTGGAAGTCTATCGCCTGTCATAAAGGCACTTGAGATGTCTTCTATCCTCATCTTAAGATGCTCCCAACCCAAAGTTAGTTAGCTGGGGTTGGCCTGCAATATGCTCTTCTGAGTACACATGGGAATTTGTTCAGACTGTAAGGACACACCCTTAAAACACCCAGGTGACCTGCCCACGTCTGAATAGGGCTAAGAACAGGAACTAAAGCTGTCATTGGATGAAGAGCCAGCCCAAAATGGTACAATAGGCTTCCCTGATGCTTTCCAAGCAGCCCCAACAAGTCAAAACCTATGAAATGCACAAGACCCAAAAGACAGAACAGCAACTGGGACTATGCTGCAGCCCACAAAGCTGGAAGATGAGACTGTAAGCTGGCGTATGAGGCTTGCAGACCACATAACCTCACACACAACAAATAAACACTATTATTAACTGAGCAATCACATGACATATGGCCCAAAGTACCAATAAGAAAGGCAAGTTAAAGGGTAAAGAGCATCCCCTACCCATTCCCTGACAAATTCCTTCAAGAGGTAGATAGGAATAAATATAAAAATGTGAAGACAAGACTCATTTAATACATAAGTATGAAAATATGCAAAATAATGTCATCAGGAGATATTCCAGCAAAAACTTAGGACCTCAGTATATATCTAATTCTATCTGGCAATCAGAACACCTTTAAAACAATACTTAAATTTCACATCAAGTATAAAAACTGAAGAGAACCTTAAAATACCCAATTTCAAGCTGTAAACCACGCATTAGTCACCTTTTGTTTTATGTTTTTGTTTCTTTTTTATTTACTTATTTATTTTAAAAAGGGCCTCATATGAGGCCCAGGCAGCTTTCGAATCTTTCACTCCAGTCCTGGGTTCCCGGCTGTGCCAGTATGTCTTACTGCTTTGCTCGTTGAGACAAATCTCCCTATACAGTCCAAGTTGGCCTCAAACCTTCAATCCTTATACCTCAGCCTCCCAAGTGTTAGATCAGGTTTTACTTAAAGTTAGAAATAAATGCATCTTATTTACAAGGGTTGACACAGACAGCCATGTTTTATTTCTCATACTTCTGAAAGGAAATCAATCTTTCCCTGGCCTCCAACTACTAGAGTCAAAGCCGAACAAGTGAGGGAAGGTCACAGCAAAAGCTGCCACTGCCAACAGAGCCCAGATGAACCCATTTGCAACTGATAAGCACTAAGTTCACATTTAAAACTTCAGAAATGCACCATGCAGCTCCAGTGAGCCACTTCAAATAAAAACTTAGAATACTGAAAACTGTTTTAAAAAAAAAAAAGACAATGGGCAGAGCACGCCTTCTATACAAGCTCACAGAAGACTTAACGGTCCTGGTAAAATTGCTTTGTTAGCTAAGACAATGCCTTAGAGGGAAGCTGGTTGGGGAGGGAAGGGAGAAGAGCACCACGGCCCAATAGGTAGGTAAGGACAAGGCAGTGAGTACCTTTCTAAAAGAGACAGATTTAGCGGGACTAAAGGTCTGCTCTGTAAACTCGAGCCCTTCGATAGTTTCCGTACAGTCAGAGAGGGGTGCGTCCTGTAACAGTAAACTGAGTCATCAGAGCACACCAGGCCCAGCCTTAAAAATATTTACTAAGACCACAGGATGAAGCCAGCTAAGAGCATGCAGCAGGGGCAGTTGTCAACGGTATGGGTGATGACAGTGGTACGTGCAGACATGAAACCAGGACCACAGCTGGCCAAGCTAAAAAAAATGCAACAACAATCATCTATTCCTGCAGTCAGACTGAAAGCATCAGATGGCATCTTGACTTTCAGAGAGAACTACTTACACAATTAGCATCAATGTGCCACTCTATGTGAGTCATTGTACAGAAATCATGTAAATGCGGATGGACCACATTTACAAGCACCCACCCACTCTGCATCCCAAGCAGCACTTTGTTGCAGACATGAATCTATACCAAAACAAAGGTCCATAACCAACCCTCTCCTAGCAGTTATACAGCACCCAGAGGATGCCAGGAAACCCAGTTCCAAAGCAGTGGCATGAGCCCCTTGAGTATGCATGCACTGTACAGAGCAGGGCTAGAAGGGTGGACACACCCTCAACATGCTTATACTTGGTCTGTAACTCAAGTAAAGTGTCTAGATTATCATGAAGATTTCTAACAAAGATACCCACTGGCCTAGAATACTCACCTCATAACATCACTCTGGTCTTAGTCACCACCCACTAATGTCAGAGACACTGTGTTCTCTTACCTGAACGAGGCTTCTGTCCATCACTACACCACACAAAACCTGGGACTGAGGTCCTGCTGTCTTAATGTCCTGTAAGTTCTGCTCTCGAATCTGAGGATAGGAAAAACAAAGGCACATGAGCAGTACAGAGAAGAGAAGCTGTGACTTCCAATCTTGTTGCTTACACACTTAGACCCTGGCCATGTGACCACCGCACTTCTGTCTAGGCCCATGATGGTGGGATGGCTAGGACACACCTACTTTAGGGTACTGGCCTAACTGCACAGAGGGATGATCAACTATAGCCATGAAAGGAAAGGGTTACTCTTAACTGTTCATACCCTCCAGATGGCTCTGGCAATGAACAACTCCTTTACTTAGTAAGTTGGTGCAAAATCTTTGCTACGCATTCACCTTTTAGTGATCTTTTCTGTGAACGCTGATGGATCTCACGGTCTAACACACCAAACATCATTCACCAGCCTCTGAATGACCCCTGAAAGGCAGGGTTAGCTGTCTGTTCCTATTAAGATCAGGTTGTGCAGTTTCCATACTTCAGAACTGCTACTGAGCAAACATCAGTTTAAGAAACAGTAGGACCCCAAATTATGAGCAGAAGGAACAATGTTTAAAAGGTAACTCTGCCACAGCATATGGCACACCTCCCAACCCTACACCACACTCCCACCAAATACAGACAGCAATACACACCTTGTTCCTCATCTCCTGGACCTCTTTTGGGTTAGTGTTCAATGGAACAAACAGGTTAGGGACAGCAGAGGTGGAAGTTCTATGTCCATCCTCTTTAGTCCACTGTAATATCAAGAATAGGTGAAAAGTCAGGATTATGACAACAGTAAACGACACCATAGCATCCATTTGTCCAAATGATCTAACGTCTGATCATGCACTGAACATCCCAGGACAGAACCAATGACCACATTTCCTGAGTCACCCAGTAAAGTTGCCATAGGAGTGTGATGTGGCCATTAAAAAAAAAAGCAGCAAGTAATGGGACTCAAAGTCGTGACTGACAGAAAAGGGCCATGAAGAAAGCTCACTCAAAATCTGGAGCACAAAGGCTAACTACACAGCTGAGCCTCATAACCTGTGGACCTGCCAGAGGAGGCCCCTCAGAGACCATTGGTTCACCGCCCTGAGAGTCACCCAACACCAAAGTCAACTGGAAGCGTGGGATGACAACCATGAGAAGCAATGTGATGCTCCTACCCCAGGGGTAGGCAAAGTCTGCACTGTGAGGCAAGAGTGGGCATCACCAAAGTTTTGCATTAAAATAAATGACAGCATCAGAACGTACTGAACACAATTCCAACCCCAAAAAAGTACTGTATTAGCACCAATACAGTAGATACCTAGCAGAAGATTTTGGTGATGTCAAATATTTTATATAACTTAATACTTTTAAGTGTTACAAAATATCCCAAACAAACTTAAAGCGTTTCATGAGTCCTCAAGGCTGTTTTAAATATCAGTGCACATTGTCTACATACTGCAACTTTTATTCACTATTCTTATTTTTGGCTCTTCAATAAAATATGAGATTTTTTTTTTAGCCAAATTCTAATACTTAAACATGAATGGGCACTGAACAGTAAAACAAGCCATCTTGCAAGTGTTATGCCTTTCAGAATATATTTTGAGAGGCAACAAAAAAGCCATAAACCATAAGAGTTTAAAGAAAGCAAAGAAATTGTCAAATGCTTAGCCACTGCGAAAGAGTGTGGAATGGGCGTGGAGCCGTGGGTACTCACTGATGCTTATCTTCTGAGACAAAAATAACTCCAGCTTTTTATTAAAAATAATTTTAGTAAAAACATTAAAACAGTCACTCAAAAGCTTTAACACACTTGAAAATAGCAATTACTATAAATTAAAATATACCAACCTGGGCACACTGCACAGAACTTGTGTAACTCCAGAACAGTAAGAAACACAGACATATGCTGACCAGGCCCTTTGAGGCACACATCGACTAAAGGCCTCAAGTAACTCGACTTTTCAAGCTAAGTTCCAGTGCTCAGAGCTTCTGCTGCAAGTGCACACTGCAAAGACTCCAGGCAATGCAGAGTGCTCACAGCATCAGCAGACAAGGGTTCTGTTTGTAAGGTATACTCCCTTTTACAAGTAAATCAAATAAAGAAAAGGAGGGTAGGACGACAGGAGAGTCACACACCAAAGCCCTGAGGCTAGCTACAGCCATGCAGGGTCCCTGCCCACATGCCACAGATACTCAGAAGCATGAAGGCTTCTCACCACACCAGAACCACCTAGAGAAGAGAAAACCTTTTTTTTTTTTTTAAGTGTTTAAAGTGAAAGCACTTTGACAAGGAGAATGCTTTCCTGTCTGCTTGTCCCTGCCTGAGCTTGTCATACATGGAGAACGTCCCTTCCTGAGGGACGATGGCAATGGGTTTTAGCTATGTTATCAGCTCAGTCTCTCGGCTGGCCCATCCTCAGAAGAATGTTTCAGAGGTGCATCAAGCAGCAATCATAAAACCAGCACCCCTAGCCGAGTCGTGTTGCTGGTGCCTGTAGATGGTCTGCGCTGCACTTGGGTCATGCCACACCCAGCAGGAGTCAAAAGACTCACCACCATGGCCGTCTACTCACATGCAACAGTCCATGCAGAGAGCAGCTGGCATAAGCATTCGGAGGCTGTGGGATAGAGGGCAACAATGCTGAAAGAGGACAAGGGTCAGTGAAAAACTGGCCAGGTAAGTCCTAAAAGAAAACTGCGTAAGAAGATATGAGAGACAAAGAGGTTCTGAGAACAGGACAAACACACCCAAGTTTGCAACACTGAAGAGTAAGGTTAACGCCATAGTACCTTTTCAATAATGACGTAAAAGGTTCCTCAGACAGAAAATGAGCTAAAGGACAGCTCCTGCTTTTAGGTTAATGCATGTAAGTTTTGTAATGTGTGGAGCTGGGTTAGCTGGAATTACTGAAGAGGTACATTGTATCTTAAGCAGTTTCAAGTAGATAGTATTAGCTGGATTTTAGGTAAAATAAAGTAAATTTTGGCTCAAAAGGAAGCAAATCACACAGGCAGTGTTCATTAATAAAGTCAGGAAGGAAAGTTCCCAAAGCCTCCGAAGCCCCAGCTGCCCAACTTGCTCTACATCATCTAACTATGAACAGTAAGGTAGGCACAGACCAAGCAGTTGGTAATACAGCTTGGCACGCAGACACCGGACGAGAGAGACTGCAGCAAGGGTTTCACGTGATCGTGTGTAATGTTCGTCCACACCTTAGTCTTCGACTTGGGACTGCTTCCGTTCTGCCCCTCCTCAGAAGCTTCATCACCCCGGCCAGAGTTCAGCCATCTTGTCTTCTCTCGCTGCTGCTTCTGAAAACTGTGTCTGAGAGGCGAGCAAGTGCCTGAATCGCCATCACTAGCAAAGGAGTGGCCTGCGACACTGGCAGGGATTTCCACATCGCTGTATTTTTTAGATCTCTCTCTCAGAGCAGGGTATCGATAAGGGTAGCCAGTTCTATAGCCCTAGGATCCAAACAGAGGGAAAAGCAGTCAACATTCCACATCTCAAAACAAGGCTTCACTTTGGCTGTATGTTAAGAGATCCATGTAAAAAAAAAAAAAAAAGTGATACCTAAAGTTGTTGGCTTCCACAAGCATGTGCACACACATCCCAAAGAATCTCAAGAACTGATTCTCAGGTGTTTGAGCACATTTGAATTCAGTCTTCGACTTGAGTTTATGATCACCTGCCGTGCTTTGAAAGACATGCCCCAACTAATCCATACTTCTCCTAAATTGTTTGCTAACTAACTTCCTCAGAGACAGTTGCTGACTTCCTCATCTTACCCATCCAATACTTAGTACCCAATAGTTGAGGCAAACAGATTGCACAGGAGACCCTAGGTACCATGTCTTATAACTCCCTCTCCTTTTGGCATAGGTGAACTTCCAAGCCTGCTTCTAGGCCTTGACATTCACTGGCAGTGACAGGCATGGATTACACAAAACACATAGCACCTATTTTGTGGATTTCCCTCCACATTACTAGCTTTGAAAAAGCAAGGTACCATGAATACGACAGCTATAAAGACACATTCTCTAGAACTGAGTTGTCCCCCAGCTGAGCTTTCTGATGAGAACTGACTGCAGCCTTCAGAGTTCATTGGTGTCTGGACTGCTGACCCATGGAAACAATGAAATGGTAATGATATGCTGTTTCAATTCATCAAGCTGAAACTATTTTGCTATGTAACATAGAGAATGAGCCCTCAAGATGGCTCAGCAGATGAATGCGCTTGCTAATGCTGACAATCTGAGTCCAATCCCTGAAACTCATGTGGTAGGTGAAAAATGACTTCTGCAAGTTGTTCTCTGAATTCTACATGTACACCACAGCACGTACCCTCCCCCCTAAAAAGTTATTTTAAAAAGCATAGAGATAACATTATGTGTGAGACAAACATTTACTAAATTATCTAATGGTCTCAGACTCACATGAGTCCCTCACTGAAGTTCATCATGCAAGACACATGAGACTATGCAGACCACATCCATCCATTCAGAGGCTGCACCATGTGACAGAGGTACTCTAGAGGTACTCTAGACAAAAACCCAAAGTCAGCTGGGAAGAGAGAACCTCAACTGAAGAACAGCCTCAGACTGACCCATGGCCATTTCTGTGACATTTCATAATTGTTACCTTATACAGGAGGGCCCAGGCCGCTGTGCGGGGTGCCATTTCTAGGTAGCTAGGCTTGGGTTGTGAAGAAAGGTAGCTAAGCAAGCCAGAGGATACAAGCCAGTAAGCAGCATTCCTCCATGAATTTTACTTTAGTTACTATCTTGAGTTGCTTCCTATTCTGACTTCCCACAATAAATTGTACAGGGTGAAATAAATCCTTTCCTTTCCTAGTTATTTATTACTTATTTATCATAACAACAGAAAGCAAACGACAACAGAAATTGATACCAGAAGAGTGGGTTGTTATGTACCTTTACCATGCTGTTTGGAGGAGGACTATGTAGGTTTTTGGGCTTTGGATTGGAAAAGCCATTGACTGACTGCTTATAGCTTTAGTGGGTTATTCTGTGGCAGCTTGAAAGATAGGGATGTTGAGAAAAATTCAGAAAATGGAGACGGTGCTTGTGAAGCTTCATAAGTGACATATTTGAATTAAGACTCTACGATTGCTGGTAAGGTGGCGCTGAAGAACCAGCTGTGATATACAGGACACAAGTACCACATGGACTATGGACGATAATCAACTGCAGTTGATTAGCTGTGATTAACAAGAAACTAGCATTATTGAGGTGAAATCTTCTAGAAAATATTTCCTCACAGTAAGCAAATAGAGTATGTGGTCCAACAGAGCCAATGGTGCATTTCAAGCTGGCAGCCAAACTTAGCAATGTATTAAGTTACCAACCAGGTCATAGTTTTAAAGGCATGAAAGATTTAAGTTGAAGGGGTCATGGAGAACAACTGAGGCGTGGCACTGTGTAGCAGGGTCAGTGTCCCCACCTTGAGGCCAAGAGAGGCCACTGGTTAAGATGCAGCCTCAGCTGTAGTGGAGAGCTGAGGACCATGAGTCATCTGCCAAGGTGAATGGTATGAAGTGGGGCCAGCCTAAGCCTACACAAGGCAAGTTGTGTATGCTAAGAATGGTAGAGCAGGAATAATGTGGAGCCCGGAAGATTATGAGTGATTCCCAGATGTCAGCCATGGAGCTATTTATTGTATTTTGGTTTGGCTCTAACTGTGCCCTTGTTCTTCCTTCTTAGAATAAGAAGTATATAGCCTATTTGGGATTTTACAGAAACCACAGCTAAGAGCTTAGCTCTTTAATGGTCGAAAAACACTTAAAAGAAATCCTTAGCCATCAGGAAAATGTAAATGAAAACTGCTTTGAGATTTCATTTTAGACCTGTCAGAATGGCTAAGATCAACAAATCAAGCTACGGCTCAGCTCATGCTAGCATGGATATGGAGTAAGAGGAACCCATACATTACTGGTGGGAGGGCAAACTAGACCAGTCACTATGGAAATCAGCGTGGTGGTTCCTAGAAGATGGGACTCGATCCAGCTCAAGACCCAGCTCTACATTAACTCTTGGGCATATACCCAAAGGATGCTCCATCCTACCACAGACAGTTGTTCAAACCTATTCATTGCTTTTCTCTTCATAATGGCCCGAATTTGGAAACACCCCAGAGGTCCTTCAACAGAAGACTGGATAAAGAAAATGTGGTACATTTACACAATATCATTAGTACTCAGCTATTTAAAAAAAAATGGTATCAAAACATTTGCAGGCAAACAGATGGACCTAAAAAAAAATTCCACCACGCAGTGGTGGTGCATGCCTTTAATACCAGCACTTGAGAGTCAGAAGCAGGTAAATCGATGACTTAGAGGCCAGCCTAATCTACAGAGTAAGTTCCAAGACAGGCAAGGCTACACAGAGAAACCCAGGCTCAAAACACAAAAACAAAAACAAACAAACAAACAACAACAAAAAAAAACAAGGAGGAAGGAAGAAACTGCAAAGCCATTTCTTACAATGTGTTTTCAATCTCAGGACAATCTTCTAATCTGTACCTGGGAAAGTGAATATTTAACAGATACAGTAAACCATTTCTTGAAAACTCAGACATAGGTATCAAAGGACTATTCACAGCACGTTCCACCTACCTATGCATGTCTCCAACTGTGCTCCAGCCTCCGTGCTATTACCTCTCAGCTTACCCTGTCACAATTCTACCTGTTCTTTGGGGTTCTTCCTGAGGCCCCTTCTTCTCTTTTGAAACAGGGCCTGTCTATGTTCCACTGACTATCACAGAACTCAATATGTAGACCAGGCCACAAACACAAGCCATATCCTGCCATCTGTTTTTTTCAATGTGTAGTCTCACCCTCCGCATTATGGAAAAAGCCCTACAATCTGAACACCTATACATCATGCTGGGCTCTGTGATCTTTAAACAACACAGGGTCCACAACAAGTAGACAGGCAGCAAATATCTAAGGAACTGTGTAATTTGGCAATGAAATTGACTAGTAAAATAAAAATAAAATACTTGACAACTTTAGAAAGCCCCTCTCTAGTTTGCTTACAAGATGACAGGTACTGGCTGACTGTTTATTGCTAGTCACCAGCAGCCAACAGCATTCTTAGTTCCCACGAGGTCCAAAGACTAAATTATACTTAAAAATAGACCATGGGGCAGGAGACATTGCTCAGTGGTTAAGAGCACTTACAGCTCTTGCAGGACCCAAGTTTAGCTCCCAGCATCCAAAGTGGGAGAGTCGCAACTGTGTATAACTCCAGATCCAAGGCATCCAGTGCCTCTTTCGGAGTAGGCACTGCACTCATTCACTCACACATACACACACATATATAATTTAAAATAAAATATTTTTAAAAAGAACTTGGAATGTGGCTCAGTTAAAAGAATAACCTCCTGACTGGTAAAAAGGCCTGAGTTTTAGCCCCAGCACTGCATGAAACCAGGCACGGTGTTACACACCCTTTAATCCCAGCACCTGGAAGGTAAGGTAGAGACAGGATCGGAAGTTCCCAGTCATCCACAACTACACAATAAATTTGAGGACAGCCTGGCTTCATGCGACTTTGTCTCAATCAATTAATAAGTAAATAAATAAGTTTATTTATTCCTTTAAAGGAATTTTATGTTCATATTTTACTATGGTTTAACCTAGTAACTAAAAACTGGTAACTAAAGACTTTTTAGTATGACAACATTCAAATACAGGTGAAGACAGCCATTTCCCTTGCTGTAAAAGCAGCAGCTGAGCTTTAGAACAATAAGCTGCTGTCACGGGGAGCAGCACTCTCACCAGATTATCGAGCATCCGCATGAGAGCTTCAAATTCTTGCTCCCCAATCTGCCACTTCGGAGGTGATCCAGTGCCTTCCCCTGCTGGGGTCCCTGGAGAACGGGATTTGGCTTTGTACTTCCCAGGATCCAGCAGAACTAAGTTGTCTGGTCCTCCAGCACTTGCCAGAGTTCGAACCTTTTCAAAAACAAGCAAACATTATGTCTTGGTTCCATATGGAGAGCAGAGAACCAGATATAAACACAAAGAGATACCGTAGAACACAGCTCTCCACAGAAAGCAATAAAACATGTGGGGCAGATGGATTATAAAGTCATTTTCAGAAATTTCTCATTACAATGACAAAATATGGACACATGTAAGAAAATGGGAACTTTTCCTCATTACTTGACAGCAGGGGTGGGTGGCAGAGAAGAACAGTAAAAGGAACACAGAAGCTGAGAATCAAAAAACCTCTACATTTCTGCTCCAGCTTTTTCAAAAAGGATTGTGAGGGGAGGTCAAATGCAGTAATACATAGGATATACATAAAGTTATAACACACATCAATGCTCTGTAAGTTTTGTGTGCGTGCATGTGTATGAAAAAATGGAAATGAAAAATCTCAGCAATGTTTTGTTAAATTCCAAATCATGAGCTCATCACAGCTAAAGGATGCTCAAAGCTTCTTTCTTGCAAGACAAGTCTTAGAAATCCACATGAACCCCACAAACATCCAATAAACCACAAGCTAAATGCAATGGCCTACCTGGATCTCACATGCAACCACCAGGTTATGGATGTAATAGAAGGCCTCCTCCACACTCTCTCCTACCGACACAAGCCCATGATTCCGGAGAATGAGAACCTAAGGGAAAGTGAGGGAGCTCTGTGGAGCAAGGCACCAAGCCTGGCTATTCTGGGCTCTACAACTGAAATATCACAAGATGTACTCACCTTGCTTTTAGGGCCCAGATTTTTCTGTATCAGAATTTTTTCCTCTTCATCAACCAGAATGCCATGATAGTCATGATAAGCAACATCTCCAAGGGAAAGTGCCTCCGGGGAGATAGGTAAGAGCCCACATTTCATTGCAGAGACCTAGACACCAAGAGGTCACCATGACAAAGAAAAGCCACAGTTAAACAGCAACTCAAAGCACACAAATGCTTTCCTCACAGAAATAAAATGACAGTGATATATGTTTAATTTCATTTTCTTGTTGGAAATAAATGACCCCATAAACTTGGATATAAACTTCACATCCAGGGTCCCTGACAGTAGCTGGGAGAACTTGGAAAAAAAAGAACAAATGGGATTTTCCAGAGATTACAAATGCTATGCCAGCCAGTCCTTACTAACAGAGTGAGTCATGGATTAGTTAAAAGAACACACAATAGGCCTTCTAAGGAGTTGTGTCTCAAAGGGAAAAGTTCCAACTGCTATAAGATTTTGTTCACATTTTAGACTGTAGACAAGAGAAAAACATCTGAAAATTAAATAAAACTTAATTTATAACAAATGGGCAATTACATAATTATAATTTCTCTATATTTATCTAAATAAATATAGTAAGTAAAGTGTTCTTGTTTTGACTTGGTTTGTTTTTTTTAATTAATGTATTTATTTTTATGAAGATGAGTGCTCTATCTGCATGTACACCTGCATGCCAGAAGAGGGTATCAGATCCCTCTTCTGATACCACCATGTGGGTACTGGGAATTGAAATCAGGACCTCTGGAAGAGCAAATACTGCTCTTAACCACTGAACCATCTCTCCAGCCCGGTTTGAGGTTTTTTTTTGAGAATGGATCTCACTATGTAGCACTATGTAAACCAGGCTGGCCTAGAACTCACAAAGACCTGTCTGCCTCTGCCCCCTGAGAGCTGCGAATAAAGGTGTGTGCCACCATGACCAGCAATATAGTAAATTTATAAATTTCACCTGAAAACTTTAAGTTTCAAAGTAGAGTCCAGTCTGAAAAAAAAGAATTCTAAGCAGCCAAGCACAGCAGGCTGGGCCTGTCATCCCAGCTGTTCACAGAGGGATAAAATGATCTCAAATTCAAAAAGCAGCCTGGGATACAGGGTGAAACTCTGACTCCATACATAATGTAAAAAGAGAATTAAGGGGTACTCTGTGTAGAGCACAGGCCTCGCGTGTATGAGGCCTGGGGTTCAATAGGCAGACGGTAGAGCTCAATGCTAGACTCATGTAGGCTTGGTTAGCCCCAGCAACACACACACACAGAGAGAAAGAGATTTTTTTTTTAAATAAGGAAAGTCAAATGGTTGAAAGTTTTTTATTCCTGTGTGAGACTGTGTGAGTGTGGGTAAATACTCGTGCAAGCACATGCACCAGAGGAAAGCATCAGGTGTCCTGTTCCACCTCTCTCTACCTTATTTCCTTGAGACGGTGTCTCTCCATAGACTGAGAGCTGAGCTGGTAACCATTAAGACCCAGTGATCTTCCCTCCTCACAGAGATAGTGCTACAGGCATGCATGCGATCACATACAGTGTTTTATGTGATCCTGGGTATTTGAACTAAGGTTCTCTTGCTTGAGAAGCAAACAATATTACCTGCTGAGCCATCTCCCCAGGTTCAAGCATATTGTGTGTGTGTGTGTGTGTACACGTGCACGTGTGCTTATAAAATATACAATTTAGACTTATTAACTTGCTACAACAAGCAAGAGCAAGTCAGAGCTTTAAAACCTACAAAGAAAGCTAGGCATAGTGGTTCACGCCTTCAGTCCCAGCACTTGGAAGGCAAAAGCAGGCAGGCAGATATGTGAATTTGAAGGCAACCTGGTCTATGTATTAAGTTCCAGGATAGGCAGAAATATCTAGTAAGACCCTGTTTTGGAAAACAAAAACAAACAAATAAATAATAGCAGACCTACAGAGTTCGCAGACTGGCACACTTACCGCAGCCCCTGCTGGCGTGTGGATGTGCACAATGCACTTAGCATCTGGCCGTGCAGCATAAATGGCAGAATGTAGCGTGAAGCCGGCCTGATTTACTCCTAGGTTAGTACTTCCCCGGTCTACTATATCGCCTTGTAGATTGACCTTCACCTGCAAATAAAGAGGCAAACCTTTAAATCTGAACAAGATTTCAAGGTACCCTTACTAGAAAACACTGAAAGCCCGGTTCTTTTAAAGGTTCCTCTCTAAACTAGCTATAGTTAAGAAAAGGGCATCCTCACCAAGCTGGATGCAGTCACTTCGCTGTAGAGAAGTCCAAACGGTACGATGAGGAAGTGCTCCTGCTCAGAGTTCACTCTGGTCTATGGGAAAACGCCTGAGTTAGTACAGAAGTAATCTTAGAGGAAATATCTGTGTCACTTACAGGGCACAAACTTACAGGCAAAAGACAAGGGAGAAACTAAAGCATATGGTCTATCACAGAGCTAAGGTGTGCTGAGCACCTACTATACAGCAGCTTATCAAATACACAGTGGTCACGCCGATGAAAACTGACTCTGCAGAGAACAAGCCAAACAACCCGGTTCAGTACTCACCCTCTGACAGGTCAACTAGTCATTATAAGGTTATTCTGTGGCCTCCAGTCTAATGGCAAAATGATGCTAATCCTCAGAAGCAGAATACTGAAACAAACCCCCGCCTTTTTTTAAAGTTTTTTTCAAGGGGCTTTTTGAGAAAAAGTCTTATCTAGAATGATCTTGAACTCAAGCTTTTCATATAAGATATTTTAATTTTTTTTCTATAAAGTTGTTTTCTTGTATTTTGTTTATTTTATTTTCCTTTTCCCCCCCAAGGGCAGCCTGGTCTATATAGCAAGTTCCACATTAGCCAGAGCTATATACAGTGAGACCTTTCTCAAAAGACAACAATATACAATTCTAATTATAAGCTTAACATATTTACATATTTTTATAGAAAACACTTAAAATATGTAATTATTAGTTTAAAGTAAAAGGGATTACACACAAAATTCAGACATCAAATGAAAGAAGGACATTCCAAAGTAGATTTCTTCACCAGTGGTCTCTCTGTGCCCCTGTCCACCATCCCTCCTCTGTAAATGAAATGAGGATGGACAGCCTCAGACCCTCAGCCATTCTTAACAGCCAAACACAAGGCAGCACTGAGGAGGAAGAGGTGGGCTGAGTACGATAGAGAACACCCGGTGCAAGGGCCCAAGGGTGGACTCCAGACCACCACCTCAGAGCTCAGCATTCCACAGAGCTAACTAGAGCTGAAGCAAGCACTGTGAGATTCTGTGTTCTAGAGGTGCTAATATTAACACAGGACAGAAAGGCCTATGGACCAACTAAGGATCACCAAAAAAGGATCCTCAGGCCGATATCCCAGCTGGGCCACCCTGGCTTGTCCTCCAAGGCTTCTCTAAATCTCATACAACTTTAAAGATCTAAGTCAGACTACCTCTCTAATCCTCAAACACCTGTCAGCACTTTAAAATCCCCTTAGCAGAAAATCCCCACCTGTCTTTCAGAGAAAGGACAGAATGTCCGCTCAGCACTTAATTTTGCACTGCTACTGTTAATATCCCTTTCCTGTTAAGGATTTACATAACAATATCTAGATGGTATGCTGGTGTCTAATGGCAAAACAAGCAGATGTCATAATCTTAACAACAAAAATACTCTAAAATTTAAAAAGCCAAAAGAGGAGGGTGCTTTCTTCTTCAAGGACTCCCTGATTCCTTTTTGGCAACTTGAATTTTTTTTAACTCTGTATCAATAACCAAGCAGATTGCTTACAGACAGAGCAGTAAATATTTAACCGGCATCTTAATCCAGTCAATGCCAAACAAATTACAGTGGAAAGGGGATAGGCCTATAATTTGAGTCAAATAGCATTCATAACAGGGTGAGTTAGACACAACATCTTAAAAACACACAAATAATGAAGCTACTGTTAAAGCCAAGGACATTTCCTATCCCTGTTACAGCTCTAACATCTGCCTAGAACCAATTAGCTAATTTAGCTCTCCAGTTGAGCTTTCTGTCCAGGATAATTAGCTGTAAAGGCCAGCAACTTCCCAGAGCCAGGGTGGTCCCTGGCAAATGAACTAAGTTAACTGGACCTACTGTTCAGCTGTCAAAAGTTTCTAGTGAGTTCTTTTTCACAGTTATCCTGAAGTAACTCAGCTCAGACAGGGCTGGTCACTATCCTGTGTCAGGCATCACTCCAGTCCCAGGCACAAAAAGGAAGCACAGCAGTTCTGCTCACAGAGCTGATATTCCCGTGGACAACTACACCACTGCACAGATGGGTAACAGTCACTGCTACATGGGACTAGAGCAGGAAAACACTCCACACAAGAGTGCAGTGCACAGTAACAACCCTAATCAACTTGCATTTCAAACAGTTCATTTTAACAGCAGTAAGGAGGCAGCTCAGATCTTTAGTACAGATCACATGAAGAGGAAGCAGCACAGCACACTGCTAACAAGGAAAGCACTAAACCACTTCAGGAGGAAGAACATTCCTGAGCCTAAGAGGAGCTGAAGTAAATTAGCTATGAGCTCACAAGTGGAAAACCTCCACATATATATGAAGAAAAGCATCTAAGCAGCTGCAAACATTACTACTTCAAGACAAACAGGAGAACTAGCAGGATTATAGTTTTTCTTTAGAACTCTGTAATACATATGGTACATAGTTGTTGCAATAAGCAGATATTATAATGGTAATTTTTAAAATTTAGTACTGCCAAGTTAGAGTCAGCGTGGGTCACATACTGAGTTAAGGCCTCAAAAAACAGTAAATATGGGGCAAGAGCAACGGCTCAGTGCTTGAAAGTGCTCTCTGCTCTTCCAGAGGGTCCAAGTCTAGTGCCAGCACCCACACTTGGTGACTTACAGGCCTCTGAAAGTCTGCTTTCGAGGGATCAAATACAATCCTCTGGTCTTCTTCAGCATCTGCAGGAATGATACACCGGAAGACAGACAGACAGACACAGACACACACACACACACACACACTCTAAAATAAACTTTTAAAAATAGTAAAGCTTTAGCTGGGTAGTAGTGGTACACGCCTTTAATCCCAGCACTGCAGAGGCAGAGGTATGCAGATCTCTGTGAATTCGAGGCCAGCCTGGTCTACAGAGCAATTCCAGGATAGCCAGGGCTACACAGAGAAAGCCTGTCTAGAAAAACAAAGACAAACAAACAAAAAGTAAAGGTCTTAAAATCCAGTGAAAGAAATTCAATGAAAAACCAAACAGAAAACACAAGAGGTCAAAACGAGCTTTAACACCAGAGAAAAAGAAGTTCAAATGAACTACGATAAATAAGAGAAAGCAAGCTGCCAATGCCTTAGAGTCTAGAGGGGAGGCAATGGGGTTCACAGCTGGGACAGAAAGTGTGGCCATATACAGAAACAGCCCCTTAGTTTTCTGTGACACGATGAGGGCGATTACTCAAAGAAGGGCAGGAGGTGGTTGCTCTCTGGATTTATGCATTTGTTTGTTTACTGAGACAGAGTCACGGTTAGTTCAAACTAGCACTGAAACACAGTCAAGGACGACCCTGATTTAATCTTTTTACATTAATTTATTTATTAGGGGAATGTGGGATGTGCACCTGTGTGAAGGCTAGAGAACAACCAGGAGGAATGCTTTCTTTTTTCTTTCTTTCCACCATGTGGGTACCAAGGACTGAATTCAGGCAGCATAAAACCAGCAAAAAGCATTACTGAACTGATTGGCCATGAAAACAAGCTGGACAAAACATAGAACAGAATGGGCTGATTGAAGATAGAACAAACCGGGCACAAGGGCAAGACTCGTGCTGTTCCCTCACACAACCTGAGTTGGAACAATAGTGAGTACACAAAAAGCAGGCAGCCAGTAACAGTTGTTACAAAAATAAAGGGAGGAACACAGAGGCCCTGATAATGCTGAAAAGTGGTACAAAACTGAAGTAGCTGAAAAAACAATGCAGAGAAGGCTTTGACCAGAGTCAGGAAGAAAATATTGTTATTCTTAGATTTTTAAGTCATAAATGAATTTTAGGAATGGCTAATTATTTGATACACACTCATTAATTAAGTTAGCATGCGAGAAAGACATTTTAAGAACTACTCTCAAAACTTTTTAATCCAAACTTGACAAGTCTTGTGTTCTGTAGCAAGGAATCCAAGGAATCCAAACAGAAAGTATTCTAAGATTTACTAAACTATGTGAGAAAAGATGGTGCTAGATAATTACAGAATAAGCCACTTGTCACCCAGCTGCTACTGCGGAATAAGTTGCATCAGTCGGTTATAGTCTGGAATACTCACTGTGATATGATTGTAGATAAGCTGAGACCACCCAAAGAGATCTGCTAGTCTGTAAAATGCTGCCAATTTACACCTCAATAACTTCTCTCCTTTGTCATATGCAATAGAATCAGATCCTCTAAGGTCATTCACAGGAGTAACCATACCAAGACCTAAAATAAAGAAAAATAAAGGTCAATTTTTTTCTACTTTTATTGGTATTTTTTTAAATTTTTCGAATGTAAATCAATTACCATAGTCCTATTTATTGTCCATTTTAGACCATAAAATTTCAAAACATTCAGTGACAGAAAGACAATGTTTTCTCTGGCATTAATGTATAGTTCAGAAATAGTAACAAAAATGTAGTCAATTTTGTGAAATGAAGTAAAGAATTGACTGAAAGAAAATGCACTGCCTCTGGCTGGAGGCTGTCGGGTGCTACATGTTAGGAAATGCCTAAAAACAAGACTGTGAAAAAAAAAAGCCATATTTTGAAGATCTGTTTTACAAGTACTTCATCCGCTTGTAAGAATCCAAAAGGAGCCAGCAGTTTGGTTCTGAAAGATCTCTGAATCATGTTCAGTTATTTCAATGAGTAGGTCATGAGCATTTTCTCTAGCAACAAATGAGATGCAGTGATCAGGGGGCAGTGAAGTAGAACAAATGGTTGACGTCTGTCAAAAGACTACATGGTACAGAATATCAACGTTTTGATCAGCACTCAGAGGTGTGGTGTAATGGTATGTGAAGAAGCAGCTTGAGTATTTGTGGAAGGGAAAGTGGACGATGGTGAATATCTGGATAAAAATGGTATGAGGCAGCAAGCAACAACAATCACAGCTGATAACATATTTCTGAGTGACCAGACAAAAGAAAAGGCATAGTAGGAATAAATCTTCTTTGATCATTGTTTGGTAAAATTTGCTTTCCAAATCATGCATAGTCTATAGTTTAAAGATAAAGATTAAAAAAGGAAATTTACACCAGGTAGTGGTGGCTTATGCCTTTAATCATAGCACTTGGGAGACAGAGGCAGGTGAATGTTTGAGTTTGAAGCCATCCTGGTCCAAAGAGTGAATTCCAGGACAGACAAGACTACAAAGAGAAACCCAAACTTATAATATTAAACATAGCAAAAATGAAGAAAATATTACAAAAATTTTCATACCAAAAATATTATATAGCAAAAATGAAGAAAAAAATTATATCTTGATTTCAGCAAAAGCTGGCTCTTTAAATTATAAAATTAAAAATAAAATAAACCTGTAGCCACAGTTACCAACAAAACAGAGAGCAGAGGAAAAAAAGAAGTGGAAGCTGGCCACGGTGCCACATGCCATTTATTCCAGCACTTGGGAGGCAGAGGCAAGTGGGTATCTGTGAGTTCAGGGTCAGCCTGGTCTACACAGTGAGTCCCAGGCCATCCAGGGCTATATAGTAAGAGGGAGGAAGGAAGGGAGGAATGGAGGAAGGAAGAGATGAAAAGAAGGAGGGAGGGAGGGAGGGAGAGAGAGAGAGAGTCACTACATATCCAACAGGTGTACAATGATACAAACTATAACATTAAGTTCTTTAACTTAGATGAAGCAAATTCTCTGAAAGATACAACCTGCCCTTTCCTGAAAGGAAAGGGTAAAAGAAATAGATCTGAACCTAGGCAGAAGAGAGGTGAGGGTTGAGGAAAGAATTGAGAGGAGAAGAAACTGCAGTCAGGATGTAATATGTAAAAGAAAAAAAATTATTCCAGAAGAAACCATTACCAAACACCAGTATTTCTATTAAGCTGAATTTGAAGTTGCACACACTTCCACAAAGAAAAATCTACACAGAGATGACACTGTGAGTTCTATCAAATATTCAAGAAAAAAATAATAACACTTCTTCCAGACACCTCCCAATTCACTCTGGCTAGCATTACCTTGAAAAGTACACAAAGGCATTATAAAACAAAAATAAAAACAAACAAAAAAAAAAACAACCCACATCAATGTCAGTTATGGGCAATATGAATGCCTTGATCGTGGCCACTAGACTTCATGCTAGTAAATTAAATGATTCTCCATACTCTGCACATATTAATAATCGATCACCATCTGCTGTCAGTCGAGTTCTAAGAACACAATAAACAGACAAGTAAACAGCAAATGTTTGGAGACCTAATTGAAACAGCCCCTGTATTGTCAACCAGATCTGATCATCCAACCAGACTGATACCGACTGACCCAAGATATCGGTGTGCCCTAGATCACATCAGCTGACAACTCCAGGGGCCCTGGGAACTGCCTTGTGAGGCTAATGTTTCTAAAGTCAACAGCTAAGGTAATCCTGCACCTGAGCAAGATGCACTGCTCTTTGCTTACATTCAACCCACGTTTACAATGGCTTTGTTTTTAAAATTTCTCACTTTTTCTAAGCAGTGGTGACAAATGGTGGTAAGAAATGATAGACAAGAAATGCTGCCCTACAAGGCTTGAGAGATGACTCAGTGGTTAAGAGCACTGTCTGCTCTTCCAAGGGACCTGGGTTTAGTTCCCAGCACCCATATGGCAGCTCACAGCTGTCTGTGACCTCAGTTCCAAGGGATCTGACACTTTCACACTAATGCACATAAAATAAAATTAAATATTTTTTTAAATGTTGCCCTAGGACTGGCTTAGCACTTACAAACACTTGCTACTCTGGCTGAGGACTAGGGTTAAATTTCCACCACCCAAATGTGGCTCACATCCATCTGTAACTCCATTTTCGGGAAACCCAATGCCCTCTACTCTGAGGGATACAAACACACATAAAACAGAGTGAACAAACCTAACAAGAACATTAAAAAAAAAAATTGTTGCCCCAGATGTACACAGGCAAAACACTGATACACATAAAAACTTTTATACAATGTTTAAAGTCATTTATCTTAGAAATAACATAATTTCACTGGCTTATAGAAAATAAGTCATCTACAAGGCACCTTCAAATTTACAACCTGTCTTTTACCATGATTAACACATGGGTTTTCAAAATACTCATTAGAGTCAGGTGGTGGTGGCATATGCCTTTAATCTCAGCACTTGGGAGACAAAGGCAAATAGATCCCTGCTCTACAAATTGAGTTCCAGGACAGCTAGGGCTATACAGACAAACCCTGTCTTTAAAAAAAAAAGAAAGAAAGAAAGAAAGAAAGAAAGAAAGAAAGAAAGAAAGAAAGAAAGAAAGAAAGAAAGAAAGAAAGAAAGAAAGAAAGAAAGGCAGACCCAAAAACCTCAATACTGGGGTTGGAGAGATGGCTCAGAGGTCAAAAGCACTGGCTGATGTTTCAAAGGTTCTGAGTTCAATTCCCAGCAACCACAAGGTGGCTCACAACCATCTATAATGATATTTGGTGCCCTCTTCTGGTGTGCAGGTGTATATGCAGACAGAACACTGTGAACATAATAAATAAATAAATCTTAAAAAAAAAAAAAAAAAAAACAACCTCAATACTGTATATTGTACAGTTGCATACTTATGTGGTGGCCATGAGAAAGCTTCAAGATTTTATCCGGAAAGTTATAGATCACATACAAAGCCAAGAACTACTCACTCATGTTCAAGGCAGCCATTCCTCCTTGAGGCGCTGCAGGGTAGACATTTGGTACATTCGCTGTCATAAAATCTGCAATCTGCTGTAATGCCAACAGGCCTGTGGGATTCTTCCCCTTCTTAAACTGCTCTTGTATCATTGATTCCAGTTCTTCACAGAAGGCCTGCAATGCACATTAAAACAGTCAAATGCTTTTTAGTGGGAAGCAAGGGTACATGTGTAACTATCAGACAAATCCAGTGCTAGAACAGCAAACAGTGGTCCGCACATCTCATTTCTGAGAATATGTACTGATAAATTATTTTTGATAAGTAATTTAACAAAACAAAAGCTTAAAACTTAGAACAGGGGGCTAGAGAGATGGCTCAGTGGTTAAGAGCACTGCTTGCTCTTCCAGAGGTCCTGAGTTCAATTCCCAGCAACCACATGGTGGCTCACAACCATCTATAGTGAGATCTTGTGCCCTCTTCTGGTGTGTAGGTGCAAATGCAGGCAGAACACTGTATACATAATAAATCAATAAAGCTTTAAAAAAAACTTAGAACAGGATTCAATTCATGAAAACCCATTTTAAGGAAATAATCAGGAATTACTTTATTCATAGGGTAATTAATTTCAGCATCACTGATTTTTTTTACAAAGTAGGCCACGTTTCAGAAACTAAGTGAATTCTACAGATGCATTTAACAGAAAAAATCTTAAAAATTAAATGGCATAAAATGTTCTTGATGTTTTTAAATAAAAAGGTAAAATAGTCAGTTTTTATAAGAAAAACTGCAAATCTAAACTAGAAAAAGATTAAAAGTATATTAGATGATAATTGCAATTCGCAGTAACAAGATTACTGACAGTTTTTATATTCTACTTTATGCTTTCTAGTATCTTCTTCAAACTAGAGAACTGCTCTGCTAAAGAAGGAAGGAGCCAGCAGGGCACAACTGTCACCCTCGCACGGGAACAGCTCAGGGCCGCCCTAAACCACATAACACGTTTTAAAGAGCCTCGCCTACATGACACTCTACCACAAAACAATTTTCTTTAAGTAAAAGAGAAAGCTGGAAATGGTAGCACACCTGTATTACCAACATCTGGGAGGCTGAAGCAGGAAGACTGCACATTCAAGGCCATCTTGAGCTACAGAGTGAGACTCTCAACTAAAGCATCAAAGAAACCCTATATCTACATCTATTATTAAATAATCCTGAATTAGGCAAAAACAAGCAGGAGACTGATAATGATTTTAACATGAAGTTATTATTATAGCAGGACAGTTTTTTCTATGTTGTGGTTTTGGGGTTTTGTAATAGAGGCTAGCTACCTAGCCATAGGTGGCCTGAAACTCTCTATGTAGACCAGGCCTTGAATTTACAGTGATACTCCTGCCTTGGCTTTCTGACTACTGAGATTATACATGTTTGTCACCACACCTATCTCAGGTATTTTTAACTTCCCTCAAACTGTTATAACTTATCACATAGTTTGTAAAGAAATAAATCCTTTTTTTCCAAGTAATTGTAAGTGATATCTCAAATGAAAATATCAATTCAATGATCCATATAACTGTAAGTACTCAGTGATTCCAAATTAAACTTATCTGTAATTTTTCATTGCTTAATATGAAAATTTATTGGAAAAAATTACCAAGCCAGGTACGGTGGTCCATGCTTGTAATCCCAGCACTCAGGGAGGCAGAGGCAGGCTGATCTCTGTGTTTGAGGCCAGCCTGGTTTACAAAGCAAGTCCAGGACAGCCAAGGCCACACAGAGAAACCCTGTCCCAAAAAAAATAAAAATAAAAACACACACAAAAGAAAAGAAATTACGGAAGGGCAGTCTAGTATATCTATCTATCACACAGAAGTACATAAGCAAATGTATGACTGCTAATTGAATGGAGTGTTGGCAGCCTTTTGCAAAGATCTACCATCTCATAATAAAGTCAGTGCAAGTCACTGAGGGAGGGAAAACAAAGATAAAGTAGTCAAATCAATCAGCAAAACAGAGTTACTGATCTATCTTTGTTATCAATACACAAAATGCATGGGAATACACATGAATACACATGCACAAAAACTAAGTAAGCTGTCTTCCACTGAATAGCACAGGCTACTGGTCACCAGGGACTGCAAGCGCAAACCCACCCTGGGCTACATAAGGAAACTAATAAAAAACAACAACAACAAAAACTGAGCACAGTGCTTATGGCTCAATTTAAAAGGCTTCCTGTCCTTATGAACCCTCTGTCTGAAAACTCAAAATAATCTATTTCAGTGCTTTCCAAATACACACACGTCTATCCAATTCAAATGTGCTACCATCAGGCCCTGTGTTAGACACTGAAGACTCTGACATAGGTAAGAATCCATACCATCAAGAACTCAAAGCCTTAGTAAGGAAAGAGTAGTTGAGGGGCTGGAGAGATGGCTCAGTGGTTGAGAGCACTGGTTGCTCTTCTAGAGGACCTGGGTTCAATTCCCAGCATCCACATAGCAGCTCACAACTGTCCATAACTTCTGTTCCAGGATTCTGACCCTCTCATACAGATATATGCAGTCAAAACACCAATGTACATAAAATAAAAATAAAATTATTTTTTAAAAAAAGAGTTGAGAATTGAGTATCTTCATCAGCACTTCAGGCGACACTTATGTGCAATAGAATGGGTGGCTCAGAGCAGTGCTCAGCAATGAGCCTGGAGCTAGCTCCATGGTTACAGCTTACCCTCGGCCAGCAGTCACCCTCCCCCCAAGGACATTACGTGTTACTATGGCAACAAATCCTGATGGTTCAACATCTACACTCTGACCTTTCTCAGCCAGACCTTTCTCCTACAATGACTCTGCTGTCCAATTCACCTTTGCCTCTCACTTCTGCAGTCACACTCTAGACCTACCCATTCCTGGTAACTGTACCCTCTTCCATCTCAGCGCCACAAATGGACTCTCCAACTGTCCCTTTCTAGTATCCAAATGACCTTTTTTCCTACCCCACTGTGATTCTAATACTCTTCATACTCCTCCTCACCTTCTCTGTATCCTGATGTCCCTCACCAAGCTTAGATAGATCCACAGTAATCATTCCTCCAAATCTCCACTATTTCAAGTGGCAAAACCCTAGAGAGCTTAAATATTACTTTTCTTCCCTTCGGCTAGTGTTTCACAAAGGTAAAAGGAGCCATGGAGTCCAGCCCACATCAACAACTACCCTGTCTCACTGCAAGTTCATGACCTCTGACCTCAAGCTCCCCCTTCACATTAACCTCATTAATTTGATTTTCCCTGTCCTTTTTATTTGGTGAAGGCTAATAGCAATTATCATCCAAAAGGAAGCAGATGGGCAAGGTGCTCTGGTAGGAAGCCTTGTGCTGGGCAGTGGTGGTGCACCCTTTAATCCCAGCACACAGGAGGCAGAGGCAGGTGAACCTCTGAGTTTCAGGCCAATCTGGTCTACAAAACAAGTTCCATGACAGCCAGAGCAACATAGAGAAACCCTGCTCAAAAAAAAAGGCAACAACAAAAAGCAGTCTAGGAAGCTACTTGTGCCAGAGAGAGATGTCACACGGGGCAAGACACAGGCTCCGGATATGGGACTGTCCTCAGCCATTCAACACATTCCAGACAAGCTCTTTGTACTTGCTATAATTCCTGCTGTCCTCATGCCCTGTGACGAGCATCTTCATTTCTTCCAGTCATCTTCTCATCTAGTATGTCAAGAATATTTGTGCACCCTTCCTTGTCAAACATCCATAATCCTTCAACGTAATCCTCACAGGCACCTGGTCATTGCTCTTGGCCGGAGTCTACAGCCATGGGTAGGAAATGTTCACAGCCCAGCACCTCCACATTTATTTATCATTACTGGGGTTCCCCAGGACCTTGAGCACTTCAACATTAGTAGGATTCTGGCCCTGGACCCTCATCATGGCCCCACATTGGCTGTACAGGATTTTGTCATTACCTATTTAGTCAAACAGCTCAAAGGATTCCTGCAGGACCTTCTGCTGCAGTAATCTCTCCCAGCTTTCTTTGAGACAAGATCTCACTGTGTATCCCTGGCTGGCCTGACTCCTACTCTGAATTCTAGAATTAAAGGCATTAGCAACCACGCTGGAGACGGGGTTCTCTCCTCTCCTCTCCCTCTGCCCCTCTATTACCTTCTCTTTCCTCTCCCCTTTTTCTAGGCTTTGTGTTCACTAAAAATACATTCTTGATCACATTCTTGCCACCTAAGAATACAGAGCCAAATAAACCAGGACTGAGCCCCCTAAAACTAAGAGTCAAAATAAACTCCCTTTCTCCTATAAGATTTTTTGCCAGGTACTTAATAATAGCAAGAAAGTAACTGATACAGTAACATTCCTAATACTGCATCGGTTCCCTGGCATATCCTGCTCTATGTCACTGCTATGAGACTACTCTGGCCACCAATACTCCAAAGGAACAGAGCTACATGATGTCAGAACATACTTCCTCCTAGTACAAGCCTATGTTAAAAAACAAAAACAAAAACTACTAGCGTAGTTCCAGATGTACAAAAAGTTATAAGACAAAACAAGAGAGCTGTTAGTTTCCCTCACTGTTAACCTGAGATTATGAGTTATTACTGCACTAGTTATTTTTTCTATTTTCATTAGTTTTTCTTCTCTATTGCTGTGATAAAACACCATGAACAAAATGGACTTATGAAAGGGTTTACTTTGGCTTATGGTTTCAGGGGTCCACCATGCAGAGAGGAATGGTGGCACACAGGCATGGTGGCAGGAACAGGAAGCTGAAATCTCACATCTTCAGCCATATGTATCAGGCAGACAAAACAAACTGGAAGTGGTACAAGACCATGAGAACACTCAGGGCCTGTCCACCAGCAGTACTTCCTCCAGAGAGGCTCTGCTTCCCCCAAACAGAGCTACCAACCTGAGACCAAGTATCTGCATACCTGAGCTGTGGGAGACATTCTCATTTAACCCACAATTACCAAAGTACAGTTGTCAAAAATCAAAGAGCCAGCACAGGTGCATCCTTTTTAATGAAACTCGGTTTTACTTAGTTTGACTCTTCTGACTACTATACCTCCTTATTCTGTTCCTAGAGCTCACACTGCGTTTAGACTAGCAATATTCCTCTGCTCCCTGCAGTTGCAAACACATTGTGAGGAAGAATCTTACTCCCTGCCCCTTAGACTTAGTCCCTGGCACGAACCTGGTGCATACTGGGTGTGTTGAATTCAGATCTCTCACTCTACCTGTAGTCATGTTCACTTACTTCCTTGTTGTTTTATTAGGGAAAACTACTAAAGCCAAAAATCAACATGTTCTCATAGCTCTTTTTCCTTCCCTCACTTCCTCTAGCCCATCATCAGCAAGTTCTCTGTATTCTACTTTCTAAGTGAATCTTAAATAAGTCTGTCTCTTTCCACTCTAAACCTAACTACAGCTCTTCATCTTTTCTCTTTAAAAGATGGCAACCATCTACTGAAACCAGAATGACCTCCTTAAACTTGAATTCTATCTGTTCCCTGTCAGCAACCCTCCAGGACCTCCACGATGCTTAGAAAATAATTCAAATTCCTATTTCAACCTACACAGCCTTCCAGAATCCATTCTAACTGTCCTCCCTCTCCATGTTACCTCGGGGGCCCCAACCACACTAACTTTTGTCTCTTCAAGTCCCCTCAAGCACATTCGTACCCCAAAAATTCACCTCAGCTTATTTCTCAAGCTGGAATGTTTCTGTTCTTGATACCTTCAGGGCTGGCTTCTTCATGCTATGGGGTCAGGTTACCAAACCTTCCTTAGAGAGGCCTTTTCTGACCAGAGTCATACTTGGTTTCAGTACTCCACAGCTTTTGGTGTAGCATGTGACTGTGTTTAATCATTTACTGCCATCAACTGGAATGTCTACATGTCCTTTATATGACAAAATTCATGAAGTTCTTCACAGACCTGAGTACTTTCTCATTATACACTGATAACAACAACACAATCAAACTCAGTCTACCAGAGGCCTCATAAATCTTATCCAGTTCAAATCCATATGTCCTCACAGCATGAGACAATAAATATCATTTTTTAAAAGTCAATGATACCTCCCAAAAATATTAACAGTACTGTAGGTATACTCTTTCATTCTGTATGGATCCTTCACCTGTCAACGAACAGCTTACTGGCCTATAGCTAAGGCAGGAAGTAGGAGAGAGGAATTCCAGTATAGAGCATGAATTCTGGGATAGAGTGAGGCACACAGAAATTCTCCCTGGGACAGTGAGGAGGGCAGACATATGAAACTTGAGAGAGGTAACCAGCCACGGGGCAGAACTTAGAATAAATGAGCTATTAGTTATGAACAAGTCAAAGAACATGCCTAACTGTATTGGCCTAGGCTTCTGTAAATACATATAAGGGCTCAGAGTCATTATTTCTGGGATGAAAGGTATGGGTGAAAAACAAAGGTTAGAGGCTGGAGAGGTGGCTCAGAGGTTAAGAGCACTGGCTGCTCTTCCAAAGGTCCTGAGTTCAATTCCCAGCAACCACATGGTGGCTGACAACCATCTATAATGAGATCTGGTGCCCTCTTCTGGCATGTAGGTGTACGTGCAGATAGAATATTCGTATACATAAAATAAACAAATAAATCTTTTTAAAAAAGAAAGAAAGAAAAGAAAAACACAGGTTACAGAAAAAACCTGCAACATGAGACAAAATCAGATTAAAAAGAAAAAGGGGTGGGGAGGAGAGTGTGCAGCGCCGACATGAGAGCGCCGGGAGGCGGGGCTTCCCTAACCACACATCGTGCAGAAGAAGGCAGGTGCGCGTGTGGCCCGCAATGCTGACTGGAGCACACGACCGAGTGTCCCTTATTAAAAATATTTAGGGTCAGAATTAGAAGTATTTCAAATTTTGGAATATTTGCACAGGCTTTATCAGTTGATCATGCCTAATCCAAGCACCCTGAAATGCTCTCAAATCCAAATGTTTGAACCAATATGGTAATGCTTAAAATATTTGTCTTACATTTCTGGAATAGGGATGCTTGACCTGTATTTTGAAGAAAACAATGGGTTTTGCATTGTCCCCCTGCTTATAAAAACACTTTGGACAAACAATGAAGACAGTTCAAAACAGAAATGAGTATCTATCCTTTGTAATTCTAAAATCTTTTCATTATGTTTGGGAACGTAAACCAAACAGAATTCTTTCAACAATGTCCATGAACATGAAGCACAGGTGTGCTGTATAATGAACTCACTATGCCATTCAAACAACAGGCCTGTGAGCACAGGTGTTAGAAGGAAGCTGGCCAATTTTGTTCTGAGCAAACTTTTTTCTTACAGGACTTTGTAGAATCATGGACACCCTCTTCTTCTGCTCCATCATATTGAAGTCCTGACGAAGGTCTGGTGCCATATTCCTCTCCCGCAAATATTCTGGATTGTTCTCATCGACTCTGTCAAAGTACCTCTCCTTGTGAGGGGCTGTGGTTGGGGGTGGTGAGGTCACCACTGCAGCCCGGGTATCACCATTCATTGCACAATTTTTCTAGGGTCCTACAGAATGAAAACAAAAGACATTTTTGTGTCAAATCAATGTCCATTCGGATTTCATTATGAGGACATCAACCTCAGAAAAAATACATTCTTCTATGTGGAGATATGCTGGCTCCTTTATGACTCAGAAGCACATGACTGGTCAACCATTCCCCTCCCTCCATTAATAATCAATGCTGTATTTTGTTCTGGCCACTGTTTATTAGAGCACAGAAAAAAAAACAATTTAAAACAATTATTATGTATGTCCTGACAAATCCAAAAGGAGTAAGAAATTTAACTGTATGATAATTAACACTTAGATTTATTACACATTGATAGGAAAATTTTGAAGTGTTAAGACAAAACCTGTTTGTTTGAACTTTTTTGTGTGTTTGTTTTTTGAGACAGGATTCTCTCTACACAGCCCTGGCTGTCCTGGAACTCACTCTGTAGACCAGTCTCAAACTCACAGAGGTCTGCCTGCTTCTATCTCTGGAGTGTGACTGAGATGTATAAGAGTAGGGTGAGAAATTCAAGGTCATCATAAGCTATCTAGAGAACCAGACAAGTCAAGACTACACAAAACCCTGTCTCAAAACAAACAATAATTAATTCAGCTGGAAAAAAATGAAGCCTGAGATTCAAACCAAAGCAATGTAGCTCAGAGCCTTTGTTCTTAAACTCTCTGAACCACACTACACGTGATAAATATCACAAGTGCAGCAGAGGCAAAATCCGCAAGACACAGGCAACGATGTCCTTAAAGGAGAGAGCGGTGAGGCTGGAGAGAGCTCATCTGTTAAGAAAACTGTGCTCTTCCTGGGTACCCAGGATTTGCTCTCACCCACATTGAGCAGCTAAAACTACTGTCACTATTGTGCCAACACCTTCTGACCTTCTCAGGCACCCAAACACACTCACACTGACAACCACACTCGTGAATGAGTTTTAAAAACAGAGTGATGGGAAAGACAGATGAAAAGACCGTCCTTCAACTACAAACTTAATACAGTCTGCTACTGACCTTTTCAAACAGGACCTCTCTGTGTAACCGCTCTGGCTGTCCAGACACTCTTTGTAGGCCAGTCCTCAGGGTGACAAGGGCAGGAGCATCACTCTGAGCTGGACACCAGCCTGGTCTACAAAACAAGTCCAGGACAGCCAAGGCTACCCAGAGAAACCCTGCACAATGCCAACTGCTTTCTCTATTTGTGCTTCTTCACTAGATTTACTGTTCAACTACTGCAAATTTTTTTCAGGGTTTCTCGGTGTATCCCTGGCTATCCTGGAGCTCTCTGTAGACCACACTGGCCCTAAACTCACAAAGATTTACCTGTTTCTCCCCCCTGAGTGCTGGTGCTGGGATTAAAGGTTTTTGTTTGTTTGTTTGTTTTTGTTTTTGTTTTTAAAGACTGGGTCTCACCATCTAGCTCTGGCTGGCCTGAAACTCACTGTATAAATCAGGCAGGTCTCAAACTCAGAGATCTGACACTCTCCTCAGTGACAGGATCAAAGGGCTGTCCTACTACACCAGGCTTTTTTCTACTTCCATAATAGTTTTACTTTGGCTAAAATTATAAAAATCTTTCAAAATGTACTATTTACTGAAACAAAATTTGCCCTACCTTTTTTCCTCCCCTTTTGGTGCTGGGAATCAAACACCACAAGTTTTCAAGGGTATAAGCCAGTACTCTGCTGCTGAACTGCACCCCAGACCCAGACTCTTCCTGAGGGGCATCCCAGGAGGGAAGGTTGCTAAGTAATAATTTGGTCTGCCCTTTTAATTATTTTCTGCAGGCTAAGCAGGAAAGCCTGGCAAGATTACAGGTAAGAAAATAAAATACTGGCCACATTTTTCCCCCAGAATCAATGGTCTGAATGTCCCTAGTTGTGAAGTAGTTGGTTCAGTAAAGACTAGAGACAGAGGAAAGCTCTGAAGTAATAGCTAGGACTTGAAAGATGGGAACACCACAAGACTCTATTCTGTACACGCCTGTGTTGCTTTGATGGCTGTGGAGCTTCCGGAGAGAGCCAGGGTTCCTCTTTGGATCCAGGCAGGAAGCATTTAAAATCTCAAACACAAACTTAGGTAAAACTCTGTCAAAACTATGCTCTCTGAAAATTCGCCACATTAGATATTAGAGGTTTAAGTCTTTATGCTACCAAGTAATTATAAATGTACAGGTGTTTTCACAAAATAAGGATATTCTGTTAAGTGAAAAAAAAGCAAGATACAAAAAATGGTATATAGATTGTATATGTGAGGAGGTAAGTAAAACTCAATTATATTAGCATAAAAATGAGAAAATATATAAGAAATGTAAAATAGAGCATTTAAAAGGAGTAAGGAGTTGGGTAAATGGAGGGCAGTTATGACTATATGCATTAAACATACATTTGAAAGTTAATTTATAAAAATAATTTAAAAATAAAACAGCACTTAGACAATAAATAAAATAATAAGCATCACCGAGGGTGTACAATGAACAGAAGATACTGCACTGTGTTGACAGCAGCAGAATGACTGCACTCGTCTGTGTAAACATTTTTTTAAATTTATTATTGTAGGGAGAGGTCACAGGACTTTATGAGTCAGTTCTCTCCTTCTACCTTTATGTAAGGTCCAGGAAACAAACTCAGGTCACCATGCATACTCCACAAGCACTATCCACAAGCCATCCTACCAATCCCATTTGTTTCAGGTTTTACAGTCTATACAGGTACTGAAATATATATGCTCTGTGACTAAGGTGTTTTAGTAGGGTGGCCTTAACCTGATTTCCAGATAATAAAATATAGCTTTGTAAGAGACTGTGTCTTGGCTGGGCAATAAGTGGTGAGGCAAATCTTTAATCCCAGTACTCTCAAGACAGAGGCAGACTAGATCTCCAAATTCTAGACCAGCCTGGTCTTCAGAGCAAGTTCCAGGACAGCCATGGCTAGATAGTAAGACCCTGTCTCAAAAACAACAACAAACAAACAAACAAAAACTATGTCTTATTCTAAAGTAAATATACTAACTAGCTGAATTTTCAAATTAAGAATATAACAAATAAAATATGGCCCTTTCTGGTCTCTGCTCAAAAAGTCTCCATTTGTATCTGAACAACTATTAATGAGTTATCTCTCTAAATCTACACTGCTTAATTAAAACTGCTTGGGTGTGGGTTTTTCTTATTGTTGGTGGTGATTTGTCTGTTTTGCGACAGCCAAAAGGGTAGCCACAGCTGTCCTGGGTCTTGCTATGTAAAGATCCCCCTGCATCCATTACCTAAGTGCTGAGATTAAAGGTGTATGCCACCAAATCTGGCCTAAACTGAGTATTTTCTAAATTTATATTAGCCCCCCCCTTGGCAGAGATTACCTCCACCTTACCAAAAGCAGTATAGTTCCAGCCTACCAGGATTGTTCCACGGAAGAATCATATACAGGATACACCACCATAAGGATTATGGTGATTTGAGTGAGAATGACCTCCACAGACTCACATTTGAATACTTGGTCCTCAGCTGGTGCAACTGTCTCCGAAAAACTAGGAGGTGTGCCTTGTTGGAGAAGGCATGTTGCTGGGGGAAGGAAGGTGAGGCTATGAGGTTTCAAAAGCCCACACCATTCCTTGTTAGTTCTCCCCGCCCCCACTCTCTGCCTCCTACTTGTGGACTGAGATGTAAGCTCTCAGTTATTGCTCGAATACCATAGATCTGCATGCCTATTGGCACATTCCCCACCATGATGGCCATGAAATCTAATCCTCTGGGACCACAAGTTCCCAAATTAATGCTTCTTTTATAAGTTGCCTTAGTAATTAAAAAAGTAACGAAGGCACTGATATTAAGGAATTCACGGCAGGGTTTCGCCAAGGTGAGAGCATGTATCACAGCTAGCCATGAAGGTCATAGGTACTGAGCACAGCCCATCTTCCTGATCAGGACAGATAAGCTGGGTTCACACTTCTAAGCCTAACAGTGAGTTTATGTCATCCAGCGCATGGGAGCTGTTGAATAAAAATCCGTGGAATAAGACCAAACTGAAGCATGAGCAAACAGCAGGCCAGGAGGCATAAGTACCCTATGCCTCAATGCTGTAAATATCTCAGTAGACTGTTATGCTGTGTATCTTTCCAAAACCATCTATTGGAAACATAATCTTCATTCAATTCAACAGTGCTGAAAGGCACAGCCTATGGGGGAGGGGGCTATGCCTGGGATTCAAAGTACCTAACCTGTGACTGAGATAAAAATAAATAAATTAAAAAAAAAAAAAAAAAAGAAAGGTACAGCCTAAGGTAGGTTATTAGGCTGTGAAAGTTCCTCACTTGTGAACAGTGGGAGTGGGTTCAGGCATAGATTCCCAATAAAAATGATTTTATTCCTTTTTTCTCTCTGCCCACCCTTTAATAGCTTTCTAACAAGAGATGATGAGAGACAGCCAGCACGTTCCTCCAGAACCATCAGCCAGTAAACTTTTGCTCACAGTGAATGTAAGGCTAGGTAAGGTGTAGCTCAGTGACAGAGTACTTACCCAGCATGCACAATGCCCTGGGTTTAACCTTCATCATGAGGAGAGGTAAAAAGAATAAGTATACTGTTACAGAAGACACTAATTAAACCTCTCTCTTCACTTTAAAAATGAAAAATCTGAGCTGATATGGTAGCATATACCTGTAATCCCAGCAGTTGGGAAACAGAGTGCCCAAGTTTGAGACCACTCTCGTCTATGGTAGTGACTACACCAGGCCAGAAAGCTAGGGTTTCACAGTGAGACCCAAACTAAAATAATTAAACAATGGGTCAAGTGGTTGTGGTGCTCAACTTTAATCCCAGCACTAAGGAGGCAACAGCAGGCAGATCTCTGAGTTCCTGGACAGCCAGGGCTACACAGAGACACTCTGTCTTGAAAAACAAAACAAAACAAAAAAACCTAACCAAATGGTACCACTGCAGCAGCTGTGACACAGGTAAAGGGATGATCCAACTCTGAAAGGTTCTACAATAGGTCACAGAAAAGAGACAGATCCTGTGCAGCTTCTTAGACATGACTTAAGTAGAACCAAAACAGTGAGTGCCTCTTTCAAAAAGAAGCCAGGCAGGTAGAATATCAGTGAGTGAATCACACAGAATCAGAAAGGGAATGGTCTGTGTAGCAGTCTGGCAGTGCAGGGAGATGGAAAGGCCCAGGACAAGGTAATCATTCATGAAAGCCACACAGACTTGGGTGATTGGGGCCATTATCAGATGGCCTGTGTTCAGGAACAGCCTCAAGGCATAGGGATAAATAAAAGGTCCACTAGAAGTAACTTGTTCCAGAGTACAAGACTGCACCTGTCAAGTTACTATTACTTTGGACATTTAACACATTTCCTTTACATTGTGGTAAAAGGGCAAAGAAACTAAGAAAGAATTAAGCATCTTGTTTCATTTTATATAAAAAAAACTAATGCCAGAGGTAGGGTTATTAGGGTTAAAATATCAAGGTGGCCAGGTGTGGTGGTGCATTTCTTTAATCCCAGCACTCAAGAGAGGTAGAGGCAGGTGGATCACTGTGAGTTCAAGGCCGGCCCGATCTACAAAGCAAATCCAGGACAGCCAAGGCTACACAGAGAAATCCTGTCTTGAAAAACAAAACAAAAGGAGGAGGAGGAAGAGGAGGAGAAAAAAGACTGTACTATGAATGAGGATGGCTTCTAAGAAAGCCTTTGCCTATTCTAGGAACGAGACCACCCTAGGCCACCTCTGAGATAGAAAGGCTAGATTAAAGAACTGATGGGTAAAACAAAACTAAACACCAGAGCTCAGGGTCACTGCCCTTGGGGTTTGGTCTGCTCTCCACTCTAAAGGATGCAGTTCTGCTTTCTCTTATTCATCTGCTATAAACTCTGACTGGACTGCTCTACCTCTGACTTGTACTGTGAATGCTCCCTTGGGAATACAAGCACTGAGAATGCTATCACAGCTGGGATCAGAGGAAATTCTGGAGGAGGCATCTTCCCAACATTATTAGAATTCACATCTTCACCTGGGCTCAATCTCCTGCACCACAAGAGAGTAGAGGTTGCAACTCCTAAAACTCTAGGCTGAACCACTGCCTCTGTGGAAGCTACTTGTAATTCCCCCTCTTCCCTCACTTGTTAATTCCTCTCCTTCCTCCTCCATGTTCATCTTGCACTATCTCCTAGCAGCACCTGACCCCACACTGCCTTCTTTCTGGCTTTCCTCCTACCTCTCTATCCACTCTATGAACTTTCCTTGCTATCTTCTTTCTACCCAGCATCCTGAGCTCTTCTTCTTCCCTAGCAATACTGTCAGCCCCATCTCTATGTGTAATTCTCTGGGTCTCTATTCTGGCCATCTATCAAAATCACCTAGAGAAACCAGGCGGTGATGGTGCACATCTTTAACCCCTGCAGTCTGTGAGCTTGAGACAAGCTGGTCTAAGGGTGAGATCCAGAACTGCAGGCTACATAGAAAAACCCTTGTCTTGAAAAAAAAAAAAAATCAGGCTGGAGAGATGACTCAGAGGTTAAGAGCACTGGCTGTTCTTCCAGAGGTCCTGAGATCAATTCCAGCAACCACATGGCGACTCACAACCATTTATAATGAAATCTAGTGCCCTCTTCTGGCCTGCAGGCATACATTGAGGCAGAACACTGTATAAATAATAAATAAATAATCTTTAACAAAAACAAACAAACATCACCTAAAGAAGCCAGGCATGGTGGTGCATGTCTGTGATCCCAGCACTCTGAACTGAGGCAGGAAGATGACTGAGTTCAAAGACAGCCTGAGATTGGGATACATAGTAAACCCAAAAACTACACTACAAGAGACTGTTTCAAAAAAGTAAAATACTATGCTTTTAACAGAAAGATGGGCTGGGCATGCCTTTAATCCCAGCACTCAGAAGGCAGGGGCAAGAGGAATCTCTGTGACTTCAAGGCCACCTTAGTTTACAAAGAGAGTTCCAGGCAGCCAGGGCTATTACACAGAGACATCTTGTCTCAAAACAAACAGCAAAACAAAACCCAGAAAGATAGGCTGTATGCTGGATAGTCTTATAGCAATTTGACACAAGCTAAACTCATCTGAGAGGAGAGAACCTCAATTAAGAAAATGCATCAGCCAATAAAACTGAGCTGCAGGCAAGTCTGTGGGGCGTTGTCTTAATTACTGATCAATGGGGGAAGGCCCAGCCCATCGTGAGTGATGCCAGCCCAGGTCCTGGATTCCATAAGAAAGCAGGCTGAGCAAGCCAAGAGGAGCCAGTAAGCAGCTCCCCTCCATGGCCTCTGCATCAGCTCCTGCCTCCAGATTCCTGCCCTGTGTAAGTTCCTATCCTGACTTTCTTCAATGATGAACAATGATATGGAAGTATAAGCCAAATAAACCCTTTCCTCCCCTACTTGCTTTGTCATGGTGTTTCATCACAGCAATAAAAACCCTAAGACAGGCTAGAAAGATGGCTTAGTGGTTAGGAATGCTTGACCAGAGTTCAGATCCCAACATCATCAGAATAAACTGTCTGCTAACAAAAGCCTGTGATTCTGGCCATAGCTCTTGATTTTACACACACACAAAATCTTTAAAATGGAAGGGGGGGGGGCTGTCAAAAGCCAAAGAGCTTTTTAAAAAAGAAATAAACTAGCCTAGACCCAAGGAATATAAATCTCTGGGGGCAGGGCCCAATTATCAGAACTTTTTAAGTATTACAAAGCCATCCAAGTGTGTTTAAGAACTTAAAAAACAAAACACTGATCTACGTATACCAATGGACTACTAAACTTTTAACCATCAATCTAACTCATGAATGTAGTAATAATAATAAACTTAGATGGCCACTCACACCTTACTTATTCAAAACAGAACTCTGCATTTCCCCCAATCTTGTCTCCCCATATTTTACTGTATCATACCTATTTTATGGTATAGTATAGTACCTTTTTTATTTGAGAAAGGGTCTGACTGTATAGTCCTAGCTGGAACTCACTCAGACCAGACCAGGATGGCCTGGAACTCACAGAAACCTGCTTGCCTCTGCCTTCCCAACTCTGAGATTAAAGAATTGGGCTATCAAGCCCAGCTTTTTAAAATGTCTTTTAGGTAAGGTCCCTCTCTGTAGCCAGCCTGTCTACCTCAACCTCTCCAGTACTCACAAGAATAACAGGTTGTGGCACTGAGTCTGCCTGCTTCCCTTTCTCACCTATTATGATTGATTTTGAGATAGTCTCACTCTACAGCCAAACTGTGCACCAAACTCCAGACCCTCTGTCCTCAGATTTCTGAGTACTAGCATTAGAGATATCTGTCACTATACCTCATTCACGTTCTTTAAATTTTTAAAAATTCCTACCAGGCAGTGGTGGTGCACACCTTTAATCCCAGCACTCTGGAGGCAGAGGCAGGCAGATCTCTGAGTTTAAGGTCAGCCTGGTCTACAGAGTGAGTTCCAGGACAGCCAGAGCTACACAGAGAAACCCTGTCTCAAAAAAAAAATTTTTTTTTTCATGAGGAATTAGGGCACATAACTGCAGGTACCCACAGACGCCAGAGATAGATTTCCTGGAGCTAGACATAGTGTTTCTCAATCTGTGGGTCACCTCCTTTAGGGGTAGAATAACTCTTTCACAGGGGTCACCTAAGACCATTGTAAAACATTACATTTACAATATAATTCATAAAAGAAGCAAAATTAGTTATAAAGTAGCAAAAAAAAAGTTATGGTTGGGGTCTCTACAACATGAGGAACTGTATTAAAGGGTCAGAGCATTAGGAATGTTGATAACCACTGAGCTAGAATGGCCAATGGTTGTGAGCAGCCCATCATGGATGCTGGGAATGGAACTGGGATCCTCTCCAAGAACAGTACCTGCCCTTAACCAATGAGCCATCTCTCCAGTACACATGCCCTATTTTTCAGACTTTCTTCATGTATGTACATAAACGTGAAGGAGAGAACAACTTTTGGAAGTCAGTTCTTCCCTTCCACCATGGGTTTTAAGCCCTAAACTCCTCAGCCTTAGATCTTTACACACTAGGCCATCTCACCAGTCCTCATTAAGCATCTTTAAAATAGCTGTTTTAAGCTGGGTTGTAATGGTTTAGGATTGTAATCCCATCATTTGGAAGGCTTGCACAGCAGGATGAAGACTTTAAGACCAGCCCTAGCAATTTCAAGACACTGTCTCAAAAGAGAGAGAGAAAAAAAATTAGGGTGGGTTGCTAAATGCTCAGTGATAAAGCAAAACCCTAAATTCACTCTCTAGTAATACTAGGGGGTAAAGTTAGCTATTAGTAACAGGTCAAAATGCACTAGCTCCCTCACTAGAATGCAAGTCCCCACAGGGCAAGAAACGTGTGTGTCTTCTCCTCCCCTCCTGCCTTACTTACAGGAAACACAATAACAAGGCCTTAATAAGTACACAGGAAAGGACAAGTACACTTTCTGGTCAGCATTCCGAACTGACAATGTCAATCAAATTCTGTTTGGATTGCAGAGGCATCTGATTATGAGAAAAGTCCCTGTTTCAATTCTTTCAAACACAACTTGAGGCACCGGGGACAGATACAGTCATACACTAACAAACAGGTTCCAAATTTCATTTTACCCTCTACAAAGGAATTCCAGACTGCAAGTGGACAATCTGTGTCCGATACTGGGCTTCGTATATCTCTGTAACTGGGTTTTATGTTTCAAAGAATTACGTCAATCCCCAAAGCCAATACATACCAACAAAAGCAGCTTTATCTCTCTCTAGCTGACTAGATTTGGAGACAAGAGCATGTAAAACTCCCAGAGGGAGGGAAATGAGAAAAGGAGATTTCTATGCCTAACACAACGGAGTATGCAGGGCACTACAGTGAACCCACAAAGACTGCAAAAGACCCAGCTAAATCAGAAAGCAGGGTTGACTACTCACATTAGCATACAGAAGTCTAAACAGATTCGATGAGGGGGCCCATTCTGCAGTCTAATTAAACACATTCGTGAAAACAATAGCACTAATCTAAGGTAAGAACGTCTCGGGGGACACCGAGGACTAGAGACACAGCTCAGTGGTAAACTGCCAAGCATGTCCCCAGAACCACATATGATACAAAACACAGGAAATACCTACATATTCCCATGATATATAATGTGCAATTAACAGTCAATATATTTGATTCTATTTATAGGGATGATTTAATAATTATAGAACATAATGAAAACATTACATAATAAAAGTGATCTTAACCCAAATGAGGTAGTACATGGAACGCTAAGGCAGAAAGGTTCAAACAGTTCTAGGCCTGCTTATGTTACAAAGATCTTATCTCAACAACAACAAAATCCTTAAATGATCTTATACTGGAGTCGGGAGCGGTGGCACACACACCTGCAATCCCAGCACTCAGGGAGGCAGAGGCAGGTGGATCTCTGTAAATTCAGGGCCAGCCTGGTCTACAAAGTGAATCCAGGACAGTCAAGGCTACACAGAGAAACCTTGTCTCAAAAACGAAACAAAAAAGAACCTTATACAGTACTGTTAAAATAGCATATACAAAACAGTAACACAGAGGCTAGTGAGACATCTCACTAGAGATCTCAGTAGAGACATGCAAGTGTGAAGTCCTGGGTTTGGGTACCTAGCACCCATGTAAAAGCCAAGAGCAGTGTATCTGTAACCACAGCTCTGGGTGCACAAGGGTGGATCTCTGGGGCTTGCTGTCTGAATTAGTGAGCTCCAGGTTGAAAGAGAGTACCTGTCTCAAAAAATACAGCAGAAAGCAACTGAGGAAGACATTTGTCATCGAGCCCTGCCCTCCACATATGAGTGCAAACACATACTCACACTGGAATTCATACACTCTTACACACACACACACAAACTATTGCAGCCGTGGAGCCGGCAGATATACAACAGTGACAAGAACCAGAACATATGCTAAGTGACGCAACACTTCTGTCACCCTCTTCTCTCTGTACCTTCTATCAACTGGGTTATTGTCAATTGGTCCCAACAACTGTTTTCCACCTGTAATCTGACATTCTATGGGTAGCCAGTAATGTATAAGCAGACAGTCATTAAGTCCTACAACTGCTAGAATGGATGAGACATCAAGCTAGGCATCACCAAGATTCAAATCCTAGGACAAGTGACGCACACCTATAATCCCAGCATTTAGGAGGCTGACACAGAACAAAGTTTAAAGTCAAACTTAACTACATAAAAAATTCCAAGCAAGCCTGGATTACATGGTGAGACCCTGCATCAAAACACAAAAGTTCTTGGCTAATACATATGCGAAATATCTCTTGGGCAAGTTCACTATCTGCACCTCAATCTTTCCAAATAAAAGGTGGGGAGTGATAAAAATACCTTTCTTATGAGACTGTTGAAGACTGAACATCAAATTTGCAACATACTACTACTGTATTAGCAATAAATTGTGTTCATGGGCCATCATGACAATGACAACAGATATCTCAAACTTCTTCCTTTGGTCAGAGAGAACTACTTCTTGTCTGACGTATTAACTTAGCTCTAGACATCCATCAAAAGAAGTCCCTAAATGAGCTCCATCTAATTCATACCTGAAAACTCCACATAGTTTAAGCAGTCAATAAACACACAACGCACTTTCCAATAGGGTAACACAGCAAATAAAGATCTTTAAAAGTGTGGCCACTCTTGAAAATCCCAGCTCATGAGATTTGCCTTCAACAGCAGCTCAAGAGCTGCTAAAAATGAAGCAGCAGCAGCACATTTAAAAGGATAAGCCTGATGCTGGAAACATCTGTTACAGAAGAAGAATGTTCCAGGACAGAAAGTGGGTTGGGGTTAAGTACATGTCAGTCTCTTTCTGGATAGCTCATGCTGAGAAGGAATCGAGCAGTATAACCCGTTTCCCTGCTTGGTAGACTATTAATAAAGGTGATAGCCAATCGTCCTTATCAGCCTGACTAGGTCTTGAGTCACCTGTATACCCACACCTGGATGTATCTGTGAGGGCATTTGCAGAGGTTTAAGTTACAAGGCCCTAGGTTCAATCTTTCATTTCTTTTTTCTATTTTTTGAGATCTTGATGTATTTATTCCTATATATTTGAAAATAATTAGCACAAGGCACTGGGTTCACTCCCCAGTACTACCAAAAGAAAAAAAGGAAGAAAGGAGGGAGGGAGGGAGGGAGGGAGCAAGGGAAGCGGGGAAGAAAGGAAGAAAGGAAGGAAAGGCAGGAAGGCAAGAAGGAAGGAAGGAAGGAAGGAAGGAAGGAAGGAAGGAAGGAAGGAAGGAAGGAAGGAAGGGGAAAAGAAGACAGATGTAGTGACAGATACTTTTAATCCCAGCAATCAGGAGGCAGAGGCAGGCAGATCTTTAAGTTCAAGGATAGACTGATCTATATAAATCAAGTTCTAAACCAGGCAAGGATACACAGTAAGAGTAAGACCCTGTCAAGAAAGACAGAGACAGAGAGAAAAAGATACCTCCTTATGAGTTCTTGGTCATGGAGGCCCCAGAGACCCTAAAAACAACACACCTACTGTCACTGCTCTTGGTTGCCCACCACAACTAGATGGTAAGACCCTACTGCTGGAGACAAACTTTGGTTACAAGATATAAAGAAATCAAGCTGGAGAAAACCTTCTTGACTTCCTTTCATAGTGCCAGAAGATGCTATATAAGCTGTTGGAGAAAAAAAGACATCAATGACATCCCTTCAACCAACACTGCATGCTACAATACCAACCTGCCAGTAAGGTGCACCCACTGGTAGAACATTGTGGCATGAAGGCTATGGGGGTAACCAACTGCTTTTGGATTCGAGGCCTGATCCGCTATAAAATTATTCCAAAGCACAGAGGTTGAGAAAACAGGTCCTAGGGAGGAAACTACTACTGTTGTTTGTTATCTACTGAGTGAGTGCTCAGCCCTAAGCAGGACATCTCTTGTCAGCTCCACCACCACCCGGCCCAAGGCTCAGGGAACAATGCAAAAGGGCAGAAAGAATGTAACAGCCAGCAGGACATGGACAAGTGCTCCAAAATGCTGCAACTGGGACATGGCATGGCCACTGTACCCACGAATTCACTGCAGCTGTGATATCCTCCACGAGATCAGGTCATCAAGATCAGTCAACATTCAAACCAGCAGCATGAACTGCACTCCATAGGTTATTACAAAAATATGAAAGGAAATGAAGGGGTAGGGAACATATCGAGGGTGCTTAGGGAGAGTGGGAGGAGGGAGTCTGAGGTTTCTTAAAGGAGAGGAGAAACTGGGAGTGCACATGATCAAGATGTATTGTTTACTTGTACGAACTGTCGAAGAGTAAATTGTAACCTCCCTGCCGCTACTTCAGAGCAGCTGAGGTCACAGCCTACACCGCCAGACCCGACTTTTGCACCTCTCTTCCACAGTGAGCTCTTCCGCTTTTAAAGATGCTGTGCTAACAAGATGGCTCAAGCACCTGCCACAAAAGCCTGGAGACCTGAGTTTGACACTCCAAACCCACGTAAAGATAAAAGGAGGGAATCAATTCCACAATGATGTCCTCTGACCTCCCCAAGTACATAATAACACTTGTAGCACTTGTTTTTACATTCTACTTTATTTGGGGTTCCATAAAGCCTTTCCCTTCCAACCCCTCAACCCAAGGTATGAGAAAGATTAGTGGGGAGAGGGGCCACAGACCCCTTTACTTCTCCTGGTTATTTGGGCTTGATGGTTTGTTTTTTTCTTTTGGCAGGGGTGGGGGGCAGCCTGTACCAATCTCCATCAACAGCAAACACACAGCAAACAGGCTCTTCCAAGCCATTGTGCCCCAAAGCCTTTCTCTCTGTCTGTCTGTTCCAAACCTTCACACTGTACATGTGTGGTCTCTCTGAATTGCCACTCACCATACGCTAACACCACACGCCATTATCTTCTCTTTCTGGGCTCTCATATTTAGATCCTCAGAGCCCCAGACCATCTCTCCGTGTCGTGTGACACAAGCCATTAACAGCTGTCAAAGGCCATGTCCCACATAAGACAAACTGAAGCCCAAACTGAAATCCCACACATGGGATTAAAACAAAAACATATTTACATAACATAACTGAGTTTTTAAAGAAACCAAAACTTCTATTACTACGTTTTTAAAAGAAAGATATTGCCAAGCAGAATTTTTCCACACATGTAATCCCATCACTGAGGAGGCTGAAGCAGGAGAATAGTTAAACTGAGGTTAGACTGGGTAACCTAATGAGTTTCAAGACAATGTGAACCACCGAGTGAGACACTGTCAAAACAAAGAAACTAAAAAGAAATTTGCCACTCCTCCATAGGCACAAATTAATAAAGTGTTCCGCCAAAGGAAGTTTTAAGGTATTATTTCTGATGAACATTTTATCTGCTTTTTAGAGTGTTTCTGATTTTAAACCTTCCCCTTTACTCCACAGATTTATTTTGATGAATAAATGCCCATGATTACTCTTTCCCAAAGAAGTGGATTGGTCTCTTCTCTCCCCTCCAGGGTTCCACAAAGCACATGACCACGAACCACCTGCAGTGGGCCCTTAACTGCTTCATCATCTAAAGCAGTCAGACCTTGGAAAGCTTCTTATCTTTTGTGCCCAGTTTCTTCATTTGCAGTAAACATAGCCCTCTTCCAAGACTGTTGGGACTATTAGAAATAACACTGTAAACTGGGTGATGTGGCGCATGCCTATAATCCCAGCATTCTGGCAGGTGGATCTCCATGAGTTCAAGGTCAGCCTGGTCTACAAAGTCCAGTACAGCCAAGAATACACAGAGAAACACTGTCTCAAAAAACAACAACAAAAAAAAAAAAAAAGAAGAAGAAGAAGAAGAAAGGAAAATGAAAGAGCATTGTAGCTGAGCACGATAGCTCATGCCTACAACATCAACAGGGAAGAAGGAGGACTGGAAGTTCAAGAACAGCCTGGGCTACAAACTGAAAACATGTTCCAAAATTAGAGACAGACTGGTACCCACTGAGGCTTCCTTCTCTTTCCTCAAGTGATGCTTGACTCTGTCTTAGCACTATACCAACAAGAAGGTCATTACCAGATGAACCAGAACTGGTGAATCATCGTCCTTCATTCCTTCAACAGCACTCCCAGACATCTGTCAAAAATATAGTCTTGGGTCTACGTCCAGGCCCGTTCTTTAGCACAGGCCTAGAGAATTCCCTTGCAAGTTAGCTGCTCTGGAGAGAAAACCAACACAAATGCCTTCTGCTCTCAAGACATGCTTCTAGGGTGTCTCCCACTTCAAACTGCCTCTGCCCTGCCCTCTCCTGTCCTGGCTTGGGGCTCTGCCAGCAAAAAGACCATCACCAGGTGTGATTTCTCAAGCCTGAACCAGAACTGTAAGCCAAAATAAATCATATCTTTTAAATGAAAAAGTAGTAACAACCAGAAGAGTAATAATAGTATAAAATATACAGCAGTGTCTGGTGTATAAAGCGTTTAACCTATAAGAGGTAAGTGTTTTCATCATTCTAGCACTGATATGAATGTAACAGTAGCATGCTAAAATTTTCATTTGTGATAGGGCCCTTGGGTTCAGTTCCCAGCACCAAACACCACTCTTAAAGGCAGGTGTGGTAGTACACAACTGTAATCTCAGCACTCTAAAGGTGAAGGCAGGAAGATTAGAAGTTCAAGGTCATCCTTGGCCATCTTGCAAATCTGAGGTCAACCTAGGCTATAGGAAACAATATTCAAAATTCTAAGTTGTTGTTGCTGTTTTAAGCTGTTGTTTGTGGGGAGACAGTGCCAGGGACTGAACCCAAGACTTTCCACACACTGGGTAAGCACCCTATCACTGAGCTACATGCCCAACCCTTAGAAATAACATCCTAGTACATATTCATGCTTTTTCTCCTTTTTGTATTTTAAAATAAACTGCTGTATTTTGTCTCAATCAACACATGTAGCACCAAGATTTCATAAGATTCTCACTTAAACTCAATCCCTAAATGAACAGCATTCAAGGGTGTGGTTTGAAAAACAACAATGGGTGAGGCAACTAGAGATAAGTCATTTATCAGTAAAGGAACAAATTTAAGTGAACTCTAATGCACTTTAGCTTGTTTATATTTCCAAAATCTGTCTGTCATCACTGGTACAGAAAAGAATCTGGCTTGGGATTCTGTTGAAATTCCATTACTGTTGAGGGAGGGAAAAGAACATGATCAAAATATAATAAATGGAAAAAATTAAACAAAAATGTTTTTAAAAGTCAATTTAATTTTTTAAAATTCCATCACCATCCCAATGCCGATTTAAAAAATGTGTTGGATTCATGTCCAGTGTATAGGTTCTGATCACAGTTCACCTATGTTTTAGTTACTTTGAATTGCTGTAATAAAACAACATAACCAAGGCAATTTATACAAGAAAGCATTTAATTGGGCTTGTGATTTTGGAGGGTTAGAGTCCATTATAGAGCAAAGTATGGCAGCAAAAGCTGAGTTCACGTCTCCAGCGAAGACAAAGAGCACAACAGGTATGGTGAGAGGCTTCTGAAACCTCAAGCCCACCCCCGTAACACACCTCCTCCAACACGGACACACCTACTCCTTCCCAAACAAACACCAACTGAGAACCAAATATTCAATACATGAATACCACCACAACCTACAAGTTAGATAACCTTGGGCTCATCTCTACATGCCTGTATTTCTTCACTTGTAAACTGAGAACAGTGTCACTATATGAACTGGATAAGTGACACAAGTATCAAAGACAGAAACACAAGGGCACTGAAGTACTGGCCATGCACTAGGTACTCCTGTGAAAGCCAGGCTCAGTGGCGCCGACCTGTAACTACAGCACTGAGTGGGGGCAAAACAGCAAACACTGTGGGCCCCTGGCAACCTAGGCTAGCCAAAACCAGCCAAACCAGGCAGCCAAACCAGTCAGGCTCTACCCCCTGCCTTAGAAAAAGTAAATAGCAATAAAGGGAGACTATTATCACCGAAAGTATACCCACAAATACAGTTACATGTACACATGTATACATGTATACACATGTACACACATATAAAGACATAAGTAAACAAGTTTACACACAATGCTATCTTCCCTCTTTCCATTTACTGTATCTGAAAAGAATGCTTAATGCTTAGTAGCATTGCTCCTTCTGTTTAACAACTTCAAGGCATTCACCTCACAGATATACTCAGCAGTGCCATACTGATAAATACTTGTTTCCGGTTTGTTTTTCTGTTATAGTGCTCCAGCTAAGAACGGTAGTGTATGCCTTTAATCCCAGCATTCAGTAAGTAGAAGCACGACGATCTGATTTAGAAGCCAGCCACTGCTACGCAGTGAGATCCATTCTAAAAGCAAAACAAAACAGCACCCCACTAACTTTTTATTCCCTGTCGTTTGTTTTGGGGGGATTTCTGTTGTTGTGGTTTAGTTTAGCTTTTTTGTTTGGCTGATTGGTTTTGGTTGTTTTTTTTTTTTTTTTGAGACAGGCAGCCCTGCTGCCCTGAAACTCAAGCCGCAGAACAAGGTAACCTTGGAACTCACAGCTCTGCCTGCCTCTGCCTCCCACACTAAAATCCTTGTCCCTTTTTTGTTATTGTTGTTGTTTACTTATTTTTCTTTTATGTCATGTTTTGCCTGCATGTATGTGTGAGGAAGTTGGAACTGGAAGTTACAGAGAGTTGTGAGCTGCCCAGATGTAGGTGCTGGGCAGTGAACCTGGATCCTCTGGAACAGCCATCTCTCCAGACCCCTCAGGTCAATCTTTTAAAGACAACTTCTGTTTTTGAGATAGTCTATTAGCGCTGGCTGGCCATGAACTTACTGTGTGGACAAGACTAGCTTCAAGAGATCTGTTTGCCTCTGTCTCCCAAAAAACAAATGTGCCACCACACCACACCTGACCTAAGATTGATTGATTGATTGATTGATTTATGTGTGTGGTGTGTGTGTGTGTGTGTGTGTGTGTGTATTAAATGTGTACAAGTGCCTAAGGAGGCCAAAAACACGGTACAGTATCTCCCGGAGCTGGATTTAATGTGAGTAGTTTTATGTCATTTTGATACAGACTAAAGTCATTTGGGAAAAAGAAGCCTGAATTAAGAAAGCCTGTAGGCAAGCCTGTGGGAGCTTTCTTGGTAGACGATTGGGTGGGAAACTTTACTTCAGTTTTGACCTCGAGGTTCCTGCCCTGATCTTTTGATGAACTGTGAAGTGAAGGTCTAACCGAAATCAACCCTTTCCTCTCCGAGTTGCTTATAGGCATGGTATTTCAACATAGCGCTAGAAAGTCCAAGACATGCGACGCAGGTGCCAGGAACCCAAACTGGGTCCTCCATAGGAGCAAGACATGCGACGCAGGTGCCAGGAACCCAAACTGGGTCCTCCATAGGAGCCAGTGCCCTCAGTTGCTGAGCCATACCTCCCCAGCTCCAAGAACCCATATTAGGATATTTTTCCTTAGATTTATTTATTTTATGTGAATGTTTTGCCTGCATGTATGCATGCGGATCACACATATGCCTAGTGCCTGGGGAGGTTCAGAAGAGGGCTCTGCAGCCTCTGGAACAGGAGTTATATGGTTTTGAGCCACCATGTGGGTAATGGAACCTGATGCTGGATCCTCTAAAAGAAGAGTCAAGTGCTTTTCTTAACCACCTGAGACACCTCTCCTGCCCCGGTATCTTTTTTTAAAAACACAAGATGGCTGGCCTACAGACTCTAGTCCTATGTTCAAGATGTAGTTTTTCCCACCTAAAATGCACAGATTCACATAAAGCCAGATCTGAACATGTCCAACATTTTTAAGGTAGTAACAATGTGTATGGGTTTTCGTTTCCCTTCAGACCTGAGGGGAACAAGTTATCAATACATTCCACGTTGCTCATATCAACTGTTTTAAACTGTACTTCTGAAAAAATAAAGATCAAAGGCAAACTGAACTCAACCTGTTTCCTTTTACTCTTCCCACGTGTTTCCTAATTGTGGAAGGTCAGAACAAACATTAACTATTAAACAGTTCTGTTAAAGTTTAAAATCATGCTAAATTCCTATTTTAAGAAACATGATTCTGAACAAACTCAAAAGCCACTGGAATATTTAATATGTTAAGTAACATCTTATGTAAGATTCAGTTATTACTGTAGTTGTTGGTTTGTTTCATTTTTGCTGAGAAAAAGATACCATATAGTCCAAGCTGGCCTCAAACTCAATATACAGCTAATCGTGACCTGATCCTCTTGCCTTCACCTCTAGGTACTTGGATTACAAATGTGTGCCACCAAACCCAGTTTATACGGTGCCAAAGATTGAACCCAGAGTTTCATGCATACTGGGCGAGCACTCTATCAACTAAGGCACAACTCCAGTCCTCTTGGCTTGTTTTTGGCCTTAGTGAGTTTCAGTTCAAATGATAAAAATGATACAGCAAGGAGCAATCCAAATCCTCAGAACACAGTTTAAGAGTTCTAAGATGCATTACATCAAAAATTTCTGATTTCAGGATGGAATATTTGCACACATGATATGTCAGAAATGGGATGCCAGTATAAATACCTTATACACCTTATAAACATAGCCTGTATGTAACTGTGCATTTTTCCATTTCAGTGCTCGTTTTTAGATCAAACCCAGGATTTCATACATGCTACACCAATGGTCTACTAGTGAGTTAACTAACCCCTCAAGCCTACACAGTATTTTAAATAATTTTGTACATGAAACAAAGGTTGTGTATCACATCTGAAGGGACTGAAAGGCTCTTTTTAGTTTGGAAGATATACTACAGGCCTGCACTTCTGACAACCGATCACAGAGTCACACTGAGACTCTAAACCCCAGGGCTGGAGAGCTGGTTCAGTGATTAGAACTTTTTGCTCTTACAGAAGACCAAGCACCCACATGTCAGCTCACAAACACCTTTAACTCCAGTTCCAGGGGATCTGACACCATCTTCTGATATGTTCCAGCACCAGACATATATGTGCTATATAGACATTCATGCAAGCAAAAAACACTTACATACATAAAATTAAAAATAAATAAATAAAATAAAAAACCTTTCACCTCCAAAATCCATGTTTTGAACTTTAGAGCCCTAAGGGTTTCAGATTTTTAATCAGGAATGCCCAGCCTGTATTTTTCATTAAAATAGCAGTTCATAGTCCCAATACTGAAATTGTTTTATGTTTACGGTCATACGACAAGTAGATGCTGTCAGAAAACAATGTGAAGGCAAGGATGTAACTCCGTTGGCAGAGTGCACAATGTCCTGGGCTGGATCCCCTGCTGCCACCACTGTAATCCCAGCAATCCCAGGGGTGCAGGCAGGAGACAGGGTCATCACCTAAAAGTTGGGGCTGGAAAGAAATAGCTCAACAATCAAGAACACTTGTTAATGTCTTACAAATGTCTAGGTGCTTTGATTTCCTGGGGCTGGATAGGCCTCAGAAGTTTGAACACAAGTACTACTCTTCCAGAAAATCTGAGTGCAATTCCCAGCACCCACAAATCAGCTTTCAACCCTCCACCACTCCTGTTCAGGGGACTTGACATCTTTTCTGTCTTTTACCATCACCAGGCATGCAAGTGGTCCACAGACACCCTACAGCCAAAACAAACGAAAAATTTTAATTAAATATTTTTCAAGTTTAAGGCTAGCCTTCTCTACATAGAAAATTCAAGGCCACCCTGGACCACAGTAGACTGTTACCAAAACAAACAAACAAAAAAAGAAACAATAAAGCAGCAAAACAGAACTCAGGAGGCAGAGGCAGGAGGAAAGCTGTGAGTTCAAGGCCAGCCTCGGCTACATAATGAGTTCCAGGACAGCTGGGGCTCTGTAGAGAGACCTTGTCTTTTTTTTTTTTTTTTTAAAGAAAAAAAGGAGGGGGCAGTTTCAGATGTAATCACTTATGTGTATGTAATTTATTCAACATTAATACGCATATACAGGTCAAACTTAATTCCTTTTGTGGAATTTCTAGTCTTTCTAGATGTCTAAAAGTACACAATGCATATTAAAGTAGAATTAATATATTGTACAGATATCCAGCTATCAATTGTTGAAACTGAACGAGTAAATAGTGACTTGTTTAATGCTACTCTCTCAAATGTGAATGTGTGTATATGGAAAAGCGCATTCAATACAAGAGAGAAGGATGAGATCAATCCATAAGCCTCATATAGCAAAAATGCCTGGAGACCTGTCTTAGTTAGGGTTTCTATTGCTATAATAAAACGAGGAATCAACTTGGGGAGGAAACACTTTATTTCATCTTAAAGCGTACAGTCCATTACCCAGGGACTCCGGAGGAAAAGAGCTGACTGCTGCAGAGGACATGGAGGCGCACTGCTTACTGGCCGCCTCTCTTAAAGCACCCACACCACCTGCCAGGCGATGGCATCACCTACACACAGTGAGCGCCCACGTCAATCATCAATCAACAAGATGCACCACAGGCTTGCCCACTGGTGGGGACATTTTCTCAATTGAGGCTGCTGCTTCTCAAATAACTCTAGCCGGTGTCAAATTGACATTAAACCTAGCCAGTAAAGTACCTTTTGAAGTGTTTCAGTATTTAATTTCCTGAATCAATATGATTATATGAAACGAATAGTTTTTTGGGTTTGTGTGTGTGCGTGTAAAATCAACAAAACTAAGTATCAGATAATAACAAGAGTTAAGTGAAAAATCTGAATAGTTTGTATAAAGCAGACCTTAGAAAGAAAGCTATCCCAGTTTGCTGACTAGAGTTTAGATTCACTTCAATTACTGACTCTCACTAACCTACACACTTTTGTAAACTAACAACCCACACTACCTGCACAACTGTAAACCACATGTACAACCTGAAAAGCAGTTTTGAATGTCAAAACCATTCACTTCCTCAAAAAACAATTTTCTAACAGGGTGTGGCATCAATCCTCCCAGTAATTCTAGAACTAAGGGGGCAGACCACGCTCAACAAACACACAACTTTACCCACACTCAGAATTAAAGGAGCACATCAAAATTTTAGAATTAAAATGTGATTCATACATCACTAGCTTTAATTAAAGACTGCAAATTTTGGAATCCAACCCTCATAACATTCCCCCACCCCCACCCCCGACCTGAAATGTCCTTTCCTCTCTGGAGCCTGTTGAATCTACTCACGAACTCCCCAGCTGGTTTTCACGCGTTTTACAAGAGACACAGCCGATCTGTCAGCACTCTAGTTCCCATCTCAATTAAGATTTCAATCCACTTTTAACAAACACAAAAATCTCTCTGCAATAACTGAGCGGTAATGCACACAGCTATGAGCTCTGTTCTTGGTCTTTGGAGATTAACAATTTTAGGCCTAAAACCATCCGGTCAAAACAACAGCAGTTTCAGATGCGCTAAAATATTTATTTCAAGACAGGTGTGCATAAAACAAACGCAAATCACCTGCCAGATACCTTGAGCCACGAACCTTAGTGTTTTAGGGAGAGGTCTAAACGAAAAAAACCGAGAGGAAAGGCAAGCCGCATCTCCAGGAAGTTCCACGACCACCTCATTACCACCATCCGTGGACAGAGGGGGCTTTTTCTCTTCGGGCAGAAGGTGTCAATTTTATAAAGAGCCGCCGAACGGGACCCGGATGCGCCTTTCCACAATCTCTGCAGTGGCCAGCGCACGGGGCCACCACTAGCACAATGCTGACCCGGGAAGACCCCGAGGCCCACCAACCAGCTTAGAACCGAGAGGCCACTTCCACGGAGAAGCCCGTGGCCGCCGGGGCCGTCCTGGGAAGCGACGACAGTGTCCTCGCCCCCGCACTCGGCGGCCAGCGCCGGGCCCCCGGGCGCAGCAGCGACCTCGCCGCGCCCTTCTCGGCGCAGCGGAGGCGCCCCAGAGGCCCCCGGCCCTGCCCTGCCGAACCCTGCCATGCCCTACCCGCCCAGCACCGCCGCCTCGGCCCTATGCCCGCTGCGGGCCCGGAGACCTCGTCGCGCCCGCGGGCCTCACCTCCGCGGAGAATCAGCGGGCAGCGCGCAGCTTCCCGGGTCCGAGTGCGGCCGCCGCCTCGCCTGCAGCGCGCGCTGGGCTCCGCCCCCTGGCTGCCGCTCACCCCAGCCTCCTGCCGCAGCCCTCGGCCTCTCCCGCCCTCAGCCCTCAGCCCTCCAGCTCGCCCCCGCCGCCCAGCTGGGTGCGGCCTGCGGCGCTGCGGTCCAACAACGCGCAGCTCCATTGGTCTGAACGCCCCGCCGCCCTCCAGCATTCCTCTACATTATTGGTCAATCGTGAGTAAGGGGCAGGGCCGGGGAAGGGCGGGTCCTGGGAGGTGGACAGAGGGGGGTGGTTTCTCTGGCCTCTGGCAGAAGGCCTGGACAGAGCTGGCCTAACGGTTGTTTCGGCGGGCGGGCCGGCGGGCGGCCGAACCTGCTGGCAGTAGCCTCTGGTTCTACCTCTGAGACTATCAGGCCGGGCCCTCGTGCACCCCCACAGCAAACGGACCTGATCTTGGTGTGCTGCAGGCTAGAGGTCCTTAGACAGTTTGGGGACTGAGCTGTCAATATGGGTGGAGTCAGGACTGCGAAGTCTGTGTACTCTGATAAGGCTCCACGGACAGGAAGGGCCCGACGGATGGGAGTGGATTAACACACCAAGGCCTCTTCAGAGTTGGGGGACAGGGCTAAGGGAGGCCTTGGCAGAACCAGTCCACCTGGCAGCGGCCTGGAAACTAGTCTAAGGGACCAGACTATCATTGTCTCTCCTTGTCATCCGTCTCATCAGCTTTGTAAAGATACAAGGGAAACAAAGGGACCTGACTTCTTGTTCCTTCATACTATTGAAGGTTGAAGCTTAGAGCCTGGCCAGAGGCAGAACAGGTTCAGGACTCTCCTCACAGCAGGAGCTCTGACTTTGTCGCCAGAAGGGTCAAGGAGGTCGTGGCTTCCAGTCAGTCGCCTCTGTTCTAGGAACATTTTCCCTACATGTTGACTGTTCTCAGATGACTTTTCAGACAAAGTCTCAATTCACTTCCATCACTTCAGTTTCCTCAGCACCCAGCAACAAGTCTGACGCATAAGAGATGTCACTGAAGGCTCGCCGAAGGGAAAGAGGGAGAGAGGAGTGAAGGATTGAAACATGCTAATACATGTAGATATAAAAATGAAACATAAATCAGACATGTAAAGGTGAAAGTTTTTCCCGTACAGCGGGAAGAAACTGGGAAAGACTGAACGACATTCCAAGCCATAGAACAACTTATAGGCCTAATACATGTGCCACTGGAGTCCCAGATAATGCAGGTGGGTGCTGGAAGGGCAGAAATATTTGAAGATTCAAACTCAGAAATTCAAGGCGCTCAAGTAGGGGAGTAGGTAAGGGAGCTTGTTGTTTAAGCATGAGGACCTGAATTTGAATCCCCATCACTCATGTTAAAAGCAGGGTATGAGCATGCACGCCTGTGGGGGATTACTGAGGCTTGCTGGCTGCCAGACTAGCCCTAGGTTCTGAGAGACCCTATCTCAAGGGAATATAGGCAGAGAGTAAGAAAGAAAAACACCTGTGCCTGCCCTTGTCTCTGCACATTTGCACACATACATGCATATATTCCACATACATACATCAGATTCATATACACACATACAGAAAAGAGAAAAAGGAAAAGGTTAAGCAACGTCCAAATGCTACTGAGCCCTGAAGTGGGTTTAACTAGATCCAAACGTACTGACCCAGACTACCTATCATTACCAACATCTCCTATTCCATATATATGTGTACTACTGAGGATTCTGCATGTCACAATATCCTGGGGTATTCTGCAGAGATGGAGAATGGCACAATAGTCTTTAATAAGCAGCTGGCACCTGCACTGGGTGCTCAGGATCCCATGTAGCACTGAGCCTCTCTTGGGGTGCTTTGAAGCATACGAACAATGCCCTGGGTTGACATACTGCAGTTAACAACAGTTAGCCAGAAGCAGAACTACAGCAGCCAAAAAGCAAGGTTAGTGCATTTAGAGACTATACGCACTTTGATGGATTAGGTCTGTCTGTTTGCTTGCTTGCTTGTTTTAGCAGGTGGTGTTGTCTACTTGCTGAATTTAAAAGCCTGAGTAGAACTTCTATTATGGAGTTAGTTGTGCAAAGGTCATGGGACCTACTCAAGTCTGGGGCAATGTTACAACAATGACTGTGGAAGAAAAGGAAGCTTGTCTTGGTGTGTTGGTCTGAGCTGAAATGAGTCCCCACTCAGCAATTCTACTGAAATACAATGGTGAGGTGATATTATCCCATTAACAAAGTTTCAAGTAGTGAACTTGTCCATTCCCACGGTGTGGAAAATAATGTGGCTTGGATTCAGGGGCAATAGAAAATGGCTTAGCTAATTGATAAGAAACCTGAACGTGATTGTCTAGAAGTTAGAAGATGGATTGGTCTGAGGAAGAGGCATGTGGATGGGCTTATAGGAATTGGCATAAAGGATGAAGATCTTTGTTTTGAGACAGGGTCTCACTATATAGCTCTGGCTGTCCTGGAACTCACTATGTAGACCACACTATTCTTGAACACACAGAGATCTGCCTGCCTTGGCTTCCCAAGTGCTGGGATTAAAGGTGTGTACCACCATGCCCCACTGGACTGGATGAAGATCTCTGTATTGCAGGTTGACCACTATGTGTATGGCTGGAGCCCTTGAAGGTCAGAAGGTGGCCTTGGATCTCCTAGAACTGGAGTTAAACATATTTGTGAGCCACCATGTGGGTTCTGGGAACTGGACCTGGCTCCTCTGCAAATGCAACAAGTGCATGTAAGCTCTGAGCCATCTCTCCCGCCCCAAAGATTTACTTTTTATTGTTTTTATGTTTGTATCCATTTGTCAGATCATCTAGGCTGGAATTTAGGTAGTTATGAGCCACCCAACATAGGTGCTGGAAAAGAACTCAGGTACTCCAGAAGCACACCAAGAGTTCTTAACTGTTGAGCCATCTCTCCAGCCCTGTAATCCCTCCTTTTAACAGAGGCTGATTTAGCTATAGATACTACCAGATTTCCAACCTCTAAGCATGAAAAACTATAACTGAACACCTTGGGAAACAACTTGGGGGCAAGGTGAGTGCACCAGAGTCCTTCTGTCTTAGAAGACAAAATTGACAAGGAGTACTACATATTTGGGTATAAGTTTGCCTATCCTTCCTACATTAGCAAGTATTATGATTCAAAAGTTTACAAAATGGGGGCTAGAGAGATGCCTCGGCAGTTAAGAGAACACAGTGTCTCTTCAGAGGACCAGAATTTGATTCCTAGCAGACATGTCAGACAGTTTAGAACTTCCTATAAGTCCAGCAGCAGGAAATCCAACACACTCATCTGGATTCCATGGGTACCTTCACTCAAATGTGCACAAACCCACATGCAGACACACACCTATACACATGCTTTTAAAATAAAGTAATTCTTACTGGGTGTGGTGGCACACACCTTCAATCCCAGCATTCTGGAGATAGAGGCAAGCCAGATCTGAGTCTGAGCCCACCCTGGTCTGCATAGTGAATTCCATGCCATCCAAAAGCTACACAGTGAGACCCCATCTCAAAAAAAAAAGAGAGAGAAAGAAAAGAAAGAAAGAAATAGAAACTTGAGAGTTAAAATAAATCTTTGATCTGGGCGTGGTAGCATATGACTGTAATTCAGCACTCAGGGGAGCAGAGGCAGGCAGTTTGAGGCCAGCCTGGTCTACAAAGCGAGTCCAGGACAGCCAAGGCTACACAGAGAAACCCTGTCTCAAAAAACTCTTTCCCCCACCCCACCCAAAAATAAACTAAAATAAATCTTTGAAATAATTTAGAAACTGCCTGCTTTGTTGAAATGGAACCATGACATAGCTGCCTACTATCAAAGCTTTTATGCAAAGTTGTGGCAATAGGTACATTACACTGTTTCTGCCACATACTGCCCCATTCAGAAGGCATCTACTAGTGTAATAAAATGACTGCACCAAGACTCAGATGAGGCACTAACATGGAGTCAAAACACTTTTTTCCAGTAAATAGAATACTCTGGACCAAAAACATTTTATGAGACTCTCTTCCTAGTAAGTGTAGTTCCCAGAGATCCACTTGGGAAATTAAGTTCCCTTAGGTCTAGAGGTCCTGATTACCTAAAGAGCTCATGTCTACTAGGGAACCTAGTAAAGTTGAAGCTGGCTGCTACCTAATCACCTGGAACCCATATAAGTAAATTAGTAATCACTGAAAACAGTAACCAAATTGGCTGGAATTACTGTGTAGCCTTGGCTATTCTGTAACTCATTTTGTAGATTGGGCTGGCCTCAAACTCAGAGATCCACCTACCTCTGCCTCCTGAGTGCTGGGATTAATGGTATGCACCATATACCTACTGTTGGTTTTTTTTTAATGTACATTTAATTATTGAACACACACACATATGCCCTGGCATGACAAGAGTCAGTTCTTTCCTTCCACCATGTGGGTTCCAGGGATCAAATTCTGTTCATCGGGCTTGGCAGCAAGTGTCTTTATGCACTGAGACGTCTCACCAACCCCTCACTCTTGTAAATAGGGTAACAGATATGTAATGTATGCCAGCAGGAGTGTCTGCCACAAGAGCATTTCCACCCAGCATTGAATATCAGACACAGCTTCACCCATGCTAAACAAATGCTCCACCACTACTAAGTGACACCCTCAGCCTATATGCATTTGTGGGGAAGGCAGACATATCTTGCTACTCCCATGGGAATGAACTATCAACAGGAAAGTTTAGCAACATGCTCAAGAAGGGCAGAGGGATGAACTAATGAGAAGAAACAAAGTGCTACTCCAAAAAAGGAATATAGAATGGGTAGTGAAGAAAGGAGATATCAAATATTACATAAGGACTTGAGTTCAAATCTCCAGAACCCATGAAAAGGAAGGCACGGTAGTATGCAACTCTAATCCTAGTGTTCCTGAAGCAAGATAGGAAGCAGAGAGAGGAAAATCTCCAGAAGTTCACAGTCCCGATGTGTGAAAAGCTCCAGAAGTTGGGCAGCAAACAAGAGACCTTGTCTCAGTCTGCTCTCTTACCAGTTAAGAGCATTTGTTGCTATTACAGGAGAGCCTGGTTCAATTCCCAGCACACACATGGTGTGGTTCACAATCATCCAGAGGATGGTTGACCCTCTTTGGACAACAAAAAAAAGGTTATACATATAAAACAGGAGGGGGAGGAGGAGGAAGAGAGAGAGACCTTGCCTCAAACAAGGTGAAAGGTGGCAAGGACAAACCAACACCAACATCCTGACTTCATACATACATGCATACACATCAGACATACACAGACACACAGAGAGAGAAGAGATAGAAATATATCATAAAAGATTTCAAATGAGTTAAGGTCCAGTGAGGACTTTGTGATCTCTAGGAAGAAGAGATGAGTATTAACTCTAAAATTAGATAAGAGACTTTCTAATGAGGAAAAGGGGGAAAACAGAATAATGCTTTAAAAATTGCTCAGTCTAGGGGGCTGGAGAGATGGCTCAGCGGTTAAGAGCACTGTCTGCTCTTCCAAAGGTCATGAGTTCAATTCCCAGCAAGCAACCACATGGTGGCTCACAACCACCTATAACGTGAATTGATTCTCCCTTCTGGCAGGTGTAAATGCAGATAGAACACTCATATACATAAAATAAATAAATTTTAAAAATTTGCTCAGTCTAAAAGAATAGAAATAGCCAGGTATCAAAGCACTCCTGTAATTCCCGTACTTTTGAACCACGGGCAGGAAGAACATCAAAAGGCCAGCTTTGTCTGCACATAAATCAGAGATCAGCCTTTGGATTACACAGCAAAACCCTGTCTCTAAAACCAAAAATGTAGGGCTAGAGAGATAGCTCAATGGTAAAAGCATGACTGTTCCAGAGGACTCTCACTTGATTCTCAGCATCTACATGGTGGCTCACAACCATGTGAAATCGTTTTGGGGATCCAGTGTCCTCTTCTGGCTCTGTGGGCATCAGGCATGCACATGGGACACAGATATACAAACAGGCAAAACATTCACCTACATAAAATAAGCTTTATATTTTTAAGATTGCCTTCCCTCCAGTGAAAGAATGAAGCCACATACAATTGTAGGTGCCTATAATCTCAGGAGGCTGAGGCATGAGAATTTCTTGATACTAAAAGTTCCAGAGGAGCTTGGACAACACAAAAGAAGAGCCTGTTGGGGAAGGGGTTAAGAAAGGAAAAACACAAACACAGAACAATTAAAGACGTGGGGTTGTCATTCAATGGTAGAGTGCCTAACTAACAAGCACAAGGCCTTGAGTTCAAATCCCAGGGCCACAAAAATGTCATTAAAGATCAAATAAGCTGTAAGTTCAAATACAAATGAACAAAGTCTTCCAATTGAAAAGACAACATATGGAGCTAGAGAGATGGCTCAGAGGTTAAGAGCACCAACTGCTCTTTCAGAGGTCCTGAGTTTAATTCCCAGCAACCATATGGTGGCTCACAACCACCATCTATAGTGAGATCTGGTGCCCTCTGTGGGCTGGAGAGATGGCTCAATAGTTTAAGAGCTCTTGCTGCTCTTGCAGAGAACAGGAGTTTGGTTTTCAGCACCCACAGAGCAGCTCACAGTCTGTAACTTCAGTTCCAGGGGATCTGTCACCCTCATGTGGCGTCCATAGGCATTGCACATGGTGCACTTAACATGTACTCACACATAAAAGAAAAAAAAATTAAAGACAAGGTATAACTTACTAGTAAAAACAAATGAAACATTTTACAACAGACTAAAATATGAAATGCCAACAGATCAAATTTAACAAAATGTAAGTAACACCATAATGACAAAATTACATCTTATTTCTCTTACAGAAGACCCTAATGAACAGAGAAGTAGGACCATATGTATAAATCAGAAGACACAATATTATGAATTTTTACACTATGTCAATTTCCCAAGCCAATTCATAGTGAATTCCAATCAAAATAACAAAGAGATGTTATTAGAACTGATAAGCTGGGGGTGGGGATTCTCCCTAAGGCACAAACTATTTTTATTGTAGTGAGAAGGGAGGGGGAGGAAGGGGGAATGCAGGAAGTACCTGTTTGTTTACATGGCAGCAGCTCTAGAGAATGGGTAGCTACTGTGTGCAGAGACCTGAGCTGTGACCCTCACACCAGGAACAAGAGCACGCCCTACACAGCACTAGAGCCTCACACCTGCCAGCGGCACACAGACAGGACCTGTACAATCAGGGGGTTCCTTTCCATCCGTGGTTGTGGTCTAATAAGGAAAATGCAAGACCTCACTGGAGCAGGCGCTGTTGCACACCGTTCAGGAAGTCCGGGTCTCTTTGTAGAGTGGCTTTTCAGGCATTGAACTGCTTCAGCTGAAGTGGAAGCTCCTCCGTTCGGTCCCTGTCAGGTTCTGTAAATGCTGGGAAGCTCACTGTTCTGGGATCTAGAGTCTCCATGCACTCTATGCACTCCTGAGGCCATCCATAAGCCTGTTTTAAACTGTATACAAAGGCTAGCCATGGGCAGCAGTTGACAAGTAGAGGTAAGAAGATCAAGAGTACAAAGTCATTAAGTTCAAGGCCAACCTAAGATATAGAAGAACTTGTCTCAAAATAGCCAAAAATACTAAGAATGGTAATAAATTTATATGTAGTATAATTTATATGTATTTAATATAGATGTTTGTGCAGTGGCTAATATCTATATTTTCAGTTACTCAGGAAGCTGACACAGGACGATCACTTAAGCCCAAGGTTTTTTTTTCTTTTTCTTTTTCTTTTTTTTAAATTTATTTATTACGTATACAGTGTTCTGCCTGCATGCCAGAAGAGGGCACCAGATCTTATTATAGATGGTTGTGAGCCACCATGTGGTATCTGGGAATTGAGCTCAAGACTCTGGAAGAGCAGACAGCACTCTTAACCTCTGAGCCGTCTCTCCAGCCCAAGCCCAAGATTTTGATTTCAGAGTAACATATATGAGACCTCATCCTCCAAAAAGCTTGCTTGTTTGCTTGCTTGCTTGCATTCTTTCTTTCTTTCTTTTTCATAAGCAGGGCATGATGGTGCATACCTTTAATCACAGCACTGAGGTATCAGAGGCAGGCAGATCTCTATGAGTTTAAGGCCAGACTGGAAGCAAATTCCAGAGCCTGTCTCAAGACAGACAGACAGACAGACAGACAGACAGATAACTTAAATAAATTAGTCTTCACAAGGCCTATCCCTCTCTCCTGGGATCTATACAAAACTAATTTTTGCTTTGGAGAGGGAGCCTTTCTTCAGTGGTATAGTCACGGCCCTAACAACTCAGTATAGGCTCAGATCCTTAGGTTTCGAAAAAAGCATGCTTCTGACCCATCAGACTGGTCCTCAACTCTCTTAAAAATAAAAACTTGGGGGCTGGAAAGACAGCTTAACTGGTAAAGTATTTGCCACGCATGCAGGTGGACCTAAGTTTAGTTCCAAAAAGCCAGGCATTATAGTATTCATTTGTAATTCCAGAACTGGGAGGTGGAGACAGGTAGATTTGGGTAAGAATTGGGTTGGACATGTGCCCAGTGGTGAAGTGCTTGGCTAGCATTCACAAAGCTTTGGGACAGAAAAACAAAAGTAAACAAAACAATAAAAATAAGAACTGAGCCGGGCATGGTGCCACATACCTTTAATCCCAGCACTCGGGAGGCAGAGGCAGGAGGATCGCTGTAAGTTCATGGCCAGGCTGGTCCAAGACAGCCAGGGCTCTGTTACACAGAGAAACCCTTGAAAAACTAAAACCAACCAAACAAACAAACAACAAAAAACTGATTATCAGAAGGTGCCACAGTCAGTCAAGATAAGCCTGAGTTGGGGAAGATATTTACATCACAAGTTAACGATAATCTCAAGACCATCAAAATCGACTGGAGTATAATGGTGCCTACCTTTAATCCTAGCACATGAGAGGCAGAGGTGGGTGGATAGATCCAAGATTTGATCAAGTGAGACCTGTCTCAAAAAGAGTGGAGGAGATCCAAGATTTGATCAAGTGAGACCTGTCTCAAAAAGAGTGGAGGGAAAGGGCTGGTTCCGTGGTTAAGTACACTTGTTGCTCTTGCTGAGGACCTGGGTTCAGTTCTCAGCACTCCCATGGAAGCTTGCAACCATCCATAATTCCAGATCCTGGGGATCCAGTGCCCACTTCTGACCTCTGTAAGCACCAGGCACACACATGGCACACACATGGCACACACATGGTACATACAAACTCAGACAAAACACTCAAAACACATTGAAAATATAAGCCTTTTTAAAAAGCTGGTTCATTAATAAGAAAAAATTAACATACTGCAAAAAGAAAAAAGTGAGCAAGATTTGTATAGGCACGTCACAGAAGACAAGATCAGCAAGGCTAATAAACACATGAGCTTGTTCTCAACCTCATTAGTAAATAACTAACTGTAAAATAAAGCCATACTTTTACACCCCCAGACCAGCAAAAATAAAAACTCTGGCGGCTCCAAACGCTGGCAAAGATCAGAGCCCAGGGGCTCTCTCATCAGCATTCCTGGGCAGCATTCCTGGAAAGCAGCAAAAGACCCTCAAACCCTAGAGAAATGACGCATCCTGAGTAAGAGGGCAGCTAGCAGCACTATCTGTAATTGTCCCAAAATGGAAACTATCAGACATCCATCTACAGTAAAATGGCTCTGTGAGCAGTGATACAGTCATACAATGGAACTGTTTCAACAACGAACTTGAAAAAAGTTCGTATGCGTGGCAATACGAATGAATCTGGCAATGAGCCAAAGGCGTGAGATGCCAAAGATTGCATCTGTAAGATTCTGTTGCTACAAAACACAAAAGCAGCAAAATACTGGGATGGGTGAATAACTGGGTGGTGGAGATTTTTCGGAAAAACAAGAACATGAGCTTCACCAAAACCAGGGCTGAGGAGGGTTTCTGGGTGTTAAGTAATGCTCCTTGGTGTTGTACAGACGCCCTTCGCAATTTGCCACACTGCACATTTGTAGTTTATTTACATTTCCATGTTTCATTTTACAGGAAATGAAGAGGGAAAGGAGTTGCTTGAGCTCAGAGCAGCTCGGGACATGTTAGGGACATGGCTCAGGCAGTGCAGGGGCAGCGATCAGGAAGCTGAGCGCCGGCGAAGGTCCCTGTGGCACTCGCAAAGGACGTGCAGAGGCACAGGTAGGTCAGACTTCCGCTCTGCCTCCCCAGTCTCCCTCGCCACCGCACACACTTTCGTAGTGTGGTGTTGTGGCACTGCCAGAGGCCACTGTCCCTTCTCCAAGCAAAGGAGGTTTCCTTAAGGACTCCATAGCCAGGCATCCTTATCCAAGTGAAGGGAAGAGAAGATGTTCCTAGACGCTTGCAGGATGTATGCAAGGGGTCAGTGAGGATCAGATAGGTGTCCCCTTCCCCTTCCCCAGACACGTGGATTAGGCTGAAGTCTCAGATCTGGTCCATAGGCCCTGGCATTGCATAGGTCATTCCCCTCCAAGGCATGCAACACTCTCAAAGCCTCTTCTATTAGGTTGGCCTATATTTGGGATGAAGCTGCAACTGGGGATCTAGTCCATTAGGGGCACACCTAGCGACATGACCCAGAATGGGAGCAATTGGCACTTGGATAAGTCTCTAGCTACTGGCCTGGGGCTGTAGCTCAGTGGTAGAGCACTTGCATAACATCAGCAGGACCCTGGGGTTCATCCCTAGCATCATAAACAATAAATAAATAAAAACCCTTTTACCAACAAAAATCTAAACAAACAAACTCAGAGAGCAGAAAGGCTCTCCACACTTTCAGATCAACCACAGGAAACATAAACTTGTGTTCCTCCCTGGGCCTTGACTCAAGAATGCTTCTCATGCTGCCTCCTTTCCTCAAACCCCAAACAGAAGCCATCTCTGAACATATAATGGTCAGGTCAGGGAGTCCTCTCTGGGTTCCAGTTTCTCAGTAGAAAGAAGGGTCTAAGTTTACCCCTAGGACAGGAACTGGAGCTCTTATTGCCCACCCCCACCCCCTGCCTCACACACTGGGATCCAGAAGGCAAATTTGCTCCCCCAAAGCTATGGCTCCTGGGGTGGGTGAGGACACCTCTGGAACTGTGGGAGGTAAACAGAGCTGAGCAGACACCCACAGTGATTAGTGGTGGCTGGGAGAAGTGTCAGGGAAGCCAGGCAGGGGTCATGGTTTTGGCTCAGGGCAGAAAAGGAGTGAATTCACATGGCAATGAGTAGCAAAGCTGGGACTCAGGCTTCTGGAGGCTCTCACTTAAAAGATGGCCTACTTCTCCAGCTCAGCACCACAAATGCTGGAAGCATTCACTACATAGTAACCACCACATTATGAATTTCTCTTTTTTTCTGAAGGACCAAGGCCAGGACTCTTCCATTTCCCCCTGTACACAATCCTGCAAATGAGACCCTGGACTTGGGTAGTTCAAAGAGCTGTGCCAGCTGGTCCGGAGTCCAAGAGATAAGACAAGGCTGTATGGAAACCCCTAAGTGAGCCTTGGACATCCACAGTTCAGTCAACTGTTCAGTCAGCCTGAAGGATCCCTCATGTGGCTCGGAGGAAACCCTAAATCTTCTAGCTCAGGGCTAGAAATCCATTAGCCGCTGAGCTGATCTCCAAAGCAGGTATTCCACAGCACACCATACACTCAGCAGACTCGAGGCACAGGATCAAAACCAGTCCTGTTCTATATTTTATAGACATGGACACTGTGGATGGGTGGTGATAGTATACACCTTTAATCCCAGCACTTGGAAGCTAGGTAGATCTCTGAGTTCAAGGCCAGTCTGGTCTACAGAGTGAGTTCCAGGACAGCCAGGGCTACACAGAGAAACCTTGTCTCAAAAAAAGAGAGAGAGAATAAATGGACAGTGTGGCCATTTTCATGACTCCAGTCCCTGACTGAGTTTAGGACAGAAAGGGAGGAAAAATGGCTGGTCCTCTAGGGATTATTCACAGTATCAAAAGTTCCATATACTCTAAACTTGACCGTGGTATCCTGATCCTTTTCCTCTGGCAGGCTGAAAGGAAACATCTGCAAAGATGGAGGTGGACTCTGGTTCCTGGAAGCAGATGACCACTGGAATCCAGTGTGTCATTCACTAAACCCCATGATGCCCTGGGGCCACAGCCTACCACATCCAGAATTTGACTCATCTAGTCCACCACACGCCTTCAAAATACAGCAAGGGTTGGGGGTTCCAAACAAAAGCCCCTCTTAGCTGGGTGCACTGGCACATGCCTTTAATTCCAGCACTCAGGGAGGCAGAGGCAGGCGGATCACTGTGAGTGCGAGGCCAGCCTGGTCTACAGAGTATGTCTAGGACAACCAAAGCTATACAGAGAAACCCTGTCTGGGAGAGAAAGAAAAAGCCCTTCTTACTAGACAGCAGTCCCTGATTACTGCACACAAGCACAGTCCTTGTTCTGGAGAGATGGCTCAACAGTTAAGAGTTATGGCTGCTCTCCCAGAGGACCCTGATTCAATTCCCAGCATCCACATGGTGGCTCCCAACCATTCATAACTCCAGTCCCAGGAGATTTGACACCCTTCTCTGGGCCCCTGGGCACGTAGGCACACACACGATGCACAGACATTCCCACAGGCAAAACACTCACACACATAAAGTTATAAAATAAAATTTAAAAGAATAACCTTCTCCAATACAACGCAGTGGAGCCAGGCAATGCAAGGTCTCTGCATCTCCAGACACATTTATTTTCACAACAATAGTCCAGTCTAGATGGCTGTGTTGGGGGTGTGGCCTGGTAGGATTTCATGGCAGAAACTGAGGGACCAATCGGGATCACCCAAAGTACTTGGACACCTGAATGCCACTATCCCCACACATCCTTGGCCTGTCCCACCTCACTCTAGTCAGCATTTCCTGTCAGAAGTCTTCCTGGACCACCCTCACCTCCTACTGGATTCCAAGCTCCAGGCTCCTTCATGCACAGCTTCCCAGAACATTGCACCTCCAACTCACTGCCTGATCTCGGCGAAGCTTAGCCAAGCAGGACTGGTGGCTGCTCGCAGACAATGAGCTCCAGTTCCGGGCCAGTTCCACAGTCACTCAGCAACTGCTACCTGGGGCTCTGAAGTTCAGGCTCCAGCCAAGACTGATCCAGGTGGATATGGATCTATTAATCAGCTATGTCTCCAAGACAGTTCACTCACTTAGCAGCCTGTGCCCTAGAAGACTACAGACCACCCATTAGGGCTGCTATCAGCAGCTCTCCCTGGGCATTTGTGGTGCTCAGTAGAGCCTGTTGCCCCCTTTGTACCAATCATACCCTGGCCATTGAGACAAAGGTCATCTCTGATTTGCTGAGAGGCAATCATACCTCCTTGAGCCTGTGTCTTAGCATGCCTAAGGACCAGCCTTAGGCCCCATCGACTACCCCAGCCATGCTTGGTCCCAGCCCACTACCGGGTGGGTATGCTACGGGGACCAGATTCTCTGTCATCAAAGCCCAGGCAGCGCTTAGTCACCCAACCTGGGTTCTTGAGAGATGGGACATGGAGAGGCTGGATGGGCCAAGTCCGCTAGCCAGTCCTCTAGTAGTTGTGGCCTCCTCCAGCCTGGGACCCAGCCTGCTCACTGAGGCTAGGTTTCTTGTTGATAAGGTCTGATGTCAAGCCCACTCTTGTTCATCTTCCCATGCAAGCCGGTCTCCATCTACGTGGCAGGGCTGTGGCCCCATGGCTGCTTCCACCCAACAGCTGTGTGGAAGGGATGTCACCTGGGCCCAGCATAGCCATAGGGGTGCCGCAGCAACAGGCTCTGATGGCTAGGCAGCACATGAGTGTGGTAGTGCTCCACCATGCTGCCCACACTTGCAAACAGGACCTCACCTTCCAGGTAGAATTTAGAATCCTGCAGGGAAGAAGGAAGCCTGCTCAGCAGGGCCTGACTAGCCCATTACCTCCAGCCTATATCTGACTCACTCTTCTCCTATCTTCTCAAAGGGAAGATCAGTAGTGACAATGGCCCCAATAGTCAGGCTTGTTCCCACCTGCCTATGTTCCCTGTCTGTCTTTCCACACAAGGGGCCTGTCTCCAAGCTTTCCTGTTAATGCACTCTCATTAGCCCCAAGGGTCCAGTGTGAGACCTGCTCTCAGGGCAAGGTCTGTGAAAAAAAGCCAAGGGCCAAAGAGGGCTACCTAGCACTTCTGGAGAAAGCTAAGGACAAAACAAGGTTAGGAGAGGATGGGGGGGGGGGGGATGAGACCATGAGGAAGGCACAAACGGCAAAGGACGGGGAAGGGCTGATGTTATAGAGGCACAGTTCCGTTTTCAGGAGGCTCACTGAAAGGCTGGGCTCTTGCTAAGCCCTGAGGCCAGTGTCCCCAGCCCACCCTCAGAGCAGGGCCCAGCGTCTTACCTTCTCAAAGATGCGATAGTTCCTCACTTTGTTAGAGGATTCATCCCACACGACCAAGACCTACAGGAAGGGAAGTATGAAGCAGAGGCTTAGAGGAGGCCGCAGGCCTGGCCACCGAAGCCTGAAGAGGATGGCAGCAACGACAGGGCTATATGCTGAAGCGCTTGGGGGTAATGTGAGTCAGGGTCCAGCTACACGCACCTGGACAAAGATAGCGCCTCACCCTGGGGGCTTATCTCAGCTCTCAGAGAATCCCTGACGGGTTCTAGGAGCCACCTCTTCACGAGTGAGGTAGGTGAGGCATTGTGTTAATGACCCACTCAATCCCTTGCTATTTCCATTGTCCCACACAGCCTCCCTAGCCCTCTGCAAACGCTATGCTAATTCATACACTATGGCTCCAGCGCAAGGCAGTCATGTTCACTCGCAATTTGCAGACATCATTTAGTTCTGAGAACAGGGAGAAAATGAGCTGCTGGGCAGGGACTCCGCCCAAGAAAGAATTCAAACTGAGGTACCAAGTAAGAGGACAGAAGGCTCTGGTGGCCCAGCTGTCCTGCAGCAGCTGTCCTACCTTCCCTGACTTGGTGGAAGAGTTCCGAATGCAATACAGCCCATCCTGAGGTTCTCCATGGGGGTTTGTAGCTTTGAACAACCTAAAATAAAACAGCCGGGTTGGTGGGTGAACCTCCCCAGGCAGCTTTCGCAGATACCCACTGGCCCCACTCTATTGCTTGGCTCTCTGCCCACTCTTGGTTTTAGGCTGTAATAGAACATATAAAGCTAGAGGGGCTTATGAGAATTAAAACAAAACAAAAAACAACAAAACATCCAGACCCATTGCTATCATATTTCTTGCTGGGCTTGCCCAGCACCACAGTGAGTAAAGGAGACACGGGACCTCACACTGTGCTACACGCAGCAAGTACAAGAAGTACTTCGCACTGACCTTTCCACCTCGCAGGACTCTGTGGTGTTGACAAACACTGAGTTAGGCAGCGGCACCTGAAAGAGGTCAACCGTCACCATCAAAGCATGAGCGGTCCCTCCACACATCGCTGCTCCCCCAACTGGCTGCCACCTGCAGCAGGACGCAGGGCTTCACATGGTGTCCCATCTCCCTCAAACCTAGGAGCCCCTTGTTCAGGACAGCCAGTAAGGGGCCCCCAGCCTTCAGCTCTCCCACGTCCTTCCACCTGCTGACTGTGGGACCTGCACCCTCCACTCAGTCTTGCCTTCTCATAGTCCTCATCTGAGTCCTCCTCGCCAGCGTCAGCCTGTGAGGGCTGACGGGCCTTTTCAAAGGAGAAGCTCCTGAAGCTCTGCCCGTCAGGGGGCGATCGCCTGGAGCCATAAAGAGGAAGACAAGAATATTAGCACCCTTAGACATAGATAGATCATCCTCTCCTCCCCTCCACACACGACCCAGAATCTTGGTGTCAGCCTTCTCCGGCCCCTGTGACTGCTCGCAGGGCAGCAGAGCTCTGAAACCCCTGGTCACTGCCCAAAGGAGGCTGGAGAGTTACCCTAGACCTAAAAGTCCATCTAGGAAATCAGGACTGCCATTAATACCACTGAGCAGGGGTGCTGGGCACCTGAGCTCAGGTGTTATTATAGAGTGGACAAGGGCAATGCCTGGGCCCAAGATCTACTACAGACTGGCTCTGGGACTCTGGCAAAGTCACAGGTCTCTTAAAGCTAAGAGGAGGTAGACAGACGGGAGGAGGCTGAACAACGCGATCTGACTCCGATGGGCACCTGTGGGAAGAGCCAGAGCTCACTACACAGGTAGCAGATGGTCCTCTTGAGCCTAATCTCCAGGCCTTGGAGGGATAATTATAGGAAGCCACACATGACCTGAGATATAAACTCACATCAGGATGGGCAAGGATGGGCATCCCCTGCACCCCTGAATCAGACAGGGGTGGGGAGACCAGGGTTTCGAGGAAACCCTTTCCACCCTGTACCTATTGCTTCCTCTCAGAATGTAAGGGGTACTGGATAGAGAACAGACTAGGCTGAGGGAACCTATTAGCTGGCAGGCAGAGGTGTGAGGCAAGCCAGACTCACTGGAGGTTGGGGAGAGGTGTCTTCTCTGGTCTGGGCAGCACTGCAGGCCGAATGGTAGCCTCAGGCATGGGCATCTTCTGTACAGGAGGCCTGGGGGCTACCGGGGGCACAAAGGGTGCAGGCTTGGCTGCCTCTCTCGGAGAAGCTTCTTCAGTTATCTTTAGGAACTTGGGCTTGTTGGCAGGCACTGGAGGGGGTTCAGATGTGGGTGGCCCTCGGGAAGACAGGTGGAAGGACTTGAGTTTGTCACAGTTCCTAGAGGTGGTAACGGCCACAGTGGGGTTGGAGACAGAGCTAGTCCCATGTCCAGGGGTCCAGGGTTCTGGGCTGGGGTTCACACTGTCTCGGAAGCAAGGATGTTTCCGGAGGTTGGGCACGGTGGGTACATTGCTCAATGGGGGGTCACTCATCCTCCGAGGGGTAACAGGCACCCTGAGGCCAGGTTCCACTCTCCTCAGGCCCAATGGGTCTTTCTTAGCATCCTCAGGGGCAGAGCTAGTGTCTGGAAGGCCTCGCTTAGGGGGTGGGGGTGGCAGTAAGGGACTCGGGCTTTTGGAGGTGAAGGAGTGGGCACGGGGCAAGTCAGAGAAGGCTGGCTTCCGAGGTACAGGTACAGGGGGTGGTGGGTAGGCTGGTGGATAGGTCAGGGCATCTGCAGAACAACAAAAACAAAGCACGTTGGTATCACACAGAGGCTGGACCACCACCACCCTATATTAGCAACAGGCAGCAGGGGCCAACCAGGTATGCACTACTCATTGCCACACTTTCAGCCTGCCAGCAGCAGCTGATTCGGTATGCAGCCTTCATGGCCTCATCCTCGCCCTACCTAATGTCCAATATCTACCCCACCACCCAGCTTTCCCTAGGCCCAGACCACCAGTGCTACCAGGCCCTCCCCGTCCATTCCCCTGAAGTCAGTCCATTCAAGGTTTCTACAGCCTAGGTGTCAGATGAAGAGCTTTCAAAACTCCCACAGGTAAGCAGGATAAGGACTCCCAGGCTTTCACCTGAGCAAGGGGAAGGGTGAATTCTGAACAACAGAGGTGAGCAGGAATGGCCAGACCGCTGGGCTGAAGATGAAAGCCTGTGTTTATAACAAGCTAAAGGCACTGTGTGACATCTAGCCCAAATGTCATATGGACCATCAGGACAGTAGGCCCAGGATCAGTGGGAATGATAGGAGACGAGTGAGGCCTGAGGCCTGAGTGTCCCTCAGCCACAGGGAGGGATAGGGATGTTCCTCAAGATGTAAACACAGGAGACAGAAGATCAAGAAGGGCCAGGATGCCAGGCACCTGGAGGGATGAGGCCAGTGAGGAGTAGGGGAGGTCTGGAATAGGAGGGAGAGTGGCAAAGAGTGTTCAGTGGAGGCTGAAGGCCCTCAGGCCCTCTGCATGTGCTCAAGGACAGAGACTTCACTTTCCCAGTCTTTGGAGCTGGGTAGTCAAGTTGAGGACAGAGGCAATAAGTGTGTGAGGTAGGAAATAAATGGTCTGGTAGCTAAAGGAGTGTCAGGAGAGCTGTACCAAAGCAAGGGAACAAGGAAGGTGAAAGAAAGACATGAGAGGCAAAGGTTAGGTCACTGGAGAATGAAAAACAGAAGATGGGAGATCATCCCAAGAATAATGATAGATAAAACAACACTGGAGAGTTCTGAGAAGAGGAAGCAAGGAAAGTACAAGATATAAGGAGGTGAAGGTCAGAGGGCAAGACAGAGACATGCCCTTCCTATCCAGGCCTGACCTTCCCTGCCACTCACACACATGACTGTCTGCCCCGGAGATGGTGTGTGTCAGGTACTGCGGTAAACACTGAGGCCACAGATGACAACCTGGCCTACAGTTATGATCCACAGAGAACTTGTCATGGGCAATGGACCTGCCTAAGATCAAGCCACCTCTCAATGATCCATCATTTTCAGCCTCAGCCTCCAGGACTACCCCTCCATCCTGACCCTCCATCCACACAAGGTTAACCTAGGAGGTGGCAGGAGCAGATAAGCAAAGCCAACCAGCCCAAACCTCTGAATACTTGGATCACAGCAAGGAAACTGATACCATCCACAGCTAGACCCACAGCCTGCTAGGTGTGGTGGTACATGTTTTTAATTTAAATCAGGAGGCAACAACTGGCAGATCTGAGTTTGAAACCAGCCTGGTCAGGAAATATACAGGACAGCCAGGGCTACAGAGAGATCCTACCTCAAAAACAAACAAAGCAAACAAGACCCACCAGCCTAGGAGAGGCTCTTTTCTTGGTCCCAGTCCCCAGCTCCCGACCCACCAAGGAGAGCCCCAGGCCCAGCTACCCTACTTACCCTCAAGCTTCATGGGTCCCGGGGAGTCAGGCTCCAAGTACGAGTCATCCTCATCTTCATGTTCATAGTCTACACGTAATGAATGAAAGATGAGACACAACATAGCTGAGGCCCACAGCACGCAGAACAGGCTGGCATACTGTAGCTGTGCTCCACTCATGAAAACAGGGCACCAAGGAGGTATGGGGTTGATGACAAAGAGGAAGGATTTAAAACCTGAACTCACACTGCTAGAGGCCAGAGGCCAGGGCAGGGAGCAAAGCTAAGCATGCTTTTCCCTCCTTCTAGGCAGCCCAAGTGGATTCCACTGTCAGCAGTCACGTAGACTCATGGCAGGTGCAGAGATGGTCTTACCTTCGTTGTCTGTGGGGTATGAAGAGAGGCTGATGTCTATAGGCCGCTCAACTGCACCATAGAAGCTGTCCGTGTCTGAGCTAGAGTCGCTGAAACTTAAGAGCAAGGAACAGGCTATGAGCACTAGACCAGGTTGTTCCCTTGCAGTTGCATGTAGTGCCCCATAACACACAGGAACACTCCCAATACCACAGATGTTCACACCCACTTGGGGATCCATAGGCACACACAGACATGAACACACATAGACGCAAGGCCAACCCCTCACACGTGTATAGACAAATGGGCACAAAAGTCATATAGAGAGAGACATTTAGACATGTGTGTACATTAAGTTCAAGTTCAAACATAAGGACTGCAGGCTTGGGGCCATGTGTGGGTGCCACCTCCCTGCCCCACTGTGGCTTTTGCCACCCTGACTGGCTAGATGCCTCAGAGCTGGGTCCACATGTCTACTTCTCATCCAACCCAGGAGCTCTGGATTCAGTCCAGAACCTCAGGGCAGTCTTGAGAGTGTTCAGCCCCCTCTGGATCTCAGTTTCACTGACTAGGACAGGACTGGCTTATGTTCCCTAGAGAGCCCCTGATGTTTGCTGGGCCATCTCATGGGTGAGGATACTGAGACCAGGAATGACTGAGCTCCCCCAAGGGACAGAGTAGACATCAGGGAGTTAGGAATCCAAAGCTCTGAGCTATAAACGCTGGGCCTCCATGGCAGGGGAGGGGAAAAGCACATAGGAGCTCCAAATAGGAGTCACAAATAAATGTAACAGATTGAAACAGGGACAGAGCTAGAGAACAGAAAAGAACAGAGATGGCGCATGCACACTTGGACACGATTATGTACGCAGCGTGCTCTTCCACATACACCAAGAAAAACCTTACGGGAGGGATTATAAACCAAGCCTCCAGGGACTGGAAGGGGGCCATAGGAGCCAAGAAGCCCCAGGGACTACCACCCATCCATCACATCCCCCAGCATACCTGGTATCTAGAGATACTTCCTTCTTCTCATGGGAGTGGCCGATTTCCCTGCGTAGCAAGGCCATCCAGCTCTGTGGGTCAGGAACAGCCACAGTAAGCATGATGTTGCCCAAAACAGGGTCCCACTGCACCTTCTTCTCATCACTGTCTAGCTGCTATATAGTAGCCATCAAGGTCCAGGGAGAGGAGCCTACCTGGTTTCTAGCTAGGTCTAGACTAGATTGTGTGGCTCATATTTGAAATAACCCTTCTAGGGCAGCAGCTGCCCCTCAGCCCATTTGGGACTAAACCCTGCTGGCACATTTTCATGGTGTATACAGGCACCAGGCTATGGGGCTGATCCACCTAGCTGCCTAGACCCCAACCATGTCTTTCTCTTCAGGATCCTCGCCTCCTGCCTAGAGCTGATGGGAGGCCAGAGCCTGGTAGTCAGTGTGCCACTTCAGGCAGGTCCGGCCCAGCTCCTTAAGCCCTGCTACCTCCTGATCACCTTGCGTTCATCCTCAGAGGAGGCTGAGAAGAACCATGTGCGATGCTTCTTGCTGATGTGAATGATCTTGAATGGGAAGACATTGTTGGACGTCGTCTCCTCCGCTGCCCGCATCACTCTGAGGGCACATTGCCAGAAGTCACCAGCTTGTTCACTCGCAAGGAATGGGCTCATCAACCCCACCCCTGAACTGGTTTCAACACTTAGCAACATGGCCTGGGGAATATGGGCAAATCTGGACAGTCTCTGCCTGCTCATGCTCTCAGTAGAATGCCTAGATGCTTCAGGGAGACAGAGGGGTATAGGTACAGGAAGGTCTGTGAGGACTTCCCAGGAGAGTAGTGTGCAGGCCTCAGAGACAAGGTCCCATTACTCTCATTGCCCATCGGTGCCATCAAAAAGATACCACTCCCCAGCTCTGCCACATGCAGCCTCTCCACTCTGTGGCCAACCCCGAGGCAGGGCTTTCTCAGAGGTCAGTCTGCCTGGGGAGAGTCCTGCTGGCTGGACACCTGGGCCAGGGTACCTGCCTGGCTTATCACAGGTCCTGGCCAGGGCCTCTCAGGCCCAGCCCACCAAATGGCTTGTACAATCTCTGGGTTACAATCACATCTATTGGCTGAGTTCAATCAATCAATCGGTTGAGCTCACCGATTGGCTGGCACAGCAGGAGGACCACCAGTCTGGAGAAAGTGACTAGGGAGAGAAGCTTTGATTAGCTAGTGCTTAGGGTTGGACTTGGACCTGGCACGGCTGCTTTGGCAAGGCTGGCTTATCAAGATAATATTCAGGGTAAAGCAGAGGCCCAGAACAACTCTAGAATAAGCAAGAGGGGCTGGCCCTTTATGGGGTGGTAAAAGGCTCAGTCTAATGCTACAAGGTATAGAGCCTGGGCACTCCACATCTCCCAAGGCCACAGGAAGTCACTCAAGATAACCGATAGGCCAACATGCAGGCATTAGTTCAGGTTATTTCTGCCCATTAGTCTAGAAGCCCTTGAGGGCAAGTTTGTGGTTTCCAGCTGGCTGGAGCCCAGCCCATAGTACCAAGGTAGCAGGAACCTGAAGTGGGACCTGGTAAGACCCTAGAGCCACAAAGTCTTTGAAGAGCCCGAGTTTAGGACAGCCTGGGATAGACAGGCCCTGAGCTCCCTGGAGAAGGGCTGTGGTAACTAAGGAGCAGGAGCAGAGGCTGAACAAAGAATTTACAAGGTGGTAATTCAATGGAACCTCTGTAGGGCAAGCTACCCAGGCCCTTGGGACCTGAAGTCCCAAGAAGCCCCTAATAAAGACCTCATCCCACACATCATGTCCCACCCTTTGCCCTCAGCAAAGGCCAGGATAGGTAGAATGTGGGGTGCCAGCCAGCAAGCAGATGAAGACCATCTCAGAAAAGCCAGGGCTAGGCTCTGTGGTGTGGGGTGAGAGGGAAGGCAACTGGCATGGAGGTTGGTCAGCAGGCAGGAGACACTCACCGGTTGTAGCCATTCAGCGAGAAGGCGCCCTGCGGGGAGGCAGATGTGCTGCTCTTGAAGTAGTAGATGCAGCGCTTATGGATGATCACAAAGCGCAGGGGCCCTGGGAACAACGCAGCAGGGGTGAGGCACAGAGCACCAGTACGCTCCACTCTGGGGCTCTCCCCAGAGGCCATGGGCAACATAGGACCAGACCTCTGAGACTGCAGAGGGAGAGCAGGTGCTGAGCTGGTATGCCTTTCTTCCTTTGGGGTCAAGTACAAACAAGTTTACTGGCATACTGAAAGTCTTGGGGCACCACTCCAGGGAAGGCCTGGCCACCCAAAGAAAAGGGGTAGACTGAGGCCTCATGGGACAGTAACAAAGGGTGGAGCCTGGACCAGAGGCTTGAGGAGGCCAGGCAGCCTTGCTTGGAGCAATAGGGCTGGGATGGGGGTTGGGGGTAACTGGCAGGGCAAAGAGCAAAGAGAGCAGACCTTGGGCACACAGAGCCGGCTGGTGAGAGGCACTGAGGTGGAGCTGTTCTCAAACTCTACTGTTCCTGCCCAGAAAAGCCCTTCCTAAGTCTAGGGACAGGTTACTTATGGTCTTTCCTTAGAGGTTGTTTATGCATTGATGTGCAACAGGGTCCAACAGTCCAGCCTAGAGCATCTCAGCTAGGCAACACAGGGGGAAAAAGTCCCTGGCAGAGGGCACTGCAGGGGCAAAAGCATGGAGTGTCCATGGCTGATCAGAGAGCTGGGCAAGGCTCTAAGTGCTCTTTGCCTTCAGCATCCTGATACTCACTTAGCTGGCTCCTGACCTGGCACATGGGTTCATTCTGTGCGACATGACTAACCAACTCACGCACAAGGCAAGAACAGCATCTATCAGCCACTCTGAGGTTCTCCAGCCTAAGCACTCAAGACTAGCTGGTTAGTGATGTACACCAAATGACCATCCTTTCTCTGCCTAGCTACACCATGCTGGACCCTGTGACAAGAACAGGCTAAGGAAACTGACATCCCCAGGTGTGCCAGTGCCAAAAAAGGAAGAGAAATCCCAGAAGGCCCATTAGAGCAGGGGAGAAGCAGGGCTCCTTTTGAGATCCCCATGATCCTGTGACTCACATTTGAGTAGCTGCAGCTGGGTGCCACCCTTCTTATGCAGGTAGCCAGCCTTGGACACACCACCAGGCATGGTCAGCAGATTCTGGGCACCAATGGCCTTCATGGGAACAGGCCAATGCATTTCCTCAGCCGCCATGAAGCTGCAATTGAAGCAAGAGACAGGACTCACCCAGGGTAGGCAGCAGGGAACAACATGGCAGGGATTCCTGGGAGAGCAATGTCAAGACCTAGAAGGCAGTGTGGAGGGCCGGGTCCATGGAGGGGTCTTAAATCTTCAGGCTTCTGAGTGAGGCGCCAGGGGTGACAGAGCTACACAGCCAGGTCCCAGTTGTCTTGGCCATATTCTTGACTCCAGAGTGCTGAGCACCATCCTTTTCCCATCATATGTTCACTGAGCTCATGGCCCCATAAAGGCTGAGGCAGGAAAGACTGAACTCAGAAAACCTTAACCTGAGTACATCAGGCCTTATGTCATATCTACCCATGGTTCCAATGCCACTTGAGCTCACAAGGTGCTTATGTTAGGTAGGAAGTCAGGGAGGGCTTCCTGGAGCAGGGGGCACCCTTGAAAGTGTCTGTTCAATAACTACAGCACTGAGGCAGGCTCTGGGCACCTTTTCCACCAGGTCTGACCTTCAGTGGAGAGAAAGTAATGTCCTGAGCTGTCCACCCTCACTCAGCAACTTCTATCTATCCCCCATTGGAAGCCCTGAGGTCAGACAGTAGAAGGGCAAGCCAAGAGCCCCCATTTTCCAGGTTCAATGACCTGGGTTCCTACCTAGTTGGGCTTTCTGGAGGCTCTCCATCCTCAGTTATTAGAGCTATAAACTGGGAGGACAGAGCGGATTCAGCACACCCCTGTCATCAGTGCCATGAGGACCATTTGACAGTTTGCTAGCTAGTATCCACTTTATCAGCCCAGGGTATTAGGACTCAGGCTTCTATTTGTGGGGAAGTCACATTTGCTCCCTAAACTGTCATTGTTCTGTTGGTGCCCCTACTCATGCCATCAGGTCCATCTTGGGACCCCTGAGGAGCTGCGTGGGGGCAAGGTCAGTGGCCTGCTCTGAACAAGATGGGGTGGCCAGGGCCAGGGCCAGAAGGGCAGGCTGCTGGGATCCCTATTACTATAGTGCCAACTGTATACATATACAGAAAGCATATACATATACAATACATATACAGAAAACCTTCCAGGCCAGAGGTGTCCCAAGCATTTGGAAGGCTGAGGCGGGGAGATTGGAGCATCAGAAAATGAAAGAGAAAAGGATGGAAATCAATCAAGCTCTTGGCAACTGTCAGGCTCACTCCATCAAATGTGTGTTAGGGAATTAAGTTCACAGGCTGCCTTAGCCCTCTGACAGGGTCCGTGGCTACGCCCCCCGCCCCCACCAGCCACACCAGATCCTTAAACACCCAAAAGCACCTGGTCCATTGTCCCGGTCAGCAGGAGCAGGGGCAAGGTCAGGGCCATTGGTCACCGAACTGCTGGCGGAGGTTTGGAACAATGGCGCGACCACACCCCCGTGCAGCGCCATGGGGTGGGGTGGGGGGGAACCGCGGGTCCTAGCACAGCAGTGGGATGCTTGGAGGGTGCCCACGCCCACGCCCATCCTTGAGAGGTGCTAGCAGATGAACAGACCAAGCGCCAGTCTTGGAGCCCCCGGCCGGCCGATTCTGGCTGGCCCACGCTCGCCTTTGTTCTGGGTAGACGCGGGAGTGCGCCTGGAGCTCCGCGGACTCGTGGTCCTGGGTCGTGGTGCAGAGGTTGGGGGTCTAGGTCTGTGGACCAGGAGTCTGATGAGAGGGCAGGCGTTCAGACCCAGGGCTGGGGTCCCAGATCCCGAGCTCGGTGATCAGTACTCACGGTGTCCACGCGGCAGGCACAGCCGGCTTCCGGGGGGCGGCCAGCGCCCGCCTCCCCTGCGCGCAGCGACAAGGTCCGGAGCCGGTCCCACCGGCCGCAGCCTCGTCCTTGGAGCCCGTCTCCCTCCAACCCCAGCTCCGAGGGCGCGACCCAGAGCCCGCCATGCTCGCTGAGCCCCAGGCCCGGGCGGCCACTGGCTCCTCCCCTCGCGGGCGGCGGGGCAAGGGCTAGGGGCCAGGTGAGAAGCGAACCCGCCCCTCCACACGTCAGTTTCTCCACCCACCACGGGTAGTGGGCCACCAGAAGTGGAAACTCGGAAACTTGCTGCTACACAGTCCAGAATCAAGAGCTGTCTAGACAAACAAGGAAGCCACCGATGCAGATGAGGAAATCCCGCTCAGATTCCCAATACCTGAGGATCCCGAAATCCCTGCCTAGTTCGCCCCTTGTGCATGAGCTTCTGTAAAATGGCACCCTACTTCCTTTGATGGTATCCCGATCGTGTCACCTTGCCAGTTTCACTTTATGGGTCTCCCTCCGGACAGAATTCCCCCGAACAGTCAGGGGTCCAGCCCCTGGCAGCTCTCACTTACTTTGGCGCCTCTGGGTACCAGTCCCAGAAGAGTGTCCTTGCCTGCCAAAGGTTAAAAAAGCCCTTGTTCATCTAATAGGTATCCTCCAACTCCCACCATAATACAGGCTGCCTCAAGATGGGCCACCCGTGACAGAGGGTGGAACATTTGCTCTTCAGTGGCAGCTCTGATATATTCCTCAGGCTCCATACCCATCCAGTTGCCCATACTAGGCACTTCACCCTGGTGTCCAAGCCTCTCTATCAGGCAAGCTCTCCAGGTCCCTTCCCCCTGCATGCAGCCTTGAAGTCCCTGCAGGTTTCTCACTCCAGCGGTCTGGCTGTCTGCTGCATTGGTTTCTGGAGGAGCACCTGCCATCTTCCCCAGAACACTAAGCTGCCTCCTTCTTCCCGCCACCCTTTGGATCCCCTCTCTCCACTGCCTCTCCACAGCCACACCTCTCCCGGCATCCACCAATTTCCCTTCATCATGTTGCACAGCATTGCCATCACTTCTTTATTCTAAGTGGCATGGACACAGTCCTGACTTTTGGGGGGAGAGGGGTAGCGTGGGATTGAGAAAGGGCCTCACTCTGTAACCCAGGCTTTCCTCTGCCTCCCAGTCCTCCTGCCTCAGCCTCCCAAGCACTGGTATTACTGCTGTACACCTTCACACCTGCCAACACTTTAGCCCTTCCTAATTCAGTCCCACTCCTACCTTCAACTTTTTTTCATGTGCCCTGCTCTGCCCTCTACCTTCTGAGTCTCTGTGCACAGACCCCAGTAACACAAGCCCACAAGAATTCACCTTCCTCCAGGTGGTTTCCACTTCCTGCTGTTGCAACTAAAGTAATTCATCCTTTAAATATTAGATTCCCAAGAAAACAAACCATATACAAACTCTCCCAGAAAATATAAGAGCAAAGCCATGAGGCCAGGATGACCCAGTACCAAAACCAGATAAAGCCATCACAAGACATGAAAACTACAGAGCAATAATTCTCTGAGTTTTTTGTCTTGTGTGGGTTTCTCTTTTATGAAAGAATCTCATGTAGCTCAGGCTGACCTTGAACTACTGGGTAGCTGAGGATGGCCTTGAACTTCTGATTTTTCTGCCTACACCTCCCATGTGCTCGGATTACCATGCCTGGTTTATGCAGTGTTGACACCCAGGGCTTCTTCATGCTAGTCAGGCAATCTACCAAGTGAGGTATATCCCCAGGCCCAGATCCCTTTCTGGATATAGGCATAAACATTCTCAAAAAGATGCTAGCAAACTGAATCCAACATCATGTAAAAAGATTCTACAGCGTGAACAGGGAGATTTATCCCAGCAATCCAAGGTTGCTTTAACAGCTGAATTCAATTAACATAATACACCATATTGGAAAAGAACGAAACCAAATGGTCATCTCAATAGATACAGAAAACCTACTTGCTGAAGTCTAAATCTTCATAAGAACAATACTCAATAAACTAGAAACAGAAGGAACTTTCTAAATCTGACAAAAGGGCATCTAAGAAAAACTTCAACTAATACAGCTAGAGGTGAAATGCTGAACATTTTCCCTCTGAGAACAGGAACAAGGCAAGGATGTTGGATCCCGCTGCTCCTTTTCAACATTGTATTGAAAGTGCAGCCAAGGCAACTATATAATAAAAAGAAATTAAATGTTGGGCTGGAGAGGCGGATCAGTGGTTGAGAGCCTGACTGCTTTTTCAGAGCACCTGGAATTGCCTGAGTTGAATTCCCAGCACCCACAGGCAATTTCACATTTGTCTGTTCCTCCAGTTCCTGGAGATCTGATGCCCTCTTCCGGCCTCCGCAAGCACTGGTATATAGTCATACATGCAGGCAAAACCTCCACAGACATAAAATAAAATACGGGTAAATCAACTGTCCAGACAAGACAAAAAGAAGAAAAACTGAGCAATGTCTAGATGATTTTATGTAGCATAAATTCCAAAGAACTAAGAAATTATCAGGACCAATAAGTGTGTTTTGCAAGGCAGAAGGATGTGAGATGAATATATGAAATTCCACTGCATTGTGTTATGTGTACGAGCAACAAACAAGTCTGAGAACAAATGATTTTCAGTACTCCCTCTTCCAAGCAGTTATCCGTGACTGTTAGACAGTTCTGCCCCCCAAGCTGGGGCTACTGATGTGGCCTTCTCTCTACCTGATATTGACCATAGTAGGTTATCATTATACCCCATACTTAGCTTTCAGGCCCAGCACAGAGTGGGAAGCCAGGGTGCTCCAAATAAGGTAAACTGTTGCTCCTAGTGGGTAGTTAGACTGAGGATTGCTGAAGGAAGCTGAAACAGAGCTCCACTCTGATGTGTCTGGAGCTGCTGCAAGCAAAGATGCGGCCTACCTCCTCCTGGCTCCATGCTTGGTGGGGTTGGGTGCGGGAGTAGGGCAGTTTCAGCCCATCTTGTTTCACCTGAGTGCCCAGCAGGATAAGGCCTGGCTACCACCCTACCGTACTCGGAATGAAAGTTCATTCAAGTTCAAGGCCACTGACTAACCTTGTGGGAGAGGGCATCATGAGAGCCGAGTTATGCTCCACCGTCATCTCTCCCAGGAATGTCCTCACTTCAGAGGGCTGACATCACAACCCCTCTTCAGATAAGCCTGGCGTGACACCAGGTGGGTAAGCCAGGGTGACCCAGCTCAGGAGCCCAATGCCAGACCAGGTTGTGAGTGAAAGAGGATGTGGCCTGGCACCTGAGGGTGAGTATCATGCTGTGCTAGAGTTCTTGGAGAGTTTTAGCCCAGCTTGCAGACTCCAGTAGCTCCTGTGCCTGGGAAAGCTGAAGGGAAACTAAAGAACTCCTGGTTTGTCTGTGGGCAGGATGAAAGCTCTTAGCCACTGAATGACCTGTCTATAGACACCTCAGTACCCATAGCACCACCTCAGCCCCAGGGACCTGAGAGCTAAATTCAACTCATTCATGCTAGGGAACGAACAGTTCATGGACTGGGGTTGCTCAGTTCCCTTCTCTGTAAGAACAGCGGCTTCAGTAGGCACAGTCACTATGGATAAGAGTTTTGAGGGAGAGTATGGAGATGGAGGTAGAAATCCCACTCAGCCCTTGTCTTCCACTGAGTCTCCATCAGCAGAGGAAGCATGGAAGGGTCCACCCCTCAGACTCCTCTGTTAGCCTAGCAACAAATCCTCTTCTTAAGTGGGAGGCTGTGGCAAAGGAATCACTTGCCAGGCTCAGGGTGTTGCATGGGCCCTTTTGCTTGTAGTTGCAGGCCTCCCTGCTGCACCAAGGCTTTGGATATGCGTGAGTCACTGATTGTGGCTACAGTCCAGGAGACCTAGGAGAGGTTGTGCAATCATTGTTTGTGTGTACACATGTGGAGAGGAATTTGGGCCTGTAAATTTATGTATGTGCTTGTATGCACACCGAGAAGCTGGACACCTGCCTCACATTCTCCAAGTCAACTCTCTGCTTCTGTACACATCTCCTCCTCCTCCCCCCATCCTTGATCTTGATTCAGGTGATCCTGCTTCTGAAGGCTGCCAGAAGACAGAGCAAATAAACAAAAACCACTCTGCCCTGAAGGCAGCCTGAACAAGTTCCACTAGATGAAGGTTCTGTGGCCTGTACCTGCCTTGGAGCTCTGTGGACCTGCAGGGCTGAGCAGTCATCGCCTACAAGAGCCCACGCAGAAGCTGTGGCCCTGCACGCCTGGCCAATATCACAGGTGTCACACTCACACAATGTATATATGTGTGCATTGATACCTGTGTGTATACGCATGCATGTATGAGCCCATACACAAATTCAGGATGTGGCCTATGAAGAGTGTGGGCTCTGACAGCCCCTGACACCTGCAGGTATGTCCCTGCCATTAACTGTGACCACCCTGGACTGCTTTTTGTGAAGCTGCAGGATAAGACAGGGCTGGGGGGTCCCCATCCAAGAAAAAGGAGACTGGGTACCATTGGAGCACTTGTTTACACATATGTTCTCACTCAGGTACACACGTGTACACATGATCTCATACATGTCCTTTATGTTACAAATACGCATGCACATATACTCATTGTGGTGGTTTGAACGAGAATGGTCCCCTAAAGACTCATATATTTGAATGATTTGGTCCCCAGTTGGTGGAACTGTTGAGAAGGATTAAGAGGCGTGGCTTTGTTAGAGGAGGTGTGTCAGTGGGCGTGGGCTTTGAGGTTTCAAAAGACCCACGCCATTTCCAGTTAGCCTTCTCTGCCTTGTGCTTGTAGATCAGATGTGAGCTCTCAGCTACTGCCCCAGCGCCATGCCTGCCTGCCGGCTGCTGTGCTCCTCGTGTGACGGTCACGGATTCTAACCCTCTGGAACTGTGAGCTCCGAATGAAGCACTTTCTTTCATGAGTTGCCTGGATCACGGTGTCTGTCACAGCAGCTGACAGGACACCTATGAATTCAGCGCTCTACTTCACACTTTACAGGCCAGGACACTGGGGCCCAGCAGGGCTCAGGACGCCCACTGGGCAGTCCACATGCGTAAGACCTCAGGGACCACCCCACATCATCTCAGCACCCTGATCTTCCAACCAGCGTCATCCCCACAGCACCAATGAAGATATCAAGGGCCAAAGAAGCCAGTAATGCATACAAAGCTGCATGTGCACTCCGGTGAGTCAGAGCACTCACTCTGCCCCTCCCATGAAACCCACAGCCTCAGCCTGACACACTCGTTTGGCTCCCCCAGCTCACACTGGCTCACACGTTCTTCCGCTTTAGTTTCCCTTTCTTCCTTCCTCTTCCCGGAATCTTTCTCTGTTAGAGAATCAAAACTGACATTCTAGAAAGGCCTAATGTCCAGCCATACCAGATAACTCGGGGGTGGCCGCAGGGCCCGAAGCGCTGTCGGCTTCACAAGGACAGGCCCCTGCCATCAGTTTTCTGAGACCTCGGGATTATCCACTTTGTGTAGGTCCTTGAGCACAGCAGTCTCACAGAGGCAGCCAGGACTTCACACAGCTACCTTTGTCCTCTCAAGTGCGCATACACGCACGCACGCACGCACGCACATACACGCAACATGTGTAGACACAGAATCTAACACCAAGACCACCCCAGACAGGGCTTACAGTGGGAAGGGCTCATAGGCCTGGACTTGCACTCTGGCTGGCTGACTTCCACCTCCTCATAGCTGCTGTTGGGTGACACCTGAGGGAGTCTTAAGAGTGTTCTAACGGCCAGTTCTCTCTCTGGGGCCCATTTGAACCACTCAGATCTAGGGACTAAGTTAACGGAGGCCAATCTCCTTAGAGACTATTGCTTCTCACAGGACCAAGTCCCATCAGCCCCTACTCCAACCCCAGTAAGAACTATGGTCTTCCTATTCATCCCCCAAGTCCTGCCGTGGCTCGGCCAGTGCCGCCTCCAGACCCCCATATTCAGCTCTTACCTCATGGCACTGACCCAACACATGGCAACTACTCCTTCCTGTGACCTGCTGGAGACAGGTGTCCTTGAGTCCAGAAAGGCTATTCAGCCCAGGAGCTGTGGGGAGGGACCACATCTGCATCTCCCCAGCATATGATCTTCAAGCTTCTGGCCGCTGCCGGAACTGCCCAGCCTACAGAGCAGCTCAGTCGGCTACATGGGGTTGGGGTTGCTGGGGCCAACAGGGTTTCCTCCCTGTATGAGACTTCCTCTTACTGAGCAGGCCCAAGGAGAAGGCAATTTTTACTTCCACACAGCAAGGTCCTAAAAACCACCCAGGGCCAAGGGCAATACTCCATCGGTCTGCTGGGTTTGGGTCCCCACTCACCACTGTGGTTTCCCCAGCTCTAGGGCCATCTATGTTCCTATGAAGGCAGCTTCTTGATGGTTGCTTCATGGCTATCTCATGCTATCAGACCAAGAAGCCCCTCCCAGCCTTGGGTGTCTGGCCTGAGGAAGCCAGTGCTGACACCTCCTCCCATTGAGAGCTCACTCCCTCGCCAACAGGTTCTTCTACCCAAAAGGTACATACTCAGAGCTGTGTCTTACACCTGCCGCCTATAGCTTTCAAGATGGGTGTTCCTGTACCTTTTGACACAAAGGAACTGAGGGGCTAGGATGGCGCTTGGGCCCAGACATCAGTCTCTCTCTACAAGGACGCTTGAGTCACCTCTCCACCTCAGCTCAGCTAACATCTGGCTTTCCAGAAAGCACTTTGCAGCCTCAGTGGGAAAGAACAGTTCTGTTGTTCCAGGGTTCCTGCCCAGTGTCCCCACAACCAATAAGTGGGGAAGCAGGAATTCCAACCCAAGCCACTGAGTAGCTGTGTTTCTCCTTGTCTGAGCCCCAGTCCCGGACAGGAGGAAGTGAATGGAAAGCAGGGGTGGTTTCTGAGACTGAGGGCCACGGCAGGACTGACTACACAGACTCCAGGACTCCCAGGAGCGGCAGAGGTTTCACGGGATACCCCCCTCCCCAGCTCCATGTTTTCAGCTCTCTGTGGCTCTGAACACCAGCTCCATCGCTGGCTGTGCAAGCACCTGACCATTCACAGGCACAGGCCCATGTGTCAACTACTCAAAAAGGACAGCTTGCTGGTGAAGGAGCTCCTATCTTCCCTGCGTCTGCGGCCAAGCTCTCCAGGCCACCAAGGGGACCAGTAGATAAAGAGCACTGGCTGTCTCCCGGAGAGTAGAAAGCTCTCCACAGCTCCCCAACCTCCCTAAGCCACTAAGCTCTACCCTCTGAGGTATTTAAAGGCAGTCTGGAAAAGGAAAGGGCCTGCCTGCAGAAAGCTAGGCAGGGGGTGACTGGGGCATGGGAATATAGGCTTCTTCTCATTGCCCTTCCCTTTCCAGCAGGGCTGAGCTAAGAGAGCAGCTGAGGAGCCCTGGAGCATGCAGCAATGAGTACAAACCAGTGAGGCAGTTCCCAGAGGGCACAAAGGTATCCAGGAGCTGTGGGCTCCAGAGGACATTCGAGGCTCAGGGAGGCTTCCTGGCAGAGAGCTCTAGGTCTGCTTTCTAGAATGCAGACAGACTGAGGGAGTCACAGTGGGAAAGGCGCAGGGTGAATGGCTCAAAGGACTCCACAAGCAATGAGTAGCCAGGACCGAGGGAGACTAGGGGTTGGGATTCTTGAATCCCAACAGTAGACAGAGCAGAAGCCAGCCTGCTCTCGCTCTCGAAAGCTATGTTAATCCCTTCCTAGGCAAAGGATGGATATAACTTAAGGAAGAGGCATGCATCAAACTCCACGACCTGTTCTTTTTCCCACACTCCTAAATGAAGTAGAGGTAGAAGAGGGCAGTAGGCCACACCCACCCTGACCCTCAGCCAGGTCTCCAACCCCAGGCTCTGACCTGTAAGTCTATAGGGGAGTCAGAGCCCAAACAAGGGAGTCTTTGCAAGGGGCAGACCAGTGTTGGACCCTCCCCTAACCCTAACCTCTAAGAGTCCTGAGCTATGTGAGCTCTGCAGGCCCCTTGGGTCTAGGCTTCAATTTCTCCAAGTGCCTTGTCATCTCCCCAGATAATAAACCATACTGCCAGTCATGTTCTTGAAATCAGCAGACATGAGGGTCACTCCACAACCCTCACCTTGTGCTGTAACATGGAGGTAACTTCACAGCAGAACCCCGGCAGAAAGATGTGTGTGGCTGGTGTGGCCCTGTCATTACCAGCATCAGGCAGCGCTGACTCCACTCTATCCTCCCACCCTGGAGGGTACTTTAAGCTCCAAACTTGCGGACCCCCCATCAGGCCAGACTCAAAGCACCTACCAGAGAAGGTAAGAGCTAGCCAGCAAAGCTGAGTGTGTGTGGAATGTGGGGAGGGGATGGGTGGGTTAATCAGAATTAAAACAATGAAGAATTTTCACTCAGGGGTTGGGGATTTAGCTCAGTGGTAGAGTGCTTGCCTAGCAAGCGTAAGGCCCTGGGCTTGGTCCTCAAGTCTGGAAAAGGAAAAAAAAAAAAGAGGGAGAGAATTTTCACTCAGGGCCCTGGAATGTCTCAGCCTGCTCAGGAGTGAGGCAAGCACCTAACACTATCTAAAAGGCCCACAGTGCTGACACCTCAAGCCTCCTAGGAGGCTGGTCTGGCTTATATCAGTACTCTACTCAGATTCAGGGAGGACAGCATGAACTTGACCTACAGTCAGGGATCAGTATGTTGGATTGGAACCCACTTCCAGCACTCAGGACCCCTATTCCCAACTCTGGTATCTGCTGACCACCTTTCTGCACAGCTTAGGCACTGAGTGAGGCAGAATCTTCTGAATGAGGGAGGAAAATCTTCCAGGCTTGGGATGGGTGCTGAGCCCAGGGAAGGGTAGGAGCATCGCCACTGGGTAACCTCAACCTCTCAAAATAAGATGTTTTATATCAGCCATTCCTATTGGGCTTATGTCCACTCCCCTGGGTCTAAGGCCCACCCAAACGACCCTCTCTGGCCTGGAGCCCTCTCCCCTTTCCAAGCCCCATTCTGCCTACTGTACGATGAGGAAGGGTTGCCAGGATTCCCGGAAGTCTGTCTAGGCGGTAGAGTGGGTAGTCTAGAGGGCCAGGTGCTCTTCTGAGTCACATGCTGTACAGGAGTCTAAATGACAGCTACCCCAAAGGATACATCTATATCTTAATCCCTGTGACCTGTAAACATAACGTAGGTTGGAAGAAGGTTTTACCTGTAATCTATGGTGTCCATCCTGGACTGGCCAATGGCAAACCACCGTTAAGATGACGCTGGAGCTGGGCATGGTGGCTCACGCCTTTAATCCTAGCACTTGGGAAGCAGAGACAGGTGGGTCTCTGTGAGTTTGAGTCCAGCCAGGGTTACATAGTGAGACCTATCTTTTAAAAGAGGATGGTACAGTAGACCATGTAAAGACAAGAGACTGGAGTGAGGCCTCCCAACACCAACATAGCAGACAAAAAGGCTCCCTCTACCAGCCTTGTGGAAAAGTGCAGTCCTGCTTCAGCGCTAGAACTGAGGGGTAAGCTTTTACTGTTTTCACATCTCTAGGATATAGGACTCCTAGAGTGTTGCCCCAGAAAGAGGGCCCAAAAGGAGCCTCACCCAAGTTCAAGAGTTTTTTGTTTTTTTTCGCGTTGTTGTTTTGTTTTTTTTTATTCCCGAGACAGGGTTTCTCTGTGTAGCCTTGGCTGCCCTTGCCTCGCTTTGTAGAGCAGGCTGGCCTCGAACTCACAGACATCCATGTGCCACCGTGCTCAGCTCTCACCTAAGTTCTTGATGGGATGCCCAGCTGCCTTCTGTTTTGATCTGACCTACTTCCTGACCTGCCCTATAGGGAGAGGCTGGCTCTGCAATGCTGCATCTGTCTCAAAGGGGCACTCCTAAGCTGGCCTCCCTGCTGCCACATCCCTCTGGAAGCCTCTCATGCATGAGACCCTATACTAGGCCCAAACCCACCAAAACTGTTGGTGTCTATCTCACCCCTAGACCTCCTCTTCTTTGGCTCAATCAAACTGTTTCAACCACAAAGCAAAGACCAAGCCAACTACCTGGCCAAGGGGATGTGGCAGGACCACGGTTTCCTGTGAGAGCCTGGCCATTCCCAACACCTACATTCTGAAACTGAAAGCAACTTCCTTCGAGGCTAGAACTACCTTGCCCTTTCTCTGGAATTACATCAGCAGCTCAGCCCTTCCCACTAGTGTCACCAAAAGTGACTCCAGCACTCCTCATTGACCCAGGTCCCACTAAATCCCCAAGAGGGGCCCAAGAGGTGGACGATGAACAGCTAGAAGATGGGCTTAGGCCATCCACAAGGCTGCATCTCTAGTGTGGTTATAACCAGCACAACCCTGAGCCCAGAGTGTGTGACTCAGAGCTAAGCTAACGAACACAAGAGTCTTTCATAGAACTGATGTCTGTTTTGGCTGTAGCTAAGGCTCACTGACGCCGTAGGACATTGACTAGATGAGACCACCCGCACAACATGTGCTAGGCTGCTACCACATGTCTTCATGTCCTGGGATGGCTAACCAGGGCCTTCCTTTCCCAGGCTCAGTATCATTGCTCCTATTGGATGTACCTGAGCTGCATGGTGGCATTTCTCCTGTGCTGAGGGCAAGCTGGAAATGATGAGATCCAGGGCTCCAGGAGACCCTCACACTTGGCGCAGGGTCTGCTCTGGCCAGGAGGGGGCAGCACACTGTCTTCAAGGACCTGTTCCATGATGAAAACACTAGGCCCAATACGGTGAGGGGTGGGTGGGGCTGGGGGGAATGAGACAGGCACAATCTCTGGGAAATGCATGCTGGCGTGAAGCCTGCTGTGAGCTGCTCTCCTGCCTCAAACCACAAGCCAGCAGAGGCGTTTCAGGATTCACACTTCAGTTCATCACAAACACAGACAAATTTCCACCTTTCAATTGCTTGTGCACTCTTTAGGGTGCTGACGTATAGGCCAGGTCCACCCCCGAGTTCCTGGCACCTCACCCACAACTGCAGCCTGCATTTTTCGTGGTTCTGCCCAGCTTGGCTCAGAGGAGCCCACTATTCCCCAGCCGAATGCAGCTAGCCTGGACAGTCCAATGACCCAGGCCTTGCACTAGACCCTGGGAGCTGGCCCTGAGACTGGCACTCAGTTCTGAGTGTCCCAGCTAGTGAGCATCTCTCCACCCAAGTGACCTTTGTCAACAGACTGGTTGTGGTTAGAGAGCAGATTCGCTGAGGATACCTCTGGCTCCATCTCCTCCTAGACTTGTAACTGACTCTGAGCCTCAGTTTCCTCACCTGAGGAATAGGTCCCACAGCCTCCATGTGCACCATCCGGTGAGGTGGTAGGCAGGCTTACTCCCGGATACTAATTTCCACTGGCAACACCTTGCTCAGTCACACTGGAAACCAAAGAAGTGTTAGAGGACACTTCGGAAATGCCCTTGCTTGACATCAGGCAAAACTTCCCCATCACATTCTTAGGTCTGGCAGATGTTCCATCATCCCCACTGCCCTTGGCTGAACTACACCCCTACAGTGTCAGAGTCTGATCCAAGTACACCAGATTCCATTCTGTCTCCACTCAGAGAATGCTACCCTCCATGCTTTCCAAGGCCCCATGTCCAGACCACTGTCTCATCTGAAGGACACCTCCCAGCTCCTCCCAGAGTCTGGTTCCCTTCATATTCCTCCTGCTGTTGCTTCTCTTCTCTCCCAGCAGCAGCTCTGGGAACAGGTACCTCTCTATGTCTATCTGCTGCATGTTCAGGGCCTGCAGTGTTCTGTATGATGTAGCTGTCTGATTCTTCTCATAGGCCTTGTCTGTATCCCAGTAGCTAGTGTCCCAATTCCCAATGGCACTCAGTTCATGGTGCTTGCTTGCCAAATTAAACCATCTGGATCAGTGGGTCTCAACCTGTGGGCTGTGACCCCTTCAGGGGTTAGAACAACCTTTTCACAGTAGTCACATATTAGACATCCTGCATATCAGATATCTACATTATGGTTCATGACAGCAAATATATATATATGTCACTGCAACATGAGGAACTGTATTAAAGGGTCACAGCAATAGGAAGGCTGAGGACCACTGCTCTAGACTGCTGTACCACCTTCTTCATGCTAGGAGTGGGAAGGGGGCTCTGTTTGCATGAAGGATTTCCCTTAAACTACCCATCGTGGAGCAATCATGCTTCCCTGGGTGAGCTTTTCCTCCCAGTGTCTGTGTTGATAAAGCAAAGACAGCAGCCTGCTAGCACAGCACACACCCACGCCCTCACACCAGCTTTCTGCTGGTCCTCTGAAGTCCATAGGAACACAGCAAGGACAAAATCTGCCAACCTACCATTCCCACCTAGGGATACCTACATGATAGGTACATGATGAGGCCAAGGCATGGCGGTCAGGAATGCAGAGAGGATCCTACCCATAGCTGCAACAGGGAGATCTAGAAATCTTTCTGTGTGCCAAGGCTATTACCTGGGTAGCTCACAGTCACCTGTGAGGTTAATAGTCTGTCTTCTTCATGGAGACACTGAGGTGGCCTCACCGTCCCAGGATCTTAGAAGGCATTTTTCTGCTAAGCTTTGTTCAGAGCAGCCCCAGGCTCCACTCCTAGAAAGACACTGGTATCCCCCCCCCCCTTGGCAGAAAGTCCACCCATCATGAAGACCGCAGTGCTTGGGCTCCAGTCTCTGGAGACAAGGCTGGTCTCTGGGTAAGAGGCCGGGGCCCAGATGCTCAAACCAGAAAACTCTGGCAAAGAAGCAGAACCCCAGGCCTCAGTTTCCTCCTCAAAAACTGGGAAGTCCCCGGAGACCCTGGGTCTCAGCATAGAGGAATGGGTACATGCTGTCTGCAGCGAAACAAAGACAAGTGATATGGAAGAGATGAAGGCCCGGTCTCTTGCTCAGTGATACTCTGGCACCCAAGTACTAGGGCAAAGGGAGGTGTCAGAGCACTGCTGTCTATGGGCAAGCCCCATGCCTTGCACCCCAGGATCCAAGCTGGCATCATCCTCTATTTGGGGCTGCCTACTAATAAGCTGTGGAAGTAGCCACCTCTGACTCACAGCCTTGTGACATCCATTCCACCAGATACAGTGACACATCAACCCACGTCGGGAAGCAATGTTTCATGTAAGTTAGCCAAGCCGGACGCTCACACACGCAGTGTCTCAGATAGAGCAAAATTTGCGCAAAGGCCTTGGGGTCAGGACAAGAGAAGAAGCACACACCTTCAGAAGTGCAAGACAGAAAGAAGTGCCATGGGGCACAGTACTCAGCTGAAGCAGACAGGGTCTAAGCCCCTGGGCCCAGGCACCAAGCTCCAGTCCCAACTTCGTCCCCTTGTGACTGATGCAAGTCACTTCTCTTCCTGAGAATGCTACTCTGAGGACCAAACCAAATGGCTCACAGAGACTTTATCAATGGGCACTTGGTCTAGTACTGGTGCCAGAGTCCTTGGGGTGAGGGCACCCTGCTGAGCTTAGATTTCCAACACTAGGGCACAGACACAATGAGGGAAAACACTTGGCATATTGTGTGTGGCCACAAAGTTCATGCTGGGGGGAGATGAAGTGAGAAAGGCAATCTACCCCCGTTGCTCTGTGACAGAGCCAAGGGCAGGGGTTAGGGGTCAGCCTTGACACACTGAGTAAGCACGTGGTGTGCTGATGCTGGCCCAGAGCCACCATGCCAGACCTCCCATTCTAGCTATCTGCTGGGGTCTCCTAGGGAAAGCCTCCAAAGACACCAGCCCTGATTCCTGCAGTTGTTAGTGGCCTTGACCTGCTCCATCATCTATTGCTCAATGCTTGGGTGTTTTTCACATCATGTTGGCTTCCTTGGACCACATAAAATCAAGCTCCTTAAATCTGCGCAGCCTGGGCATTTCCAGCACTTCACCCCAGTGAGCTCCAGGTTCCAGGGTCACCAAGCCTGGCCCTCACTCTTGGCCCCTCTATACCCCTGTGAATATACTGGCCCCTCTCCACCCAGCCACAGGTGGGACCCATTCAGGCTGAGTCAGCAGATCTGCCCCATCTGCACACTCTCCACGTTACCCTTGGGTCTGTCTTAATCTACTGGATCTCTCCCCTTCCCCATCCCCAAATATTACTATTTTTAAGATGGCCCAAACAGTTTGTTTGATTTGTATTCTCTGAGTTTATTGCTTAGTCCTTTGGAGTTTATCATTTTTTATTCCTTAATTTTTTGTTATTTGTTCTCTATGGTAGTGTGGTTACACACACACACACACACAAACACACATGCTGGGCAAATATTCTACCACTCGAATGTACCTCCAATCCCCCTTTTTGTGATGCAAGTTCTTGCTATGTTGCCCAGATGGCCCTGAGCTTGAGAGAGTAGTTACACACCTCTGAGACAGGCTAATCCTTAGTAAATTTTTAGATCTCTTTTCAGGCAACACCTTGCTCTCTTGCTGAGTTTCTCTTGGGGTCAACCATAGGCCATCAAAGGTAGCAGGTGATGGTCTGGGCCCTCTGCTGGGCCCTCCATAGGCAAGAGGGTGTGGGGAGCTGCTGCAGCTTCGGTCTAGGTCTCAGATTGGACGGTCACAGAGAGATAAGGACAGACCAGAAGGAAGGGACTAGGGTACACACAGGAAGAGCTGTGGAGAGGGACCAAAAGCAGGAAGGAGTTGCAGGCCAGTCCCTGGCTTGCGGAACTAAGAACTACTTGTTCCTCCTCAGCTGGGAACTCAGGGCCTCAAGTGCCTGGTGGTGGATACCATGACTCATGGCCTGTTGCTGGCTCCTGTCCTCACTCCTCAGCATGGGCCCACAGGAGACCCAGCTGCCCTGGAATTCCCAGGCACCCTCACACTACCCCATTGTTTGGAGGCCCAGTGAGGACAAGGGTCTGGCCATGGGCCCTTGCGGGTGGGAAAGGGGCCCGGACCTGGCCTCCTTCCAGAAGTTTGGCCTAAACTTTGACAGCCAGAAGAGGCCAGTCAGGGGGAAGGGAGGGTCTTCTTCTCTGTACCCTTTCAAAGGCCCTACCCTGCCTCCTTTCCAAGGCCAGGCCTCCTATACCCCACCCTCTCCTGCTTTGAGACAGCCTGCCTCAGCTACAGCACAGGCTGCTTTTAAAGGTGACTGAGCTCAGCCTCAGGGCTCAAGGCCTTCCTCAAGTACTGTGACATCCTCGGCCACTCTCTCACTGACTGCTCCCTGATCTCCTTGTGCTGTCATTAGCCCAGGTCAGATGCCCACAGTCAGGCTGTGTGACAGTGCCCTTAAGCTCCTCAGGCAGCAGGGAGCAGGGAGGCTTGTGAAGATGGCAGGCCTCTGGTGGTAGTTTATGTCCCATTGTTCCCTGGCTCTGGTTCTCCAAGCCCAGCCCTGCTTCAGAGGGAAGACTAGTCCAGCCCGAGTTCTTGACCATCTCAGCCTCAGATCCATATAACCCCAAATCCCGTGCTCTCCTATCTGCAGAGACACCCTGTGTGCATGCCTGGTGTGGCAGTGCCTGGCCTTGCTACCTACCCCTTGAAGACTCCTGGAGGTAAAGTGGCTACTGGTGGTCAGCAGGGCCCAGGTTTGTGTCAGTCTCTCTTTCTGGCCACAGACCATCTACAGGGCCTGTAGCACAGCTGTCAGATGCCAAGGCTGGCTCCTCCCTCTGGAGAGACAGCCGCCTGGGCTGTAGGGGGAGAGGGCTGGGCGGGCAGAGCTTGAGCCCTCAGACCCAGTTCTCGCCAGGTTTGCTCCCTATCTGTGGGTCCCTCTGTGGAGCTTTGCTCCTCCCTCGTTGCCCCAACCCCTCCATAGGCCTGCTTTTTCACACCTACTCCTCACCAATTTCCTCAGAGGATACTGCTGCTCGGTGTGGGCATTGAGATGGTCCCCAGGCCACAAAGTCAGCTCTTTTGTTTTTTTTCCAATCTTCTGAGACAGGGTCTCACTGTAGCCTCGGCTAACCTACAACTTGCTATGTGAACGAGATTGGTCTCAGGCTTGCAGCCAGCCATCTGCTTCTCTCTTCCAAGTGCTAGGACTAGAGGTATGTACCATCATGCCCAGCTCAGAATGATCCTTAAAAACACAAACCAAAGGACTAAAGAGATGGCTCAGCCAGTAAAGCACTTGACACAAGCATGAAGATGTAGGTTCAGATCCTCAATCACCCACACAACTGCACATCTGTAATTCAGGCACTGGAAGCTGGACGGGGCCTGTTAACCAGCCACTTTAGCCAAACTGGAAAGTTCCTGGTTCAATGAGAGACCCTGCCTCAAAAAAGAAGGTGGAAATAGACTGAGGAAGATACCCAACAGCAACCTTGGTCCTCTACATGCATGCACACATATGTGCACATGAAATAGATGTTCTGCTCTTTTTTTTTTTTTTTTGAGACAGGGTTTCTCTGTGTACCCTTGACTATCCTGGAACTCTCTATGTGTAGACCAGGCTAGCCTCAAACTCAGAGTTCTGCTTGCCTCTGCTCCTGAGTGCTGGGATTAAAGTCATGCACCACTACTGCCAGACATATGTGCACAAGAATTCTCCCCTACAAAAACATATACACATGTAAACACACTAAGAGAGATGCACACATATACACACACATCACAAAACACAACCTCAGTGCTCACAGGACCCATGTTGGCCTGTACCATTCCTTTCTCCCTGCCTCTGACCAGCAATCTTTTCCTATTCCCACACCACATGGTACCTACGCCATGTACCATTCTTGATATCTTGAGTGGGCTGAGGCCTATAGAGCTTTTCCTGTCTCTTTGGACCCCAGCCCAAGAATGGCTGCTCCCCTAATGCCAAGAAGAAAGAAGCCTGGTTGTGAAAGGGGTGTCTGAGGTAGGGCCTAGAGGTGGGGGCAGGGGAATATCCTTTCTCAACCATCTTCCTCCCCAAGCAACTTCCTGTCTCTGGAGTGGTCATAGCCACCACCAACCATAGCACTTCACCCTTCTGAAGCTGAGCAGTGAGCTGGGGGACTCCATGTTGAGCTCTGCTCCAATTTTATGTCCAGTGGACCCAACAGCAGACTCCACTGCAGGCAAAACCAGAGCCAGGCCCTCTAGTTAGGGCATGCCCCTCAGGCCAGGCCCCACCTTCCTGGGCAGCTGCGGCCTTGTGTCTGAAAAGGGGACTGGACTCAGTTCTAGAGAAGTCTGGGAGGCAGGTTATTCTAGAGGTCTCCTGTCCTATGGTTCCTGGAGCAGCTCCCTCTCTCAAAAGTCCCAGCCCTCTTGGCATGTGGTAGCCTCAAAAGCTGGAATGGGGTTCCCTGGAACTGTGTCCTCACTGATAGGAACTGGACAGACAAGCTATAGGAAGATTGGGCAGGAATTCACAGGGAATGGAGGCCAGCCTGAGGTACACCACCAAGTCCTGAGACCTGGGTGCAGGTCAGAAGTAGTGGCAACTCCAGCTTCAGGCTGAGGCCTATTAGCTCTGGTCAGTGGGGAACGCCAGAGAGCCTGACTCCAACTGCGGAGGTCTTCAGTTCCCAACCCCAGCAGTGGGCTGGGTCCCCCTCACCTTTACATCCCCCATGAAGCTAGACCTTCTATTTCTGCCCTATACAGAGAGAGTAAAAAATGTCCAGCTCACACAGCATGGCCTGAGAGGAGCCATCTGAACCAACCCAGCCCCAAGAAGCCATTTCTGTGTACCCAGAGGCTTCTGACAACTGAGGGTAATGGCAACAGGGGATTTGATCCCTTGCTTTGCTGTGGTCAGACCCATGAAGCTGTCCACTAGCCTGCCTACCAGGCCCAGGCCCCTAACACTGCCTAGTCATCAGTGGGGGAAAGGTCAGTGTCAACCACTTAAATCTTCCAGAAAGGGGCTCCCCTTCCTAGAGTCAAACAGAAGAAGAAGCAGAGGGGTCAGAGTGCTATTTCTGCTGTGGCCCTCCTGCTCCGTGCCTAGCACCATGCTCCCTATGGCTATGCTCCTCACACCTGCCAACTCAGGACTCCAGGCTAGCTTTTCTAGATGCCAATGCACCCCATCCCTTACCTTCAGCTGGGACCTCAAACAGATGCCAGCTCTTGGGCAACTCAACACTTAAGAACCCTCTGGCATGCAGCTTAGGGAAGACCAAGTTGACCTCAATATTAGCCTCCTTCCTTCCTTCCTTCCTTCCTTTTTAAGAGGAGTGTGTGAGCAGTCCTTCACTACCACAAACTATGCAGTCAAATTTCTCTTATTTGGGGAAGTTGCAGGGGTCAGCACATCTGAAGTGCTGTGGATAAGCCCGGGCAAATACCCTTCATGATCCTGCCATCTCCCCGCCAGACAAGTATCAATGTGCATCTTTCAACAGGAACAGTCGCAGAGAAAGGCACTGTTCAGTTTAGTGCAGGGCCACACAGCTGCTCAGAGCTTGGCAACTAATTTTCCTACCAGAGAATTCCCTGTGTCCCTACCTGTCCTGTTGCTGAAGCCAATGAGACCAGGGTTAGGAGAGGCTGGGTCCCTGTGCTGGGTGGCAGATAGTGACTGTGACTGTGGCAGATAGGAGGGCTGTGACAGAAACCTAGAGAACTTCATGAGAGGCCCCACTATTGTCTGAGTGGAAACTCTGCCAACCCAAGCAGCACAGCTTCTAGGATGACGGGCCCGTGTTTGTCTCCGGTGCTCAGCAGAGACTTAAAGGCAGGCGAGAAGAGTGGCAAACCAACTTCAAAGAGCCTGGCAGAGTCCTCCACCATCACTGCCAGTGGCTGCCCAACCCACTCAGCCTGCAGGAACTTCCCTGCTCAGGGAGGCCCTGTAGCTCTCACTTCACAGCCAACACTCAAGAGTCCCTTGCTGCATGAGTTCCTGATGGGGGGTGAGGAGTGGGGAATGGACAGATAGGTCACTGTGTATACTGAGCTATGAGGAGGCCCAAAGCTCAGGAGTAGAGCAGGGTACAGGCAGCCAAGGAGGGCCCCCTGTTCACTAAGCAGGATAATTATGTCTTCCACAGAAATTCCTTCTCAAAGAGTGTCGTGGGGTGGTCCAGACACTGAGTTACTGCACCTGCCGGCAATCCCCACACCTATGGGCCTTACCACTCCTATGGCCCAGGCTTGGCTTTGGACCTGGTACACACAGCACACGGCATGTGTTCAGATAAGCAGCTTTCTGAAATGGAGTCTGCCAATGTCATGGAGGCAGGGAACAAGGAGCTCCCCATCTGGGTCCCAAGTGAACTGTTAGTGCTGCTCTAGACTGTCAGAGCTATGAGGTAAAGCTAAAACCCACCCCAGCATTCTAGGCCCCTAGACCATCCCTAGACTCTTCCCATCCTGATTAGGAGTAGGCAGCTGTAAGGGCTTGGCCATCTCCTCACCTGCCTCAGCATGGTGGGTAGGGCCACAGGGAAAGCCTGGGGTATGGGGACAGGTGTTCTTCCAGTAGCACAGAACAGCCTGAGGTCTGGGCTGTAGAAGCCTCAAAATAGACCTGTTGTCTGTTCAGGGACAGGAGCAGGAATCCCCGGCTCAGGACTGAGGATACACCTTGAGAGGCATCTCAGAGGCCTGTAGCAGCTGAAGTCTGAGGGAGCTCTCATTTGAATGTCATCCTAATCTCATCCCATTTCATAGGGAAGGCACTGAAGCCCCAAACTGCAAGCTGGATGAGGCCCGGAACATGGCTTTGCCTTGGTTCTTGTGGCAAGCTCTGTGCCTTTCATGTTCAGCCTCTGCTCTGAGAACCCTAGGAAAACAGCCTGAGCTGGCTCAGCCCTGGGTCATGAGCCAGGCTCCGGTCATGGCATGTCTATCACCAACCTGGCAGATCCCAGGCCAAGAACCACACCCCCTTCTGCAGGCTCAAGCAGGCAGACACCCTGCACCCTACTCACCTGCCTAGTGTGTTTGGCGGTAGGCCACTCTATCGTGGCCAGTGGGTATGCAGTGAACATGATTCAGAGGGAAACAGACAGCAATTCTCAGAATCAGAGTTTGGCTGTAGGGCATGAGAGTGTATGACACAGGGTGTCTGTGAACCCTTGAGGCCTACTGACCTCCCTGAGCTGCTGTCCCAAGTGACCAAGCCAGCACTGTTCCTGGAGGCCAGCTAGCAAAAATCATTCAGGTGTGTCTGGAACCTTCCATGGCCAGCTCATACGGACCAAGAAGTTGCCTCTGGCTCCTGGGGCTAGTGATTACATCATGGAGCAATAGAGAGTCCAAACACTCAGTGCTGGACTGTGAGAAGTCCAAGTGCTGGGAAGAAGAAAAAGGGTAGATGGAACAGCATCAGGGTATCCATGATGCACCTCATCCTGAAGCCCAGCTGGCCTTCTGTTTCATTCCGCTTGTCCCTGGGAGTTCATGGGTGGGGTGGGGTTGGGGGCATTGACACTGAGCCCAAATCCAGCCATGTGGCCCTGCACCTGCACTCTGCTTTATAGAACAAAAAAGTGAGAGTCAAGACATTTAGTCTGGGGCTGGAGAGATGGCTCAGTGGTTAAGAGCACTGGCTGCTCTTCCAGAGGATCCGGGTTCAATCCCCGACACTCACATGAGAGCTTACAATTGTCTGTAACTCCAGTTCCAGGGTATCTGACCCCCTCACACAGATGTACATTTAAGCAAATCACCAATGTGCATAAAGTAAATAAATAAATCATTAAAAAAAAAAGAAGCAATATAATTTGTCTGGGAGGCCCAGGGTCCTGAATCATGGCAGGAGGCAGCAGCATTTCTCTGGGCTTCATCTCAACTCCTAGGCACCCCACACATGGGACCATCTCCACCCTGAGAATGCTGAAACAGCACGACTGGAGGACTCCAGAGGCCTACGGGGCGCTCTGCTTTCAGAGGAGGAGCCTGGGCCTGAAGAGCCCTTTCTCTTGTTCTCCAGTCCCCTCCATTGCTTTTACCACATCTGGCACACACAGGGCACTTTGATCAATGATTTACCACCTTCCCTGGCCTGTCGGTCCTTACCTAACAGCTCTGTGCCCGGCTCTGAGAATACCTTTCTCATAAACTTTGCCTTTCCAAGGCCCTAGGTTCCCCATCTCCTCTGCCCAGGCTGCCCACTTCCCCCCGCCAAGCAGGGTTATAAAAGTGCTCATATATGTCTGTGCCCAGAGACTCTCAAGGACACGAACCAGCCAGATGATGGCAGGAGGGCAAGGCCTGTCAGAATCTCTGACCCTTGATCCCCCACAATGGAGCTTTGAGGACAGAGCCCACACCGGTCAATCTTTGTGGATGCAGGTGTTTGCACACAAGACCAATACAGGCAGGAACCTGGAAACTGGCCCTTTGTCCCAGGCCTCTCCAGGCCTGGCCTTGCCCCAACTTAACCGCAAGCCAAGATGGCTCGTTGTCCCTGTCTGACCAGGACACACACAGAGGAAGCATGAGTATCAGGTACAGACAACACGCAGCCCATGGGCTCTCGTAAGCACCCTTGGGTAGGAACTGTTTCCTGACCCTCACGTTACAGACACAATGCAGGCTCAGCAGTACCACCTGCCTGATGAATATCATGTAGTTGGATTTGAACCCAAGACTCCAGCCTGAGCTTATGCTCTTCCTTCTGCCCATCTATGGCTAAAGCAGGTCATTTTGATTCTCTGGACCTCTTGAGCTTTCTATCTGTAGGCCTACATACGCACATGCACCCAAATGGGGGCAAAGGGATACTGGGAGCCGACTCAGCACCCCACTTCCGCCATCCATGAGAATAGGAAGGGCCATGGCAGTCCTGGAGTCTCCCCTCAGCCCAGCCTCCTGAGTGGGCTTCTGTATAACTCTGTAGGAGGCCTCCCCCCAAAAGTTAGGTTCTCCCCTTTTCCCCCCTCCTGCCAGATGGCTTTGCCCATCGGTTCTTGTCTATCCTTTTAGTTTGTCCCCTCTGCCAGACCTAGAGCCGGGTCCCAGAGAACCATAAGAGGGTATGGGAAAGGAGGAGGACAGATCTGTGGTTCACACCTCCTTGGAGTCCCTCCCAGGCCTCAGGAATGGACAGCTAAATCTGCTGCCCTGGCCTGGGCTTCCTGGCTGGGGGAAGAACACAGCCCAGCTCCTCCTGTGGTCCAGAGGGACCTAAGCCATTGGGTGCAGGCACTCACTAGGTTTCATGGAGTTGTTATGACCTGTCCTGAACCCACATTCCTGCTCCCAGTCCAGCCCCTAACTCCAGGACCCATTCTGTTGTGAGACAATTCTGTGCATTTCACGACTAACCCAGCAGATGGCATTTCCAGAGCCTCTTCGGGCGGGATTTAGCCTCCTAATAGTCACACACAGTATAACCCCTGAGGTCCCCACACTGCGCCTAGGCTGGGGTGGCTTCTTGGGAGCGCTTACTGGGGTCTCCTGACTAGCAGGCACTGAACTACCAGTGTCAAGGAGTGAGCAAACGATGGGCAGAGAGAAAACAGTAGATGCTCAGGGCCATGGGAGGTGGCAGAGGAAGCTGGTTCCCGGGGCTCTCAACCTACTAACAGCCAAGGCCCAGAGTAACAGAATGGTGGACAGCAAGGTGGAGACGAAGACCCACATGTCCGCTAACCTACAACTCTCTGCCCACTCTTCTATCCTCTCAGAGACTCACTCCTCCTCAAAATCTCCAAACTCCCCACACCCAGTCATTCATGCGTCAGTGTGAATCAGCACTAACAGGTGGCTTTCCCCTCAAACTTCATGGAGCCTCTGAAGGAAGAAAAGTTTGGAGGGAATGGAAGCAAGTTCACCTCCTGGGGCCTTGGAAGCCCCTTAACCTGGGCCTAGCAGCGCGTGCCAGAGGACCCAGACGGACACAGGACACACGCGAAACACCACCTTACGTCCTGGACTGAACGCCCAGCCCTGAGCCCGGGATGCCGCCGCTCCTCCCTTTTGAGCCACACTCCCACCCCACAACGTGACACAGGTTCAAGGGACCCAGGCAGGTCTCTGAGACACGATTGTGCCGCGCATGGCCACGTCCTGTCCCGAGACCACGCAGTGCCTTACCCGCTGGATCCCTGCCCACGGGCGCTGCGTCCGGGAGGCGGATCCCTGCTCTGCTGCCCAGCTTTGCAGCGGGCAGGGCCCACAGCTAGGCACTCCGGAGCACGCCCCGCCTCCGAGCTGGTCCCACCTCCCAGATTCAAGTCCCGCCCTCGCACATCCAGGCTGCCCCACCCCTGGCCTTGCTTCCCCACAAGTTTCCTCCCCTGCTCTGGCACCGTATCACAGCTCAGGTTAGCCATTCTAGTTGGTCAGAGATTGTTGGGAGGCTAAGATTCAGGGTTTGTAACCAGCAAGCAGTAGGTGCCCAGTAGATGTAGGCAAGTATCTCAGTTAGCATAGTGCCTTTTGTCTGTGCGTCCTGCGCAGTCTCTCTCTGTCTCTCTGTCTCTGTCTCTGTCTCTGTCTCTCTCTCTCTCTCTGTCTCTCTCTCTGTCTCTCTGTCTCTCTCTCTCTGTCTCTCTCTCTGTCTCTCTGTCTCTGTCTCTCTCTCTCTCTCTCTCACACACACACACACACACACACACACTCGATCTGGTGGCCTCCATGAAGAAAATGTTTAGTTTCTCTCTAGGGAGCAGCTTCTGTCTGCTGGCTGCAGCCTTGCTGGGTGGGTCTGACTCAAATCTAGGCATCTTGTAAGGGCAACTTGGTCACCTGGTCACTAACCCCTCACGATCAAGGAGGGTTTGCTGGGAACCGCTGGAGTCTTACTGGAGACTTCTCAGCTACATCCAAAGGAGATATTGCCTCTCAGACAAGGGCTGGAGTCTCATGGCCAGTGTTGGGTTCAATGCTGAAGCCAAGGACACATATTCCCTGGGCTCCCTGGGTTCCTTGTGCACAGCCACTAAGCCCGTCTGCAGGACAGGAGGATCACATGTAAGGGACAGAGACCCGGGGAGGCAAGGACACATATTCCCTGGGCTCCCTGTGCACAGCCACTAAGCCCGTCTACAGGACAGGAGGATCACATGTAAGGGGAGACCTGGGGAGGGGTGACTTAGTAGGAGTAGATGGCTTCCTGAGAGAGCCCTGGGGCCAGGTAGGAATGTGAGCCTGGAGTGGAGCCAGGCTAGCAGAACTGCAGAATGCTGGGATCTTCCTGAGAGAAGGCCCACTGCTTGCAATTCAGAGAGGGGATGATCTCCACGGGGCCTGGCTCAAGCTCCTAGACCTAGGAAACTGTGAGCCGAGGGAAGACAAGCTATGGAGGGAGCTACCCTGGTAGGAGGGACTCAGCAGCTGTGGAGAAAGGGTCCTTCATGCTGAGCTACTGGAGGGACACTGGGACAGCCAGACTTCGGGGAGCCTTTGTAGTTGCACAAGTGTGGGTCTACCTGTCCCAGGACTGCCCAGGTCCAAAGGACCCATGCTTAGACTCAAGTGATTTACCACTTTGATGTGAGGCATCCCGGCAGGCAGAGAGGTTAACTGGGTGTAGGGTGAGTGGCAGAGGCCAGAAAATTAGTATAACCAAGCATTGAGCCCAAATATTATAGAGAGGCTGGTAAAAGACCAGAAAACCACGAGAAAATAAAAAACATGCGAAAAGCTTCAGCCAATAGGGCATTGGGTTCTCCATTGTGAAGGGATGGGCCAGAGAAATGGCAGCGGAGAGGGGGGTAGGGAGCGTGCCCAGAGTCCCAGCCCTTCAGCCCTCAGGGTCGGCACACACTCATTGTTCCTGTCTCTGGCCCTAGGGCTGACACCACTTGCCCACAGCTTAGCTTTCATGGATCCCAGAGGCTAAAGAGGCGGGTGCTGACTGGCTGAGAAGCCCACCCTCTCAGGTACCTACCACGTCCCTGTCTCTGGCTGCCTAGATATCACCTCTGTGTGCCGTCATCTTCTCCTGGGGAGAGGACCAGGCACAGAGCACTAGGCTGTTTGGCCCCAGCCCTGCACTTTCAGCCTCACCTCTGTCCACTGCCATCCCCATCAGCATCACACACAGTTGACTCACTCCTGGGATGTGGCTCAGGGTCAGACAGGGCTAGACACGTTGATGCCTGGTGCCAAGTTAGCTAATCAAATGCATGGGTGCATACAAGGCCCTGGGGGACTCTGAAATGATCCAAGGCCGATCCTGTTCCTTATGGCTAATGGGAAATGGACACAGATGCCATTGTGACACAGCGCATCTCTTGTCCCCAAAGCTGAAGGAGGGGCAGAGACTGGTAGGAAAGTAGAACAAAGCCAGACATTAGTGCCACCTGCAGGCACCTGACTAAAGGCAGAGGTAGGGCCAGCCAAGTTCAGAGAAGATGGGAAGAACCAGAGAATATCATCCACAGAAATGACACTCAGGTGAGGCCTGAGGAGCGGGGCACTTAGCTCCCAACCGGAGCTGAGGAGATAGAAGGATGTGCAGGATAGACCCTATTCTTCAGGTGAGCAGAAGGGACCCAAAGCCTCCTAACCAGGCGTGAAGAGGGGAAAGCAGGCCTCTGCAAAGCACATGTGGTGAGCCAGATCTCCTGCACAAGCAAGGTTGCCAGGGCATCCTCTTGCTGGCCCCTGGAGGCCCCCTTAGCAGCTCTCCCTGTGTCCCCTTATCCCAGAACCTCTTTCCCCAGCCAGCATCTCCCCCTCGGCAAAGCTCAAGGGCTCCTTTTGTTCCCTATCCTCACATCCCGTGTACTTCTGTCTATCTGGAAAGCCTAAAGCTCGTGCCCAACTGTTCCTGCCTACTGTTCTTGCCAACTGTCGGCTTACTCCTCCCTCTCTCCTGTGACTGCTCCTCCCTAGGGGAACCTGTTATGAGCTCTCCTCAGAATTTCCCATAGCCTGTCATCTCCCCAGAGCAAAGACCTTGTCTGCAGGTGAGCCCATGCCTGGCCAACCCCACTGGCCCCGCTGGCAGCCTCTGTTCCCTGCTCCCGTTCTCAGTGGGCACTCTGCCTGCCCCCTTGCAGCTCTCCCCCTCAGAGCCTCTGACCTTGCAGTTTTCTCCTAGCTCACCCTTCCTCCAGATTCTCGCAATGTCTTACCCCTCATTTCCCTCTGTCGTCTGTCCTCAGCTCCACTGTTTCGTTGTTAGAAAGTTCATTCCTTAGGCTAGAACAGCAGTTCTCACCCTTCCTAATGTTGAGATCCTTTAACACGGTTCCCCATATTGTGGTGACCCCCAACCATAAAAATTACACTTCTTGCTACTTCACAACTGTAATTTTGCTACTGTTATGAATCATAATGTAAATATCTGTGTTTTCCAGTGGTCTTAGGTGACCCCTGTGAAAAGGTCAGTTGACACTCCCAGGGGATCACAACCCGCAGGTTGAGAACTTGTGGGCCAGTGAACTGTCTAGGCCAGTAAGGGTACATGTCAGGCAAGCTTGGCAACTTTAGTTTGATCTCTAGAACCCATGTAAAGGTGGAATGAGAGAGCAGGCTCCACAAAATTCCCCTTTGACCTCCATATGCACACCATAGCAGTGCCCTCTTGCGCAGTGCACACACACACACATAGTAATAAGCAAATTTTTAATTGATAAAAGCAAAATTCGGGTTTGGGAATTTAGCCTAGTGGCAGAGCTCTTGTCTAGCAAGCGCAAGGCCCTGGAGTCAGTCCTCAGCTGACCTTGACCTCACAGAACTCCGCCTGCCTCTGCCTCCTGAGTGCTGGGATTTAGGGTATGTGACCCCCACTGCCCAGCCTTACTCCTTAATGTGTGTGTTTGTGTGTGTGCCTGTGCATGTGGACATTGTGTGTGCAGGCCAGGGGTCAATGTCAAGTGATTTCATCAGAAGTTTGCCATATTTTATGAGATGGGGTCTCTCAATAAATATACAGCTCACCAAGTCAGATAATCTGGCTAGCCAGCAAGTCCCAGGGAGCCCCTGTTTCAGCCTGCTCCTCCCCACCACAAAGCTGAATTCACAGGTATATTGCCACTTCACAGAGCACATGAGGGCTGAGGAGCTGAACTTAAGCCCTAATGCTTATATGGCAAGCGCTTTATGGACTGGGCCATCTCCCCACCTCTTCCTCCTCCTCTTCCTCCTCTTCTTCTTTTTCATAATAAACTTTATTGTGACAGGCAGGGCTGATCCCTCCCATGTTGGGAGACATCATGTGGAAAGTGACAAAGCTCTGAGCCCAGCCCCTCTTTGGGGTTACAGTAGTAGGGATGGGAGTAGGGGATTAGCCCCATAACTGGGAAAGTACCATGATTGGAGACAGAGGAGGCAATTAGAGGCCTTCAGCTTCGGCCTGCCATCCCGCCAGGTATTTCCCCCCATGTGTGTAAGCTCATGAAGATTTGCATGAATGAAGTCCCCGCAAAGCAACCCCAAGTTTGACATGATTGTGCCCATTTTGGAGAAGATGCAGGACAAGTAGGACTTGAAGGTCCTTCCCCACCTCCTCTTAATTCTTTTAAAAACTGCTCACTTTCCTTATGTTCCTTCCTCTTCCCCTATCCTTTGAACCCCAACATCTGACACATCCAGACTCCCTTTAGAACGTCATCTTACTAGAGCAAGACCTTGCTTGCCTCAGGGCTCATCCCCTTCCTGGAAGGAAGTAGATGGTTAATAAATGACGAATGGTTAATAAATGACGAAGGAATAGACAAAGCCAGTGAGTAGAGTTCTCAAGGAAAGGGCCTGCCTTCCCAATAAGGTTCCTGTGTCCGTGGAAACATTAGACCTGCCATGTCTCATTTCTATTCTCAAGAATGGCACTGTGATTTTAACAAGTGCCTCATAGTAAGGCCTGTTTCTGGGTAGGGCCAAAGCTGAAGGCTACTGGTCACTCATCTGAAGGACGGCAGGAGGCAGGGAAATCCATAGATCAAAGCGTTGAGGGCAGGCAGGGAAGGGATAGTAAGAGCCTGGGAACTTCGGGGGGGGGGGAAGGGTGGGATTCAGCTCAGGCTAGAATCCCACTGCAAAAAGTTGTATAGGAGGGAGAGGTGGCCTCAAACATCTGGCAGACTGTGAGGACAAGGCCGAGGCTGGGCCGTCTGCTGGAAGGCTGGTCTAACAGTACACCTGGCAGGAAAAGCAGGGTAGGTAGGAGTTGTCTTCTTGGGTTCTGGGTCTTCCCCTATCCCAGGGCACATCCTGTGGCTCTCTCACACTAGGCTTGTTCAAAGGGAGACAGAAAGTTTTCTCCTTTGCTGGTAAGAGAAATCATCAAGGCAGGAGGAGAAGCAGAGGGCAGGGAGTGGAGAGTGGCTGAAGGGATTTCTACATGCCAGGCTGTGGATGGGGTGCACACAGGGTCCTGACACAGGTCTGGACCATACTCCAAGCTTTCTTTCTTACAGCCTTGCTTTCTTGTATTATGCCAGCCTTACATGCACTCTGGGAGAGCCATATCCCCACCCGGGAGGCCTTTCCAGGCTCCGTGTCATGCTTAAATGCACATGTCCCTTCCAGCTTTCACCACATCCTGCAGGGTGGGGCTCTACCGGTCCTGCTCCAACTGGCCCCATCCTGTGAACATCTGGCCAAGCTTGTCTGCTACCTCTTGAGCCCAGCCAGCCAGATTTTCTGATCAGCCAGAGGGCAGATGTGGGCTGATGAGGTTTGAGGAGGCTTCCTGAGGACAGCAGGACTAAGCTGAACTAGGCCTGGGGGTGCTTTCTTAGCGAAGTTGTCATGTTGGAGGCCAGAGGGAGGCCAGAGCTCAGCTACAGTGAAGTGGAAGAGGCTGCCGGCACTGCAGAGCCTCCCTCCCTTTTATGGCTGCCTGGCTTTGGTGATAGAGCACTGCTTGGCTCTGGCTTTGCCCTCTGAAAAATTTATTTGGATCAGTTTTCCATCTACAACGCTGTCAAACCAACCTTAGTAGAAAATTCTATTTATAAATACAAGCTTCGTGGGCGGCAGCCCCCGGCCTCACATACACTGATATTTCTATTTTTACACCCAAACATGCTTTCAGCCCCCAGAGCCCGATTTGGAACTTGAAAGCAGCCTGTTCTATTCTGGGTCCCACTTCCGGCCCTGGTGGTTGTGATGGAGGCGGTGTTTGTACACACAGAGGCTGCTCTGCTCTCTGCCCTCCCCAACTACTCACCTTCAGTCTCTTCCTGCCTTCTTTCATCCACATGACCTCCAGGAAAATGACGGGGTCTGGAAGGGGAAGACCACAGGCTTGGGTAGGAGGGAAGCTGTGGCCTTCAACAGTGTGTGCTTCCCCATTCTCTCTAGAAAGGCCTGCCAATCACTCAAGCCTGTGTCAGGAGGGGCGGCCAGCCTTTCTCCACTCAGCACTGGACTCCGAGACATGGGATAAAAGCAACACATATGACTCCTCCAAGACCAGAGTGGGAGGAAAAGGGAAACGAGCCTGCACCGGGAGGCTTGTAGACCGGCTCCTTTCCCTCCCCTAGACCTGTCCCCAAGCCCTGCCAAGGTAGGGCTGCCTATTAGGAATGAATTGGAGCTCATCCACAAAGGTCCAGAATCATCTGCCCCTCCAGGCCTGGCATGGGGACTGGATGAGCCCCACCCAATTTTCAGCAGCAGCCTGACCACTTCCTTCCCATTCTTCTATCTTTGTTCTCCATTCCTACCCTCATGGATCCTCAAACCATACTGGCCAAACTCCATGTATAGCTAACCTTGGACATAGTGTTGAACCCTCAATACCATGATCCCTACTGTGTCCATTCCTTCCCAGCTGCGCTGGAGTCCTCCTATGTGTCAGACTGGCCCTGAGCACTGACAGCTGTGACAGGTAGCAAAACTCAGGCTCTGAGTCCTGAAAAGGACCACCCATCCCAGGCTGTGACTTACCCATCTCAAAAAAAAAAAAAAAAAAAAAAAAAAAGCTTCCATATAAGCATGGAAGGCCAGCAGGAGAGCGAGAAGAGGCTCATCGGAGGTGAGGGTGAGCCTCTACTGTGATAGAAAGTACCCAGGTGAGAGGGACAGAGGGAGCCAGTGCGGCACACCCCCTCCAGTGTGCACAGGCTTAAACTAGTAAAATCTGTTTTCCTTAAGAGTCGACCCTTTGGCTCTGGGGGATTCCCTCTGCAGGTGCACAAAGTTGAATTGAGCATGAGGCTCATATCAAGTCCCACCATTTTAACTACGCCCGATGGTGTAATGCCTATAACCACAGTGCTTGGGATGCTGAGGCAGGAGGATTGCCAAAAGCCTGAGGCCAGCCTGGGCTACATAGTGAGTTTTAGGACGGTCTGAGCCACAATTTGAGAAACCCCATAGTTGGTAAGGCTCACAAAACAGAGTAGTTCCGCTCCTTCCCCTTCTCCAGAGACCACAGTTCAACTCTGCTCATTCTTTTGGTTTCACTTCCTTATTCCTAAAGGACACTCATTGCTGCTTCCTGACCCACAGCATCACGGTTCAGCACTTGCCTTGGACAGTCTTGCTAAGTGATGTGAAGCCCCCAGCAGCCAGTTTCCTCTCCTCGGCTTGCTCCTCTTGGAGCTAAGAAATGCTATCATTTTCGTTTTGTTGACCTTTTTGAAACAAATAACTTAAATCCTGCCAAATGCTCAGATCTCCCTGAAGGCATCCCAGTATAACAGACATTCTGCCAGCCCATCACAGAGTCTTCCAAGTTGGGCACTGGCTTCACCTGACTCCCTGCAGCCCCCCTTTACCCGTGTCCTGTCACTATTTTGCTTCCATGGAGTCCCCTACTATGGGGTTCCCACTTCCTCTTTCTCAGTTTCCCCCCTTTTTGGATTAGCACACCCTCAAGTAGTCCTGAGAAACGAACACATTTTCTTTTTCATTTTTAACTTTCATTTAATTTTTATTATCAGTTATATTGTATTAACTCTGTGTCCCAGGGGAATCCCGCTCCCTCATTCCCTCCCAACCCCACCCTCCCTCCCTTGTCTCTTCCCTGCCCCTGCCCAAGTCCACTGATAGGGGAGGACCAACTTCCCTTCCATCTGACCCTGGTTTATCAGGTCTCTTCAGGACTGGCTACAAAGTTCCCTCTGTGGCCTAGGAGGGCTGCTCCTCCCTTGCAGGGTGGGGAGGTCAAAAAGCCCGCCATTGAGTTCATGTCAGGAAGAGTCCCTATTCATCTTACTAGGGTACCCATTTGGATGCTGAGCTACCATGGGCTACAGGCGAGCAGAGGTTCTAGGTTATATACATACATATGGCTGGAGAAGGAACACATTTTCTGAGGAACACATTTCCCTGTTTCTGAAGACCTGCACTTGGCAGAATTGAGTGTCTCTGAGCTTTGTACTTGCTGATCGCCACTGTTCTAATCTTGGCCCTTTCTTTCTGTACATTTATAAGGTCCTTGATGCAAGATGCTGAGATTCTTGTAGACATGCCTGAAGCACACATCTATTTGCCTTCTTGTATCAGTTCATCCTTTTGTTGTTTGTTTGTTTTTTTTTCTTTTCTTTTTTTTGTGGTTTCTTTGCTTTTGTTTTATGGGACAGGGTTTCTCTGTGTAGCACCGGCTGTCCTGGAACTCACTCTGTAGACCAGGCTGTCCTGGAACTCACTCTGCAGACCAGACTGTCCTGGAACTCACTCTGTAGACTAGGCTGTCCTGGAACTCACAGTTATCCACTCTCCTCTGCCTCCCTTGTTCTGGGCCTAAAGTCATGTGCCACCACCGCCTGCCTTCAGTCCATCATTTTAACCTTGTATCTCAGTTTGCTTTCCATTTCTGTGATAAACACCATTACCAAAAGCAACTGGGAGGGGAAGGGGATTTTCTTTTATCTTACAGTTTATAGTCAATTGTGAAAAGACGCTAGGGCAGAGACACAAGGCTGGAATCTGGAGACAGGAACTGAAGAGGCCATAGAGGGGGCTGTTTACTGGCTGCTGTCTTACAGAGCTCAGAACCACCTGCCAGGGTGGCAGTGTTCACAGTGTGCCAGGCCTTCCCACATCGGACATCAGTCAAGAAAATCCCTCCACAGGCTAACTTGACAGGAACATTTTCTCAACTGAGGTTTCTTTCCTCTTCCTAGATAACTCCATCTTGTGTCAGATTGAAAAAAACACATCAAATAAAGCAAACAAACAAACAAACAATAAAACAAGCTAGATGTGGTGGCACATTTTAATCTCAGCACTCAGGAGGCAGAGGCAGGTGCATCTCTGTGAGTGTAAAGCCAGCCTAGTCTAAAAAATGAGTTCCAGGACAGCCAAGACTACACAGAGAAACCCTGTCTCAAAAAACCAAACCAAACCAAATCAAACACACACGCACACAAACAAAAACACTAAACAACAAAACAACCTAAGTAGTAAACCTGGAAACTTGATTTTCTTCCCTCATTCTCTTTTTCTAGATCTTTTATCTGATGTTAGACTCCTAGACTTTCTTTCTTCCTTTCTTCCTTCCTTCCTTCCTTCCTTCCTTTCTTTCTTGTGGGGAGGGGGATTCAAGGTAGCTGGGATTACAGGCGTACACCACCATGTCTGGCTTTAGACTTTTTCTTTCACACACCCTTTAAAAAAAAAAAAAAAAGATCAGTGTTTAGGAGGTCTGCTTTAAGAGGCCCTGAGGCTCGTGGAGGTAAAGCTGAAGACAAGGAGTGGATCCTTGTCACCAAGCAGGGTCGCCTCATTAAGGACATGAAGATCAAGTCCTTGGAGGAGATCTACCCGTTCTCCCTGCCAATTAAGGAATCCAAGATTATCAACTTTTTCCTGGGTGCATTCCTAAAGGATGAGGTTCTAAATATCATGCCAGCGCAGAAACAGATACAGGCTGGCCAGGGGACCAGGTTCAAGGCTTTTGTCGCTATTGGGGAATGCAACAGTCATGTTGGTCTTGGTGTTAAGTGCTCCAAGGAGGTAGCCACTGCCATCCAAGGAGCCATCATCTTGGCCAAACTTTCCATCATCCCTGTGTGGACAGGCAGTTGGGATGACAAGATTGGCAAACCTCACACTGTTCCGTGCAAGGCGACAGGCTGCTGTGGCTCAGTTTTGGTGCCTTTCATCCCTGTCCCCAGAGGCACTGGCATCGTCTCTGCTCCTGTGCCCAAGAAGCTACTGATGATGGCCAATATTGATGACTGTTACACATCAGCCAGGGGGTGCATTGCCACCCTGGGCAACTTTGTCACCTTTGATGCTATCTCCAAGACCTACAGCTACCTGACCCCTGACCTTTGGAAAAAGACAGACTAAGCCTCCTTATCAGGAATTCACTGATCATCTTGTGAAAACCCACACCAGAGTCTCTGTCCAGAGGATGCAGGCTCCAGCTGTGGCTACCACATAAGGGTTTTTTATACAAGAAAAATAAAGTGAATTAAATCTGTTAAAAAATAAAAGATTTTCTTTATTGGGGCTGGAGAGACGGCTCAGAGGTTAAGAACACAGGCTGGCTGTTCTTCCGAAGGTCCTGAGTTCAATTCCCAGCAACCACATAGTGGCTGATAACCATCTACAGTGAGATCTGGTGCCCTCTTCTGTTCTCAAACACACATGCAGGCAGAATACTATATTAAATATGTCATAATTTATTTTTCTTTATCCTGGGCTGGCATTAGAATATAAAGGTTCTTGCTGACAAACCTTCAGGACCCATATGGGAAGAGAGAATCAGCTCCTGAGAGTTGTCCTCTGATCACCACATGAACACCCTACACTCTCAACAAATAAGTATTAGTTTAATAAATATTTCCTTAAACCTTTTTTCCAGCTCATCTATTGAGTTCCTATGCTCATGTACATTTAAGAAAGAGAGAGAGACAAAGACAGAAAGGATATCATGTAGCCCAGGCTGACCTTGAACCCATTATGTAGCCAAGAATGATCTTGTACCCCTGGTTGTCCTGTCTTCCCTTCCTGAGTGACAGGGTTCCAGCCATGTGTCAGCACACCCAGTTTTTGCAGTGTTGAGGATCAAACCCAGGGATTCATGCACGATAGGCAATCATTCTGCCAAGTGAGCTATATCTGAAACCTCTATGATCATACTTTTAATTTTCAAGAGTTCTTCCTATTTTCTAAATATTCTTTCTTCATTGTACCCAGTTCTAGTTTTTCATGAATGTGTACACATTTTCCCTTTGCTTCCTGAAGCTATTGGTCACATTTGCTAAGTGAGGTATAGTGGCAATCACCTGTAGTCCTAGCTAATCAGGAGGCTGAAGAGAAAGGATTGCTTAAGTCTAGTTCCCTGGCCCCAGGCACAACTTTTAAGATCTGTTCTTAGCAGACCTGTAACCCACCTACCTATTGTATCTACCAATGTATTTGGTAAACATCTAAGCTTATGACTTTCTTTATTCTATAACAAAATCTCATGTAGGAATACTGGAATGTGTTTTCTGGAGCAAATTGAATTCATGTTTCTGGGCCATTGTGATTTGGCTCCATAATGAACTAGCTCTTATTTCCTTTGAAGTAAGAACTGTACTTTGCCTGGACAAACCTATTTTAGTCCTTCTGAAAGAAGAGGGTTATAACACAGGATTATGTCTGAATTCACCAGAGCCGTCGTTTGCCTGACAAACCACACACTAAACATGGTGTTTTGATCTCTGTAGCAACCAAGGAAGGCCCAGCCTGGACTCCTGCTTTAAACTCCCCCGAGCTCTTTGTCTGGAGAAGAACATGACTAGGCCTAAGCTCTGGTTGTTGATCCCACCCTGAGGCCCCGAATGCCGGAATTTGCCCCAGCTCACTGTTGAACACTGTACACTCCGCAGCAGAGCTGCTCACACAGCACAGCTGCCCGCCATCGGTGGAACTCAGCCGCAGACCTCACTCAGAAAGAATGGTCTAGAGTGGGGCACAGGCTCTGGGTATACACACCCCACTGCCAGGGCAGTGTGTGTGTGTGTGTGTGTGTGTGTGTGTGTTCTTCCCCTGAGGAAGCAGAGGGCAGAGCTACCAAGGATGGCGCTATACCTGTCCTGTTCCCATGTATAGTGCCTTAGCTGAGTAGGGGAGAAAGGCTGTGTGTGTGGAGGTGAAACCAGAAAATAGTTCATGCTGTCAGTCACAATAGGAGAAAAAAAAAACCCATCCCAAACAGGAAATGAATCTTTGACCTGTGTCTTATTCAGTGAAACCCGACAAAAGGAGAACAAAGCTTCTGTCTTCAAGCCTTCTCTTAGCATATTTTACGGAGACCCGAAACGAAGGCAATCTAAAGCTCAGTGTTACTCCTCTGGGCAGCTGGTGGGCCTTGTCTCTCTGGCTGATTTTTCTTTGTTACTGTCTTTCCGTGTAGTGGAAAAGGAAGGTCAGTGTACACCGAAGCCACCGAGTCTTCCATTCTTCCCATTTGGATGACCTCTGGAACTCAGAACAAACCAACCGTTGGTAGTGCGTGTCCTGCATGTGGAGCACAAATGCCCTCTCACACTTCCTACCCACAAGATGGGTAACCTTTCCCTTACTGTCAGAGCCCGCTCCGGAGAAGAGCCCGGGTCTCCGCCTCTGAGAGGAGAGAGATTGTTGAGGTAGCTGAGGGACTCTGGGACAACAGCAGCCGCAGCTTACCCCAGAAATAACCAGGCATCGGATCCACGGGTCTCTCTTATTCAGTGACCAGAGATTTGGGCACCCAGGTCTCAGGGAAGAGATACTCCGGCCACCCAGGCTCAATCAGATGTTGTTCAGTAGTAGGTGGGGTTGGTGCCTGAAGTTCTGGTCCCCAAGCCTTTGTGTCCACACTGCCCCCTTGTGGACACTTGTCTGGAAGACCCCCCCCCCCCACCTGTGAAGGCTAAGGTTGGGCTGCAGGTGGGAATGCTAGAGCATGCACATGAGTGTTGATGTGTGTGGGCATCAGGAGGCCCGTCACCAACCTCGCTGGCCACAAAGTGGAAAGGCCATGTATGAGCCTTTCCCTAGGGAGGCCTCTGCTTCCTACACAGCTTCCTTCGGGATTCAACTGGCTCCTGAGGTCACAAGGACAGGGCTGAAGGTCCAGAGTTCAAAATGAAGCAGGGGAGAATTAGGAAACGTTTAGATCCCAGAGGGACCTGTGTGAGAGTCAGAGGCGTTTGAGGATTCAGCCTGACAACTGTCCATCAGTAAATTAAGCCAGAGTTAGGCCAGTGGCCTAAACACCTTCTCCGCTGGATCTTCGCTGGAAACCCACAGCCCACTAGGACTCAGAATGACAGGCAGCCTCTCTGAGGGCCTGGAGATCTCTAGTCTTCTCCCATCCTACACTTGGGTATCCCTGGAAACCCGCTGTTTCCCATTATCTCCCGTTCTGGGAACCTAAGTGCCAGGCTTCTTCTCATTCCTTACATTGCAATATATATGGCCCCTCCTCTCTAATGTCTCCCCCACACAATACATATGGCCCCTCCTCTCTAATGTCACCCCCACACAATACATATGGCCCCTCCTCTCTACCGTTACCCCTCACACACAATAGATATGTCACCTCTAATCTAATTGTTACAACCCCAGCACACACACACACATCACATTAGCTACTCATCCCAGGCTGGTCTTAAACTTATGCTCCTCCTGCCTCAGCCTCTTAAAGGCTGGGATCGAAAGTCTCATCTAATCACCCTCTTTAAGGCGGTCCCTCCATTCTTTCTTGATCCCCATATATTTCCCCCCATCCTTTTCTTGTTGTTCAGACTAAATACCTAAAACAAGCAAAACTACTAAGGGAGAACTGCTCGTTTTGGCTCCCGGTTTAAGGGGTACAGTCAATCATACCGAGAAGATATGACAACTGGAGCATCAGGCCACATCTCAGGAAGCCAAAGGAAATGAATGGTGGTACTCAGCTCACTTTCTCCTTTCCATCCAGCTCGGATCCTGGCACAGGGGATGGTGGATGGGTCTTCTCTCTTCAATTAATCCTGCCAGGAAACCTCATAGGCACGCCCCTAGATGTGTTCCTGTTAGGCCAATGATGATTACTAACCAACAAACTTATATAAAGTTTCCCTGCCTCTCAGACTGGGCATCTGTCTCCGCCATCTATGAGATTCATCTATGGAGATTCATCTATGACTCTCCAGGGCCTAGGTCCTGCAGCTCAATTTCAATTGAATGCAAATGTATGCTGGGAACTTCCTGTGTTAACTTGCAGAATCTTAACCATGCTATAGAAGGCAAGTGTTCTTAGAGGTCTAAAATCTCTCATCTACTCTTCTAAACTCCCAAAGAACTCAGAAACCCAAAATGTGTTTCTTAAAGTTGGTTCAACAGCTGACTTGAGCATTGTCTTACTTAATTTGACTGGTCATTCCCTCGGTTTCCAGAAACTGACTTGTTTTGCAGGGTGTTAGAGATGCCCTGGTGGGAGTGCTGCCTTCAACTCAGGAGGCTGAGGCAGAAAGATTGCCATGAGTTTGAGGCTAGTCTGGTTTACAAAGTGTGTTTCAGTCTGGACTAGAGAGTGAGACCTTGTGTCAAAAAAGTACAGAACAAGAGCTAAACATAGTGCCACATACCTTTAATCCTAGCACTTGGGGGGCAGAGGCAGATGGATCTCTGTAAGTTCCAGGCAACCCTGATCTATGTAGAGAGCTCCAGGCTAGCCAAAGCTACAAAGTGAGACACTGTCTCAATCCCAAAATAGAAGAGAGCAAAAAAACCAAAACCAAAACCAAAAACCAAAACCAAACAACAACAAAACAAAACAAAACAAAACCAAAAGGATCTTCAAGGGGGCTGGAGAGATAGCCCAGTGATGTGCAGCAGATGGCCTGAGATTCTGATTTTGGACTCAAAGCACCCATGTAAAGCCAAGTGTGGTCACACACATCTATGGCCCTAGCATGGGGGCTGTGGTTGGAGTGTGGAGAAGGTGGATCCCTGGAACTTGCTGGCCAGTCAGTGAGCTCTGGATTTAGTGAGAAACTCTGCCTCAACAGATAAGGTAAGGAGAAACAATTGGAGACACTCGGCACCAACCTCTGAGCTCTATAAACACATGTGTTCTATATATATACACACATATATTACACATACACATACACACGCACACACGCATGTGTGCACATGTATGTTATAAATATGCACACACATATCACACACATGTACACATGTATATTTTACACACACCCACACATACACACATTTTAGAAAGACTCTCTTAGCAGCTTGAAACAACATTACACATTTGTTACTTTGCAGTTTGTCAGGAGCCCTGGAGTATAGTTCCCAGTGTACCTGGGAAATGTAGTTTGGGGGCTTCTCTGAGTTGGAAGCCAGTGTATGGGCTGGTACTGCAATCTTTCACTGGAGCCGGGGGACTTGGTTCTAAACTGGTTCCCTCACTGAAGAGGACAAATTGGGCAAGTCAGTAGACACAATGTGTCTCATGACTTTGTTGCAGAGGTCAGGCACCACCATGTCCCCAGGGTCCTCTCCATTACAGCGGTCAAGTACTGCCTGTTGTATGGGGGCCTGCCCATATGCATGGATCCTGGAAAGAGGATCCTTTTTAAGAGTATGGTTACCTCGATTATACATACCTACCCAAAAGCAAAGCTTTTGAACTCCAAACACAGGTAGCCCAGAGCATCTGAATGAGTTTCTGGGCTGTTTGATGTCTGTTTTGCAGTTCACAAGGCTCAAAAGCACTCCTTCTGAGGGGGGAGCAGCCTGACCAGGCTGCAGAGGAAGACTATGAAGACAGTCCTGATGAAACCTGACAGGCTAGGGTCAGATGGAAGTGGAGGAGGTCCTCCCCTATCAGTGGACTGGGGAAGGGGCAAGGGAGGAGATGAGGGAGGGAGGGCGAGACTTGGAGCTACAGCTGGGGTACAAAGCGATCCACCTCAGGCTATACATGGCGATTAACAGCAAAGAGCTAAAACCACACAGCAGCTCTGGGGCTCTGCTATGAGATACCAACCCCCAGCTGCACTCCCCCTTCATCTCATCCCTGGCTCAGTCAATCAAGATGCACCCTGCATGACCATAGCAATGACTGTGCTGGACAACCATTTAACACGTGCCTTGTGGAAATCTGAATGAGAGTGGCTCCCATAGGCTCATGTTTGAATAGTTGGTCCCCAGTTGGTGGAACTATTTGGGAGTGATTCAGAAGTATGGCCTTGTGGGAAGAGGCCTGTCATTACAGGTAGAGAGATTTTGAGGTTTCAGCATGCTCTCTCCCTCCTGCTTGGGGATGTGAGCTCTCAGCTTTCTGACACTTGGACCCAATGAAATGCTTTTTTAAAAAATTTTTTTAATAAGCTGACTTGGTCATGGTGTTTTGTCACCGCAACAGAAATGAAACTAAGACACACCCATTCTCTAGTGCCACGACAAGACAGCAGCTGTAGCCCATCTTTTCTAAACAGGAGTTTTGCCCCCCTCTGAGGGCTAAGAAGGAGCTGACCATAGGTGAGCCAGGTCTGCTTCTCCCAGTGTCCATCCCATAAATACTGGATGAGGTCTGGCTTTGCTTATAGTTTGATGTTGTAAGTGGGTGTGTTTCTGCGAGCTCAGCCAGAGCTTGGCTGTGGCTCACACTGGCGAAACAGACACGATGTAGAGCACAGTGGACTGAGCAGAGAAGGAAAAATAATCTGTACACAGGGAAGGGAGCTTCCACCAGACCTTAGCAAGGAGCCTTTGAAAGATCCTCACTTCGGGGAGTTGGGAGAGGAGAGATTTCCCAGTGGGAAAACAGTGTTTGTGTGGAAGCTACGGGAAGAAAAGGGCCAGCACCCTCCTGTCTTCTGCTCTAAGAACATCTAGCACTAAGGCCGTCCTAACTTGAATTTAGGGGTATGCTGGGGGCTGGGAGCTGGCTCTGGGGCCCACTGTGCACTCTGGATGGGAAGACCTCTCTAAGCTCAGTGTCCCCGTGTTTCGAAACACATGCCAAGTCCCTGAAGAGGAGAAGCCCAGTTAATGAAACCTGACCACACTCCCGGTCCAACAACACTTGAAGTCCTTTGATTTATTTGCTTTTCTTTAACAGCTGTACCAGAAGGTACCTAACCCCAAGCCCTGGTCGAAGACAGGGTCTGACTCCTCGAAAATCCCTCAGACGCAGGAAGTAGGGCCGCGGTGATGATCCTAGGTCTGTGGACAGTCTGTGGAAGGAAGCTGGTGCGTCAAGAAAGGGTGAGACCGCGGTCTAGGAGGGGGCGGTGCCAGCGGTGGGCGGAGTCAGGCTCCGTCAGGGAGCGGGGCGGGGCGGGAAATGTTCCGGGAAGGCCGGTAGTGGCTCCCGGTGCGCCGAGAAGTCGGAGCCCCCCGAGGGCCCCGGGAAGGCCCACCGCCATGTCGTCTGGGGACGAAAGGTCTGGTAGACGGGACGGGAGCCCGCGCGCGGCCGCCACGCTCTGCAGCCTGTACCACGAGGCCGGCCAGCAGCTGCAGCGCCTTCGGGATCAGCTGGCCGCGCGCGACGCCCTCATCTCCAGCCTCCGCACCCGCCTGGCGGCTCTGGAAGGGGACGCGGCGCCGTCGCTGGTGGACGCGCTTCTGGATCAGGTGGAGCGTTTCCGTGAGCAGCTGCGGCGGCGGGAGGAGGGCTCCGTCGAGACCCAGCTGCGTCAGGTACGGGGTGGGCGGGCGCGACTGCCAAGGCGGCCGGGGGACGGGGGAGGGCTGGGTCCCGAGGTGCGCGCGTCAGAGTCGCCCCCGGCGTCGTGAGGATTGGAGACACGGGGTGCGGGTCTGAGGAGCGCGAGGTCCGGAGCGTGGAGGTCTGAAGGGAGCTGGGTTAGGGGGGACACGAAGTAAGCGGGTCCTAAGGAACGCGGGGCCCTGAGCCTCCTGAGGGGTTGCGGTCTGAGGGGGAGAGTCGGGGGTGGGGGGTTCAGGGTCCGAGGGATATAATGCAGAGGTGAGCAGGAGTCTCTGGGGCACGAGGTTCTGGTGAACACCGGTAGGTAGGGGTGTGGATGTTTGAGTAGTACCAAGTCCTGAGGTCCTACCCAGGTTTTGAGCAGTTCTGAGGGTAATGTAATGGAGGTGAGTTTAGGGCCGATCCCTGGGCTCTCTCGACTTTGAGGGGCGCTGCTTTGGGAAACTTGCTCGTGAAGTTCTGTGTGGAGGATCTGAGGAACGTGAGGGACTCTGGAGTGCAGGGATCAGTGGAGCGTGATGGTCTGAGGTAGTCTCGCCGTTAGTGAGCTTCTCTAACCTGTGCTCCAGACTCTAAAGTGGTGTGCGGCTGTTTTAATCACTGCTCTGTTGCTGTGAAGAGACACCATGACTAAGACAACTCGTTTTTTTGTTTGTTTGTTTTTTGTTGTTTGGCTGATTTTGGGGGGGGGGAGGTTGTGCTTCCCCCCCCCCCCCGACAACTCTTATAAAAGAAAGTATTTAATTGGGGGCTTGCTTATAATGTCAGAGGGTTAATCCAATATCTTCATGGTGGGGAGTATGGCAGCTTGCAGGCAGGCCTCGTGCTGGAGAAATAGCTGAGAGCTAAATCCTAGTCACAGGCAGAGAGACACACCAGGCCGGGTGCGGCCTTTTAAACCTCAAAGCCCAGTGACCCCACTGACACAGTTCTCCAACAAGGCCACACATCCTAATCCTTCTCAAACAATGCTACTCCCTGATGACTAAACATGCAAATATGTGAGCCTATGGGGGCCATTCTTATTCAAACAACAACAGTTGTAGGGCACCAGGTTTGAAGAAAATGGAGTTCTAAAGAGGGTTGCTGTTCAGGGTTCTGTGGATGCAGGGTTCTAAGGGACACTAGGGGTCCTAAAGGACATGGGTAAGGCATGGGCCTTCGAGGGTCTCAAGGACATATGGACAAGTATTGCTTTCTGGGAAATGTGCATAGGTTCCAGTGTGTTTGTGTTGGGTTATGAGAGTGCAGTGCAGGTCTTGGTTATTGTGTTCTGTGTTAGGGAAGTCTTCTGTGGAATGTGGGTTTCTGAACCTTGTGTGAGGTGCTAGGGAGGGACCTAAGAGATGCATAGGGTTCTCAAGGATGGAGCTCTGAGAGAGCAGACCCACCTTTTTGGTTGGTAGTGTTTTAGTATTTTATTCGAAGAGGTGACAGGTAGAGCCTGCCAGTGTTTGATAATATATACATTCTTACTTGGCCCTCCTTGTCATTTGGTGTTGTTTGGTTTCTGTGAGATACCATAAGCACACAAAACTGAAACAAGAGTAATTGTAGCAGGAATTTCTAAATCTGATACTCTCATCCACATTTTGGTGAGTAACTGGCATTTGGTCCCTGGCTATCCTGTTTTTCCCAAGAAAGAAAGTAAGCCTGAAAAGAAAGTAGATGGCAAAAGATAATGTTTATTTCTAAGATCACCCCTGAAGCTGGGCTTCTTTATTCTTTTTTTTTCTCCACCTCTGCCCCTTTGTACTAGGGATTAAACCTAGAGCCTGCATATTATTATTATTTTAATTTTTTTTTCAAGACAGAGTTTCTCTCTGTAGCCTTGGCTGTCCTGGAATCACTTTGTGGACCAGGCTGGCCTTGAACTCACAGTGATCCACCTGCCTCTGCCTCCCAAGTGCTGGGATTAAAGGCCTGTGCCATCACCACTCAGCGGAACCTACATATTCTAGGCAGGTACTCTACCCATGAGCTGCACGCATCTCCAGTTCTCCTTTTACTATTTACTACGAGACTTGGTCTCACTAAATTATACAAACTGACCTGAACACACTGTGAATCCCAGGCAGGCCCTGAATTTGGGTCCTCCTGTCTTAGTCTCCCAGGTAGATGGTATTACAGGCTTTTGCCACCAGGCCTGGCCACAAGAAGATTTTAGAGGGAAAATAATGCATTTTTTTATGGTGGTAAATTCAGAATATCTGAAAAATAAAGGAAAGAATGAGATAATCCCACATGCTTTATGCATGCCTCTTTCCTGTTCTTTCTTTGTAAAGGTACATACACACACATATTTGGTATTGTTGAGTTCATGCTTACCATACAGTTTTACTTTCTATTTTGTTGTCATTGTTTTTTAAACTTTTAAAAGTTTATATATATGTATACATATATATATGTATACACACACACATATATATGAGTGCTCTATTTGCATGTATGCCTTCATGACAGAAAAGGGCATCAAATTACATTATAGATGGTTGTAAGCCACCATGCAGTTGCTGGGAATTGAACTTAGGATCCTTGGGAGAGCAGCCAGGGCTCTTAACCGCTGAGCCATCTCTCCAACCCTGTTACTGTTTTCTATCTGCATCATTTAAAGTACCAAGAGGTTTCTTCCTACTCCAATTCTCCCTCTTTCTTAAAGGAGGGTTGTAAAATACCAGAGCAGAAGGGAAATGTAGGGGCTATCTGGTCTGTGCCACTAGTTTAGTGTTGTAGACATCAGGAGCCACCGATGAGTACAGAATGCACCCCAGAATTTGTTACCACAATATCAGCAGGAATAGTTAGGGTAAGGAAGCTCCTCATAATCAGAACAGAACTACACTTGCACTCTGGTGGCCATTGGCGTTCAGTGCAGATGCATCCACACCCAACAACTGGGACTTATTTGTAGCTCTCTAGAGGTTTCAAATAGAACCAGTCTGTGGTCTCAGTATTATTGGTCCTATGTCTTCTGGCATACAGGTTTTGTTCCGGGATTTTAAGAATTATTTGAATTTTTATTCAGGAAATTTTGTTAACATTATTGTATGGCTCCCTAGTCTGCCAAGACAAAGTGACTAAATATATTAGTAGTAGAAATATGTTTCAAAATTACTCTGTTAGAAAATTACTCTTCATTTTTATTTCAGCATTTTTTCCCCTTTGATAATGTGGTTTTCAGAGGTATGCCCAGGATAAGGCTAATGTAACTAATATAACTTATTAGTTATTAATGTAATACATTTTTGGAGACTGGGTTTCTCTGTATAGCCTTGGCTGTCCTGGATTCACTTTGTAGCTCAGTCTGGCAATGTGCCTGCCTCTGCCTCCCGAGAGCTGGAATTGAAGGGAGTGCCACCATGCCCACCTAACGTAATACATTTTATGACTACAAACTAGTAACTTTTTAAGTAACTTTTCTATTGCTATGAAGAGATGCCATGACCAAGGCAACTTAGAAACAAAAGTATTCAATTGGTGGCTTGCTTACAGTTTCAGAGGGTGTGTTCATGACCATCATGGGAGAAGAAAGGCAGCAGGCAGGTATGGTGCTGAGCAATAGCTGAGGGCTTACACCTGATCCACAGGAGGCAGAGAAAGAGATGGGGCTTGGTGAAGGGGATAAAGGCACCCCCACTAAACACACCCTCACTGACTGGCACATCTTTTCCAACAAGGCTGCACCTCTCATTCCTTGCCAAACAGTTCTACCAACTGGGAATTAAGCATTCAAATCTATGGTGGCCATTCTCATTCAACCCACCATAGTAACTAACGTAATGCATTCTCTGATGACAAATATGTGTAAGTAGAATTTTAACAAATAGCAAAGAAATTATGTGCTTGTCATATTAATGCAAATACAGTATCTCTTTAAAACTATTATTATTGTTTTCTTACCTTTTATTGTCATTAAATTCTACTATGTTTTAAACCATTTGTCCTTCATTTGTAACAAAAGGAGAATAACTGCAACTGCCTTAATTTTGAAAACAGATAATACGCGGCTTGAAAGATGGTTCTGGTGTTGGTGGTGCATGCCTTTAATCCTGGCACTTGGGAGGCAGAGGTAGGCCAGGCTACCCAGAGAAACTCTGTCTCAAAAACAAACAAAACATAAACAACAACAAAAACAACTAACCAAATAAACCAACAGAGTACATACTGCCCTTGCAGAGGACCCAAGATTGGTTCACAGCATCAAGAGGTTCACAAGTGCCTGTAACTCCAGCTCCAAGGGATTTAACATTCTCTTCTCGTCTCCATAATAACTGCACGAGCAAGTACATACTCATATGCAAACACATAAAATAGAAATAAAAAGCTGGAGCCAGGTGTAATGTTGTATAGCTATGTGTATTAGTGCACATCTTTAATCCCAGCACTAGAAGACAGAGGCAGGTGAGTTTGAGACCAGCCTGGTCTACATAGTGAGTTCTAGCTAGAGTTACAGAATAAGGCCCTGTCTCAAAAAGCCAAGTAAATAAAATAAAAAAGAATAAAGGAAATAGGTTTGGCAAGATGGTCCAACAGGTAAAGGCAGCACAAACACACATACACACATTCTCCCTCTCTCTCTTGCAAACTAATTAATAAATAAACACAATTCATAAAATAAAACAAAACAAAAATAGCAGTCGAGGGTGGTGATGTAAGCCTTTAATCCAAGCAGAAGCAGAGGCAGGTGGATCTCTGTGAGTTCGAGGCCAGCCTGGTCTACAAAGTGAGTCCAGGGCAGCCAGGGCTGTTAAACAGAGAAACCCTGTCTCGAAAAATAAAACAAAAGAAAGAAAGAGCAATGTGAGACAAATGATTAATTACACTCATTAGTTACATTCCACTAAAGAAATGGCTAACACAATTATTTCCATATGTAGTAACATATATTACAATTATAGGGAACTGATTACACAAGAAGAGTGTATAAAAATTTAGATTTCCGTTTTCCGTGCTTCCTGGGGACAGGTCCATATGGTGTTCTTGATTTCCAGCCTAACTTAAAGGGGAAACTTACACAATATCCAGAGCCCTTGATGTCCTCCTGATGAAGGAGGAGGATGTCCTCAAATTCCTTGCTGCAGCAACCCACTTAGATGGCACCAGCCTTGACTTTCAGATGAAGCAATACACCTACAAAAGGAAGAGTGATGGTATCTACATCATAAATCTGAAGAGGCCCTGGAAGAAGCTGATGATTACAGCTCGCTATTGTTGCCATTGAGAACCTGCTGATGTCAGTGTTATTTCCTCCAAGAACACTGGCCAGAGAGCTGTGCAGATGTTTCTTGCTGCCCCTGGAGCCACTCCAATTGCTGGCCACTTCACACCTGGGACCTTCACTAACAGACCCAAGCAGCCTTCAGGGAGCCATGGCTTCTAGTGGTGATGGATCCCAGGGCTGACCACCAGCCCCTCACAGAGGCCTCTTATGTCAACCTGCCCACCATCTCTCTGTGCAACACAGAGTCTCCTGCACTTATGGGGACATTGCCATCCCATGCAACAACAAGGGAGCTCACTCAGCAGGTGTGATGTGGTAGATGCTGGCCCAGAAAGTACTCCGTATGCGTGGCACTATCTCCCATGAGCACCCATGGGAGGTTATACCTACTCTTGACTTCTACAGAGACCCAGAAGAGATGGAGAAGGAGGAGCAGGCTGCTGCTGAGAAAGCCACGACCAAGGAGGAATTCCAGGGTGATTGGACTGCACCAGCTCCTGAGTTCACTACCGCTCGGCCAATGGTGGCAGACTGGTCTGAGGGTGTGCTGGTGCCCTCTGTACCCATCCAGAGTTCCCTACTGAAGACTGGAGTGCCCAGCCAGCCGCTGAGGACTGGTCAGCGGCTCCCACAGTGCAGGCCACCGAGTGGGTTGGAGCTACCACTGAGTGGTCCTGAGCTCCTCTGCAGACACCTGAGCAAAGGGAGAAATGGTGGAAGGAAAAATAAAGTTCCTAAAAGCTGAAAAAAAAATTCAGGTGGGGCATGCTTTATACTTCCCAGAAACAAAGACAGTGGGGAAAAAAATCTCACAAGCAAACTACAAGGGGCAGGAGACTCTAGGTGCTCAAGGCTGCACAGCATTAGGCACATCACACAGCATAGGGCTTCTGTAATCATTGCCTTGGGTTTTGATACAGAAGAAATCCCGTGGAGAAGCAGGGCAATGCACAGTGTGTCTATAGTCCCAGCCACTCAGGAGGCTGAGGCAGGAGGATCAAATTTTTTTTAAGTCTTTTTTTTTAATTTATTTATTTTTATATCAATCACAGGTTAGGTACTTTAGGAGGATCAAATCTGAGGTTAGCTTGTCATAAAAAAAAAAGTTAAATACAAACTTAAAAAAAAAAAAGATCCAGTGGAAGTCAAAGCCAGAATAAACTCTTCAAAGGGGAGTTACTTCAAAGGTCTCTTCGCAGCCATGTAAACTGTGTATACCACTGGCAGTGCGAGTCCAGTGAAAAATGAAGTTCTTTCCTTGTGATAGCTGGAATTTCTCCACTTAGTCCAAGACTTGGTTTTTCTGGACCCCCTTTCCATGTTTTATGATAGCAGAAAACCTTTTGAAGACTCCAGATGTGTCCTTGAACATAGTCCATATATTAAAACTTCACCTTGAGTGGTTCAAATGTGCCAATGGGATGTATTTGGCAATAAGAAACTATGAAGTTGATTCAGATTCTATATCAGCTAAGAATATTATTGGTTCTGTGCTAGTGTGGTGAAACACACATTTAACCCCAACACTTGGTATCCTGAGGCATAAGAAGCTGAATTTGAGACCAGCCTAAGCTACATACAAAAACAGTTTCAAATACACACACACAGAAGCAAGATATTAATGACTTTTGTGTGGATACAAAATTGTGAATAGCATATGTTGAAGGTGATTTGAAAAAGGGCCAGGAGGAGTAGAAAATGTTTTTGGTGGTACAAAGTCAAGGGGTTACATGTGGTTACCACCTCTTCAGGCTCCCAAGTTGGCCAAGGGAGTATGCATACAAAGCATGTATCTGTAATTTTTAAATGTTTTTAATTTTTAAATGTCAAAATATATTTTAACATTTTCTTTAATGATTTTTTTTATTTTGTGTATGTGTGTCTGTAAGCATGTAGGTGCACCATGTGGTTACTTGGTGCCCATGGAGTCCAGAAGAAGGTATCAGATCCCATGGAACTAGAGTTACAGATGTTTGTGAGCTATCTGTTATGTGTGCTGGGAACTAATCCTGAATCCTCTGCAAGAGCAGCAAGCACTCTTAACCACCAAGCCACCTCTCTAGCTTGATATATTTTTACTTTAAAAAATTTCATTTATTTATTTTATGTATATGAGTGCTCTTGTTTTCATGTACACCAGAAGAGGGGATCAGATTTCATTACAGATGGTTGTGAGCCACCATGTAGTTGCTGGGAATTGAACTCAGGACCTCTGGAAGAGAAACCAGTTCTCTTAATGGCTGAGCCATGCTCCAGCCCCCAAATTTTTATTTTTAAGATCCGTATGTACATGTTTGCCTGTATCCCTGGAACGGAGTTACAGGTGGTGGTGAGTCACATGTCGTGGATGCTGGGAGCAGAACTCCAGTCTTAGCTGTAGAGCCCTCTCTCCAGCCCCTGTGATTTTCTTATTAAGAAGCATTTTAACAATTTGCTGTTCATAAAAGTGAGTGCTTTTTGCTTACCCATCAGTCATTTTTGTGAGGGCTGTGTTTCAGTCACAGATTGGGGAAGAACAGAAAGGTTTATCACCTTGCTCACCTCCCAGAGACTCCTTTGTTCACTGAAGTAACAAGGCAGGTTTAAAGCTTCAGAAGGAGCTGGACATTAAAGTGCTTACCTTTTATCCCAGCACTGGAAAGGCAGAGGCAGGTGGATCTCTAAGTTCTAGGCCAGGCTGGTCTACAGAGTGAGAGCCTGTCAAACAAAAAAATTAAACACACAAAAAACAACTACAGTAGAAAGCAAATGGTTGGTTAGATTGCTTTCATTTATGGCCACATCCACCATCTCTAGAAACAGGGACCCTAGACCAGAAGGGAATAAGGGCTCCCACAAAGAGTACTGAAGACAGGGGATGTGGAGGAGCCGAGAAGTTCATCTTTGGCAGACAGTAGCCAGTATCTCTGCACAAGGCCATAAACTTGTCCTCATGGTATCCAGAGTGGGACTTGAGACGTTACCTCATCTGCAACTTAAGGCCTGGATGGATGATTTTGCAAACTTCTTCCAGATAAGATTTTCTGGGTTAACAGTGCTATTCACCGTGTAGCCTGTGACTATATGGCTGTATCCTGTTGGCCTGTACACTGGCCTCACAAGCCCTGCCTGATCCTGGCATCAGATCTCCTTTCCTTCCAATTTTTCTCTTCCTGTTTTGCTACATTGTATAGAGTAGCAGTTCTCAATCTGTGGGTCATAACCCCTTTGGAAAACCTCTATCTCCCCAAATACTTAGATTATGATTCATAACAGTAGCAAAATTACAGTTATTACAGTTATGAAGTGGCAACCAAAATAATTTTATGGTTGGGGGTCACCACCATTTCAGGAACTGTAGTAAAGCAATGCAGAATTAGGAAGGTTGAGAAGCACTGGTATAGACTGAAAAGATTTTGGTATTTTTGATTTGTTGATTCTTTTGAGACAAACAGTACACATGTATTTATGATTTTAAGAAAATCCAGGGCTGACAAGATGGCTCAATGGGCAGCAGTGCTCTCTGTGCAAGCCTGTTGATCTTTAGAACCGAAGGTGGAGGGAAAGAACCAACTCCTGAAAGTTGTTCTCTGATTTCTATATGCCCGCCACACCATCTATTCACTCACATACATCATATATACATGCATGTGCAGTAATAAATTTATAAAGAGAGTAATAATTCAAGTTTGTCTCTATAGCATGGTTAGTGTTTCATTTTTCATGGTGACAAGGTCTAGGGATATAAGGTAGAGGCTGCATCTTCCTGCCATCTCCTATAAGGAAAGGCTTATCCATATCCCTGGCTTTTGTGAGTCTGTTTCTTCATTTGTGGAGTGGCTTGGTTGAGGCTATTTCATCTCATCATGTACTGTATATGTTTGAGGATTCTTTGAAAGTAGGAAAGCACAAATCTAGGGCCAGCTCATTACAAATGGTCATTTTGGCCAGGCTGGTGGTGTGTGCAATAGGTCCTCACACTCAGGCTTGAGCTCAGGGATTCAAACCAGTCTGGGAAACCTAGAGAAAGTATTTTTTTAAATTTTATTTATATGTGTAGGTGTTTTTGTCTGCTTGGATATCTGTGCACCACGTGCATGTCTGGTGTCTGTGGAGGCCAGAAGAGGATGTCAGATTCCCTGGAACTGGAGTTACAGACCATGGTGACTGGCCATATGGATGTTGGGAATTGAACCAGAATTCTCTGGAAGATCATTCAGTGCTCTTAATTGCTGAGATATTTCTCCGGCCTCAGAAAATGCCCCCCCCCCTTTTCCTTCCAAGACAGGGTTTCTCTGTGTAGCTCTGGCTGTCCTGGAACTGGCTCCATAGACCAGGCTGGCCTCAAACTCAGAGGTCCACCTGCCTGTGTCTCCTCAGTGCATGGATCAAAGGTGTGTCCCACCATGGCCTGGATCTCCAGAAAAAATCTTGAACAAAACAAAATAAAACAAAATTGCCACTTAAGGACCCTTAGTTCCAACACATTGGAAGCCTAAGACAGGAAGACTGCCATGAGTTAGCCTGAGCTACACACACAGAGAGACCTGTGTCAAAAAACCAAAATAATAGTTATTTTTGGGTGGCTTGGAACTCATTAGGTAGAGCAGGCTGACTCAAACTCTTGGCAGTCCTTCGGCCTCAGCTTCACAAGTTCTAGGATTACAGACATGGGCGGTCACACCCAGCTTTTTTTTTTTTTTTTTTAAGTAGTAATTAGGATTTTAGGCTACATTAGTTTTCTAAACAAAGTACTACAAATGGTGAACTTAAAGCAACAGAAATTTAATTTTTTTTCACAGTCCTAGAGGTTAGAAGCACCAGATCAAAGTGTCAGCTGTCTGAGGGTTCGGGGGTGGGGAGGGGATCCTTCTTTATCTCTGCCAGCTTCTGGTAGTGGCTGCCAGTCCTTAGTGTTCTCTGGATTGTAGGTGCTACACTACAGTTTTTGTCTTCACATGGCCTTCTCTTCTAAGTACATCTGGCTAAAATTCCTTCTTAGATGGACATTAGTTGGTTAGATTGGGAATAGTCCTAATTCAGTATGACCTCACTTGAATGAATGATATCTGCAAATTCTCTTTCTATTAAGTAATTTGTTTGTTTATGCTTTGTTTTGTTTTTCAAGACAGTGTTTCTCTTTGTAGCCCTGCTTCTGGCTGCCCTCAAACTTATTCTGTAGACCAGGTTGGCCTGGCCTTGAATCCGGAGATCCACCTGTCTGTGCCTCCCAGTAAATAATTATTATTATTTTATTTTGAGACAGGATCTCACTATGTTGGAACTAAGTCTGTGCAGACCAGATATCACGGAGATCTGCCAGACTCTGCCTCTGAAGTGCTGGGATTAAAGGTGTGTGCCACCTCATCTGGCTGAGACTAATTTTAAATGAAGTTTGAAAAATATTATAAGATGAAAAATTCCAGCATTAACTATATATTGTTATCTAGTGTACATTGCCAGATTTTCCTTTGTTTTTATCACATTTGCTTTATTTTTTATTTTTTACTCTATTGGCCTCGAAGTTGCTATATAGTTGAGGATTCCTTGAACTTCTTGTATTTCTGCCTCTGCTTCCTAAGTACTGGGATTAAAGGTGTATTCTATCATGCCTGGGTTTGGACCTTTGCTTTTGATGTTGTTTCATTTAATCAAGCTGTGCTTTAATTTTCAGGTTTTGAACCCCCCTGTCTCCCTTTACATTTTTAGATAGGGTCTCCTGGCTAGCTTCAAATTCTTGATCTTCCTGCCTCAGCCTCCGTACTGCTGGGATTAAAGGATTAAAGCATCTAAACTATGCTTTTAAATTATTTTCTGCTTAGGAAGTTGAACGACTTACTGAGCGACTAGAAGAAAAAGAGAGGGAAATGCAGCAGCTGATGAGCCAGCCTCAGCATGAGCGGGAGAAGGAGGTTGTCTTGCTTCGGAGAAGTGTGGTAGAGAAGGAACAAGCCAAGGCTGCCAGTGACATCCTGTGCCGCTCCTTGGCTGATGAGTCCCACCAACTGCGCAGGACATTGGCGGCTACTGCCCACATGTGCCAACATCTGGCCAAATGTCTGGATGAACGACAGAGTGCACGGGGAGATGGTGAGGAGAAAAGCCCTAATGAGGTAGGCAGTGAAGACTTGTGTGGCAAGAGTCATTGCCTGCCATTCTCTAGGATTCCAGAGCAATCACTGAGGTCTGGGGTGTCACAGAACCTACTGTTTTCTCAGTGAGGAGAATAAGCTTGCTTACCAGAAGAGATCTGATGGGACATGTAGCCTGTCTGCCAATTCCCAGCATTGCTTTTGGTCGATTCTGCATGCAGGTCGGGAGAAGGCACTTTGGTCTTTTCTGCACTGAGGATAGGAAGAGAATTGCTGGGATAGAAGGGCTGTCTCAGGAAGTGTTGTCATATGTGTTTTTGACAAACAATGAAACTGAGGCAGATCTAGGTGACACTGCTAAGGAGGACAGACAAATGTCTCCACGTGCCACATATGCAGAGTCCAGACCTAAAGCTGCTAGAAGACCCACGAGTGGCAGCCTGTTATAGTGGTAAGAACTAATTTAGCCACAAGCCTCATGAAGAATCAGAACTTCTGTTGCTAGTAACATGGCCTGCCATAAACTAGGCTGGCATAAAGCCAGCCTCCAGGCCATAGCTGCTTCATCATCACAGAACGACATAGATCATCTTCATGCCGCAAAACTATGAACCCCATATCATCACTATGTGAGGTGGAGAGCAGATGGTGGCAGAGGGGCCAGAAGCAGTAGGGACCCAAGAAGAGCCCCCTGTGCCTCCAGGCCAGGACATTTGGGTTATGGCTCTGTGTAAGGTTTGGTAGAGGAGAGCAGTGTGACCAAGGTTTTGGCATTGGGTATATGTAAGGTAGTCAGGGGAGAGATGCATCTCAAAAACCACAGGGATCCTGATAGTAATAGCACACAACTGATGGACTAGGACTCAATATAGGCCACTGCTGGGCATGGCACCTTATTTCCTGCTGGCAGGTGGTACTGATTCGTGTGGAGTTGACAGGGAAGCAGTCACATTTGGTACACCTGTGTGACATAAGCCAGCACACATCTACCAACATCCTGAGGCTCTTTGAGATCTTCAAGGGGAATGGTACAGTGATACAAACCAGGGGGTGTATCTGTGACTTTTGTGTCATTATGACTACAATAGCAACAGAACAACTTCAGGGTGGGGCTGGTTTCAGTCTATCATAGTGGGCATGGCATGGCCAAAGTCAGGGTAATGGGAACCAGTGCCAGAGGATCCTCATATCATGGCAGACAGGAAGGAGGTGGTGGGAGACAGAGACAGAGAGACACAAACAGAGAGAGACAATGAGACACTGGGATGAGAGGCCAGGTATCATCTTCAAAGACCTGCCCTTAGTGACTTCTGACTGCTGTGCACCACCTCCCAAAGTGTCTATAGCTTCTACAGATAGCATTGTCAGCTGGGGATCAGGCTTTCAAACCGTGAGCCTGTGGAGGACATGTTTGATTCGAATCATAACAGTGGTCCAGGATGAGCCTGCATCTCCTGAACACTGCCCACCCTCTATCCCTGCCCACAGGGCTTCTAGATCACATCCTTTCTAGGCAGTTCCCTGAGGCTGCAACAGTATTCATGAGCCTGTGTGTGTTCTGAGGAAAGGGGACACACAGCTACCAGCAGCTTCTCAAAAGTGTGGAAAAACTTGATCAAGAACCAACCATCTCAGTTGGATTTCACAAGAAGGTCATCCTAGAAGGAACACTGTTGTGTGTGTTTTTGTATAGGAGGTGATGGGTACTCTTGTCCAAGTTTGTATAACTGAAACATTCCGCTTAAAGATAGTCTCAGGAGGTTGGTAGGTGGGTGCTGGCTTATGGCACACAGGCACCTCATGCCTCTAAGTCAGTATCACTTCTCAGCCCTGGTCTTGGCTGAGTCATCTGGGGTTTCCCAGCAGACTGGGTTGACATGCACTTCCTGTCATTCAAGGGGAATTCTTAAAACTAATGTCAGTGATTTACAGCCCCTCTGTACTGCTGAATGCCTGGGATTTCTGAGGTACACAGTATACTCCAGAAAAGTTTTTATGAGACTTTATAGTTGGGCCAGCTGGCTGCTATTAGGGGTTAGTTTGGGGTATGACTTCTGTGACTGAATGCCCTGATTCTGACTCTGTGAGAAGCACAAGTTAGGTCATCCAGATTAGGTCATTTGTCTACAGGCAGGATTTCTGTCTTGGCTACTCTGTAAAGGTAAGATGGATCTGTGGCCAGGCCCACACCAGGGGTTTGGAAAGCCTCCTAGATGCTGGCAGTATGTCTCTGTTAGAGAGTGAAATTACATTCCTGTCTAGGAGGAGCTGGACTTGCTATCGGCTTTGCTTCTCCATTTTGTGAACAGTCACCGCCTCCTACAGTACAGCTGCAGTGGTGGTCTGGGACCTCAGCCTCTGGCTCCAACTTCTTCTCCTTTTCTGTATGTGATACACATGCAGTGACAGGGCTTCTTTTTGTCTTCTCCTTATGTAGCTGGAGCCTGTAAGCAGGGATGCTTCTGGCCAGAGTGTTATTGAGAAGTTACAGGAAGAAAATCGGCTATTAAAAGAGAAGGTGACTCATGTGAGTATCTAACAGCCTATTGAAAAGGAACACTAACCCTGACAAGCGGCAAATGAAGGCTTTGTTTTTAGCTGGTGCCCCCTGTTTTCACTTGATCCACATGGTGTACAGAGAACTGACCTTTCTGCCACAGAGGATGTATAGGTCTAGACTTTCTCTGTCCTCCCAGAATTAACTAGTCAATAAAGGAAGTGCAAGAATTACCATAAGGAAGTAGTTTGTGTGTGTGTTTATGCTTGTATGGAGGCTACAAGTTGACATCAGGCAATTGTACCCCACCTTACTTTTTGCAGCAGGGTCTCTTCCTGAATCAGGAGCATATAGCTTTGGCTAGGCTGGCTGGCAATGAGCTCCAGGAATCTACCTGTCTCCCAATCCCCAGCACTGCGGTTACAGACTTGTACATCATACATGAGCACCAGCTTTTACATGAGTATTTGGATCTGAAATCAGGTCTTGATGCTTGCTCAGCAAGTAGTGGACTGGCTGAGCCAACATCCCCAGAAGTAGTTTTGGGGTTTCTCTTTCCCACTCTGGCTCTGGGAAGTAGTTTTTAAGGTAAGGAAATTTTACTGAGTTCATATAATATGGCCAGGTGGTGGCCTTTAATGCCAGCACTTAGCAGGCAGATCGCTGTGAGTGCAAGGCCAGCTTGATCTACAGATAAAGTTCCAGGACAGCCAGAGCTACATGGCAAAAGCCTGTCTCAAACAAAACAAAAAACAACTGTTACTACGGATGTTACTATAATGTATCAGGGTCCCCTTGTAGGCTTAGAACTCTTGTCTATACAAAAGAGAAAGGGAGGCAGTTTCTCCTTAGGAAAACCTTACTTGGTAAATTATTGCTGATAACCACAGATCCATGTTGGTTTGAGCAAAAGTCTCTCTTGGTTCTGTCTTTTCAGGTAGAAGACCTCAATGCTAAGTGGCAGCGCTATGATGCCAGTAGGGATGAATATGTGAAGGGGTTACATGCACAGCTAAAGAAGAAGCAGGTTCCTCTTGAGCCTGAGCTGATGAAAAAGGAGATTTTCCGGCTTAACAGACAGTTGGAGGAGAAAATAAATGACTGTGCAGAAGCGAAACAGGAGCTGACGGCTGTGAAGATAGCCCGGGACACTGCGCTGGAGCGAGTGCAGATGCTAGAGCAGCAGGTGTCCTCATGCTCTGAGTAGCACTGACAGGGATGTTTGCCTGTTTACTTACCACAGGCAATGGCCCTAGTCTTGGGACAGATAGCTTAGGCTAAACGTTTGGTGGTACTGGGTGGGACAGTCATAGAGAAAGGGAGAAGCCAGGTAAGAGGTTTTTCCTTCCTTGAAATGTGCATTGTCTTTTCTCAGATTCTTGCTTACAAGGATGACTTCAAATCAGAAAGGGCAGATCGGGAACGAGCTCATAGTAGGATTCAAGAACTGGAGGAAAAGCTCATGGTCTTGATGTACCAAGCATCTCAGAGACAGGTAAGAGTACAAGAGAATTTCTCCCTTTAGATGTAGGGTTTTTTGCTTTGTTTTGTTTTGAATGAAATGTGAACCTCTTTGTCTGCAAAGATATATTGGCGACAATACTGTTGGTGATGGGCCCTCCCCAGATCTGGGCAGGGTAATCTCTCCTGGGCCTAGGGTGAAACCATAGAAAACCTCTCTGTAGTAGTGTATTTAACTGTGCAGGTTGGCGGTGGTAAAGGCTAGCTGTCCTCAGGGCCTTTCCTGTCTTCCCACTCATTGTTGCCATGCAACATAAACATATCCCTGGCCTCAGGTGCTTAATTGGCAGTTCTGTGAGTGTCTGTCCTTGTTTTGAGGTAGAGACACTATTAACTATGTTACAGAGGTAGCACTAAGTGAGGTCTTCCAGGATAGCCAGTGTGCCTGTTGCCACCTCTGGTTTTAGTGCTGGTGTATGTTGTTAGTGGAAGTCTCTCTGGCATGAAAGCTGGACACGCATGCCCTTTACCTCTTCTACCTGGATAGACTCATGCTCTGTAAATTCTCAGGAAATGTCTGTTACTTTAGCCTCTTAGTATCCGTACATCTTCTGTACTGGGATAAACCCCAGACTCCCATCAGAGAATTTACTGTCCTGACATAGCTTAGATAGTAGAGGTGCCTCTGGAAATCAATACTCTGGGAAGGCAGAACTGACTTGGAATCATTCCTTCCCAGATGTGAGGGGAACAAGGTATCTGTGAAGGCCATCCACTGTTCCATTCTAAGCAACTGCTTCCCTTCCTCTGTACCAGGTAGATACCTTTCTTCTACCCACTTGAGCTAAATTCTTATCACAGGGCTCGGCACAAGCACCAGTGCTCCTAATGAATGGAGGATTTTGATGGAAACCTGTGCCAAAGGGTGGTGCCAGAGGGCTTTCACAGTCAAAGAGGACCCTTTTCCAGAACCTTTGCTCAGCTTGAGCAGTCCTTTTGACATCATATAATGGAGTGTGGATATTTCCCCATCCTGTTCTAGATCAGGCTTGTTCAGGGTAGTAAAGGCCATAGATGAAGCTATTCCCCTAAAGCTCTAGGACTGTAGGCATAGGACAGAATCTTCTCGAATGTAATATTGGCAAGGATGGGGACATTTTCTAATATGATTGTGTGGGTTTGCTGCGCTTTTGGCCTGTGGTTTGATTTTGCCTGGTTTGTTTGCTGGCTCCTGTGTGCTTAAGATTGCAAGGTCACTAATGGTGTAGTCATGGTCATGATGGCCTCAGGCAGCCTTTCAATGATGTGCCAAAGGAGTGACTTTACCAGTTCTGGGCCTGCCAAGCCAGGTCCTCTGAAGGATTCCATATCAGCCTGAAGGGCTAGATTTCTAGTGGGGATCATCGCCTTTGCATTAGTTTTGGCCTCTCAAGCCTCCACTGCTGCTCCACTTGGCACTTTTGTGCCAAGGGGCACAACCACATGAAAAGCGGTGCTAGGATGATTGGAGATGTTATCCCTCAGAACAAGAGCAAGTGTTGGAATAAGTAGCAATGGGCACTGCTGCTCACAGTGCTTTGTGGCATTTATTTAGAGCCCATGTGCTGGACTATGCCAAGGGTGCACTCATGGCTGCCACTGTAGGTCTGAGGTTGTCTAGCACCCCAAATCACAGTGGGACTTAGTTTGCCTGTTCCCTGGCTAATGCCCTGTTGCTCACACCATGTCCAGCTTCGCTTCTCTAATTCTAGTGGGGCATGGCACTAGGGTCACTTCCTTGAGTGAATATCCTAAGGCTGAGGGCTCCAATCAGGACTTCCTTTTCATGGTGGGGAGAAAACTCTACTCAGGCCTGTTCTTTCATGATGTGACCAAGCCCCTGTAGGACGTCTTCAGTTGTTCACTCAGTACTTTCATCTAGACAGCAAGAAGCATTGGGATTTGAGGAATGACGTCTTCCAATTTAAGCTTTTAGAAATCCCTGAGTACCAAGTAAAATACCTTGATTCTAGAGCTTTGGAGAACTTTCAGTGTGTGGGCTGATAGCTGATGTTTGATGGAAGTGAGGCACTGTGGTATATCAAGAAGCAAGGAAATGGGATTTACGTTCTACTCTGAGGTAGTCTTGAGTTGTAAGAACTTAGGGCCAGACTTTGTGACTTCTAGCACAGCCCATATAAGCTGACTTTGCTTTCCGTGCAGGACTCCCAGGAGCCAGGACCCTGTCGGATTCACATGGGAAGCAAAGCTGCCAAGTACTTAGAGACTGATGCACTGGAGCATATGGCGCCTGGCGACTGGAGGCCTGGGTCTGGGTCCCCACAGATGGAGCCTTCTGCAGAGGGTGGACATGCCTACACAGCCCAGAGAGGCCAGGGTGACCTTCAGTGCCCTCACTGCCTGAGGTACTTCAGTGATGAACAAGGCGAAGCATTTCTCAGGCACTTGTCTGAGTGCTGCCAATGAGCCAGAGCCACAAATGGCCCGTAATCAGCATAGCTGCTCTAAGGGATTGGTTAGGTGTCCTCAGACTCAGTCAACTCAGTGTGTTGCTTTCTACTGGGATGTAGGGTCCACAGATGGGCAGGATCACTAATGATCATTTTAATTTGGCCATGAACCCAATTGGGTCAGAGGAAACTATGGACAGAGCAGGAGGTAAGAGATAAGGTCAGGGGCATCAAATGGGAATCAGTCTTGTCTGTCATGTGGAGTTTGGACCTAGCTGTCAATTAAAAACTGCAAGCTATCAGGTGTGGGAGTATTCTGAGGCCTGCTTGCACCTGAGAGCTGTACTGCTTGCTGGAAGGGGAAGTTGCTATGGGAGCAGTGTGTCCTCTCCCCAAGGTGAAAGCTCCATCCTGTTGTGTGGCGAGCTGCCTCATTCCGAGTGATCTATGCTGCACTAGTTACACAGTACACTAGAGCCTTCCCAGACACAGAACCACCTAGATGTACCCAGTACTACCACCTTGCACCTTGCAAAAACACTTGTATTTCCAAAAGTGAATGCACTTTTATTTCCTAATCATTTATTTTTTTTAATAAATGGATTTACTACTGTGTTGCTCTGCCTGCTGTCTTCCTCCAGTTCAGAGGTGTCAAGGAGGGCAGCCAGCCTGACACGCTAAAGCTGCATGGGCAGAGGTTGCTTTAGGACTCGCTGAATGAAGTGTTCTAATTTAGGCGTTTTACCTTCAGCAATTCCAGAGAGCCAGGTAAAACTCTGTAACACCTGACCTTTGTTCTATACCACTTGGAGAAACTCTTGGGTATGTGGACTGAGAGTTGATGTTTGATGGAAGTGAGGCACGAGGGTCATGATATCCTTTGACAGGGGCAAGAGGCTGAGTTTGGAACTCCATTTGATGTTCATATTCTTCTGAGTGCAGGACTGTTACAAGATCCAGACAGGGGCCATTGGATAGCGTGATGTTATGACCTACTCAGGTGACTGGGTACTAGCCTGGTGCTTTGCATCAGCTATCTTCAGTCCCAGCCCGGCATATAAAGGAAAGGGTAAGCATGAAGTAGGAGGCAGGCCAGCCATACTGAGAATGTATTAGGACTGCTAAGCCAGGGCAGCATGCAATTGTGTCATGGAATATTAAGTGTCAGGGCAGGAAAGGAGCCGTGTACTGACTGAAGGAAGACTGTTGTGCTAAGGGTTTGCCATATAATTTTGTCTTTTTAACAGTTTTAGGAGGTAGTATCATTTTCATCACAGGATGATGTACCAAGTGATTAAGTCACTTCACCAAGATCACAGGATTAAATGGCAGAACTCAGATTGGTGTCCAGGCATGGAGTGGAGCTGGCTCAAGAATGTTCTACATATGCTGCAGGTACCAGAGCTGGACAGGTAGGGATGCCGAAGGAGCCCAGTTGATACCACCAAGATCTCTAGATGCCAGATAAGGAGTCACAGAATTGGATTTGCTTTAGAATGTTATTTCCTTGGTATCTTCCCATTCCTCCCTTGTGAAGTGGGACTGTTTACTCTGTGTCATCATATATTGGAAGTATATAAGCTGTCTCTTGATTTATAGGGGTTCATAGATTACCGTGGGTTTTGGAAGAGACCTTGGACTTTGGAACAGTGTTGGGACTGTTAAAGACTAGGAAGAAACTAGTCATGAACCAGGGTAAAGCTCACTGGTCTATGGGACTTCCAGCAGCTTCAGCAGAAGCTTCAAACTTAAGGCAAGGGAACAGATCTGACTGCAGTTTAGGTCTGCAGGTTCTCCAGAAGTTCCCTATCTTACACCAGCTTCAGTAGACCCAGTGTAGAGAGCAGATCTGAGCTGGAGTAAGGCCTGTTGGCACTTGGGAAGTTCCAGAACTCACAGCAAAAGCTGCAGACCCAGGCAAGAGGCACCGACTGGCATGGGACAGCACGCGATCCAAATAGGAAGACGTGAGGTGGAGTCTCTGGTCCTAAATATTAATCCCACAGAGTAAGATGATACCTCAACCTTACTGTAACTCAGCCCTCTCCTGAGCACTGTAAATTCCATCGCTCAATAAAGGGGATTTGAACGTAAAAACATCAAATACGAAAGAAAGAAAAATTTAACCAGTATCAATTCTAGATGGGCGGCAAGTCCCAGCACAGAAACAGAAACATGAAAAATCAAGATAATATGTTTTCTTTAAAGATTACTAATTCTACAGTACTGGCTGCTAGTAGGAATGATTTGTCAGAACTTAAAAAGAATTTAAAAGAATAGTTATAACTATGTTCAAACAACTTACAGAATTCATGAATGTACTCCTAAGAGAACAACAACAAGCTAAATGAAATAATGAAGTCATTCTAAGAAATGAATGTTGACTTCAGTAAAAAGAACTGCTGAAGAAAAACCAAACTGAAATGATGCTGGAAATGAAAAACGCTGTAAGCCAAACTAAAAACTCAGTGGAAATCTTCAACAACAGAATAGATCATGTAGGAAAGAGTATGAGAGTGGAAGACACAGTATAAGAATTGGATCAAACAGTTAAGGTCAATGAGGAACTTTTTAAAAAGTGAACAGAACATGTGAAAGCTTTGGGATACCATAACTGGACATCATAGTTCAAAGATTGGACTATGAGCATAAAATACTATATCAAAAGCTTAAAAATATTTTTCTTTAAAAATTTATTATTTTATGTATGTGTGGATGTTTTGCTTGCATGTCTGTGTATTCTATGTGTCAGTGCTCACAGAAGCTAGAACAGGGCATTGGGCCCCCTGGAACTGGAGTCACAGATAATTGTATGCCACAGTGTGCATGCTAGAGATAAAATCCTGGTCATCTGGAAGAGAAGCCAGTGCTCTTAAGGTCTAAGCCATTTCTCAGGCTCTATACAGAAAATATTTTCAATAAAATAGAAGGCAATTCCCCAAATTTAGAGAAAGAGATAGATGCCAAGTTAGATACAAGAAGCCTACAGAATACTAAATAGGTAGGATAAGAAAATAAACCTCAACAACATAATTTAGTTAGAACACAAAAACACAGGCAAAAGAAAGGATATTGAAAGCTCCAAAGGGAAGGGTCAAGTCACCTATAAAGGCAGGCCCATCAGAATGACACATGATTATTTTTCAGAGACATTTTAAAGCCCGAGGGGCCCCCAAAAGGATATTCTGAAAGAGAGCTCTGAAAGGACACAACTGTAAAAACAGACTATTATCAAGCAAAACTATCTACTAAAATTGAAGAAGATATAAAAACCTTTCATATTTAAAATAGTCTAAAGAGGGGCTGGAGATATGGCTCAGTGGTTAAGAGAACTGTCTACTCTTCCAAAGGACCTGGATTCAATTCCCAGCACCCACATGGCAGCTCAAAACTGTCTGTAACTGTCAGTTCCAAGGAACCTGACTTTTCGCAGTAATGCACATAAAAGTAAATAAATTATTTAAATAATAGTCTAAAGAAATTTGTGACCACTAAGGCAGCTCTACAGAGGGTACTTGAAGGAATGCTTCATTCTTAAGTATAAAAATGACAAAGATGTCATAGGACTAAATAATCACAAGCAAACTAAATTGATGTAACAGAAATCAATATACTGTCAATAATAACTATTTTATTCTTCAATAAAAAGACACAGACTGGGGCTAGAGAGATGGTTCAGTGGTTAAGAGCACTCTCGGCACTTCCAGAGGACCTGAGTTCAATTCCCAGCAACCACATGATTCACAACCATTATACTGGGGTCTGATGCCCTCTTCTGGCATGCAGGTGTACATGTATTCAAGAGTACTCATATACATAAAATAAATAAATGAAAAAAGTTTAAAAGACACAGATTGGATAAGCAGACTAAATTAGAAGTCAGGATTCCTTTTTTTTTTTTTTTTATGCCTCCAACAAATACATCTCACCAGCAAAGACAGACACCACCTTAGTCTAAAGGGGTATGAAAAGGTATTCCAAGCAAATGGAACTAAGAAACAAGTAGGCATAGCTAACCTAGTATCTGACAAAATAAACTTCAAACCAAAGAGAAATAAGGAAGTTCACTCCATCCTCATGAATTGAGCACTCCCATTAAGCAGACATTATAGCTGGACATACTGGTGCATCCCTTGATTCCTAGTACTCAGGAGGCAAAGGCAAACAGATTTCTGAGTTGGAGGCTAGCCTGGGCTACACAGAGACCTTGTCTCAGAATATATATATCAAATATGGGCAAACATACTTTCATAAAACCCTTAGCTGTAAAGCCACAGAGTAAGCCTACTTTAGTGATGCTGGGTGACTTCAGTACCTCACTCTCACCAGTAGACAGGTCGTCTGGACAAAAACACTAGAGCTGCGCGCCACCATAGATACAATGGATGTAACATATTTATAGAGCGTTCTCCCAAACTAACCACATTTAAAGATGCAAAGCAAGTCTCAACAACTATAAGAAAATTGAAATAGCATCCTGTATTTTATCTGACTAAAATGGAATAAAGCTGGACAGTAAGAGCAATAGAAAGTACACAAACTCATGGAAATTAAATAATGTACTACTCTATGATGATGGATAAATGATGGAATCAAGAAGGAAACTTAAAAAGTTCCTCGAATTGGGTGAAAATGAAGACACAATATATCAAAATCTATGGGACACAACAAAGACAGTCCCTAAGGAGACATATTAGTGGTAAATGTCTATATCAAAGCATTTTCAGAACTCTTAAAATAAATTGGTAGACCTTAAAGCCTTAGAAAAGCAAGAAACCAAACCCCTAGAGGAGAAGAAATAATCAAAAGCAGGGCAGAAATCAATGAAATATATTTTTTTAATTACAAAAAATGAAGAGGATGCTCTTTGAAAACAAACAAAATTGACAGACTCTTAAAACCAAAAGACCTAAATTAATAAAACTGAAAGGTGAAAAGGAAGATATCACAACAGATACCAGTGAAATTCAGAAAACCATGGAGACAGACCCTAACAATCTATGGTATTCCCCCCCCCCCCTGCCCCAAGACAGGGTTTCTCTATATAGCTCTGGCTGTCCTGGAACTCCAGTGTAGACCACGCTGACGTTCAACTCACAGAGATTTACCTTCAGAGTGCTGGGATTGTACCATCCTGCCTGGGATGTCCCAAACATTTTATGAAGCCAGTTATTCTGATACTAAAATCAAATAAATACAGCATATGTGTGCAAGCACACATATTAAGAATGACTTCCCTGGGATAAAAAAAATGAATAAACTGTATTTAATACAAAAAAGGAACGACTTCCCTAATAAATAGAACTACAAAAATCAGTAAAATATAAAAGCATTCGTCATAACCATTTTGACTATTCCAATGATCAGAGATGATGCAACATACATAAATTAATTCATAATATAAATGGACCAAAACCAGAAATCACACGGAAGTCATAAAAAATAAAAAAAATTTAAAAAATGCCTTCAACAATACCCAACATCCCTTCAAGATCAGAGTCATGGAAAGGCTAGATATGGAGCATATGTCAATATAATAAAAACTATGTATAGTTATAGCCGACATCATACTAGAGAAAACTCAGTGTATTTCCACTAAGATCAGGAATAAGACACTCTTTCCACTTCTATTCCATACAGTGCTTGAAGACAGAATACAAGAAAAGGAATACCAATAGGAAAAGTATCTGCTTTTGCAGATGATACCAGTTCTATACATTAGAGGTCCTAAAGAATCCACAAAAAAATTCTTGGAGCTGATAATCATGTTCAGCAAAGTGACGCACAGAACCTGTGAATAAACTTAACCAAGAATATTAAAGACCTCTATAGTGAAAGTTTTAAGACACTGAAGAAAGAAATTAAGGAATACATTAGAAGACAGAAAGAGACACTCATACTCATGATCAGAAGAATATCTGACCACCCTTAGAGGTCTAGAAATGTATATGGAAGCACAAACAGCCAGCCAAAACACTCTTGATCGAAAAGACTACTGCAGAAGGTAACAACACACATGATTTCAAATTATACTAGAGCAATATTAACAAAAGCAGCATGATACTGGCACAAAACACACACATAGATCAAGGGAATAGAATTGAGGACCAAGATACAAGTCCATGCAACTACAGTTAACCTGAATTTTTACAAAGATTCCAAAAATATACACTAAAGAAAAAGAAAGCATCTTTAAAATGCCAGGAAAACTGATACAGAAATGAAATAAATTAGACCCTTCTCTCTATGTACAAGCTCAACAACAAATGAATCAAGAACCTTAACATAAGACCTGATACCCTGAACATGCTAGAGAAAAAGTACATGCTTCAACTTACAGGTGCATGGAAGAACTTTCTGAATAAGATTGTGATCACACAGGAAATATGACCAACTACTGAAAAATGGGATCTCATCAAACTAAAGAAACGGAAGTGTGTGGACAGATGATCTACAGAATGGGAGAAAATCTTTGCCAGTTATTCATGTAACAGAGGACATGTAACAATATATGAAGAACTAAAAAGGCTAAACATGTCAGGCAGTAGTGGCACATACTTTTAATCCCAGCACTTGGGAGGCAGAAGTGGGCGGATCTCCAAATTCAAGGACAGTCAAGATTACATAGTCAGACACTGTCTCAAAAACAAACAAATGAATATAAAGAGTAAAATAGATACATACTAAAAACAAAAATTCAATGGAAAAAGATGGCCTGAGGGACTGAACAATTTCTACCAATTTTGGATTATCTCTAGGACTGGTGATGCTGCTCTGATCCAGTTCTTACCTTGAAGCATGACATCTTGGCTTCCATTCCTAGTGCATGTGTCCATGTATACATGCATGTGAGCCATTTTGGCTTTACCATTTCCTCTTAGCCATCCATGTTTTTGTTTTTGCATCCTTGGCTATCCTGAAATTCACTTTGTACAACAGGCTAGCTTTGAACTCAGAAATCCACCTCCCTCTACCTCTTGAATGCTGGGATTAAAGGTGTTTGCCACCACTGGTTCATGTGCCATAAATTCACTTATTTCTTCTATGGGTAGCTCTATATAGGATATTTTGTTTCACTTTTTTTTTTCTTTTGAAGTTTCATTTGAAACTTAATAATTTTTCATCTTTTTCTTCACAATGTTTTAATTGTGTGCATTTGTCATCATGTGTGCATTTAGATTTTATAACTCAACCCTCTCCTGTTGAGACAGGATCTCTGTACAAAGCTCTGGCTGTCTTGTTAACTATGTAGGCCAGGATGGCCTTGAATTCAGAGATCCACCTCTTTCTGCCTTCTGAGTGCACCACTTTGCCTGATTTAGAACCACTATCTTAAGCTTCTTACCTATCAACTCATTATCTACCTTTCTTGGGTTTCCATAGATTAAAATTTCTCCTAAAGCTGCATCTTTCTTTCTTTTTGGCATAGGCTGTGAAAATCCGACTGGGTGCCAAAACTGATTTTTACTTGATTAAAAGTGTTTGGGGGCAAGCAGTAAGGTTAGTTTGATCCAAGGTGTTTTTGGTTTTATTCTGCCAGTGTTAACCCCTCTATTGGGTGATGCCCTTCTGAGGACTTCCGGTGCCCTGAGTGCAGGAGCAAAAGACAAGAAAAGCCAAATTCCTATGCTTAAAAAACAGGCCACACTAGGAACTTTCATCTGTAATAACCCATGGTGCCTTACACAAATGACCTGTTTCTAAAAGCCAAGTGCGGTGGTGCATGCTTTTAACCCCAGTATTTGGGAGGCAAGGAAGGGGCAGGTAGCCTTCTCTTGAGTTGGAGGCCAGCCTGGTCTACAGAGGTGGTTCCAGGACAGCCAATGGTACACAGAGAAACCCTGTCTTGAAAACCAAAAAAATGGCTGGCTCCAGAAAGTAGCTTATATTGTATTTAGTACTCAAGTAGCCAAAGTGAAAGGATGGTTGTCTATGTACCAAAATATGCACCTCATACAAACAGCCCTTGAGGTAAGCCCAAGCACTTGTTACTTGACTGCTCTAAAGAACCTCTACTTCCAGCCAGGCATGGTGAAACATGCCTGTAGTCCCATCACTCAGGGAGGCAGAGGCAGGCTGATCTCTTTGAGTTCAAGGACAGCTTGGTCTACAAAGTGAGTCCACAACAGCCAAGATTTTACAAAGAAACCCTGTCTCAACTCCTATCCACCCCCCCCCCCGCCGATTAAAAAAAAAAAACTGAAACAACAAAAAAATCTACTTCCTAGTGGCTTGTCTTGCCTGCTGCTTTCTAATTGTATGTAAGTATATTTTGTTTGTCCATACCTTTGAAAACTGTTTTACGACTTGGCACCAGTCTTCCATACACCATTGTACATGGGACTTCACATTTCCCTGCTTAAAAAAAATGTTGGAAAAGCCTTACTGTTTTCTGGTGATCCACTGCCTAGACTCATGTAATATGTGCAAATGAAGCCCTTGGTGGCTCTTAGTTTGTCTCATCTCTAGAACCTCAGCCACAGTAGTAGCCTGTCTTTCTCCACCCATGGACTCCATATTGGTTTCAACAGTACTAGTATCTGGAAACTGCCTACGGTGTTCTTGGTGTCCTCCAAGAGTGCACCAAGTTTCCTTGTCTTGTCAGTCACGTGCTACCCCTATGAAAACATAGTATGGCAGGAGGAGTCTCTGTAAGCTGGTCCCCAAGAGGGCCCCTCTTCAGTGTATGTATGAGCATGTTTCGCCAAGTAGCCAAAATTTTCATTCATCTCTGAACAAGTATCACATTCACCATGGAGGCAGGTCCGGAAGAGTGCTAGCCTGGGACTGCAAAGACATGAAGGAATTTTCGTTGACACCTGGGGACAACTTATGAGGATTCATGTTTAAAACAGACAAATTTTATGCATGATTGCTTCTGCTTTTCACTGCCACAAATATACTGTCAAGCATGTTGTCAAAACCTATAGTGCCAACCCAGGAGCTATTCAGTCCAGGTAATGGAAATGTATTTAATCTTAAAACAAGCAAAAGAACAATAAAACTCTTGTAGGCTGATATCGTAGGTAGACATTGCTGCTACTTTCACTATCTTTCCCCACCACCTGTTAAATGTTTTTGTTTTTTTTTAAAATCCTTTTAGAAAACAAAATTTGCTGTCATGTTTTGTGGAGTGCAGGACCACTGAACAGCTCGTTGCTTCTTGGATTTGGGGTTTGTTACATACTCACCATAGAAAGTCCCTGTCTTAGAGAACAGGAAACTTCCCAAACTACTTAATCCAAAAGGCCCCAAGTTAGCAGTGGTATTGCTATTCAAAGCTGCATTCTGAATGTACCACCTCAAGCCATGAAGTGCAGATACTGACCCTTGCCATCTAAAGACAATCCTTACTCAAACCTGCTCGGCAGTGACAAAAGCAAGATGGACTTAAGGGTATCAGAAACAAAGTGTCCATGCCTTTTCAGCTTGTTTCAGTGTTTGGTTCACTATAGTGGCATGGGTGTAAGCAGTGGTCTGAATGGGAAGGGCTCCTACTAGGCTCATATTTGAATACTATCTCCAGTGGGTGGAACTCTTCCAGGATTAGGAGGTACGGCCTTGCTGGACAGCTGTGCTGTGGCGGAAGGGTTTGAGGCTTCGAAAGACTAGCGCCATTCCTAGTGTCTCTTCAGCTCCAGTGTCACCCCTACCTGCCTGCTACCACGCTTCCCGCCATGACGGTCAAGAGATTCTAACCCTCTGAGACCATGAGCTCCAACTTAAACACATTCTTCTGCAAGCTGCCTTGGTCATTGTGTCTTAACATAATAGAAAAGTAACTATGACAGTATATAAAGTTCAATGAAAAAAATTCCAGTTGATTTTTCTTTCCAGCTGTTACCTTATTTCAGATTTATATTAAGTAAAAGAAGTAGTCAAACATGCCTGCTCATAGGCTCTGGCTGGAAGTCTTCAGCCTCCCTAGGCCAATGCCCACTTTTGAGTTTTGATCGCCCAACTTAAAGTGGAATGACCACCCTGCTGAGCTGCAGGTATCCTGCAGCCTCTACAGAACGGAAAGGGTTGCCCTCAGAAATCCTTCATCCCCTACTCTGCCCTCTCCACCAACTGGGACCACAGGCTTCTGTCTGCTACTTTTTGTTCATCACCCTTGATGACAGAGCCAAAGAAACTTGAGGTTTCTAGGGACACTGGAAGTTCATTCCTGGCAGTGAACACCACATGGCTAGGAAGCATGAGGAACTGGTCTGCAGCACACCACTATGGATCTGTAAGTGCTCAAGAGCTGAGGGATAGGTTCTGAAAGTATCTGGGACCCAACATGGTACTTGCTGTTGGGCCACCGAGGTTTTCCCATCACCATTATAGTGCCAACAGTTCTGCTGATGCTACATCTGGAGACCCTGGGTTCCTCTTGGCAGGTGGCTTGGCTCCAGTGGAAGAAGACGACAGTGTCTGGGGTCTCCTGGGAGGCAGTCCCAATGCTGGGTCTCTAACCATTTCCCCAACCAGGAGACAATGCCAGCATCCCTGGGAATAGAACCAGAATCTCTGCCCTTTCAAGAACACTGTTCATCAAGGTCTCAGCCCTGCCTGCTTTCTATCTATCCCAGGAACACAGGGATGTGCTGCTTTCTAACCTGGAAAACAAAAGAAAAGAAGGCAACTTATTTCATACCTGTCCTAGGTACTGACTCACTTCCTGTTCTTTGGTGCAAAATCTTCAGAAAGCTAGGACCTACTGTGCCCTCCCTCCCACAGCTGTTCCACTGGCTTGTCAGTGTCACTCTGGGTCTGATGAGCTTCCCACCTCAGGTCTCAGTCATCTTCTCTAGATGCTGGATTCCTTATAGCTGGAAAAATATGAGCCACACAGTGTACTGAGGTGAGCGGAAACTAGATGACAACCCAGAAGCAACTGTGTGAGCTTTCTGTTAATTGTCTAGAGGAACAAAGATGGGACTAACCGAGCCAGGGTTACTCTTTCACTTTTCAGTATCATTTACTTTGTTCCGAATTTAAACCCAAGTAAGCATTCCTATTTTTTATTTTACTAGATTCGAATACTTCTTCCCAAAATGTGGACAGGTACCTGCATTCAAGGCCATAGGTAACCCTCTGCTCCATGTTTCGAAGGCTCAGTCTCTATTCCATGTCCCAGTGACCTGGATAGAAGCCACAACCCTATCTTGCAGCTTCCTGGTACTTCTTGGCATGAGCACATGAAGCCTAATCATTTGGTTCACGGTTGTGTTCTGCTGACTTCTCTTTTCTGGTACCTTTACTAGCCTGGTGTCCAGAAGACAAATGAGGTTACTATGAACTCTGAGATGTAGGGACACCAGGAAGTGACTTTGGGGTTGGTGGCCTTGGCTCCCTGGGAACAAGTATCACCCATTTGACACCTCCCACCACACCCATCATCCCCAGCAGAAAGCAACCAGACTGCGTCTCCTGCTGTACTAATGTATTCCATCTTTCAAAAAGAAAGACATGATTTTAATATTACTTAACAATATGTTAAAAAAGTAGCCAGGCAGGCCTCCGTGTTAATACGGTTGTACGCTCTAGAACAGACTTGATGGTGTGAGTACTGGGTGGGTTTCTTGTTTTTAACGTTCTCATTCTGCAAGGGGTCTTACACAAGCTGGCTACAAGTCAGGGGATCAAACACAAACAGCGCAACGTGTACACTCGGAAACAGTAGATTGTGAAAGAAGACAAAGGAGGCCTGCCCGCCCAGCCCGCCTTGGGTGGGACACAGGGCACATGGGAGCTGAGGGATGGCTGACACCCTGGCGGGGACAGATGACAGGACAGGGCGAGATGCAGAGGCGACAGAGCCACGTGGATGATGCAAACTCGTCTCTGGCCACGGCCCAGGCCTCTGAGGCCGTGGTGGTGGAGGAACTGGCGGGAACTACTGTTCCATTCCAACAGCACAGAGCTACAATCAAAGAAGTCTCACTCACAGACTACACGCACACAAGCTAACAACGCAGGTCGAGCAGCAAGTTCTCGGTCTGGGGGTCTCAGGCCATGGCATCCCACCCTACACACCCTGGGTGGGTACCAAAGCTCTGGGGAGCCAGTGAGGGGCTTGGCTCTTGAGTGGCGCAGCCCAGCTGCCTCCCACATATCCCTCTCCAGGCAGTCCTCATTCAGTGGGCAGCAAAGGTGGCTTTCTTCAAGCTAAAGTTGGACCAGTTGATGGATAGCCTTTGTCGGTTCTGTCTAGCGGAGTCCAAGCAGAACCTGCCAAAACAAAAAAAGCAAATTGTCACAAGACAGAGCCAAATACCCAGTCTGGCAACTACTACCACACCAACCTCTGATTCTTGCTAGTAAGTCACTGGAGAAGCTCAGTGAGGTTTGAGGTCAAAAGTCTCCATGTTTGGAGGAGTGGTCCCATCTTCAGGACACTGGCCAACTAAGTGGCTTGTATATTTTCTGGTGCTGTTATTTGATACTGTGTTTAGGTGACAGACAATATAGTATAAGAAAAGCAGCATTTACTGTAGGAGAGGGACAGAGTGTATTACTAAAGGGCTCAAGGAAACTTCTCTCAGGTGATCATCTGAGAGCAGCTGACATCAGTCACTACTCTGCCCGAGAAAAGGGCTAGGGTTCCACTACCTCCCTGTCTCAGAGACTCCTAGGGACTGATGTAGATTCTGATGCTCTGTCTAAGCCACTACCTAAGTCACAGCCTGCTTCCCAGCAGGAGGGTGGAACTGTTGGGCAACATAAGGTCAGAGGCCACCTCACAAGAGGCAGGACTCCAGTACAGTCCTGCAGCAGATCTTCCTATGATACATAACTCGCAGTCTTGGTCAATAGCATGAGCTCACTCACTCAAAACAACAAATGTGTTCAGGGTGAGAAGCCACTGGCTGGCTCAGCCTCCACAGCAGCCATGAGTCTCAGGAAGGAAGACATGTTATGGTCACAATGGCTGGGTATGCAGGAAAGCCACAACTAGGGTCACAGGCAGATAACCACTTGACAAGGACTTTGTGTCACAGGAGCTGCTAGAAAAAGCAGACTGCTAAGCTTAAAGATGAAGTTGCACAAAACTTCTGTAACTGACCAGAAGTGCTACAAGCTTTGTAGGTCCGATAGTCTGTGGTAATCCTGCACACTGCCTTGATGACACACAGGCAACCATGGCCACATAGACTCAGCAGATGTCTCTGATGTGCATGTGAAACAACATTTAGAGAGTAAAACCCAAAATCTGTATAATTTTTGTGTGTTCAAAACTGTTTCCAACTGCTTCAATGTACAAATTCTTTTAGCTCATGAGGGTGGGTCTGGCCCATTGCCCGCAGCAAGTGGGTTGCATCAAGGACATCAGCTAAGTCTATGTGTCAAGTGGCAGTTTTAGCCTGTCTTAATTATTCACAAAATAAGAATTTACTATGACGAGAAAGGTTACAATACTCTGCCCTCCACTCCATCCAAGGAGGCATTTCCTTTGAAATGAAGGCCTTCAAGCTTGAACCACCTGCCAGCTCCGTGCTTTGAGCCACAGGCACTAAATAGCTTCAGAAAAAGAACACCCTTTGGGGATGGAGGGATGGCCCAGTAGTTAAGAATGCATAACAAAGATACACATATGTGTGGTGAGCCGTGTGAGCGTCATAGCTGCTTTGTCGGCTGTTTGAAATGCTAGTCTCAGCACAGGAAGACAGGTTTTTTCCAGGCCTTCCCTTGGAGACAGGGAAGGATTTGCAAGTCCATTCGCCTTTTGTTTAGTGACAGCAGGTGGGAGAGCTTGTTTGAAGTCTCAACTCTGCCTCACTTCCTTGTAAAAATTAACCCCTTGTGTAAACTGTTTGTATAAATAAAGAAGGC
>CM053765.1:90145148-90225305 GCA_028658305.1 Pachyuromys duprasi
CATTGCAGTCAGCCCTGAGGAGACAGGATAAGCTGGGGTTGGATGGAAGGGAAGGAGGTCCTCCCCTGTTGGTGGACTTGGAGGGGGCGGGGAGGAGGGAGATGAGGGAGGGAGTGGGAGGGTAGGAGGGAATGAGGGAGGGGGCTACGCCTGGGATTCAAAGTACCTAACCTGTGATTGAGATAAAAATAAATAAATTTAAAAAAAGAAAAAAAAAGAGCATTGCCTATTGTTCCAGAGGGTCTGAGTTTGAGTCCCTGCACCCACATGGCAGCTAAAAAATTAACTTCAGTTCCAGGGGATTCAACAACCTCTCCTGGCCTTTATAGGGACTGCATGCATATAGTGCACAGACACACATGTAGACAAATATCCATATATATAGGAAAAAACTCCAAAACATAATGTGTCCTTCTGGTCTTCATGTGGTTAAGACAGGATTTTACTATGTAGCTTATGCTTGTCTGGAACTTGTGATCTTGCCTCAGCTCCACAAGCACTAAGGATTACAAGTCTATGACATATGCTGCTTAAAGTAATTTTTGCCTCCCGTTATTCATACAGTAAATGAAGCATCCTTGAATATGGTCCTAATCACATTTGCCACCAGAAAGCTGCCATATCTTCAACATTACTTTTCTCCTTAGAGAAGACTATGTTAGTATACTCAAATGCCACCTGTACAGAAGAGTCATCTACAAGGCTTCCAAGAACATAGGTGGCTAGAATCAGAAGCAGCAGGTTGGGGAGGGCCCAGGTTCTTACATGAGGCTGCTGATTAAGGCCAACCAAGAGAACTACCACTATCAACTGTTCTTTGAACATATAGACAATGAAAGAAGTGAGAGGTGAGTGAGGATAAGACGTGTACACAAGAGCAAGGGTATGGGTGGCATGAGGTAGGGGATAGGGTGGGTCTGTTTGCTATTTGGCTTGTTGCTGACATTCACCCAGGGTAACAAAAATGATATAGGAGAGTCACAGGAACAGGGAAAAACCAGATACGCTTGGCAAACAGGAACCCTCCAATGTCCTGACATGCAGGCCTTATGTTACCTTTTGAAATATTCCACCTCCCGCTCGGTCTCATCCATATCCACACTGTCCAGGTCGATGTCTTTAGGCAGGAAAACATCATCTGTAAAGTGAAGGAAAGGAGACACATTACATTATCAGAGTAGCCATCTCACCAAAATAAACACAAAGTGTATGACAAGATTCTGCAAAAGGACAGGAGGGCAGATTGTTCTTGTAACTACCTAGAGCCTCACTCATCTGCTGAACAAAGCCATTACTGCTTCAAGGTCCCATCACCAAGATCTGCCAGAAGGAAGCTCAACTCAGAACTTAGGCCTTTCCAAAACAAAAGCACAGCCCTGCTTCACCCTCCAGGGTACCAGAGGGTCATTGGTTGAAGGACATTCTACTTCCCAGAATCTCAGCCAAGTCTGAGAATTTCGACTTTTCTTCCCTGTTGTGCCAGGTCTGACTGGACATTGAGCCCTTTCCCCAAGCCTGGCTCAAGGTTCCAGGTATGCAGTATCACTGAAAATGAAAAGGTAGAGGGAGCTCATGTCTTTGTTAAAAGTGAACCTTGGTCTCCCCAAAACCCACATCACCGTACTTCTATAATGGGATATTTTCAGTGTCATAATTAGGGCACATCTCACTAGCCTAACAGTAGCTGCCATTGTGCAAATTCACAAAAATTAAAGTACCAAGGACCTGGGGATGTCCATTTGAAAAGCAACAAGTTCTAGGAGAGGGCCTCAGAAAGAATGAAAGACAAGATTCAAAGGAAAGGTAGCCAATGATTCACAGCAGGGTCTCCACACACCTGCAAAGGGCTGCACTCCAACACAGACACTACATTTGAAGATTCAAGAAGTAGTAATGAAAAGCACAGAAAGAAGGTGGTATGGCAGCAAATGCCTGTTATCCTAGTCATTACATCCTGGCTACACAAAAACCTACTTTAAGTGGGAAAAAAAGAAAAACAGGCTAGTGAGTTGGCTTATCACCTAAAAGCACTTGCTGCCAAGTTCTGACTAGCTCAGTTGGATTCTTGCATCACATTTTTTTGAAGTTTTTTTTTTTTTTTTAATGTCTGAGTGCTCTGTCTGCATGTGCACCTGTATACCTGCACGCCAGAAGAGGGATCAGATCCCTTTACAGATGGTTATGAGTCACCATGTGGTTGCTGGGAATTGAACTCAGGATCTCTGGAAGAGCAGCCAGTGCTCTTAACAGTTGAGCCATCTTAGCAGCCTTTTCCTGCAACACATGTTGTAGTAGAGAACCAAATCCTGTGAATTACCTACTGATCTCCATTCTTGCATGGTAGCATGAATATGTGTCCCCACAACAAACAAGTAAATATAAAATAATAGTAATAAAGAAGCAAAAGCAAAGACAAACATACACACATAAACCAGAAGTCAACAGAACTCTGGCCATGTCTGGGGAAGGCACAATAATGACGTTGTAGGTATGTGATGAATGAAGTTCAGCAGCCTTTTCAGAGTCTTGGGAGAAGGGCAACCATAACTGCACAAACACACACACATATACTGAGCACATCAGTGCAGGTGTAGTACTAGAGGGTCTACCATATGCTTTCCTAATTCGAATACAGCAAAATAATTAAAAGCAGTTACAAAAGGGGAACTTACAAACCCATGAATATGAAGACAATAAAGTAACAACAAACAGAACATCAATCAAAGAACGTAATTACCACAGATAAGTAGTAATGATGACAGGAATTTAAGATTGGTTTAATGTTAGGAGACTAAAACAATAACACTATTATGAATGGGCCTGAGAAGAAAAATCATAACTACCTCTGAAGGTTCAAGAAAAAAAAAAACTTGACAAAATTCAACACCCATTCTTCATAAAAGCACTGCAGACACTGGGCCCTGTCCTAGCATTAAATGGAATGGTGGAACTTCAGCCCTAGAGGCATCATCTAAGGTGAAAACATTACAACCATTTCAGGAAGAATATGATTCAGTAAGAAAACAACTAGAGGCCCAAGACTTGGGAAGAGTCTCTATGTTGTAGTGCACACACCTTTAATCGCAGTGCCTGGAGGAAGAGGCAGGCAGATCTCTGTGAGCTTGAGGCCATTCTGGTCTGCACAGTGAATTCCAGGCTACTCAGAACTACATAATGAGAACCTGTCTCAAACAAACAAACAAAAACCACCACCACCAACAACAAAACAATAGCCCCTGCCCTGCACCCAAACAAACAAGAACTCCAAAGGCTGAAGATATAGCTTAGCAGTTAGAAGCACTAGTTAGTCTTCCAGAGGACCCTGGTTTGATTCCCAGAATCCACATGGCAGCTCATCATCATTTGTAACTTTGGTTCCAGAGAAACCTGACACTCTTTTGGCACCCACAGGTACCAGGCATATATATGGAACACAGACATATAGGTAAAACATCCATATACACAAAAAATTAAAACCAAGCTGGGCATGGTCATAGATGACTTTAATCCTAGCTCTCAGGAGGGGAAGCCAAGGTAGTCAAATCTCTGAAGCCAGCTTGAGAAAAAAATACAGATTAGTAAAATTTAGACATAAAAAGGGTAACGACACTGTAAATGAATGAACTTTAGAAAATCTTTATCCCCCCCCCCCCGCCCCCGACAGGGTTTCTCTGTGTAGTCCTGGCTGTTCTGGAACTCACTTTGTAGATTAAGCTACCTCTGCCCCCTGGAGGTTCTGGGAATAAAGACGTGCACTACTTCTACCACCCCGCTGAATTTCAGAAAATCTTAAGGAGATATATATATATATATGTATATATATATATATATTTTTTTTAAAGGACACAGCTTTGCAGAAACATACTTTTATTTCATTCACTTATTTACTATTTATTTATACACTGTTCTGCCTGCACGGGTGTCTGTACACCAGAAGACAGCACTAGATCTCATTATAGATGGTTGTGAGCCACCATGTGGGTGCTGGGAATTGAACTCAGGATCTCTGGAAGTGCTCTTACCCTCTGAGCCGTCTCTCCAGCCCAAGGATATATTTTTAAAACTCCATTCCACTAAGTTGGAAAATGGAAAAGAAATGAATGGATTCCTAGATGTATACAACATGCTGAGACTAAATAAATGAAATAATTCAAACAGACCTATAACCAACTACAAGACTGAAACAGTAATAGTTTTCCACATTAGAAAGAACCCAGAAATAAATGGATTCACTGTAGAATTCTATCCAAATTTCAAAAAACTAATGCCAATACAATTTTAATTATTCCATAAAATAGAAAAAGGCTTCCAAACTCTAAGTCTAGTATCACCTTGATACCAAGACCAGATAAAGACATAAGAACAATAACCAAAGAAACTTATGAGCCAGGTATGGTGATACTACTTCTAGTTCTAGTACTTGGGAAGCAGAGGCAGGTGGATCTCTGAGTTCAAGGCCAGTGACGGTATACAGAGTAAGTTCTAAGACAGCCAGGGCCACACAGAGAAACTTGAAAATAAGCAAACAAATAAACAAAAATCCTGAAACAAATACAAACAAATTAAAAGAAAAAATGGGAAGAGCAGGGCTGGTATGTAGCTAGTTTGGTATAGGACTTGCCTACCATGAACAAAGCCCTAGGTTCAATCCCTACTACTGCATCAAGTGAAAATGGTAGCACACACCTTTAATTCTAGTACTTAGGAAGTGGAACCAGGAGGATCAGAAGTACAAGGTCAGCCTAAGCTACATAAGATAAGTTGGAGGACTGTCTTTAAAAAGGCAAAACAAAAACCAAACAGCAACAAGAGACAGAGACAGTGTGTGAGTGTGTGAGTGAGTGAGTGAGAGAGAGAGAGAGAGAGAGAGAGAGAGTGTGTGTGTGTGTGTGTATAGGGAGAGATTTCATCAGTCTCCCCTGTCTGAATAATACATGCTATACCTGCTCCAGTGACTGGGAAGAACAGTGAAACCATTTAGTAAAACAAAGAACGTGAAGTTCACACACACACACAAACACAATCAAGTTTCCCATAACCAACCAGTTAGGCTGCACTAGCTAACAGGACTGCAATTTGAATCACATATATGTTTAACAGTAAAATTTAAAAACTTAGAAACATTATATTTGGTAATAATTTAATGCATCAAAATACTATTTTCAACAAGTAATTAATATAAAATGTATTGTGGTAAAGGATGCAGCTCAGGAGCACAGTGCTTTTCTGACATGCACATGCCATGGGCTTTAACCCCAGCATTGGAAACGAAATACATTGAGATACTTTATCCATTTTAAAATTAAGGTCCAGAATACAGTATGCACTTCATGAGTTACAGTACCTTAGCCCACATTTCAACTCACTGTAAGACATACAGAAGAGCAGCAAAATAATAAAAATTAAAAAAAAAAATCTAACAGGTGAGAAAAGCTCCTTTAAAACCTGTAATATACAGTCTTCGAAAGTAACAGTTGAAAGCAGGAAAGACAGGAAAAGACATGAGGTCAGACACAGAGCTGGTGCATCTGAGAACCTGCAGCACAAGGGCAGCACTGGGGGCTGTAAGCACAGCATGCCTTGTAAATGTTTCAAGACAACTGTGCAACCATGTGGAAAACCAGTTAGAAAATGCTTACACAGTGAAGTGAACCCACACCTCATACCTAAGAACAACGCCCAAGGATGTTCAAGATCTACATGAGGAGAGGGAAAAGAAACCTCGTAACACTAGAAACGTGTCTTCCTCCTTAACCCTGGTGTCAGACTCCGAAGGAAGTAAGACTGGTAAAATGACTACATAAAAGCAAACAAGAAAACTTACACATCACTGAAAAACAGAGTAAACCAGGTCCATGGAAACTTAGAAACTGGGAGAAAATTTTGGCAGCACTGAACAGAGGTTAAAAGCTCATGTCCCTAATTTGTAAAGATTTCTTTAAAACTAAATAACAAAATTCTAGTTAAAAACAAAGAAACAAGATAAAGGCATGTGTTGGACAGTTTTACATCAGCTTGCTACAGGCTAGAGTCATTTTTGGAAGAGGGATCTCACTTAGAAAATGAGCCCTATCAGAATGGCCTGTGGGCAAGCTTATGTTGTGTTTTCTTGATTGATGTGAGAGGGCCCAGTTCACTGTGTGGATGGTGCTTCCCCTGGGGTAGTGGTCCTGGGTACTATAAGAAAGCAAGCTTCAGCAAGCCATGAGAAGCCAGGAAGCAGTACTCTTCTATGGCCTCTGCCTCAGTTCCTTCCTTGAGTTCTTGTCCTGACCTGCCTGGATGACAGACTACAAGCTTTAAGATGAAATAAATCCTTTTCTCCACAAGTTGCTTTTGGTCATGATGCTCTATCATAACAACAGAAACTTTAAATAAAACAAGATGTGGATAGAAAATGTATAAAAAAGCATACAAACAAACTTTCTATAAAAGTTTACTGAACTTACTGTAAATTAGATGAAAATCACTCTGAGAAGGAATTCCAGCTAACGTGTTGATTAAAGCTAAAAGGCCCAGCATGGTACTCCAGGCTGGGCTGCGTTGGGTAAGCAGCACACAGGTGGCTTGCAGAAGGGCCTCCTGAATGGCTGAGGGACTGTGGAGGCATCCCACAAAGTAGCTGTACACTTGCCATCTGACCAGCATTCCCTTTTCCGAGCAAGCAATCTAAAGCTAAACTTCTGGTCAGGAAGACAGATGTGGTCAGCATTACACCCAGCACTGTGTGAAATTATAAAGTTCTGGGAACAGTCCAATTAACTGCTCCCCAAAAGAGAATAGTTGAAGAGATTGCAGCATATTCCAAAGAACTGTGAAGAGCAATTTAAAGAACCAGAAAGAGTTCTTTGAACATAAATGAAATGCTTCTCAGATTAAACTAAGTTTATTAAGAAAAACTGGAAAGGCAAGAATATGCAGCATGTCACCTTTATATACAAAACAGGAAGTTCGTACTTCTCCAGAGTGTAAAAGAGAAAATTCTGCAACTACTTCAAAAATGTTCTAGACCTGTGTACGCCTGTAACCATGAGAACAAGTTCTTACTATCCAAGGACATGTGAGAACACACACTTTGCACTGGAGTAGCAAGAGCACTCACTGTGACATAGACATCAAAACTTACTATCAGATGGGAACCATCAACACAACTGTATTAGAAATGAGTGAACATAACCTCGGCTCAACATGACCCAGGATGTGAGGGATGTTACGGCAGCCACCTTCCTTACCCTCCAGTTCTATACCTGTGTATTCAACTAATCACAGATCAAAAACATGTAGAAAAAAACAATTGTGTGCTTTTTATAGCTCTTTAAGTCTAAAATTATTTAAAAATAATAACGTAGCAGCTATAAGTATTAGTATTGGTGGCAGTCACAGATGAGCAACACCCCACCTGCAGGACCTGATGAGAGCTCACACACAGACCACCACCAGCCAAGGCAGTTCCCCTGTAATCTTTATTTACCAATTGAACTGCTGGTTCTTTCTCCTTTCTTCTTCTTATTTTTTTTGTTCTTGCCCTTGGGCTGAGGAGAACTGGCCAGAATCAGCCTGCCATTCTGCAGGAGCTGGCTGGGGGTGGGTGGCTCAGGAGTGACAGTGTTCAGCTTCTCTTCTTTGCTGTGGCTCAGCTGCTTTTTGTTGTTGTTGTTGCTGTTGGCTTTCCTCTCCTCTCTCTTCTGCTCTGTGAGGAGAGCAAGGTCAACTACTTTAGGCTTTAACTCTGGCTGGGCCCGGGGCTTGGGCTGTACCTCTGTGGTTTTGGGAGGCTCTGTGGACTTCCTGGCTGACTCGTTGCTGGTCTTGCTGGTTTGCTTTAATTTTTGTTTGCTGTTTCCCTCCTTGTGATGATGCATCATGTCCAAGAGAAACGCAAGAGGCTCATGCTGCTTCCCATTGACTTCCTTGGACAGCAGAAGCTTGGAGTCTCTGGGGTCCACAGGGTCTGTAGCATCCCCATTGGCTCCAGGCCTGGGCTCTGAGTGGTTCATGTGTCTGGAAGGGGAGTGAGATGAGGTTTCTGGTTCTTCAGTTTGTTCTACTGAGCCATTGTGGATGTTTTCAGAGTTAGAGATAGACTCTGTTGCTGCCTGGAAATTTCTAGCAAGCATGTCCAACTTGGAACAGTCTTTACTTGGCCGTTCCTTTTTCTTCTTTTTTGCAGCTCTTAACTTCTGAAGCTCCTGAAGCCGCTGAAATTCCTCCTTGAAACGCTGCTCCTCATCTTCCTCTTCATCTTCCTCCTCCTCCCGCTGCTTTTGCTCCTCCTGATGATGCAGATGCTCCCGTGCCCTGGCCTCAGCTTCCAGGCGTGCCTTCTCTTCCAGCTGCCAATGAAAACAGAAGATGGCCTAAGACCATGGTAAGAACTCTAAAACAGGGCTGCTAAGGCAGGTAAAGGCACTTGCCACCAAGTCTAATGACTTGAATTTGATCCCTAAGACCCACATGGTGGAGAACCATCCCCTAAAAGTTGACCACTGACTTATACACAAATCATGATGCCCCCACCTCTCCATACAAATAAATGTAATTTAAAACATTACTCTAAAAACATGAGATACCAACCATATATTGAAAAATAAACTTTGAAATAGGCAGTAACAACTAAATATTTCAACATACCTATGTGTAATTATTTTACCCAAAAGAACTATTAGATTTCATCTATCTAACAAAGTATATGTTTACTTTACTAGGAATAGGGTGGCTAGCCTCTGACCAAGCAATACGTACTGGGAGCAGTCAAAGCAGCTGTCTTGCTGTGTGTACAGCACCCAGAAAACCAACTATCTCTTTGTATAAATGAGAAAGAATCACACAGCGTACTGACTGCATGAACTGACAAACTTAGCTGGCTAGGCAAGGGCTTAAGTTGAAACATGGACCTGCATAAATAAGATACACAAAAAAATGTGTCCAAAAATTTAAAAGTCCCTTCCTATGCTGGCAGACAAAGTCTCAATATCTGTTGAACTGCACAAGGGCAAAGGAGTTTCAGAAATATTCAGTATCACACAGCAAACTGGCCCCATTGCATTTCTGCTTTCCAACTTGATGGAAAGAAGTTTCACCAAGTGATGGTTTCGTTTTTGTTTTTTTTTTTTTTTAAATTGTGAGACCAAGTCCTCTCACAGCCCCAAACCTAAGCAAGTAGTGTCTACTTCTGGTAACATGCTATGCCCTCTGGGGAGGTGAAAATTACTCAGAAGTTTCCACCAAGGACAGCTGTGTAACCTTACCCTTTACAATGCTGTTGCTATGAACTGTCCTTTAAGTTGATGGGCCTGTGGGTCAAAACAGGAATGTGGGAGGTTTGGCTTGGAAAAACACATGTAGGCACTGTAGGCCAGAGCTCTGTTTCCTAGCAAAGGCATCTCTTCCCATCTATTCCACATCACAAGAGCTCTTCCTTTTGTCTCTGGAAGGAAGGTACCTACAAAAGTGGAGGCTCTGCTGTCCCATTGGCCAGGGCAGTCTGCGTAAAGTATACTACAGACTCACTCTGGAAGAAGACATAAAGTGAGAAAGCTTCTACTTCAGGCCATCTAAGACAGAAAAGGGGTTCTCAGAGAAGCCTACAGGGCAAGTATATCAAGCAGCCCTTGCCTTCTGTCACTTACCTTTCTCTGCTTGTGCCTTGCTCGTTTGGCTGCCCGACTACTACTAACTGGCTTGGCCTCTGAGCTGTTTATAAACTGTAACAAATCCTCCACTCTCCGATGGTCAACCACACCTTCCCGTTCTGAGATCTGCTCCATTTTCTTGGGTTGTTCTTCCTTCCTCTTGGTCAGCCGTAAACGAAGTTTTTCCCTCATTTCTGCATAATTTCTACTTGTTGGTGCAGCTGGAGGCTAAGGTAAAAATATACTAAATTAGGCCTCAAGTTTTAACAACTTTGAATGTAACAAATTTCAAAGCATATATCTAAAAATAATCATATATCAAAAATTACTTAAATACTTAATATATATTTATATAGTAATTATAATACTTAACATACACTTAAATGCTTAAATGTAATTATTATAAAACAAAAATAAAGAAACCATGTAACCTAAAAGCTGAGTTTTGGTAACTACCTTTCAATTGGTATACATTTGTGAAAATCTAGCAAAATATGTACAAATGGATTTTTTTAATCTGAAAAGCAATACACACATTTTTATGTCTATTTTTACTTAGTACAGTGGGATTATCACCCCCACTACCAGAGCTGGGGACTAAACCAAGGGCTTCATAATTGGCTGGGCAAGCATTCTATTACTGAGTATTAAGCTAAATCCCTAACTCGGGAATTATCTTCTGATGCTGATAAATCTCTGTACTGTATCTCTTCATCCTTTTCAGTGTTGAGAGAAGAACAAAAAGGAAAATAAATACCTGATTCTCAGTCCTACTGCCACCATCCTTACTAAGAACCACACACAGAACTCTCAGTACAGTGACACACGCCTGTAATCCCAGCACTCAGGGAGGCAGAGACAGGTAGATTGCTGTGAGTTCGAAGCCAGCCTAGTCTACAAAGTGAGTCCAGGACAGCCAAGGCTACACAGAGAAACCCTGTCTCAAAACAAAACAAAACAACCAATAAATACACAAACAAAAAAAACCACACACACTCAAATATATTTTTAGGAAATGGAGATAGAACAAAGGAAGTAAAACACATATATGCTCCCTCATTCCCTGGTTCCCCTCTCTAGGGACCATAGTTCCTGTTCTGGAGAGTTGTCCAAGTGTGTAGTATGCCAGTATGTTTTGTACTTTTACACTATCCACAAACTACATGAGCCAAATTATGGTGAGGTTTAGTTAACAATCTACTTCATTGACTACTTAAAATCTCATAAACAAATACAAAGATGCAGCAATAGACAGGCAGCTCAGTTCTATAAACACAGTACTGAGGAGGCCAAAGCATAAGAGATTCTGCAAGTTCAAGACCAGCCTGGCCACATAACTAGTTCCAGGTCAGCCTAGAATATGGAGAAAGACTCTGCCTCAAAAATAAAAAATCACTACCAACAACAAAAATACAGTGATAAGAGAAAACCTGGAGTAATGAAATCCTGTTTCTTTAGCGAAGTACAACCTGGAAGTGCCTATAAAAACTTATACATTTATACCGTTTGATCATATCACCCTGTTAGCCTCTCATCCTTCTTATACTTCCTCTAGACCCTTTATTCCTAACAAGTCCCCTTCTAATCCCACTCACATGACTTAAAAACAAACAAACAAAACAGCAACAACAATAACAACCCACCTTGGTTACTAGAGATATGGCTCAGTGGTAAAGAGCACTGATTTCTCTTCCGGAAGACTGGGGTTCGATTCCCAGCGTGTACACGGCAGCTCACAACTGTCTGTAACCCTAAGATCTGACGCCCTCACACAGACTGTCAGGTCACAGCACACCGGCCGTTGCACTTACCCCACCGTGTCCGAAGAACTCACAGTAGCAGCAGTCGCAGTACTTGCCCTCCTTCTGGTTGGTGGAAGTTGAGGTGCTGGAGCTGTGCTCGGAGCAGCTGTCCTCATCTGCACTCTCATCCCCATCATCCTGCTGCGGGTCATAGACACCATTCTCGCAGCGGTGGCCTTCACAGTCAGGGTCACTGCAAAACCACACACAGCTTATCAGCAAGCAGCCACCCTGGAGGCACTAATCGTTCCTCATGCCCACCTGCTGCTCTGCTCATTTTTCAGACCAAGGCAGCAAAGAGAGCGTCTGACTCTGGGGTCAGAGAATCATGTTCCGTCAGCCAAGACAGTGTAGTGACTGGGCTCAGTTAGGAGATATGGCAGATGTGTTCAGCAGTCACAACACACCTACAGTGCCACTGGATGAACACATGACTTTTCTGACTGCCTTGAGACCACTGGTTCCACAATGGGAATTATGAAGGACATGCTTTTAACAGGTAAGTTCAAAGGAACAGAAATGATCTTTAATTAAAAAAAAAAAAAACAAAAAACTACATCTTGTAAATTTTCTACAGAGTCTACCCAATGTATAGCAAATATAACTTCAAAAACAAGCAAGGCACACCACAACCTTAATGCCACCCACCCATGGAGGTTCCTGACCCCGGTCATGGCAGCTGGGCCATTGTTTTTTCTTCTGAAGAACTAAAGGCTGAGATTGAGACTGGAGCCTCTCCAAATGCACAGCGTTGGCTTCTGTTGCTGAGGTTTCTTTCCTCTGCACTGGACTTATTACCTGCCTTGGCCCACAGCACAGTCTGTAGCTATGTTAGTGGAGCATAGCTCCCAGCCCTTCTCACAGTGACCTGGGCTCTGTGGCTCACCTGCAGACACTGGGAGGGGCACTGATGGAACCATCTGTCGTGGAGGGCGGGGGTGCCACAGGGGTAGGACAGAAGCTCTTGCGTGTATCCACGAACCCAGGGGCTGTGGTTGCAGTTTTGGGGAATGATGGGGCAGCAAGGTTTGGAAGATGAGGTGTGGAGGCTGGAGAGAGTGCAGCAGGAGACAAGGCTGGGAGTGGGGCCAGGCCTGTGGGACTGTTCCTTGGAGCAGCAGGTGCTGAATGTCTGTGATCCTCTTTGTTAAGGCCATGAAAAACATCACCTACATGTAGAGATATAAGACAGACTGCCAGTGGCTGAAGAAAACAAACATTCATTGCCTTTAATTACATTTCTCCCCCCCCCCCTTTTTTTTGGGGGGGGGAGGTATGTGTGTTCAGACCTAGAGAAACTTTGAAAGAATAATTCAGAGTGCCATCTGTTCATTTTCAGCCTGACTAGTCTTATTTACTTTATTTCCCACATATACCAGATCTGGTCCTGACATCAGCTTGAGCTCTTGAGACCAGAGAGGGTTGCAGACAACCTGTGCACACCAGCATTCACAGGCCTGGAGCTCGAATTCCACATGTAATCTGAATCTGAGCTTCTAATTTTCATCACAGCTTCTCCAACTAATCCAGCTGCTGCTGAACTCTTGTTTTACAAGACAGCTCTAAGAAGCCAGCTGTCCACCACTGTGGCTTATCTTATCATACCTGGGTGAACTATTTCAGACTGAAATCTCATAATGGTAAGCTAGATGGAGATTAATGCCCTTTGTTCCATTTGAAATCTGCCAGGTTTATGGCTCCCAGAGTCCTCCAAAGGAGGTTTGCATAGTCATCCCATAGTAGGTGGGCCTCCAGGGAAATGTCATGTTCTTCATAATCCATGAAGGACTAGAGATGTGTGTGGTTCAATGATAGCATGTTTAATCAAGCAAGGGTAAAGATCTGGCTGACCACTCTAGTGTGTCCATGTTCTCCCCCACATAGATGTGGGGGTATCTATTTAGCTTGTTACTGTGGTACAAGCCTTGGAAGGATGAAGGGAGAGGCCAGCCTTGAGAGACTCTGTCTTATCTTCCACCTCCCCCAAACAAACACCCCCCCCTTTTGATTAATTCATCTAGGAGATAGGCCTGTGGGCATGCCTAGAGAGGATTATTCTGATTGTTTTAATTGATATGGGGAATTGTGAGTGGAACCATTTTCTGGACAGGTGAATCTGGACTATATACTCTGAAGACATTTTGCTGAGCATCTATGTATATTCATTGCTCCCTGCTTCCTGATTATGGATGCCATGTGACCAGTTGTTTCACTAATTTCCCTGGCAGGATGGATATAACCACCTCTTAAGTTGTTTTTTTTTTCACAACAACACTACCACCACAAAAACACTCCCTGATTAGGCTGACCTGTATCAGCCAAAATATTGCTGACTGAAGCATAATAACTTTCTACTTTATGCTTCTGTCAAGGAGTTTCTCAACCTGAGGAGGCTCTCTGAACATCCCCAGGGATTCCTGACTTTGAGTGCCAATGTCTATCACATTCTTTTTCATGCCTTCAGTAACGAGTACAATCATGATTCTTTCTGATGTTCAAACTGCTTCAACTTTGGTTGATGAGGTACCAACCAGCTCCCATGTCCTGAGACATTTGGCCCAAGTCTCTATAAACATTTCTTTGCTTTGAGGCCCCTTCTAATTGTCAATAAGTGATCTATATGAGTGCTAGCAGACTAAACTTGTTGGCATGCACAAATCCTCTTTTGCTCAGCAGTAGCTGTGCCCAGAAAACAATGATCCAGAAAACAATGATCTATGCTCATTACAGAAGACAGAGGCTGGAGGCAAGACGCAGAGCTCAGCAACACAAGGGTATTTTGATGGCAGCTAAAATTCTGACCAGAACCCACAGGCTATGCTCTTGTGCACAAGCTCTTTCAGAAGGTGATTCCACCTCTAGAAGGCTAAACAGTAACAACATGGGGTGGTGTAAGAAGTGAGAGGCTGCGAGGCTCTCACGGTCCTTACCTATGGAAGGCGGTCTTCTGGATGACACCTTGAACTGACTGCTGCTAGACTGCACTGTAGTGGCTGTGCATGACACAGAGGATGTGGCTGAGGAGGTGGCCATGGCGACTGTGTTTGCCATGGCAACTTCATTTGCTTCCATAAAAGCATCTTGGAAATTGTATAAACACTTCTTTTTTGCAGCATTTTTCTTCTCTTTGATATCTGAAACTGCAGGAGCTTCATTGTTGGGCGGAGGTGGAAGGGCTTCAGATCTTGTTTCTGAGAGCACTGGCCCTAATATATCACTTCCTTTGGAGAAGAATGGGAAAAATTAAGGCTTCTAAACAAAACAGCACTCAGCAAAAATCCCTAAAGAACATGCTGACACTGGGGCCGCTACTGAAGACAGGACTCCTCTGGGATGATGCTTTTATTCTGTAGAAGGTTTATTGAGCACCTATTATGTGCCAATTCCGTGCTAGGTGCTTTTCAGTGTCACTGGATGCCTTGAAACCCATTCTTGAGGTTGTAAATATTATTCCCATCCTAAAGATGAAGAAACTGAGGCTCAGAAAGGCTAAGCAACTTGCCTAAGGTCACACAGCTAGAAATCCCTTCAGGCATAGATCAGGATGTCAGGACTAGCTTCTGTTCTGAGAAGCTGGGTGGTCGGGTAAACCAAAAGGCACTCCGGCCATCTAAAGTCAGAAAGGTGTGGGTACCAGTCCCTCCCAGGTGCCCCTGGACCTAAGATTGAAGTAACAGCTGAGCCTCAACAACTGAGGCAGCCAGGGAGACGGTGCTTGTTAGAGGGGAGAGAGCCCTTTAGGGTCAATATAGAAACCAGCAAATAGGCACTTGAGTCACAGCATTTAAATGGATGTGTCACTATCTCCTTGCCCTCATGCACCGAGCTAAGGTCTGGTAGTCAGCACTATCTGAGAACTAATGGCCAGACACAGACCCTGGAGACTAGACCCTCTGTGGCTGGGCAGCACCATGTGGCTCACTGTGCTGGCAGGTAGACTGGAGCCAGTGTTAGCTCTGTTAATCAGTGCAGCAGGTCCATCAGTACAGGCGTGGAAGGGTGGATAGGATGCCAGGTCTGGCAGCCTGCCACCGGGGAGTGCGATGATGACTCAGGGTATTTGGCTCAGGGCAGTTAAAACCTTAAGAAAGTTTTAATGAATTCCTTACCAGAAATTGTATCTGGCAAGAAAGTGCCAGGGTTCCAGTTCTTATCATTCATCATTTCTGATTCCCAAAGACTTATAAATTTAGAACTATTCCAGTCTGGAGTGTTCCCAAAACAGCTCGGGTAAATATGGTCTTGAAGAGATGCATTGAATGCCTGAGGCTTATTTGTGTGACTCTGAACAGGTGCTGGTGGTAAAGCCTACAAAAAAAAAGTTCTAATCACATATCAAAATTAATATTCTGTATACCTGTGTAGTTCAACTACAGACGACAAATTGTGACTGAAACCTTGAGGTGTGTGCTTCCCACAAGTCAATGTCCATGAGTAGCATATCTCAGGAATGCTGGAGTGGAGGTTTACTTAGGAAGGCTACACATGTAGGTTGACCATTAACCAAAGATTCCTGATGCCTTCAGACAATTCAGCCACTTCTGACATTTCTGTCTAGTCATTCTTTAAATGTGATTCACACCTGTAAGAGCTGTGGCTTGGTCTCCTTAGACACTGTACTGATCAACATTGTCAAATCAGTTTGGAAGCACTGTTAACTCTCAACTCTTAGAGCTGTGCAAAGAGCAACACAGATCTCAAGAGCTAGAAGGATTTTACTTGTGTGGGGTGCTGACTTACTCCCATTTCCAGGGAATAAGTCATTCCAACCTCATCATCAAACTGGCCTGGGCCATGAGAGGCCAGAGAAAGGGGGTGGGATACAATCAGTGGGCCAGTCAGCAATACATATATATTTACTGAGTGCCAAACTGCTGGCAGCTCCCTGCACTCACCTGGGTACCCTAGGACCTTCTGTGCTTGATACCTAAGAAAATCCTGGAAGAGCTGTGCCATTCACACAGCCGATTGTCATACTGAACTCCACATTGGGATCTGGGCTTCACACCAACCAGTTCTATTCCTCACAGCAGCCCGAGTGATCTTTATTTAGAATGCTGAGGTAGTTTTCCACTACTTTTCAGATAAGTCAAAGTCCTTCCATGCCCCATGACATCCTAGAGAAATAAAGACCATTTCTTCTTGCTCAGCAAGCCTGGCCACAGAGATCTTTCTTTCTGGTCTGCAGCTCTCCAACCTTTCTTCTTTTCTCACTTGCTCACCCCTGTCCAAGCTCTGGAATCTCATCAGGTACACACATTCCCAAGCCTCAACCCAGATGCCACTGTCCCAGAAAAGTTGCCATTGTTTTGCTCTGGCTACTCAAGCTCCAACCCAGGACCAAGGTGAGCCTCCCATTTGACACACTGGGATCTGGCCTCCTCTTTCCTTCACCTGCCATAGCAGACTGCAAGACTGACTCGTAGCCTGGCATTTTGATGTCTGCTTTCTCCTAAATCAAAGGTACTTCATAAGAAGATGGGGCATTAAGATGCTGGCCCAGGATCCTGCCTTTAATCCCAGGACTTGGGAGGCAGAGGAAAACAGATCTCTGATTTTGCGGCCAGCCTGGTCTACAGAGGCATGATTACACAGAGAAAGCCTGTCTTGAAAAAAACAAAAGAGATCCTGGCCCGGTACCCCAGCCCTGGACAATACTGTCTGCATTCCTTTGGCAGAGTCAAGTATTACTAAAATGGGTGAGTGGACCATGCCCTGGGCAAGCCACAGACCTAGTATTAGGAAAGATGCCTGGTAATCTCATTCTTTGTGATGCATAAATGATCAGTGGATTCTGTGAGAACTTCAGGGAAATGTCCAATTGAAGGTGATGATAAGATGGAGGAAAAGGGGGTATAAAGTCTGAGGGTGACCCATCAGATGTAAACAGTAGCGGCTACAACAGAGGTAACTGTGTGATTACTATCCTGAAAAGGCAAGGGAGCCATAAGGGTGCCAGGCCAGGAGAAGGCAATCTGATCAGTTTATTAGAAAGGACAGTTGTGGCAACACACTGATGATCAGCAAGGCAAGGATGTGCTGAAGCTGCTGGTTAGGGGATGAGAAATGATGACATAATGGGGTGAAAATGATGAGGAAAGGAGGGGCTGTGAGCTCACCTGCAAGTCTTCCCTGCCTTTATTATGAGAGCATGATCAATGACAGGTAAATAGTAACTAATCGTAAGTCTCAGCCTCCCTTTTAGTAGCTGTGTGACCTCAGGCATATCACTCAATCTTTTGTGCTTTAGTTTTTTCATCTGAAATCTGGAAATACCTACCCCAGGGTTTTTAATGAGTACACTGCCTGGCCTGCAAGAAGCATTTGGTGAGGGCAAAGATGGATTGCTATACTTACTAAGACTATGCCAAATCCCATCAGCTAGGACCATTCCAATGTGCAAAGAGCTGGGCAGTGACTCCACCCAGTCCATTGATATAGCACAGACCATACTCTAGCCTAGAGGGCTCCGAGAGCCTTGAGGAGGGGAGACAGTCAAGCAGTACAAATGCTTGGAATCCAAAAGTGTTTAGACAGAGGTAACAGGTCCGGATGGGCCACTCAAAAGCAAGGGCCTAAACAAGCTGTTTTGGGAGGGGAGCCCCAGGGAGCAAAAAGCAAGGAAAATAATGAAACTACATTTTAATATGACACTTGGTTCCATAAAGTAATAAAAAGCTAGGATACATATCTTGCTGAGATCTGATGATGAGAACAGGTAATTTGGGATCCTTTGGCTAAGGGGTAGAAACACCTGCTGGTGTACTTCAGGCTGGCTTGCTAGCCTGGGGTGTGGGGTGAGATCTGAGCAGAAGCACCTCCAGGGATCTGAGCTACTTAAGAGCTTCCTGAGCTTCTCTATAGATGCAGTTGTAGACTATCTTACTACGCTCAAGTCTAGACTCTTTTTTACTCTTTCCAATGCCTTTTTGTGATGACCTTTGTGCTCCACTCAGATCTGCTCTCCAATTTACTTTACCCTTTGTCTATCCACAAGTTACCTGAGGTGTAACAAGGTGTAATTTCTGTTGTGGCGCAGGGGATGAAACCAAGTACCCTGTGCATACCAGGCAAGTGTTTTCCCACTGAGCCACATCACCAGGCTTGCCATAGCATTTGGTATTTAATTCTGGTGATGTTTTTGCCTTTTCTTTTGAAAACACTGACCAGGATTAACTGACCTGGGTGTTACGAAAATTCAGCACAGAGCCTGGCACATACTGGGTGTTCAATAAATGACTGCTGAGCATAGCTTAGTTCAGAAGACTAAGGGGTCCAAAGGCCATGATCTTCATATTTTACTTACATGCTTCTTCAGAAGCCCCTCTACTCAAAGAGGAGGCCCAGCTGTAAGGTCTAAAGGCAAAAGTGAGGAGTCAGGCAGCAGCATCAACAACAACACCAACAAGAACAAAACGTGTTTTTTTCCCAATGATTTTGTGCATGATGGGTGCCTGATGACCTTAACAGCATAAGTACTCCTTTGGAAAAAAGGAGCTGTCTGCTAAGTGGACCACTGTACACTTTACTTTATAGACACACCAGTGATTAACCAACGCATTTAGATGCCACACAAATTCACAAAGCTTTAATTAACAGTAATTCTGAATTGTTCTCCAATTTATGACAAAAAAGTAACTCATTAGAAAGAAAATTCTTTCCTTTAAGTAAAAACTCTAACAAGAATGCAAACAAAAACACCTTCATAAAGCTGTATCCTTTTGGTGACCCATCTTCCCTACTCACACCAGCTTAGACACCAAGACTGAGAAATATGGGCCCATTAACTGAAAGAACTTTCACTGTACAGTCAGACCAACAGAAACTCCAGCCAATGAGGAAGTTAACAAAATATTCCTCATTTTTGTTTTTCTGAGGTTTTTCAATACCTCCCAGTGATAGTAAAGAGGCAATAAGACCTTTATACTGGCATCACTATTCTGAGACTAGAGGAAATAAGTACTATCCCTAACACAAACACACACACAGAACATCACAACAAAACCCCCTACCATAAGCTATTTTCTATACTGCATTTTCCCACAATGCCTAATCTGAATTGGAAGGAATAGAATTAAAATGGTTATCTCAGAAACCATGCAAGCATGGAAACAATAAAGTTTACTTAGAACACTAGAAGAAAAACCCACACACTTAGGATGCATACTCATACTCAGTAAATTAATCTTTCAAAAGTGAAGAACTAGTGTACACTTTAATCCCAGCACTCAGGAGACAGAGGTAGGCAGATCTCTGAGTTTGAGGCCAGCCTGATCAACAGAGTGAGTTCCAGGACAGTCAAGGCTACACAGAATCCCTGTCTTGAGGAAAAATAAAAAAGTTAGGGAGAAATAAAAAGTTCAAAAGCCTAAGGAACTCACCTATAGTAGACTGGCCTTGCCTGAAGAAACTACATGACTCTCTTCAGGCAGAAAGAAAATTATACAGGTCAGATGTTTGGTTCCACATACAGAAAGATCATAAATAAATGTAACATAAAATATTTTCTCATATTCCTAACTGACATGAAGGCAACTGTCTGGAAGATCAACTCATGGACTGAATGCTTTGTGAGAAAAGAAGAGGCATTTTCCTTGAAATCACTTGGCCACAAGTAGACAGGTGTGATCTTAAGGGATTTAGTTAATGAACACTGTGAAATCCAGGGTAACAGTAAGACAGTTAAAATATAAGTATTACTGATATATCATTAAATATTCAAAACAGCAAAATATAGTTAAACAGAAGCCTTTGAAAATGAAAATAAACAGCTGCACAGTTGACAATAATCCAAATATAACTGAAAATCATTCCTATCAATGTTATCTGTTTCATAAAAATAAGAAAAAAAGATGAGTGATATAAAACATCAATGAAGAACATAAGCACAATGTATTAAGACACCCATTGCAAAAAATTTACTTCTATTATTTTCAATTATGTATTGGGAGGTGGGTATAGATATGTGCATGGGAGTACAGATGCCCAAAGACGCCGGAGGCATCAGACAACCCTGAAGCTGGAGCTAAAGGTTGTGAGCTGTCCAATCTGAGTGTTGTGAACTGAACTTGGTCCTTTTGGAAAAGCAACACACGCTCTTATCCCTGAGCCATTGGTCCAGCCTTAGACACCTACTTTAAATACACTGTAAGTTAAAAGTAAACAGATAGGTCTGTCAAGATAGCTCAGAAGATAAAGCAGTTGCTGTTAAGCTTGATGACCTGAATGTTGACTGGTGAGACCCTTAGGAAGAAAGCAGAGAATGGACTCCATCAATACATGTGACATGACACTACTCTTCTATCCACCCAGAAAGAGTTAGAAATCAATGGATGAAAGAAAAAAAAAACAAAAAACTATTGTTAGTATTTAGGCAGCCACTTCTGGGTTGCCTGGCAACCTAGGATGTCATCAGGTGTCACCTGCCAGGTATAGCACCTGGGAGGCCTGGTTAAGTTGCTCCATAAAAGGATCAACCTGCCACTATGTCACTCTCTTGTCCTCTCCCCTTTCTCTGTCTAGATGGCCCCTCCAATCCCCCTGTCATGCTTCATTCTCTCCTTCTCTCTCTCCCTTGATCTATATCAAATAAACCTCTTTCATATAAAATCTGTGTGCATCCTCATTTCATTGGTCCTAACGTTGGTGCTTTGGCCGGGAATCGGAATTGGGCCTTCTGCGTGGCAGGCAAGAATTCTACCACTGAACCACAGAGCCTTAAAACTTACACTTTCTCTCAACTTCCCTGACCTTATTGCATGCACCTGTCTCTCTGCTTGCAGCTGCCTGTACATAGCATCCTGACATGTGCTCCAAGCACCCGAGACAAGGCCAACACTCATGTTGCACCAATAGTGGCTTCAGGAAACTAAAACGCTCCTACCAGATGCTGAAACTGCCGCCTCACACACAGACACAACTTGCTTCTAAACTATTGTTGTTAGGTAAGCCATTGCTGGGGACCCTGTGCACACACAGATGGCTTTAGATTGTGCCGCTGCCTCAGGCCCCATGGGCGAGGTTTTAAAGGTTTTAAATCTTGTGCTGAAAACCTGCCTTGCAGAGGAGGGTTTTCAGATGCACAGACTTCCAATCAGCCATGTCACATGCTTGGGCCAGAAGAGCCTTCCTGCCAGTAAGCACCCGGTCTCGCTGCGCCGCCACAGTTGTGCACTGCACATGGCGAGACACCATGTTGATTTTAAAGTAGAAGTCACACCTGTGCTTGCTCCTCCCCCACTCCTGCAAAACTCCAAGCTGCACATTCTAAACACTGGCTTTCAAAGTATTTCTGACCTCTAAGCCCCTACTTCCTAGCTTTCAAAAAAATCTTTTCTTCCTGATTTCTGTACACTCTGCTTTTAAGAAAAAAAATCTAATGTTGCAGTTAAGGATATATATAATTTGCTCATTGGGTTTACATTCATAAGACTTCCTAGGTCATAACTGTTTATTTTATCTCCTTTTAGACTAAAAGCAACAAGTCTCATTTTACTGTTCTTTTTTTTAAATTTTTATTTGATGTGCGTTAGTGTGGCGGTGTCAGATTCCTTGGAATTGGCATTACAGAAAGTTGTGAGCTGCCATCTGGATGCTGGGAATTGAACCCAGGTCCATTTAGAAAAGCAGACAGCACTATTAAGCACTGAGCCATCTCTCCAGCCCACAAGTCTCACTTTAAATGGGTACGGATTTTTAAAAATATATTTAAAGTTATATTTTTATAACATGCTATATAAACATGGTTCAAAATAATTTTTATATGATGCTAAAATTTCAAAGTTATTAAGGGCTATTCAAAAGTACATGTAACTGCCTATGCCTTTATCAATTCCTAAATGAATAAATCCTGTCTTTCCTGCCATGAGCTGCCTGTGATCTGGATTCTAAGAAAGTGTTTTAAGGTTGATAAACACAAGTTATAAATGTTTGAGGTTATAAATGTTTTAAGGTTGGTAAATGCAAGTTGTAAAGGTTGCAAGGTCTACGGTGATTTAAGGTATCCCAAATAGGTAAAAATACTTAATATTTCCTCCTGTTGCTATGCTACTGTTATGTTGACTGTTCGGAGCTTTGACCTTTATTTATCAATAGAGTTCTGATTTATTAACCTAACTCTAATACAAAAACATTCCATTATACCACACACTATCATGGTTCAAAGCTCAAGATTTTAAATTTCCTTTAAATATCCATAATGTGTAATCATACTAAAGGTTAAGATCAAGTGAGCTTTTGTCCCTTCTACTTCACTACAGGCTTCTGTCTTTTCAGAGCTCACCGTAAAGAATGCTTATTCTGTTAACACAAATGTGTATGTCCACTGCTTTTTCTACAATGTATATCTCAGTGTAGATTACAATGTAATGCTAACATGTCTAAAGTAATTCTTGTAAGCTGCAGGAAACCCCCCTGAATCCACTTCTCAGGTCAACTGGGCTCCAGATAAGTACTATTGCCTATCTCAGAGGGTGGGATTCCTCCCCTTCCCTGGTTTTGAGACTTCCCTTTCCTGGCTACTACTTGATTGCTACATTCTTACTCCCAACACCAGCCAATTGTTGAGCCTTTACTTCTGGTTGGAGCACACGCTTCCTACCACTTGTCAACCTACATCCAAATCCTTCATCTAGAACCTTCACCCTTGGGTAAGATTTTCCCTCTACTGGCATGGTTTGTCTCCCTCCCCTTCATACTGTGGAATCCCAGCTAGGTAATCTGCTAACAGCAACTGTGCCCTTGGTCTCTGGCCAACGCTGATGAACTGTTGTAACAGAATGCACCAATCTACTCTGAGTCAAACCTTGCTCTTGGGATGCTATGATAGGTCACTGACTCCTACCTGCCAAATGGGAATAGTCCATTCTTCCATTCCTCCAGATTCTCTTCTGGCATGTCTTCTGGAGAATTTCAGATTCTAGTGCCCGCTTTAAGGACCTCTAATCTTACACACCTCTGTAATCAAACTTGGCCTCAATTTCCTCGGATGACAGATCCAAAGCAAAGCCTTTTTAATTACTGCCAGTGATTGGGTAAATGGAGGTTCCCTCAGGTAAATGGAGGCTCCTGTGTTCAAGTCCCTTCTTCCATCTCCATTTGCTCTCCAAAATGTTTTAAATGTACACCTAGAGGAATTTTCTCCATAACCTACTTAACTTTGCCTTCTGCCTATATATATATATGTTCCAGTATGCCAGACCCGGATGTTTCCTACATCCACCACAGTGCCAAAGCAGCTACCACAAGTGTCCTAGTCTGACCTCACAGACTTCCATCAAGCTGGACCTGCACTTTCCCTCCCAGCCATGGATGTTCTCACAGACCCGGGACAGAATCAAAACAGCCTGTTCTTCCTGGACTTGGTCAGCATTTCAGCCTTTTGACCTCCCTACAATGCTCCCAGTATCAGTAGAAAGTAGCCAAAAGAGAATCTCCACCCATTATTCACTTATTACAAAAGGCTAGAATGGTGTGCTTCAGGCCCTGGACAAGCAGCTGCAGGTTCTCCCAGCATTCCTCAGTCCCTACCTGCTGCCTTGTATAGTTGGCAACTCTCTACCCTGAACTTTCCAGGGCAGGGCCTTCCCCTCCTCCTCTTGACCATATAATCTGGACATTTTGTTGCTATTTTTTTCTCTCTTTCCCCCTTGCATTGCAACCAAGAGCTGCTTCTAACCAACCTACATTTATATACTTTAACTTGCCTTTCTTAATTATAGAAAAAGGGAGGAATGTTAGTATATAGGCAGCCTGCTTCTGGGTTGCCTAGCAACCTATGACGTCCTCATGTGTCATGGGCATGGTTAAGTGGCTCCATATAAGGATCAACACGTCACATTGTTGCTCTCGCCCTCTTACTCTTTTGCTCTCCTGCTCTCTCCCTTCCCCCTATCATGTCTCACTCTCTCTTTCTCCATCTCCATTCAATAAACCTCTTTCACATAAAATCTGTGCACATCATCATTTCATTGGTCCTAACAAGTATGAGATAGAAAGCAACAGTGAAAGAGGAAATTTACATTATAGCAACAACACATGTTTCTAATTTAAAAAAAAAAAAGCTAGGCATACTTTTGACATAAAAATGAAGATTTCGATTTTGTGATAGATCCAGGCAATAATGAAAGTGTTTGTCCAAATAATAATCATCTACGTAATTAGGGTAGGAATAATGAAATAGAAAATGAATTCAATCAAAAGATCAGGGACTAAAGAGATGGCTCAATAGTTAGGAGCACTGTGATTTTTTTTGAAAAAGATATGAATTTGATTCCCAACACCCATATTGGGTGTCTCACAACTGTTTTTAGGTTGGGTCCCAGGGAATTCAACACCCACTTCACAACTCTATGGATTCTTATTCTCTCTTTCTCTCTCACATACACCCCCACCCCACACACACAGTAAATTTGTAAAAGAGTTTTAGTTTTTGTGTGTGTGCACCTGCCATCAAAGGCCAGAAAAAGGTACTGCCTTCCCCAGTCTGGAGTTTCAAGCAGTTGTGAGTTACCTGACATGGGTGTTGCAAAATGAATTTATGTCCTCTGGAAAAGCAACCAGCACACTAACTACTGAGCCATCTTACAACCCCAAATAAGATAAATCATTGAATAACAGATAGATATCATTCTTTGTAAAGACCAACAAAATTGAGAAACTTTTACTGAGACTAAAAACAAGAAGAAAAACAAAACAAAAACATCCAAGACTCAAATGACCCAACTCATGACAGAGAATTATAAATGGAGCAGGTACAGGGTTAGAGCTAGAACGCAAGTGGCAGTGCTTACTTAGCATGCAGGCATTAGACCCAAGGGTCAATCCTCAGAAACTGAAGGACATTTTTATCAATTCTGTTCTATATAGTATTAGTAACCAGTACCAAGGTATATGGGTGAGGAACAGAATGAAAGGAATTATTTAGATTATACAATTTTATAGGAAGAAAATCCTAAAAATGTTCAGATATAAACAAAACCAAAAATGATTACAACTAATAAATGAATTCAGCCCCACACCAATATAGATAAAACATTTAAAAAAAATCAACTGCAATTTTATACACCAAAACAATGAGAAAATAACATAAAAGGAATAGAATATATATGAATTAATCAAAGAAGAATGAATACAGATATGCAAGCTTGTGCGCATCAAAGATTACTGCCAACATTTCTATTTCCACATGTCTTCTACAGATTTAAGACAATCTGTCACAAAACCAAAGACATTTTTTTCAAAGTAGAAAAAAAACTCATCTTAAATGTCACATAAAATCTTAAAGAATACATAATTGTGATAGTTTGAGTAAGAATGGCTCTCAGCCCTGTACCTCACCTGGGCAGCACAGTAGAGCTGACCCTGGTTGGGGGGTTGGCGATGAGCTAGCCTGTGGAGAACTAGCCCTGAACCCCACCTGGACACCATAATATAGCTCGTCCTGATGGTATGGGCACAGGTGAGCCAGCCCATGGCTGTCTCTGCCCCTTGCCAGCTGAGGCACTGGTGAACTAGGCAGTGTTAGGGAGCTCACTCTGGTGTGGGTTTGGAAAAGCTCTGCTGTCACCCAGACCCAGATCCAGGGCTCTGAGTTGGCTCACCCCAACTATGAACTTCTGCAGGAAGTTAGGGGGCCAGTCCTACAGATTCAAAGCTACAGGATCTCCATGACACAGGACAACAGTATATCTTCAAGAAGTTTCAGTGAGGATCCACTAGTAGATAGGATAGGGCAGCAGAAGCCAAAGGCCTGAAATAGGACCACTGACTCATTACAATGAGCATTTTAAGTAAAGAAGCGCGGACAAAAGGGTATATACTGTGAGACTTCCTGTAACAGCAGAGATTATTTTCCTTTTGGGGGGGGGGGATTTGCAAGGGCAGAGGTCGGGTACAAAGAGACAGGGAGATGACTGGGATTGGGGTACACGATATGAAATTCATGAAGAATTTAGAAAAGGGAAAAAATATGGTCCCTGCATTGACAATTCTGGAATTTTGGTTTCTTTTAAAAACACAGAAATAGTATAAGAACGTGCTTTCATTTTAATCCCAGCTGTAGGGATATGGGGCTGCTATGGACTGTCTGCCATTGCTGACTATGATTTGCCTCATGCTCCAGTAGAGGCATGGTTTTTCCAACTGCAGAAAGTTTCTATGACTGTGTGACATTTGGAATTCTGGGAACATTTTACAGAGTATATAAATGCTAGAGCCCTGATAAGCAGGGTGGGTGGTTGTTGGTTCTTTAGAGGAGGGTTGTTAGTAGCTGTAGTCAAAGAAGAAATAAAAGAAAAGAAATAAAGATTTAGGGTCCTCTCACTTTTCCTCCTCTATCCTTTCTCTCCTATCTAGTAACAGGAACTGAAACTGTGGTGTGGGAGAAATAAAGGATGGGGAAAAATCCCACAAAGTAGCTAAGACCGACTAAGACCCCCAATAGGCTCATATACTTGAATGCTTAGTCACCAAGGAGTGGCAGTATTTGAAAAGATTGGCCTTGTTGGAAAACGTGTGTCACTAGGGGTGGGCTTCCAAATTTTAAAAGCCCATGTCAAAAACAGTGGCTCTCTTGATTCTCTGACTGCAGATCTGGATGTAGCTCTCAGCAACTACTCCAAAGACGAGGTGTGCTGCCATACTCCCTGCCTGATGATAACAGACTTACCCTCTGAAACTGTAAGCAAGGCCTCTATTAAATGCTTGCCTTGGTCATGGTATCTCTTCACAACAAGAAAACAGTGACTAAGACAATAATCAAAACGATCCAGAGAGAAAACAAAGCTGGAGGCTTGTACAACATGCACTGCAAAGCTCCAGTAATAAGCCTGCGACACTGGCAGTTAAAACAAACAAGCAGGACAGCACAGAAGGGCGCGAAGGCAGGAGCTATGGTCTGGAGTGCTAGGCACTGAATCTCACCTTCCAGCCCTGGTCACCACTTTTGAATTTGTAAGAGTGTTTATGGCCCATAAGTGAATGTTTGCTGAGTATGATGGCCCACACCTTTAGTCCCAGCAGAGGCAGGAGGACTGAACCCTATGAATTTGAGAACAGCCTGGTCTTCATAGGTAGCTCTAGGACAGTCGGGGCTGCAAGAGAAACCCCATCTCAAAAGGTGATGACCAGGGCTGGAAGGTGTGATTCAGTGCCTAGCACTCCAGACCATAGCGCAATTTTATTTATTTATTTGGTTGGTTGTTTTTTGTGGTACTGGCAGTCAAACTGGGACCCAATGTAGCCAGGCCTATATTTTATTTTCTCTGATATTTCACTGCAGTATTTTTCTTGTCATTAAAAAACAAAACAAAACAAAAAAATGTTTATACAGCTTATATCTAACTTAATAAATATATCATTGGTATACAAATCAGTAAATGTTTTTAATTTTAAGGAAATTAAATCTTCATAGTATTCATCCAAAAGATTTTTGGTATAAAATATTAGCCACGATGGCCAGAGTGCAAATTAAAACAAAAAGTACAACCATGCCATTAAATCTTATAAAGCAACAATTGTGACTTCACTACAGCAGAAACTCCAAACAAGGCAGCAAGCAAAGGACAGAGAAGAGCCTAAGAATGTTGGTGTGAATGGTTGTCCTCCATACACAGCACCTACCCTTTGATTCTTAGGTACACTGAGACAGCACACTTAACACTTCTGAGAATCCTCCATGGGAACTGAAGACAAGCTTGTGCCATTCTAGAACAGCTTGTCCTGTTTCTAGAGGGTCCTTCTACTAACTCTTTGGGGCTATTAACATACTGTGCATTTAAACAATCATAACCACAACATTCAAGTAAGTCTGCCTAACTCAAATGATAAAAACCAATTTTGCAAGGCCTGGTAAAAGAAAATACAAGCTTATTTACAGAAATCTACATTTTTACACCATATATCCATGAAGTATTTCATCAACTGCATACACTACGCTCTCCATACTGAGGACCAGAGTATCCTAAATGTCAGAAAGCACCCCACCACTGAGATGCAGTCACAGCCTTATCCAACAGCCTCTTATTTTCCACAATAAAAAAAGGCCTTCAACAGATGAATCTGAAATAGGTCAGTATAGGGGCTAGAGAAATGGCTTAATGGTTATGAGCACTGGCTGTGCTTCTAGAGGATCTGGATTTGAGTCCTAGCACCAACCCCCACCCCCAGCAGCTCCCAGTTGCCTGTAACTCCATTTCCAGAGGATCCAACACTACCTCTTTCTGGCCACTGCAAGCATCAGGCACGCTTGTGATTCACAGATACCCACATAGTCAGAACAATCACACATAAAATAGAATTAAAAAATAAAATAAATCAGTGTATAGTCATGATACTAAGAAGCAACACATTTGAAATGTGGCTTAATTATACATTTTTAAACTTCTGTATGACTTTCACCATGTATGGCTAGACCTCTGTGTTTGCCTTCCTACTCATGAATCTTTTGCATTTACCTATGGCCTTAAGTTTCACAGAATCAAAGAAATGAATAGCAGATACAGAAATGGTACTAAAAAGGGTTTCTCCTTACCCTCTTATAGGAGACCTCTAACTTCCCTATAAAAGCCAGAGTCAAGGGCTGGAAAGAAGGCACAAAAGAACCTGGCTTCAGTTCTGAGCACCCACACAGAGAGGCTACAACCATCTATAAACTCCAGTACAAGAGATCCAATGACCTCTTCTAACCTCTATGGACACCAGCACACAAAGACATATGCAAACAAAACATCCTTACACATAAAATAAACAAATCTGAGCTGGGCCTGGTGGCACATGCCTTTAATCCCAGCACTCGAGAGGAAGAAGCAGAGACAGAGGCTGTAGTTTGAGTCCAGCCTGGTCTACAAAGTTAGTTCTAGGACAGCTAGGGCTACATAGAAAACATGGTCTCAAAAAAAAAAAAATTTAAAAAGGTAGGTAAGCTGGAGAGATGGCTCAGTGGTTAAGAATACTGGCTGCTCTTCCAGAGGATCTGGTTTAGAGTCCCAGACTCCCCGGCCCACAAACATCTATAAACTCTACTTCCAAGGGATTTGATAACCTCTTCTGGCTCCATGGCACACAAGTGGGGCAGAAACAGACATGCAGGTAAAGCAGCCACACATTTGTCTGTAGCTCCAGTTCCTGGGGATCTGACACCCTCTTCTGGCCTTTGGGGGTACTGTATGTGGTACACAAAGATGCAAGCAAAACACCCCTATATAAAATAAAATGGGGGTGGCAAAGTAAGGAAGAAAACCAGTAAACAGCTGAGAAGAATGTTCCTAGCAGACTTGGAAACCAATTATTTTGATTATTTTATTGGGATATTTTTAAAAAAACCAATTCTTGAATACTTTCAATAAGCAAAAAATGGACATGTTTTAATCTTTTTTTCAGGATTAAGTAAAAACTCTACTTAGAAAAACTAGGAAGTGGCAGCACCTTATACATTCACCCAGAGAAAGGGAAGGTATAAGTCATAAAACCCCCAAACAGCCTAGCTTTGACCACATACCTGAAAATGCTTTGAAAACATTTTGCTAATAAAGACATTGTTACATATTCAAATGAGGTGATACCAAGTCTAACAAAACCCAAGCATGGGTATGGGTAGCTTCTGAAGTTTATTAAAATTGAATTTAAACCTTATTCTTTTTAATGTGTGCTTTAATCTACCACCTGTGTCTTTCCCCAACAAAAACAGAGGGGATTCCATTTACTGGCCACACATACAATACCACAGAGTGAATCCAGCAAACCAACGCAAATAAACGCGTTAAATAAATGAACAAATATATAATCGGGGAGAATTGTATTTTTGATTAATCAGGGCCATCTTGGAACCATAGTTAACTAATTTAACAAAATCTCAGTATTATATTAAGCCAACAATACAAGTGCAAAGCAGCTCAAGAAGCAAAGCAGCCTAAGGTTTAAGGAGTGAATTGGCTGGAAATGGAGCGCACTAGGGACAAAGAGGCAGGAGGCTCGCTGCGTGCTCGAAGGTAGCCTGGCTTAGATAGGACTTCAGGCTCATTACTCTAATTTTATCTTCAAAGTCTAAAATATTACGTATATACAAGGGGTTCTCTGAGGAAAAATGCAAAATCTGACCATATTCTAGACTTTCACTGCTTTTCCTAAGTGGGCTCTTTGCAGGCTCGGTTTGAGGACGATCTTCTCTGTCCTCCAGCTGTATTTCCATAGCTTCAGCTAATAGGATTTCTCTGCACTACACACTGGGCTTTTCTTCAGACTTATATATTTTGACAAGGCCTTAGTTTTCAAAAAGGATTCAAGCTATTTTCAATTCATTATGGTAAGGCAAGAGTCAGGCCATGGTTAGAAAAAGGGACTTTTGTTAAATATCCTTGAGTTCAACCTATTAGCAATATCACCTGAAAACTCTTTAACTCTAGTGACTAAATCATGATTTTTTTTATTTGTTTGTTTGTTTCCTTACACACTGTAAAGGCTCAACATTACAAGAACTTTCAAGACTATAGCTAAAGCACGTGTCTTCAGCACATCCAATCAAGAGCAGATGCTGCTCTGCACATGGTTCAGCATACCCATCCCTGTCTTGCTGAGGGAATTGCTCTTTGTCAAGAGCTCAGTAGTGAATGACTTCCAGGTGCTTCCTGCCCTGGCTTACCTTACTGTGTGTGAAGGGGGGTGCTGTATACAAGGTGGGGTGGATGAGCGGTCGAGGTAAGTGTGGAACAGTGTGCAACGGCACATGTCCATGGATGTGAGGGTACAAGTGCAGCGCAGGATGTGTCGGTTTCTCTGGGCTCAGGAACTGATGGCCAGGAGGCAGGGCTCCAGCAGTCATTGCTGATGTTGGTAGCCCAGAAGCTTCTTGTTTACAAACGTGGCATTCACAAGTGTTCGGAGTTTGTTCTGCCTAAAAGGACAGGAAAAAGAAGTACTTGTTTAGCAGGGTGGTGATGGCGCATGCCTTTAAACCCAGCAGAGGTAGGCGGATCTCTGTGAGTTCCAACCTGGTCTACAGAGTTCCAGGACAGACACTCAAGGCTACACAGAGAAACCCTGTCTCAAAAAGCCAAAAAGAAGGGGTGGGGGGACTGGTCTACTGTAAAACAAAGAATGGCATGAAATAAGCTAAAGTCAGATACTACAGAGCAAACACTAAGATACAGGGCTTAGCCTGGGCTAGCCAGAGCCCTTATCGGGGAGGGTACAGATGCCAGAGCTGGTAATGAGCAATGCTGCAGAGAGGAGAGCTGAGCCCCATTTTCAAGATAGGTTTTTATAGAGGCAGCAGCCACTCTGATCAGGGACCCAAGTGAGCAGGAACACGGGACCTCATAAAGATATTAAGAGAACAGGATCACTGAGTGGGTGGGTCTCTGCTGGCTCCTACTGTTCAATCAACAGCTGTAATGAAATTTGCACTATGAAGGATAGACAGGATGCTAGCTCTTTACCAAAGCAAATGTGAAACTGAACACAGATGATAAAGGCAACACTTCATGCTCTAGAATTCAGTCAAAGCCCAACATTAGGACATCTTTATTTTAAGATAGCCAGAACTTCAGGGAAAAACAGGAAGAATCTGGAGTTCCTGCCAGGGCCTTTTCTTGTCCTAGCTCTAGAGCAGCTCTAGTCCTAGCATGCAGCATGCAGACCAGGATATAGGAGTGAAAAACCCCTGCTACCAAGGAGAGCAGCTCACAGTCCAGAAAAGCTGAGCCAAAAAAAGTAGATGTTAGGTCTCAAACCTGGGACCTCAAAGCTGAGGTGCCTATTTAACACAGCAAAGCAGACCTGACTGCAGGTTCCCTGAACATTCCCTAGTCTCTGTCTGTTAAAGGGCATGGAAGAAATGTCGCCCCCACCCTAAATCCCGCCCGGGCTGGGCTGCTCCTCCCCCAGTTGCCCTTTTCTATGAAATCTAGCCAATTTGTGGTTACACAGCCATTTTAGCTTCTCTCCTTGGCTCTCCCCTCTCTGCTCTCCACACATGGCACAGCTCAGGGTCATGTTACTTTGGACTCTCCCAGATAGATGTCCCTACCTCTGGTCATGCTCTCCTTCACATCTACAATAAGCCTCTTCCACCATACCTAGGAGCAGTGATGTCCTTCCTTTTTATTTTTTATTTATTATTATTATTTTAAATTCAGTAGACTCAGTGGGAATAGACAGGGAAGTGAATGAAACAGAAACACATTAGAGAGACTCTGGAAATGAGAAACCTGTGCAATGCTCCGGAAGCTATCCACAGCTCTGTGGCTGACTAAGAGGAAACGGTGTACACAGACATGACCTCATAGCACAAAGGAAGAAACCACCAAAGTTCACTGGAGTACAAACTAAGCAAGAAAAATGTTGCCCAGTCAACCCTGGAACCTTCAGAGAGATAACTACAGAAAATAACCCTCCCCTCCCCCAAAAAACCTAGCAACCCTAAGGAGAAACTTAGAATGCAAAATTGCTCTATTATCTAAACCATTCAATTTTCAACAACAACAAAAACATGAGCTATGCCAGAAAAGGACAGTCACTAGACAGTGGTTCTTGGCCCACATATCAGATTATCACACAAAGGTATCTAAGCAGCAGTTACTGCTTATTCAGAGAATTAAGGAAGATATTAAAAAACAAATATCCAATATAAAGAGAAAGAAAAAATATAAATACATAAATTCTAAAGCAGACGGAAGATGACAGAAAAGAATGTTAACCCCAGTAAACCATAGAATACCTAGTAGAACTTAAGGGACAAACAATAACAAAAACAAGATCAAAATACATCTCTCAGTTAACTGATAGCATGCTTCAATTCTAACCTCCATGAAAGTGGGATTAGGAGATAGGACCCTTTGGTGGCTCTCCCTCATGAGTATCTCCATTCTTTCACCCATGTAAGGCTACTGAAACATGGCAACTTATAAAAAAGCTCACTGCTGGTTTGAATGAGAATAGAGCCCATGGGCTCATATATTTGATGTTTGGTCTCCAACAGGTAGAACTGTTTAGAAAGAATTAGGAGGTGTGGCCTTGATGGAGGAGGTATGTCACTGGGTGTAGGCTTTGAGGTTTCAAAAGTGCAAGCCATTCCCAGCTAGCTTTCTTCCTCTTCTTTCTCATGCTTAGGAATCAGGATGTAAGTAAGCTTTCAGCTACTGTTCTAGCACCATTCCTGCCTGCCTGCTGCTATAGACTCACCCTTTGTACTACAAGCTCCAAATAAACTCTTTCTACAACCTGTCTTGGTCAGGTTCTTCTTCTTATCACATCAGAAGAAAAGTAACTAAGACACACATCTACCAGATTCGGGGGCAGGCCCTTCTGCATTTCAACCTTATCATAAAGCAACAGTCAAGTGAGCTATGGGGTAGAGACAAACATAGAGACCAAGGAACACAATGGAATGTAGGTCTGAGTTGTTAACATGGGAAAATATGATATTTTGAAAAAATGGTTCTCAGTCTAACCTTATACCATAAGAAATATTGAGTCAAATGGACCACAGCATCAGTCAGAGGTGAAGTCACAAATCTAGAACAGCTTTGATAATAAATGAATAAGGAAGGTTGAATGCATTAAAATGAAAGCTTTAGAAAAAAAATACCGAAAGAGTACTAGTACTAAAAAGAATAAGGACCTGGGCTTAGACTTCAGCATTTAGTATAGACAGACAATTCAATTCAGTAAGGCACTCCACAGACCTAAGAAAATAGTGCAAACTAAGACTTGCATCTAAAAGAATTCTTGCAACACAGTAACCAGACAGAAAGGAAACAGCCCTTAAGTACATAAAAGGCAACCAGAAAGGGTTACCATTTCTCATGTATTAATATCAACAAAACTACCATTCCACTCACTGGCACACACCTCAGCACTCCAGAGGCAGAGGCAGGTGGATCTCTTTGAGATCAAGACCAGCCTAGCCTACAAAAAGAATTCTAAGTCAGGCAGGAATACACAGAGAAAGCCTGTCTCAAAAAACAACAGAGCACCAAAAAACCCCAAAAACAACAATTAAAAAACACACACACGCAAAACTTCAAAACTATGCTATGACTTTTTGGGGGGTCCTGGGAGACCATTCTGACCCAGTATTCATTGCCAGATCAACTCTATGGACACAACTGCTTATGAACAGAATGTCAGATATACAAGGCAACTCACTAAGCAGTTAGTAATGGTCAAAAGGGAGAAACAATGCAAATGCTGGATAACAGAGCTTTAAAAACCACATACACCTGCACAGGAGGAGAAGAGAATGACATCAGTAGGATCAGTGTGCTTTCACAGAAGTCTGAGGACTTAGGTTCAACTCATAGTACCACAGAGGGTGAAAAAAGTAAGGACAGAGAGCTAAACGGAAACACAGGTAGGGAGACTGCCAACCACAAGGCCCAGAACTTAAACCCGTCTACTTCAATGAATGAATGAAATTTAACCCATCAGTTAAAAGCATGTACTGCTCTCACAGAGGACCTGATTTCACTTCCTAACACCCATATCCAGGCTCACAACTGCCTCTAATGCCAGCTCCATGGGATCAGACATTGCTGGCCTTCATGCAACACACAAATACATGTCATTAAAAATAACTTTTAAAATTAGTTACAAAAAATGAAGAGAATATAGAAGCATATATTCTCTTCAGTGCTATACTGTTAAGTGAAAAGCACAGGAGAGAATAAGTGCTTTCATTTGTACATACTGCAACTGCTCATCTAGTGGGCGTAGGGGCTGAAGGTGCACAGATGATGGAATACAGTTAAGAGAGTAGATGATGGTAAGATTTTCCAATTTATTCCTTTTGATATCCTTTTATTATTTTAATCATACTTATATTATCTATTATAATAATTAATTAGTCAACCACCTGACCTTCATTTCTTCTCCCTTTCATTTAAAATTGCTTACTGAACAAATAAAACTCTGAAACTGGGGTGTGTAAAATATACATCTATGCTTCCAGCACTTGAAAACTTTAGGTAGGAGGACATGAGTTCAAGGCCAACCAACAGTGAGAACTGTCTCCAATACAAACAATGAAAGCCCAGTCTTACTTCTACAGAAAAACTCAAAAAGAAAGAGAGAAAAAACACATTTATCCCAGCAAGCACAGGGGGTTATAAGACTAATGATAATTATAGATATGACTAAAAAAAGGAAAAAAAGAAAAAGATTAAAATGAGTTGTATATTTTATAAGTGTTTCTCTATAGTTCTAATCTTCAGAAACTGCTGAAACTAGCATAATTTGTTTCTATCTAAAGAAAATATACACAAAGGAAGAGACCTCTGGGAAAATAAGAAACAGAAGATCCTACCTGCTGGGCTGGATACGATGGAGGTGGAGTGTCCACTTTATTCTCCTCTGTCCTGGGGTTACCATTTTCTATGGCCCCATCTTCTTTGGGAGCTCCTGGGGGCTCACCACTACTCTCACCATCAGCATCTTCATCATCAGCTTCTGAAGAACTACGGCTGGTGCTGCTTACCTGAGGGGACTTAAAAGGCAGCATTCTGTAGCTTTAGTTTTCAAAACAATAACATGAATGAAGTGTAAAACCACCACATCCTGCATTTACTGACACCCATACCTCCTCATAAAAAAGCCACACCCATACCTCATCTTTCAGGGCCATGTTTTCCCCACCACCATTCAGTTCGCTGTGGATTCCATTCATGTTGGCCACCACATTGGTATCATCGTAGCTAGTCAACGGATAAATGTCAGCAAACTTAGCTGACAATGGTGCGACGTCTTCATCATCACTACAACTGAGGCAAGCAGAGACGGTCACCATGAGGCCCTTCGTTTGGGGAGGACAGTGAGGAGCACCCCCCACTGAACACGACATCTCCTCTAAGGTCATGGATCTGTTCACGAAGAGTGTTCAGTGTCACTCACACTACTTAACACCTCTTAGTCACCTGAACACAAAAAAAAGCCTGGATGAGTAACATCTGTGACACAGAGAGGGATGGGAAAGAATGTTCCACAGTAGAAATGCTGAGGAGATCACAAAAACTTAGGACCAATTGGTATTACAATTTCATTTGGCCTGAAAAGTCCTGAAGTGAAAATACCATCCCCAAGAAGACATATTTTTATTAAACTATTAAAAGTATAGGAGGCAACTTCAGGTCTTTAGTGTTTGATTTTAGTCACCAAATTGTCAGAAAATATCCACCTGACTTAAACTCCAAGTAAACACACTAACTATGCTAGTTCCACTAAAGTCAGTTATGACAATCAACTTCATCAATGTAATGAGAAAATGACACGTTCAATAAAAAAATAAAACCCAAAACTTAAGTAAATTTTCTGTATTTAAACTGTAGAGGCCACTTCAAAATGTGATTTCCTAATACATGAGAAGAGCTTTCTAATATATGAGATAAGAGATGACCAGACAAGCCCATCCCAGCACTGGCTAAAACTTGCACCAATCTGTTGTCTATTTTGGCATCCAATGATCTCCAGAAGATAAAAATCCTAAGTACCAGTGGTCTGCCTCCTAAGAAAAGGCTCAGGATTACCGAGCTCATAGTTCATATTTTTGTTTTGTTTTTTGAGTTTTGTTTTGAAACTGGGTCTTTCTACATAGCCCTGGCTGTCCTGGAACTCACTATACAGACCAGGCACTCAACTCACAGAACTCTACCTGCCTCTGCCTCCTCAGTCCTTTCCATTTTCAAAATGAGGAACCTAACACAATGTACCAAAACCTGGAGAAATAAAAGAAAAGAGCACCCACCAGCAAGGGTGTGTATGTTGGCCAATACAGTATTCCTGTAGTGTTGTTATTGCTATGGTAACAATCAATGGGGAAACTGACTCTGAAATGAAGTGCTCAACTCAACTCTGGCACCCACGACAACTGGAGGCTTCTTCACCCCAGACTTCACTGCAATGACTAAAATGCTGCTGCTGTTTCATCAGTTTAGAAAACAGCACCAGAAATGAGAAATGCAAGCCAAGAGTCATATAGATAATTAAGTCACAGAGGTTGATATTTGGAAGACATTAGTGTATTGGGGGGCATGAGCTGCCCACACCAACAGTGGGCAGTTCTAGCCCAGGCAAAAGGCTATTTCTATACCCCATGTTCCACTGCTGATAACAAACACACCAGAGCCCACAATTGATACTGGCAGTCATAACAATAAGTAGAAAAGTTTGATACATTTGCAATCACCTAATTTCAATTTTCTTCCTTTCTCTTTTTCATTCTTTTTCTTTCTTTCTTTTAATTTTTGAGACAGGGTTTCTTTGTGTAGCCTTGGCTATCCTGGGTTCACTTTGTAGACCAGGCTAGCCTCAAACTCAGAGATTCACCTGCCTTTTCCTCCCAAGTCCTGGAATTAAAAGCATGTGCCACCATGCCCAGCTCTTAAATTTCAATAGATTCATGTGGCTGGTAAACCTTCATGTGCCTCAGTTAACAGCCAGCAGAGAAATCCTCAAAATGCTTAAGTCCTGAGAGCACAAGCAGCAAAACTTTGTTCAATTAAGAGTCAAACATGGGGGCTGGAGAGAGGGCTCAGAGGTTAAGAGCACTGGCTGCTCTTCCAAAGGTCCTGAGTTCAATTCCCAGCAATCACATGGTGGCTCACAACCATCTATAATGAGACTTGGTGCCCTTCTGGCACACAGCTAACAGAACACTGTATATATATTAAGTAATAATTAAATCTTAAAAAAAAAGTCAAACATGATCTTTAACCCAGGCCTTTACAATTATTATTTGCTCATTGAACATGTATGAATCCCTGAGTTCTGTCCCTAGCACCACAAAAACAAGAGACCTGAAAGACAGGAAAAACTTCGAAGAAGGAAAAAATGAGCCCACCACAACAAATCCAAATGAAGTGTGTGATAAGCGTCTCCATCAGTTGGAACAACCTGAGGATCATGTGCAGCGAAATACAGTCAGCAATCCCTCAACATAATCACCTCTGCAGGGCTAGTGATGGCTGCATGCTCAACTTACTTCACTTAAGAAACCACAGACTGCTAGGTGCAATAGCACACACCTCTAATCCCAGCACTCAAGGAGGCAGAAGTAGGTAGATCTCTGTAAGTTCAAGGCCAGCCAGGTCTACAAACCGAATCTGTGACAGCCAAGATAAACCCTCTCTCGAAAAACCAAAAAAGAAAGAAAGAAACCACAGACAGCCCAGCAGTCCAGTATGGTGGCACTTGCCCTTTATTTCCAGAACTCAGGAGGCAGAGGCAGGTGGATCTGTAGTTGAGGCTAGTCTGGTCTACAGAGTGAATTCCACGAGAGCCAGGATTACTTTTAAAAAATCCTGTCTTGAAAAAACAACCAGCAGGGTGCGATGGCGCACACCTACAATCCTAGCACTCTGTGAGGCCAAGGACAGCCTGTCTAAAACCGAGTCCAGGACAGCCTGGCTACACAGAGATCCCTGTCTTGAAAATTAAAAAAAAAAAAAAGAAAAGAAAAGAAAAGAAAAAACAACCCAACAACCAATGAAGGAGAGGGAGGGAGAGGAAGAAGACGTCGAAGAAGCAGCAGCAGAAGCAGCAGCAGCAGCAAGCAGCAAGCAGCAGTTATACATCCATGTGCAAATTAGCTTATGAAGCCTCTGCAAATGACAGGGTCATAACTGAGTTTACAGCCCCTTTGCTAATATGAAATGCACGTCTTTATAATGTGGAAATACAGAAAACACAAACTTTCTATCGCTTGCTAAAGTGATCTTCTGAGTTCTTAGCAAGACATGGAACGAGCATGAGCACTGGCTGACAATGAAGAAGATGAGCAGCCACTGACCACCTCAGCAGAATGAATAGATGAAATCAAAACTGCGGAGACATTTCCCTGCATACCAACTGGCAATTATAAATTTACCACATAGGTAATGAAACAGTATCAGTTTGGGTTTAGTGATTTCATATTTTAACAGGTGCTTAACACACTGAAAAGGTCTTTTATTTTTAAGCACTGTAATAATGGTAATCATATTTCCATAGACTGATGTCTGTATTTCTCATTATTGGATAAATTTCTGAAACTATTATAAAATCGTAACTTACAAAGTTGGTGCAGAGCCATTGTCTGTGAGGATGAGTCTAGGATGTTGCTGAATTGTGATGGGAGAGCTGGAACCTGACCCTGAGCTTGCTGATGACACACTAGGTGGGCGCATCTCAGACAGATAGTCGGGAGCAGAATCCACTTGGAGTGGTAGCTGGTGAATGTGGATGTCATCAGTGACGGGGGTGTCCATGATACCACAAGTGAGGATGTGTGAGAGGCTGCAGTCATCACAAGCACATCTGATCGGGAATTAAGGACAGTTACCAAGAAAGCCAACTGTAAAGGTTGGGCTCAAACCTCTGCTTGTTTCAATGCAGGCTGAAGGCCAGTAGCACCCACAAAGCCCAGCTCACCTTCGCCTGTAGTTGCAGTTGGGGCAGTCTGGCATGTTCAACCGAGATGACAACATATGCCTCCTGGTATCTGTGAAGTTGTTCTCGCCAGTAACCACTTTCTTATTAGTTAACTAGAGGAAATTTATCAAACAATGGCTTAAATTTGTAAGACACTTCCCCCATTTCATGGACCACATTTCAACTAGTAACAGTAATTATGTGTATTTACAAGACAAGCCTTTCTGTTTTTCGTTTTTGAGACAGGGTTTCTTTGTGTAGCTTTGGCTGTCTTGGAACTCCCTTTGCAACCCATCTTTTACAGATGAACAAAACTAAAACAGGGCAACAGCCCTGGAATCCATAGGCAGGGCCAGTAAAATGAAGAGTGAAGCATCAGAAGCCCCCTTGATATTCTGGTCTTCAGAAGACACATACCATGTACCTTTTTGCAGATGACCAGAAGGTAGGTCTGGTATTTGCTCAATCTGCTCTGGGTGGTCGGTACTTGTTAGACACTTCTCCGCTGCTATATGGAGAAGATTGAACCTGAGAGCTGCTTAGGAAGTAGCACCCAAACTCAATTGTCAAGCAGGCATCTGGATTTCAAAGAGGAAGGGTGTATGAGAACCCAGCTGGGCCTATAAGCACACTCAGGCAAAAGGGCCTCTGTCTCCTTCCATTGGTGGGAGCTCAACTTCAGTCTGACACAAATGACTAGCACAAAAGGGGAAGAGGGAGTTCAAGGAATATTGATCCTTGTACCATTTCTCACAATTCCCAAGGAGATTATTCTTTTCAAAGAAGTATACAGAAGACCAAGAAATAAGTAAATGCAACTGTTTATCTGAAAGTTAAAACCTCTATGTCTAATGACTTTTATACTGGCAGGAGATGCCAATGGTCTTCATTGGTATCCTGTAATACAGAGCATGTCAAGATACTAAGGTGCCACTTGTTCTGTGCAGTAATTCACAAGTCTCTCCTGTCAACCTTACCTGTTCTTCAATTAATCTCCTTTGTTTAAAAATCTCCCAATCTTCTGTTAACATGCGCTGTTTGGTTTTCATTGTCATCTAGAAAGGAGATATAAAAATACACACACACACACCTTAGAAAGAACTATATATAGAACATTCTCAAAGCTTTTTTAAATGATAAAAGAAAAATTGTATATTAAAAAAATTTTACCTAAAAGCAAAACAGGAATGCAATACAAAAGAATGAGTCACCAGCTACAGCACTTCAGCTTCTTACTTGACACTCAGAATATTATCACAAGTACATTTTTTCACAGAACACCTCGGGAGCTCCACACCTCGAAGAGCAGGGTACACTCTGTGCAGAAGGAAGTCAATGCTTGCTCTCCTGAACTTGACAGGCCACAAGCCTGGTTAGAGACTCCTGGAGGTGGTCTGCTCCATGCATGTACATGACCTGAGAACACTAGCCCTATTACCCTTCATCTATGTGTAATTTCAACAATAACAACATAAAATAAACTAAAATTTTTAAAAATGAGGTATAAAACACTACAACTTGAAAAGCAGAAGAAAACTTGAAACAGACTAATAAAGGAAACCTCAAATGTCTGCCAATTCACATCAGCACATTCCCCCTTCCAAGATGTAAGGCATGTACAGACAAGCACATACCCCTTTCTCTCTCTCAAATCTGCATCAGCTTCTCAGTCAAAACTGAGACTGCAGTGGGACTGTGGGGCTCAAAGCAGACACCAGCTGCTGGTGTATGGGCAGTATTACAAGCCGTCCCTATAGCAAGTTTACTATCCCCTCTACAGTGTGGCACATGCTTGATGCTGCACATGCTTGGCTGAAGTATAGAGTGCCTTTATCACACTGGATCCCTTCTACCACTGTCCAGTACTGTGTGGAAGGCAAACCTAGATTAGTATAGGTAGCAGCCCTTTTGGGTGACAGGAGACATCCTATGTGCTCTTGGCATCAGCACAATGGGGTGTGGCTGCAGCATGACTTTCATATGACATGTTATATGTTCAGGCACCTCTGAACTTAAGAGTCCTTTTGTAGTTTTTAACCTTAGCTGGTCTAAAGGCAGAGATGCAAGCTCTCTTATTTTTGCTATCAATTCAGTGGTACTTTGTGTCCCTCCAGCTGCTCATCCCTTTCTATGTATCATTCACCACGATGACAAAAGTTAGCCAGGTACAGGCTGGAGTCTGGCTCTATAGTTTAGCTTCCCCCGCCCCTTTTTTTAGTAATTAGAAATTATTTTATGTGTATGAGAATTTTGCCAGTATGAATATTTGTGTACCACATGCATGCCTGGTGCCCACAGAGGGCAGAAGAGTGTGTTGCATCCCCTGGAATTGCAATTATACGGCTATAAGCTGTTGTGTGGGTTCTGGGAACCAAACCTGGGTCCTCTGAAAAAGCAGCCAGAGCTGTCAACTGCTGAGCCATCTCCCCAACCATCTACAACTTGGTTCTTTACTGTCCATACAAGGTCCCCATGCTGAAGGCTTGTTCCTCAGCACACAATAACATTGGAACCTTATGAGGGGTGACTTCCAGTAGAAGTTAGGTCACTGGGGAATGACTGTGAAATGCATATTAGAACACCAGAGCCATCCTCTATGCTTCTTGGAGCCCTAAGTGCCTTCTCCATCATGACCTCCAGCCATATGCTGTGCCACCACAAGACTGCAGGCTCTTCCTTTTAAGCTGGTTATTCAGGCCAGGTACAGTGGCACAGGGCTGTCAACACTAGCACTCAGGAAGTACAAGCAAGAGGATCACAAGTTTACAGCTAGCACACACTGTAGAATGAGAGCTATTACAAACAATAACGTGTTATAGTCTCTCATAGTGATGGGAAACTGAGCAATGTCTTTTTGCTTCATTGTTTCAAACTACTGATGACCCAGACCCTCAATGCTTCTTTCCTGACTTTGGTTAACAGTCATGCTCAGATGCCATGAATGTTCTCTGAAGAGTTCACACTGTTCATAGTGTATAATACTACATAATTAATATACATACTAAATATTATGTAGTATATTAAAATACAAAAGCTCATGTAAAGTTAATTAGCATTTATGTGATTCTTTCACTGTCACAGTAAGCAGCAGACACTGGAGTCAACCATTAGGATCCTCTATAGGATCCTAGAAGGTAGATCCCCAGGGAGAACTCTGGCCCCTCAAACTCCAGGACCCAGATCTCTTAGCTGTCAGAACAGCAGGGCTCAGAGAGCAGACTGCTATGCACACAGGGCTCAGAGGGAGGCAGCTGCTAGCTCTATACATGTGGCTACCTCTGTGCAACTGGGCTTCTAGCTACCTGTAGGAGCCAGAACTGATTCTTGGGGTTTAGGGGGACATCTGCAACTGAGGCCCCACCCATCCTATGTCTGTCAGCCTGGCCATTCTCACATTCCTCCCTCCCCCAATCCATAGGTAGATCCTGCAGCTAACTAACCTGCTACAGCGTCAGTCTCCCAAACTGCAAACTATTGTTCAGCTTAAGAACAGCTATGCTCCTGGCACAGCTTGAGGGTAAATCTGTCTATAAGACCAAACAAAAAGATAGTTTAGGGACACAACTACTCTAAAGAAAGTAAAGATCAACAAGCGCTCCTCAGCCACACACAGCAGGGAGGGCACTGCACAGTCAATGACTATGCAGAGGTCAAGGTCACATCACAACAGAATCACAAGTCTCTCAGGGCTATTACAAAATTATATAAGAAGCACTGAACTCAATATGATAATAAAAGTTGGGATTAGTCCACTGACACCATGAAAGCCAAAGGCCTTAAACAGGCAGAGTTTTCTCAAGTTCTGAACAAGAAACCCTCTTCCTAACAACTCAGCAGCAGAGAGAGGATAAAGAGCTCAATCAGTATCTGAATGGCACAGTGATCTTGGGATTCATGTGGGACCAGCTTATACCTCAACCCCTAACAGCTACTCTTATCTGTTTATAAACTGTCTTGCATACATAACACTGGGCTGCCATTTCTTCTTTATTACTCCTCCTACCAGCAACTTTAAAACCTGAACCCATTCTTGCTTGGCTTTAGCAAACACTCTAGAAAGGCAGGAGGGCAGAATGAATGACAAAAATACCATCTTAACCACATGCCTGGTTGAGATGTAATAGTGGTCATTTGGTATACCCATTTTAGGTCCATCCAGCAGGCACATCCCACTTGTCCTGCTATCCTCTGCCTTTGTGTATGTATGTGTGTATGAAGGGAGAATAGGCTCTGAATAGTACAATGGCTGCTGGATCCGAAAAGCCTGGTACCTTCCCAAAGTCCTCCATCAGGACAGAGAGACAGTAGGTACGCAACCCTGTTGAAGACCTAAATGTTCCTGCCACACAATAATAGATCAGATCAGAGATCTGTGATACTGCATGGCACACCAAAAGCCTCTGCTGGGAGCTCTGCAACTCAAGACTGTAGCCAGCAACTTAGCAGAGGCCTCAGAATATAGGCTGTGCCTCAGGGGCAGCATTTACCTGCTCATCCACATAGGCATCGATCCTCTTCTGACATTCCAGCCACTCCTCAGCAACTTTGCGCAACTCTTCCTCAGAACGCTGGTACCTCTGCAGCAAGGTGCTATATGTGTCTTCATTGCAGGTGTCATGCGTGGTGGTTCCTAGCCTAGGAGAGAGAAGGTCTATCAGAAAGGAAGAGCCAGAATTCTAGCTCCTGGCCAAACAGAAGAATCTTGGCTGCCTGTTGCTATTGTCTAACTTAACACCTCTTGTCACAAAAACACTACAGCAAGTCTTAAAGAGTATATATACAAAGCACTCTGAACAGAATCACATATAAAGGAGATGCTCAAAGAAATAACAAAACCTGCTGAAAGAAACTAGCAGGAATCCTAAAAATACTAAGGCTACAACATAGGGAGCTGTATACACATTTGTTATTAACATACACTGACCCAGAAAAAAACGAAATGTTTAATGACAAATACATAACATACAAATGTTACAACTATACAATACTCATACACACATATGTTTTGACATGGAAATACATTCATGTTAAGGAAAGGTATGACCAAAGCATGTTTAAAAATATGTTGGGCATAAATACAGGAAAAATATGTGTAAGAAACACAAAGCTGTGTTAAACCTAGCAGTTTAAAATGAAAAGAAATTTAAAAATCACTTTAAAAATATTTATTTTACATGTAAGAGTGCTCTATCTGCATGTATACCTGCCTGCCAGAAGAGTGCATCAGATCATATTATAGACAGTTGTAAGCCACCATGTGGCTGCTGGAAATTGAACTCAGGACCTCTGGAAGAGCAGCCAGTGCTCTGCTCTAAACTGCTGAGCCATCTTTTCAGCCCCCAATAAAATAAATTTTAATCAAAAATTGTTTACAGGTAAAAATGGACAGAAATAGTTGCCAAAGTGTTTTCCTTTCACTTTGTCAGGGTGGATCACCTTTACAAACACTGTAAAAACTGGAAATTTCCAGACAACCTACTGGTTGCAAGGCCACCTGGCACATCTAGGCTCTGAACCAATGACTGATATCACCCTAGGTCCTAAGAACAGTTCTATATTGCAAGAAAAAATTTCTCCTGATTCCTACTGCTGCTAGCCTTGACCTTCTTTGAATTGATTCCACTCATCAATATAATCCTAATTTCCCTTGTGATGGTCCGTATGAGAACTGTCCTCATAATGTGGGCTATCTCAACACTTGGGTTCTGGTTAGTGGTGCTTTTTGGGAGGTTTAGGTGGTGCAGCTTTACTGGAGGAAATATGTCACTAGGGACTAGCTTTGAGATTAGATCCTCATTCTACTCCCAAAATGCTCTCTCTGATTTGTGACCATGGTTGAGATGTGAGCTTCCTGTTTTTACTGCCATGCTTTCCCACTAAGGTGGACTCTTTGTCTCTCAAACTATAAGCCCAAATATATTCTTCCTTCTAAGTTAAAGTGTTTTACCACAGCAACAGAAAAGTAAAACACTGTGAACTTCTATCCTGCCTTTCTTCCCAAGTGCTCTTCCTTCATTTCTACCGGTTGCAACTTACATACACAAACTATCAGAACCAAGAGAAGTGGAACCAACAAGGACCCAGAAGACTGCACTAGTGATGGAATGAGACCAGAGCATTCTCACTGCTCCTCTACAGGAATCCTAAAAATGCTAAGGCTACGACATATGGAGCAGTGTACACATTTCTTATTAATATTAAGGACAAACAGCCTGATGCTTTCATTGGTAAATTGCCAGGAAAATGGGGTGGGGCAGCACGTGAGCTCTTAGGAGAAAAGGGAACTTCTGCTTGAGGACATGAAAATATTTTGTAAAGACAGTTAACTGTAAATCCTGTGATATAATTAATGCCATGAATTACATAACTTAGGATTGTAAATTTTGTGTTTATCAAAAAATGTTAAATTTAGTCAAATGGCACTGAACTGTAATTTTAAGTGGATGTACTGTACAGAATGTAAATTTATTTCAGTAACACGGCCAATGAAACAAGTAGTTTTCTTATGTTTTGTTTCTCACTGTTATGGTTTGGCTCTGTAGTGTCTCCCAAAGATTCCTGTATTGAAGACTTAGTTCAGCAGTTCAAGTCAGGTTTGGTGGGGTTTTTTTTGTTTGCTTGTTTTTTTTGGGGTGGGGGGGGGAGTTCTGACCTCACCAATGAACTAATCCATAGGTGGGTTCAGAGCTTCCTAGTACAGTTCAAGAACTGGTGGGAACTTGATGTGCTTTATTCTTCTGCTTGGCAGTTATCACAAAGTGAACAGCTTTTTGCTGCCAAGTACTTCTGTGATAGGCTGAATCTTCTGAAATGGCAAGCTTTCTTATAAGTTCCTATCTGCAGCATTTTGTCAGTATTAGAAAGCTAACAATAATAAAGTATGTTTCTATGAATAAGTAGATTCTTTACTTGTGTGTGTGTGTGTGTGTGTGTGTGTGTATAGCCATTTCCTATATGAGCATGCAGAGAAGGAGATCTGCTTTCTTGGTGTACCACTTTTGTTTTTGGCTTGAGATAAGATCTCTCACTGAATCTAGAGTTCAACAATTCAGTTACAGTGACTGGTCAACAAACTCAGAATTTTATCTTCTACCCAATAACATAGGTTATGGGTATATACTGCCATGGCTGACTTTTATGCGGGAGCTAAGGTCTCAAACTCAGGTTCTCACGCTTACATAGCAAGACCTCTTGCTCAAATGGACACCCTCCCACCCCCAGTTACTATTTATTTTTGTGACAGGTCTCACCATGAAAATCCGGACTGTCCTGAAACTTCCTAACTCCCTACGTTGATCTGACAGGCCTTTAAAAAAATTTATGTTAACAAGAATACAGAAAGACACATTAAATAAACCTACGTAAGCCACAGGTTGCTTGCTATCTCATAATCTATTAAGCTGTATCTGTGCTTTACAGTTCAGATCTGTAATTTGCTTTAACTTTTTGCCCACCTCCCTTTTTACACAGGACTTGGCTGTCCTTGAATTCACAGAAATTCAGATATTTCTGCCATCCAAGTACTGAGTTTAAAGATATAAGTAACCATGCTCAGCCTACTTTATATTTTTTAGTAAGTTAAATGGGCCTATTACAGCTAGTATTATTAGTAATTTGTGGTAAAGCTTTTTATGAGTTGATAAATGTATATTTGTAGACTAGAAAATCAAGTGTAAATCATTCTTGGGGTTTGACAAGTGAGGATGTGATAGGATACAAAGGAACAGCATTTTCTGAACTGAGTTGGACTCCTTAGAAGGCATGCTGCTTTCCTTCTTTCCTGTACTTCATTTCCTCTTAGGACTTGAGAGTAAAAGGTAGTGGACCGTAGCCTGAACATCCAAAACTAGGATAATGTTACCCTTGAAATCTGACTGTAATTCCTAGAGAGAAAAATATTCTGAACATGGCACCGAAAAAGAAAGTTTCTGTCAACCACTGGAGATCAACTGGATGACTGACACATCCAATCCAATACTCACCAAGAACAAAAACAAAGTGCAGGTACTGAGACCTGCTCTAGCCCACAGGAGGCATAGGTGAATGTGATCCTCACAACTTGGACAAAAGCGTTTTCTTCATATCAACCCTTGCTTCCTTTCCTTTCACAAGGGTTGCAGTCAGACAATCCCATTGTAGTGTACCCTCCAAGAGTATACTGGATGCTTTTGGTTTTTGAAATTTTTAGATTTCTTTTTAACGTGTGTGTGTGCACGCATGCACACGCGCACGTTTAAATAGGTGTGCAACTGCACAAATGTGCCATAGTTTGCATGCAGAAATCAGAGGACAATATGCAGTCTTCTCTCCTTCCATCATGTGGGTCCTGTAGATCAAACTCAAACTCAGGTCATCAGGCTTGATGGCAAGTGCCTTTACCTGTTGAAATATTTTGACCACCCTATACTGAATGCTTGTAAATAGTGGACATGGAAATAATGGTTGGGAAGCCAACTGAGGCTAAATGAAACTACTAAAAACCAGCAAAAAACATACCAATTCTGCAGAGCACTTTTTCCTGACTTCCTGTTTTCATTCCCATTGACCAATTGCTTCTAAGGTAGTCCTTTCCCTAAAAGTAAGGTTGAGTAGGGCAAATAAAGGTGGCTACTGTTGAGTGTGTGCCTACATTGTGAGAATGCGCTTCTATTTGGTTAACAAACAAAATCAAGAAGAGGTAGCTAATCACCACTCTACTGAGTAAATGGCTGATGAAGGAGAGGCTGGCTGCAGATGATAAACATGTTTCATGTTTCCATTTAGCATACTTTACTCCAAAAGATGGCTACTACGGAGTTCTGCGCCTGTGTACTTGTCTTAGTGAAATAAAAGAAGCTCTCACCAGGTTTCCTGGTGAGAAGTGACATAGGCACTCTACTCTAGGATCAACCTCGATGAAAAAGCACATCTAAGCCGAGGGGTATCAAAGGAACTCTGAGACCCATACTCTCCCTCTTCCTCCACCTCCCTTCAACACAATGCAAGAACCCTGTCAGGATCCATGACTGAACCAAAGCAGTCAAGGTAACACACTGTTTTCTGGAGCCTTTATTTATTTATGAGGCATTATGGTGTTACACCTGAACAACATTTATATTGATTTATTACTTAAAAGTTCAATTGGGGGTCGAAAAAAATGGCTCAGCAATAAACAGCACTAGCTGCTCTTCCAAAAGACCTGAGTTTGGTTCCTATCACCAACACGGCTGCTAAGAATACCTGTAACTCTAGTTGCAGGGGACCCAATGCCCTATTCTGGCCTCCTTAGACACTGTAGCATGTAATACATAGACATGGATGCAGGCAAAACATTAGGTTTTGAGCTTTCTGTCCACTATCTTTTTCTCTCTGCCCTGTTATTTTTCCTGTAAAGACTTCCACATGTAGTGGTCTACAGCATGTGCATACACTCAAGATCACAGCAATAGAGAATCTAAATCCAGACAAAATACCTGATCTGAGACACCAGTGCTGGTAAGTTGCTCTGGAGAAGTGGCTCTGAAAAGACCAGGTTTTCAAACAGGTGTTTGTTATGCAGTTCCCATGTCACCTGGAACTTTTTCAAATGTTCATTTTCCTAGTTAAAAACAAACAAACAAAAAATAGAAGATGTAGTGAATGGATAAAAATATGAAACTTTGTAGAATGACCCCCAACCCCAATGTCCTGACACCTTCTGCACAGGCCTAGAACATCCTACTTCTGAAGAATCACTGTTCCCTGCTTGTGTCAGAACACACAGATTTCTGACATAAGCAATATGAGTCACCACTTCACTGTCTTCTAAGTAACCCTAAACATGGATATCAGGTGGGTTTAGAGATTTAAAAACAGGCAAGAGGGGAAACACAGACACACACACATACTCCACAGGACTGGCAATATGGCTCAGCTGGTAAAGGTGCTTGGTGCTAACCTGATGACCTAAGTACAATCTCTGGAGCCCATACGGTGAGAGAATCAGTTCCTACAGTTTGTTCTCTTGAGTTCACAAGATGCACACACAAATATATGAAACATTTTTTAAAAGAAAAATGTATTGGAGTCAGAGCAATATTTTTCTTGCCTTTAGTGAAAACTCATTCTGACAGCTGCAAATGAATTCTCTACTGGACACTTAGTCAAGGCATGGCTTTCATTCTTCTAAGAAACATGAGCAAACTCATCAAATGCTATAGACGACAGGCTGGAGCCCACAGCAGTGCCACAACAGTGCATCGGTGCTCTCTGACTCCCCTGGGCTGGATTGCTCTCTGGTGTTTTAATGTATTCTAAGCTTAGTTTTTCCTAGAAACATCAATAGTGAGAGGCTCCCCACGACATCTTCCATATTACTCTGATGTGCTCCACATTTTTGTCATTTGGGGGCATGTATTACACAGCTCAGGCTTCTTTACTTCTTTCTAATTTACCACTTTTCATTTCAGTCTTTTATTGTTCGTCTACTAAATTTTTATCAAATGCAGCACCAGCCTCTGGCAGTATACCAACACCAACCCAAGACACCAAAAACTTTACTTAGACTCCTCATCAATGCATCACTGTTTTTACCTCCATATCCTAGTGGCTCACTTTCTAGCACTCAGGTCTTCAGAAACAGATTTCCATGCTATGGCTCTTGGACATTAATTCTCTCAATGCTCCCACCTGCAGGCAAAATGCACTGAACTAACATAAATCCTAGGCCTACCTAGTGTGGACAGGAGTCTGTGATTATACAAGGAGAACTTAACCATATAATTAGTTCTCTAGCTGCACATATCTCCCCTATCACATGCTTTTGTTCTTTAGTTCCACCTCAGCAGCCAGGAGAGAAGTAGACATAGTTTCTCACCAGTGTGCCAAGAAAGGTACTGATGGATCGTGCAGCCTGGCAGAGGGCACCATACTCCTCCAGGAGTAGGGAGACAAAGTGATGTGCCTGTGGTGGGCCCTGCAGGCCAGAAGGCGCCTTGGCCTTCGCTGCAGCAGACAGCTGCCGGAGCAGGCGGACCTTCATTTCTAGCACATACTCCCGGGCTTGCTGCTCCAACCGCTGGTAGAGCTGATAGGGGTCCCGCTCACAGAGCCTATAGAAACAAAGAAAAGAGTCACCACTCAGCCACAGTCTGTCCATACACGTCAGTTGAAAGGTAGTTTTCATGTCAGTCCACTGCCTTCCCTGTGACAATCTGTGGGAGTCACTGATAGGAACTTGTGCACTGAGAATATTTGATGCCAGGTAGCTCACAGAGAAACTGACAGACCCAAATGCTTTCTCTGACTACACTGTTTACGCAACCTGTGTAGGGACTCTGCTCCATGCCCATGGTCCATAAGAGCAGACCTAAGCCCATCTAGTCTGCAGAAGGTAGTACAACTCACAACCAAGAAGTTAAAAGTTACTATGCCAGAGAGCTGACCCAAGGTGCTAACCCAATGAGTGGAATTTTAAAAGTGACAAGCCAGGGCTGGAGAGATGGCTCCGAGGTTAAGAACACTGGCAGCTCTTCCAGAGGTCTTGAGTTTGATTCCCAGCAAACACATGGTGGCTCACAACCATCTATAATCTGGTGCCCTCTTCTGGAGTCAGGTGTATATACAAACAGAACACTGTCTACATAATAAATAAATAAATAAATCTTAAAAAAAAAAAAAAGACAAGCTCCAATCCAAGCAGAGGTTGATACTGGGTTGGAGGCTGAGCCAAGTTTACCTTCCTTCTTTCTAGGAACTCAATATCCCATAAAAATGAATCTGCGTTATTTTCATAATTACAACAAGTTTTAGATACAGGTTATCCCATTTTTAAATTATCGACCAAGCAATAAAATGCATTAAATACAATGAAATGCTGAAGTACGGTAGATACGTATTCTAGCAACTACCCACAAGGGTAATGAATTTCTGTCCAAACTTACAGGTGACTCTTTATAGTTTTGAGAAAAGGTGGTCTTTCTTCTTCAGCCTTCTGATGGTAGATTATAGGCTCATACATTAAGGTGATCAAGTTTTTAAACTTGCTCTATAGTATTTGCTATATGGTAAAGTTGCCACTTATTGAAAAAGTCCATTTCTGAGATGCCTCTAGGTCAGGGGTTCTTAACCCCTAGTTGCACTTATGAAGTAGCAATGAAAACAATTTTATGGTGGGGGATCACTACAACATGAGGAACTGTATTAGAAAGCATTATAAAGGTTGAGAACATAGCCAGTTGCACGCCTATAATCCCAGCTCTCAAAAAGGCAGAGGCAGGTAGATCTCTTTGAGTTCAAGGCTAGCCTGATCTACAAAGCGAGTCCAGGACAACCAAGGCTACACAGGAAGAAACCTGCTTAAGGAAAAAAAGTAGAAAAAGAATAAAGAAAGGTTGAGAACCACTGTTCTAGATAGAAGCATAAGACCACTGAAGGAATAACCAAAACATCTGCTGGAAGATGTCACTTTGAAAAACCGGCTGAGCTCAGTGGTTGTTAGAAACCAGGTGTAGAATGCATTAAGATTTAAGTTTTATAGAATAGATTCTTCCATCTTTTGGCAACCCCACTTAAGAAAATCACCCTGAAGAAAAGAGCATAGTTGTTATCTCTTCCATTTAAAAAAAAAAAAAATTAGTCAAGTATTGTGGATCTTCTTTCCAAGACAGGGTTTCTCTATATGGTGTCCAGCTGTCCTGGAACTCACTATATAGACCATGCTGGCCTTGAACTCACAGAGATTCACTTGCCTCTGCCTCTCAAGTGCTGGGATTGAAGGCATGTGCCATCACTGCCTGGCTACGGATAATTTTTAATCCCAGTACTCAAGGCGATCTCTGTGAGTTAGATGTAAGCCTAGTTTACACAGCAAGTTCCAGGCTAGTCAGAGTTACATGGTGTAATTTTGTATCCAAAAAACAAAAACAAACAAAGATAGAAAGACAGGCAGAGACAGAGAGAGAAAGAGAGAGAGAGAGAGACAGAGACAGAGAGAGAGAGAGAGAGAAGAAAATAAAAACGTATTTAGAGTTCTAGGTCAGCCAGGGCTACACAGAGAAACCCTGTCTTAAGTAAATATATATATATTTACTTAATATATATATAATTTTTATATGTGTATGTTTGTGTGCCTGAGTTTATGTACACCATGAGCATGCTTGAGCTCATGGAGACCAAAAAAACGACATTGTATTCCCTCCAGCCCCACCCCAGAATGTGAATTACAAGCAGTTATGAGCTGCCATAACTGGCATAGGTTCTGGGAAAGAAACCCAGGTCTTCTGCAACAGCAGCAAGCACTCTTAACTGTTCATCCTCTCCTGTTCCCTTTCTAAGGTTACACATCACTTTATTGTAAAAAGACAAAATCAAGTAAAAATGTACAAAGTAGTATGTAAAGTATGTATATAAAATCTGCAAAGTGTATAAAACCTTGCATACAATGTGCAAAGTAATAAATATGTAAAGCCAAGTATACAACGTGCATAAAGAAATAAACTAGTAGGATTCTTACCATGGCTGCTACATTTCAAAAAGATGTATAAATTTTAACATTACAATTTCGTGAGGTTTTTTTTCCCCATTACCAGAGACCAAACTTGTAGGCATAAGATTATTGTGTAATTCAAATGCTGATTTTTTTTACTCCCCCATATTTATTTGTAATCCTTGTTCTGATAATCTCCTTTCTGAATGTTATGTAAACACCGCTCCCCAATTGTCCCCTGATATGCCAATAAAGCAGCGTATAGCCAATCATTAAGCAGAGGAAAGAACAGGACTGGACTTCTTGCTAGCAGGGGGAGGAGTGAAAAAAAGAAGTAGAAAAATTCAGCCACGGGAGATGTCCAAGAGACATCAGGAGAAGCTGCTGAAGCAGGACAGCTACAAATTGCAAGTATCTCTGGGGTGCACACTGAGAGGAAACCAGATTAGCTTAGAGGGTTAAGAATAGAGTGATAACTGCTCAGTTATTGTGTTGTGAAGCTTATTATTAAATATAAAAGTCTCAATTATTTGTATTTAAGAGAGAAACTGAGAAACAAGCACAATATTGTAAAAATAACATTAACATAACTCACATAACATAAATAACATAAACTCAGGGCTTCACATACTACACAAGAGCTCTACCACCGAGCTATCTCTAGCCTTTGGTTTGTAAAGACAGGGTGTTACTTTGCTATCTTGAACTTGCTATAAAGCAGACTAGCCTCAATTTATAATCCTCATGCCTTAGTTTCTCTGTGCTGAGATTACAGGTATATATTCCTAAATGTGGCAACATTTTAAGCAGAATGTATTCCGTATGTTTAAGCAGAATGTGTTCCATATGTTTATGTTGCTGTCCAGCGACATAAGATTCAAATGAGCAAGGAACAAGTGAACAGGAACACTAAAGTGCTGAGGAGAAGGCTTAATGGGTAAGATCACTTGCTTTGCAAGCAAAAGGACCTAAAGACCAGATATCCCTGAGAATGTCTGTCACCCCAGCATTAAGTGGTGAAGACAAGTGGTTTTTGAAAGCTCACTGGCACCCAGCCTGGCTGAAAAGGGGTAGATATTCAAAGCTTGATGGCCAACCAGTACAGCCAAAATAGTGGGCCTTTTCCTGTGAAAAGTCCTATTTCAAAGTAATAAGGAGGAAAGCAGCTGAGAAAGACATCCTGGACTTCCTGAACACGTATACACCTGCATACTCACGTGCATGTCCCAAACACATACAAACTCTAAAAGACAAAGCCCCATGGATACTTCCTTATAGTTTCTTTGGTGCAGAAAAATTAGAAGGATTTTGATTCTTTGTCTATTACTACATTTTATAAATTTCAGAAGATATCATGTGATAAACAGATTTTTTTCTATTTATAAATTTTTCATGAGTATATGAATTTTGCTTGCAGATATATGAGTGCCACAGGTATGCCTGGTGCTCCTAAAAAACAGGTGTTGGATCCTCAAGTTATATCCTGCAATTATAAACAGCTGTGAGTAAGTCCTCTGCAAGGGCAGCCTGAGCAATCTCTCTCTAGCCCATGCAAACAGACTTATGTGAAAAAAACACTGCAAGTAGTTCACCAATCAATTATTCACACATGTGTTCATAGAGGCTGCTCTACCTGGATGAAACCTGTGCTGTTCTAAAGCATCACAGATACAGCAGGAAGGGTCTGAAATGTCATGGGTTTCATGTCACTAATTAGAAAACCTCTCCTTAAAAGGTCAAATCCTCAACACAATGCTTTGCGAATCAATGCTCCTGCTTCTTTGACATGACAAATGTGACTTCTTAAGATGCCAAAATTATATAATCAAAACATGAGGAAAAAAAAAGAGAGAGAGAGAACTGAACCATGAAATATCCAGCTCAGATTTGCTGCTTTTATTTGGAACATTTCAAAAATCAGGAAAACATGGCACACTTAAGTTGTAAGGAAAAAAAAGTTTTCTGTCAGTCATTGCGCACAGGGAGCCTGCTGAAGAACAGATGCTGGGCAGAAAGCACTCCCTGTGAGAACAGCTGCTGTGCACCTCATGAGGTAGGTGTCCCATCTCATAGTGCTTCAGTGGACAGGAGCACTGTCCTCTCTACCCCAGTTGCAAATGCAAGAGTGTTTGTAAAAGTACCCAGCTCTACCTGGCACAGCAAGGGCTCTGGCTGCGTTACTGTCTTAATATATGACAGAAACATACCAACTCAGAAACAGGAGAACCCAGCTGGGCATGGTGATGCACGCCTTTGTTCCCAGAACTCAGGAGGAAGAAGAAGGTGGATCTCTGAGTTTGAGGCCAGCCTGAACTACAGAGCATTCCAGGACAGCCAAAAGTGCACAGAGAAACCCTGATTCGAAAAGGAAGGAAGGGTGGAAGGAAGGAAGGGAGGAAGGAAGGAGGGAGGGAGGGAGGGAGGGAGGGAGGGAGGGAGGAAGGAAGGAAGGAAGGAAGGAAGGGAACAAACCTGCAACTTTTTACCCAGAAGGCTCCTGTTTGTCAGTTATCTGCTGAAGACCTGAGCTGCATCAAGAGCTCAAAGTACAGCTGAGCTTTACTTGGGACAAGCACTGAGGCTTCATGGACAGTGGGGAGGGCAGGGATTATTAGATGGGGCTGTAACATGAAAGGGGCAACCTGTACCTATCCACGAGCTCCTTCACTCCTTCTTTGTCGGGAACCAGAGACTGGTCCTGATCTTCTGCCAGTGGGGTCCCCGCCTGGCGGTATATGCATCGGACCATGTAGCGTACTTCTGACCAATAGTTCTGCAGCTGCTGCGGTTCCCGGTCTGTCTCTGCTGAGATGTCTCTGTGACAACACAGGAACCAGCAGAGTTAAGGAAGGTAATCTACCTAACTTTCCACAAGGTTCTCCCCAACTCCATACTCTCACCCCATATGGCACAGAGAGCCCTTGCTTTCTACCCTCTGGTGCCCTGTCCCAGGCCAGGGGTACAGCCCTTTTCTGTCAGGTCCTGGCCTCTTCCTTCAACTCCTAGCAGCTTCCATCACAAGCCCCTCTTCCAGACCCGTTATTTATGCTCACCTTAGGCTCATGTTTCTTTTTAAATTAATTTTCTTTTTCTTGTGATAAAGTCTTGCTATGTAGCCCTGACTTCACTGGAACTTATCGGTAGCTTCCTCTGCCTTTCAAATACTGGGATTACAGCATGAAACAACAGTTGGCCATTATTTAAATTCTAAGAGTTGTTCTACTTTGCTCTTTATGAGGCCCAGCTTCCTAGTGTTTAAGTCCCTCAAAAGCAAGAATTTTGGTTTTTTGTACATTTTTTCCCCCTCATAATATCATAAAGTCATGTCCTACTCTCAGGGTTATATCAAACAGGTACTGTTATTTGTCAAAAAGAACCCCAATTCTCAGCCAAGCACAACATATTCCCACATACCTCATGACCCCAGTATGAGCAGCACAACCAACTCAACACATACCTGCGTTCACTGCAGGCCTCACATGAACAGGCATCTGAGGGCGTGGTGCCTAGCCCTGATGAGGTCATCGTCTGTGTGCCTAGGGCCAGCCTCCCAGCACCACTGGTTTCAGGCTGGGAACCTCCAAGTGATGAGTGAAGAAGAAAATCTTGGCCCTGCTTTAAAATTAGAATAAAACAGACCAGTTACGTTTATGGTATCAAATGTCTATTGACTTCTGAAAAATGCATTTCCAGAGGCAGGTATGACGATGCATAAATTTTATTCCAGCACTTAGGAGGCAGAGGCAGATGGATCTCTGTGAGTCTGAGGCCAGCCTGGTCTATATAGTGAGTTCTAGGACAGCCAGAACTATACACAGACCTGTCTCAAAAAAAAAAAAAAAGCCTACTAGAAAAATGTTACAACAGACATTGAAATCTATATAATAAGCTTCTTTGGGGGTGAAAGGGGACTGGGTGATAGAGTCTACTACACAGCAGCACAGGCTGGCCTTGAACCCTTATGCGGCCCACATTTTCTTACCTCAGGTACACTGGATAGGCAAAAAAAAAAAAAAAAAACCCTCCAGATTTTGTCTGGAGCAATGCAGTTCTTACTCCCAATGGTCTTTACCATTACATGACAACATCCAACAAAATTTATTCTAAAAAGAAGTGGGGGGGAGGGGATTAGGGAAGGAAGGAAGGACAGAAGGAAGGAAGGAAGGAAAGAAAAAGCAAATAATCTTCATTTCCAGTGCCCTGATCAGCATGTGATAACAGTCCTCCCAGGTGCCTCTAAAAATGTGATATGCCCATAGCTGCCTGACAAAGGCAGTGGGCCCAGAACCTACTGTTTACTCTAACCATGGACAAGGAGGCTTGAGAACACTCTAGACAGACAAGGTAGGTTAGAGTCCACAACAGAGCCAGCCTGCTCTGACAACATCGTAAAACACAATGAAACACTGAGGTATGCAACAGCTTCTTGAAGGAAAAAGGTCAGATTTGAGAAATGCATCCTGTACCTCCCGTTCCCCAAGAAACACACACACCTTTACACCACCCTAAGGACCTTTACACCTTGTCCCTGGACAAGGAACAGACACCTCAAGGCTAAAGTTCTCAAAGGTTTGGCACATGGACACTAGTACCAGACTCTGAAATAGAAAAGCCCAAGAGACCAAGCACTTCCTGCCCAGCAGACAGAGTAGGGAATTGTACTGTCACTACCACAAGGGAGAAGAAGCTGTTATCAGCAAAGAACTCACATAAACAGGTGCTGCACAATGAAAAGGTCCAGTGAAGCATCCTAGACCAAGAGGGAAAGCACCTGGCAATGGGCAGACATCAAGCTTACAGTGTTCTTGCTATTGTGACCCAACCTCACATACATTACCTAGAACAAGCACCTGGTAGCCAAAAGTCACAGACAGCCTGGCAAGAACCAAGACCCTAGATTTTTCTAGATCTTTCTTGAGATCTTTCTCCACTCTGGAAGAATAGGACAGTATAAGGATGTGGGACATAGCCTCTACAACAGTTATTCCTATCATGTCCTCTACAGCTGTAGGAGAAGCTTCAAATTAGGTAAGACACTAGGATTTTTATGCAGACTGGATTTGAAACCTGAAAATGAGATAATCTCAACACTAAAAGTATAAGGTCTGACTGCCATCATCCCAGTGCAGACATAAGTAGGCAGACACAGCTTGACAGTGGCGATGAATCACAAGGCTGTTTCTCAATAGTCAGGTCAGCCAGTTAATGTATAAGGCTAACTCTCTCCCAGCTCATGCCCACCTCTACCCTCACCTCAAACTATACCACATCCACAACTTGCCACTTGTGCAAGCCAGTCACCTCTTACCTGGCAACTGCCAGGCTCTCTGATGGCCTCTACTTGCCCTTAGCCATTCTCAAACAGCAATCGGAGAGAGTTCATGGGCTCCCCTGCCTATTTAATGTCCATATCACTTTGGAATACATTTCTTTATTTCTTCCCAAAGCTTCCAAGCTGTCTGTGACAAAGTTCTGCTTCTGTGTCACTGTACTTGTTCCTCTACCATAGTGCTCATCCACTAACCTTGGTATGCCTTCTAACAGTCTGATGGAGTTCTATAACACAGGCTCAAAAAAAAGATCCCCCACCCAGACAAAACAATCAAGCCATTTCTGGTGTTTTTGCTTGGTTGGTTGGTTGGTTTTGCCTCTTAGTTCAATATTCAACATGCCATGCTCTATGATTAGACACATGCCACCTGTGTAAGTAACAGGTACAATGTTCAAGTGTGGGCAGAGGATGGGAGAAGAATACTGAAGGGACCTCAAATTCCCCTGTGTACTTCCTCCCTTGCTCATACTACCAGACAGCTTTGTCTTTAAAGAACTTGGGACTGAATGACATGCTTTCTCCAGAAAACGAAGTTTTACTAACACCCAACTGGGTCTGTAGCACCCTAAGGAGCCTCTGTTCTCCAGGGTCATAACAACATCCTCTCCAAGTTGGTTCCTTCCTGAGTTCATTCCTTCAGCTCCACAGCTTTGGTTGCTCTTCAGAATTACCATGCCTGTTCTTCAGGGCTCACTTCACAAATCTGAGTATCATATGATCTCCCACCAGTGGTCAGTTTCTCCCCTGTGTTAAGATGTACTGGACAGGCGCGGTAGTGGTGGTGGTGGTGCAAGCCTGTAATCCCAGCATTCGGGGAGGCAGACACAGGCAGATTTCTGTGAGTTTGAGGCTGGTCTACAAAGCAAGTCCAGGACAGCCATGGCTACACAGAGAAACCCTTTAAAAAGTACCTACCTAACCACCATAGCTAATCTCTTCTCTCACAAATTCCTGAGTAGTGGCTTTTCTTACTTTCTGGTGTTTTTATCTTTGACACTGCATCAGAAAGTGGGTGTGTACAGTAGCCTTTCCACGTGCTCACACTGTGTACAAGCACCTATAATGACAGCTGGCACAGCAACCACAACTAAAGTGACACTTATCCCTGTAACAAGGGATAAAAATGGCCAAAAGTAACTAGATGTTAAATCTCTGAATGTGGCACCTTATAGAATTTATTTAGGCTGAATCTCAGGTCATTACATGCTGTCCAAACAGAACACAGTTGTATAAAATGACAAAATCCAATAGGCACCATCAATTTTGCAATGTCCAGCTTCCTGCTCCTACAAAGATGTGAACAAGATACAAGGTAAGCTCCCATATAAACCTCTAACCTCAAGTTGTTTCTGTCAAGTGTTTTATTAGAGTGGTGAACAAGAAAAGCAGAGTCACTGCTATGATATTTCTGACTCTGTGATTCACAGGCCTTTGGAACTGGTTTGTATAAGTAATGTGAAAGAGTTTGAAGCTTTAGGCTAGATAAGCCTTAGAATGCATTTTGATGGGAACTTAAACAAAATGAGGAGAGCAAAGGCCAAGAAGAACAAGTGAGAAAAGCAGGACCTACCTCTCCTTGGTATAATGACAGTGCTGCTTTAAAAAAAAAACCACTGGAAGTCTTTCTGACTCATCTTGAAGATAAGAACGTAAACTCTCAGCTACTGTCCCAGCACCATGCACACCATGGACTAACACTTTGAAATGGCTGTATCAAGAGAAAAGAAAACGTGAATCCGACAAAGCAAATTCTGAAACAGCAAAACTGCATCTTGCCGAGAAAAGACCACAGCCAAGCCAGCAGCTAGCCTAATGCAGCATGAGTAAAAGTCAAGATGATCACTTTCTCCAGGCTGAGAAAATTCTTTCCTTTTCAGAATCAGGTAATTTCCCCAAGTAATATCAAGGTAAACTTAAACATTTAATTTGCACAATAAGTGAAAAAACAAGAGAGATTTATGTGTTCCTCTTCTACATTAAACAACAGACAGACTTAATAATAAATCTTATTAAAGACTTATAATCTTTAATGAGTCATCTCTCCTTTTGTCAGAATTTATAATCTTTAATGCTCACATTATAAAGATTATAAATTCTGACAAAAGGAGAGATGAGTCAATTAGTACAGTGTTTGCAATATAAGTATGAGATCCTGGGTTCTACCCTATGCACTGCCGTCCTTCCACCCCCAGAAAAGCCAAGAACAGTGGTACATGCTGAAATCCTACTGCTGGACAAACAGAGACAAGAAGAACACATTGGGGGTGCACTGGCCAATCAACCTAGCCAAATGAGTGAGCTTCAATTTCAGTGAGAGACCCCTGAGGTTTGAGTAAATTATTATGCGAAATACTTAGAGCAACACTGTCATAGGTCATACACTATAAATAATATTCTTAAAAAAATAAGGCGAAGACAACTGGAGAAGACACATAATGTCAACCTAGAGCCTCCACATGCCTGAGTGCACACACAGTGGAAATTATATGCTCATATACACAAAAAGATCCAAGAAAAAATTTTCATGTTAATCATTATCTTCATTTGTGCCTATCTTTTTTAGTCTCTATCCCTTTTATTTTGCCATTTTTCTGTTTTTACTGCGGTGTGAGATGTAAAATCTAAAGATTTTTAACATTATTCCAAGTGTATTTTGCTACTGTGCTTCAGCCTTCCCCCCACTAACTTACTGGGTTTTTTTATTTCTTTCCTACTCATACCCTACCAAAAAGCTAATGTGTATTGTTCACTCTCTGCTATAGACACTGCTAATGTTTTAGTAAAGGTATCTAGTCATTACAAACAACATAAAAACAGGACACATAGTGTTAGTTTAAGGGCATAGATTGTGAAACCAAACTACTGTGATCTGAAACCTGACAGGGCCTCTAACTAACTGTTTGATCCTAGGAAACTAACCTTCCAATTTCTTTATCTATAAAACGGGAGCAATAGTACTGCCTCTATGAGGGTGATAATGAGGTTTTGAATAAATTAGTATATGAAATATTTAACACTGTCATAGATTAGACACTGTGGAAGCAATATTCTTTTAATGCACATATACATTATACATGTATACACACATGAATTTTTTGGGTTATGCTATTAAATGCTCACTATATTTCTCCTCAACCTTATTTTCATTCTTAATAAAATTATTTCATTCTTTAGATTACATTATAGAGATCTATTCATTTTAAGCAACTGAATTGAATTACAGGATATAGCTGTACAATGTTAAAGATCTATAATAAATCTAACAAATTTCTTATTAATGGACATTTGAGTAATCTCTTGGGTATTTTAGCACTATGTTTCTTCATTACTGTAACAATGTCCCAGTTAAAGACAGGGTTTCTCTGTATACCCTCTTACTGTCCTGGAACTCGCTCTATGAACCAGGCTGGCCTTGAACTCATGAGTACTGGGATTAAAGGAGTGTGCCACCACTGCCTGGCTCCAATAAAAATCCTTAAGAATATTTTTTGTTTAAGGGGGGAAAGAAAGCTGGATTCGGTGGCGCATGCCTGTAATCCCAGCACTCTAGGAGGCAGAGGAAGGCAGATCTCTGTAAGTTTGAGACCAGGCTGGTCCACAAATAGAGTCCAGAACAGCCAAGGCTACACAGAGAAAACCTGTCTCAAAACAACAACACAAAATAAGAATAATAATTAAAAATACATAAATAATAAAACAAAATTGTATTTTTAAGCTGGGTATGTGTTTGTTTGAGACAGGATCTATGTGGCTCTTGCTCTCTTGGAACTCACTATGTAGAACAGGCTAGCCTCTAACTCAAGAGATCCACCTGCCTCTGCAGATCTGTAAGCAATCTTCGTACTTGTTTTCCTATAAATGAAAAAAGAGGCTGGATAATGAGGCAAATTTGACTTCCTAAAAACAGCTGCTGGGTTCTCCTATGCTACCCTAGCTACTTGAGCAAAAGGATTGTCAGTCAGCTAGCTGGACTAACCTTACACCAACATTAGCTGTTTTGAACACTCCGAAGATGTCCTGAGACAACTAATACACTTCAGCTGACTACCTGTCTGTAGAGTCTGAAGGCACAGCCTCAGCCAGTGCTATTTGAAATAGTCTGTATTAGACTTTTTGCTATCACAAGTCTCTACGAACTCTAGATTATCTTTTCTACCACTTCCCCCTGGTGGTCTTCAGAGGGATTGCTGTCATGGCCTAAACAAATTTTTTGTGATTGGTCCAAATACCCTTTCATGGGCTATATAAGGCTACTCAGACACAGGGAAAGAAGTAGTACAACAATGGTAATGGTAAGTTGTGGAAGAGATCAGGCAGCCAGCTGTGTCAGCTGAACCATTCAAGAGCCAGGGCAAAAAAGAAGAATAACAGAGACAGGAAGAAAGAGACAGAGAATAGAGTGGAAAGCTTGAGATGTCAAGTTTTTGAGACCACAATCTCAGATCCGACACTGAGCTATATAACACTGGCAGCTACTGAGGGCCAAGGAATACCAATATGCCCGCCCTGGAAAGATACTGCAACACTAGAGAGAGCAGCTTGCTGTATCTCCTGCTTGCTTACTGCTGACACTTGCTGATACCAAGCACCAGAAGATGAAAGCTGCCAGAGAAAACATGAATACAGGCACAGACACTCTTACCCACTGAATCATCTTCACCCCCTCAGAGAGAGACAGAATTATAATATATGCATATTTGAGAGATAGAGATTTCATGTGGTGTATGGTGTTTTATCTTTGTTTGTTTGTTTGTTTTTGGGTTTGCATGTATGTCTGACACATCACATGTGTGCCTGATAACCACTGGAGATTAGCAGAGGGTGCAGAGGATCTCATGGAACAGGGGTTGGAGACGGTTGCTGGAAAATGGATTTGGGTCCTCTGGAAGTGCACCTAGTACTCTTAACCCCTAAGCCACCTCTCCAGCCCTGAGAGTATTTTATAGTTACCCCACTCCTACTTTTTTTTTAAATTTGGTTTTTCAAGACAGTTTCTCTGTGTAGCCATGGCTCATAATTCAAGAGAACTAGCTCTGTAGAACAGACTAGCCTCAAACTCACAGAGATCTGCCTGCCTCTTCCTCCTGAGTACTGGGATTAAAGGTGTGTGTCAACACTGCCTTGTTAAGTACCCTCATTGTGATTTTTCTTTTTTTACTTTAGATCATTTAGAAGTGGGCTTATTAACTTTTTGCTTGTTTGTTTGTTTCAAAATAAGATCCCAATAATCACACCAGCCAGCTTACAATCACATGTAACTCCAGCTCCAGGAAAGCTGATGCCTCCAGCCTCTACAGGTGCACACATGCATGCACTGATACATAAAATAAATACAATCTAAGAAAGAAAGGGAGGGAGGGAGGAAGGATGATTAATCTCAATATCACTTTTTATAAGACCTAGAATCACCTGGGAGACAGTCCTGGGCAAGCCTGTTCAAGAATATCCTGGCTCCATGAACTGAAATGGGGACTTGTGACCACTGTGGGTGGCACCGCTCCCTGAAGGAGCTTCTAAACTGTAAAACGGAGAAAGTGAGCTAAGCACTACGACACATTCATCCTTCTGTTTCTTTTTCTTTAAATTTCTTGCATTTTATTTATGTGCACTGGTGTTCTGCCTGCATGCATATCTGTGAGGGTGTCAGATCCCCTGGAGCCAGAGTTACAGATGGTTGTGAGTTGCCATGTGGGTGCTGGGTACTGAACCTGAATCCTCTGGAAGGGCAGTTAGTACCCTTAAGTCCTGAGATGTTCCTGGTCCCATCCGTCTGTTTCTTTATTGTAGATGTGATGCCTTTACTTCCATTTGATGATGGACTGTCTCTTGAATTATGAGCTAAAGTAAATCCTTTCTCCCTTAAGTTGCTTCTGACAGAATATTTTATTATAGTAACAAAAAGAAAAGAAACTAAGACAAAACATGCAACAGATCCCACAAAATAAAAAATAAAAGGCAACTTCAACTTCACATCAATAATAGCTTCACCAGAAAACTCTACCAGCTACTTATGGAAGAAATGATACCAATTCTACACAAACTTTTCCTGAAAATTAACAAGAAGAAATGTTTTCTAGTGTATTCTTTTTAAAAAAACACTTTATTTCCTACCTTAGTCTCAGACACCAAAACAATACAAAGCAAATTTATAGATTAATAATATTCTTCATGAACACAGACATAATAATTTTTAATCAGGACTAGAGAGATGACTCAGAGATTTAAGACCACTGGTTTTTTAGTTTACTGGCATTTGGTCTTGAGTTCAATTCCTAACAACCACATGGTAGCTCATAACCATCTATAATGAGATGTGGTGTACAGGCATCCATGCAGGCAGAATACTGTATAAATAATAAATAATCTTAAAAATATAATTATTAACGAAACATTAGCATACACTAGGGCCAAAACAGCAAGAACATTTGTTGCTGTCCCAGATGACGTGGGTTCAATACCCAGCCCCTACATGGTGGACCAGAATTGTCTCTAATTCCCTCTTCTGGCCTCCATAGACACCAGGCACTCAAAGTGTTGCATACATATACGTGCAGGCAAAACACGCATACATATAAAATTAAAAAATAAATCCAAAAAAGAAAAAAAAATTAAAGAATTGCACAATGCTTATAGACTAGATTACACAATAACTGTTAAGATACTGATTCTCAAGCTGAGTATGTGACACATGCCTTTAATCCCAGTACTCTGGAAGCAGAGACAGGTAGATTCAAGGACAGTCTGATCTACAGAACAAGTTGTAGGACACCCAGGACTACACAAAGATAGCCTGTCTCAAAATAACCAAACAACAAAAAGTCAATTCTAATCTCAAAACACTCTATAGATTTAACATGACAATTCAAATCCCATTATATTTTCTGTAAAAATTGACAAACTGATTCTAAATTTGATATAAAATGCAAAGGCTCTAGATTATATACAACACTTGAAAAAGAATAAATGTATTATGCCTGTAATCCCAGCACTTGGGAAGCTGAGATAGGAGGATTATAGGACAGTTTACATAGTTAAGTTCCTGGTCAATATGGGCTACAGAGTGAGGCCTTATATCAAGAAAAAAGGTAAGAATAAAAAGAAGACAAAGGACCAGGTTAGGGGATCTCTACTTCACACTCTGACACTGAGACTCTGCCGACATTGCAAACCACTGTTCTATAAATGAGCAGCAAATAGCTACAACACCACATGTGGGAAGAGATCCACTCAAAGGGCAAGAACGACCAATAGACTTTCACAAATCAGAAAAGGAATGAGTCACTGACATGTTTTCAGACTCCAATGTAACTAAACCTCCTCTGTGAGCTTTTATAGCCTGATGAAGGACCAAAAGGCATTTAGTTAGACCAGTGAAAAGGCCACTGCAGTCTTTTCTCATTCACTTCCAACAAAAGGCGAACCAGCACACACAAGACAACTTTGAAAGAGAGAGGAAACTTTGCCATTCTAGTCATTCAATTACTTTTGCTTACAAAAATACTTGACTTTACAGGTAATCAAGCTATGTTTATAAATATTCCTTACCTCAGAGAGAGGAGTTTGTGAATGTGTACCCCAGGAAAATAATCTTTATTGGCAAAATCTGGAAGCTAAAATGTATTATATTCATAAAGGTTACTAGTATACGGCAACAAACCTCAATTACAATGAATGAATATAAGTACTATATGATTATGGTTATAAAACTGAAAGCATTTAGAAAATCAAACTATAGTATCTTCAGTGCTATCGCTAACAGAGGACAGAAGGTGACCAACAGCTCAGCAGGAAGGCAATCCTAAGAATAAGGGCCACAGAAGGACCTACGCTGAGAAGGCAGCACTTGATTTCTCATCTCTGTGTTAATATCCAACACCAAACACCCACAACCACAGGAAGCAGCCAGGACTAACTCACCAGTAAGAACAAACTCAGAAAGAACAAACAAGCCTACCTGCCTGTCCGCCCGCCTTCGCCTCCGTTCCTTTTTACCTTTTCAGAGACAAGGTCTCACTAGGTAGCCCTAGCGAGACTGGGTCTCACTATATAGACCAGGCTGGCCTCCAACTCAGAAAGCTACCAGTCTCTGTCTCAGGAGTGCTGGTATTAAAGGTATGTATCACTACATCCAGAAAGTCTACCTTTCTATGAGAACACCTAAAACACACCACACAGAGACAGAAAAGAAAGGATATAGGAAGGAGACAAAGTATAAAGAAGAAATGCTACAGATCAGCTTGAAAAGTCACCCTTCAGGAGGAACACTAACTTCTAGTTTGATCAGCAGTGAAACCCCAAACTTAGTTACTAAAACCTTTCTACCAAGACTGGCATTGAAGCTGGGGTTTGTTTTCAGCCAGCTGAATGGCCAATGAGGAAGAGGACTAGGCCTAGGAAATGGAGAACCATACATACTCCAGTCAAATGCTTCTCAAGATGCCACTGGGACTAATCTGAAAGCAGAAGGCACAAGAAGCAAGGGATCAGAAGAAAAGTCACTCAAAACACAGCTTCTTGCATTCAGCAATCAAAAGGAAAGAAGAAAAGTAAATGAGTAAGAGGGAAGAGAAGAGCCTTGAATACGGGATGGTTGAAAAAGCCATCTCCTAGAACACAAAAAGATAAGAAAGCCTAACAGGAACAGCAGCAACTATGCCAAAGATTAGATCAAACCTAATGGCCTCAAAGTCTCTAGTAAGAGAAGGCCTACAATCAAGGAAGGGAGATGGATGGTCAGGCTTCAGAAGTGCATTATAGAATTAATTTTCAGACATTTATAACAATACGTGGGATCATTTGGAACTAAACAAATGAACATCTTACTAGCTTTTCAGGAAGCTTCATTACCAAAGAAACCCTGAGGCCAGATGCAAAAAGCCAAAGAGATAAACAAGTGGCCATTGCTGACTGCATATAAGGAAGCAGATGCTCTCCACCTACAGCTAGTGTGGCCAGTAAAGGCCAAGAGAGACATCCCTGTTGGCATGGGTCAAAAGATAATGTGGGGAAGCGCTCTGATGACAGATGGATAGGATATCCTTTTTTCCACTGCCAGTTAGCCCACCACCCACAAGAGAGGAGCAAGAAGCCCACCGAAGCTGCAGCCACTCACCGGCTGGTCAAGACCGCTGTGCCTCTCTTCCTTCTCCACAGTCCTCCGGCAGTCTGGGCATACCCATAGTGGCAGGTGCAAAACGCTGTTGCCTTTGGGAGCCATGGAAAGGGCCAATTTGCTCGAAGTCTTAACTCCACTCTCTAAGAATGAAGAGTCTTTCCGTTCACTTCTGCATAGGAGACAATAATCCCCAGCGGGGTAGGGTGGTGTCCTATGATTCATGCCAAAACTAAAAGGAGTCTGGAATAGAAAAAAAATTCTATGTTCAAAACCTGAACCAGGAAGCTAAGATTGTTAAATCTTAAATATGTATATTTATATAGAAAAACATTAACTTGAAACACATGAAGCTGAACCTCATATTCTAGAAACTGGTGATATTTCAAATAAAACAGGAACACCATAAAGAAGCACTTCACCCAGGAAAACTTTACTTCTACCAGGAAACTCATCAGCATGGATCTTCAGACTGCAGCAAAGCATGAAGCACCATGCCAGAGGTGCCTGCACACAAGAGCTTGCTCAGCAGCTCTGATTTAAGATTATTTCTGAAGAGAGCTATCCCTGGTCTAGACTCCAGAAAACAATCTCATAGCAAATGCATGTCCAAGACCTAAACTCCAGGGATAATGTTGAATTCATAGCCTCATTTCAAAGCTGTTTTTTCAAAACTATTGGGGTAAATGGGGAAGTAGAGGCCTGAAGCAAAGGATCCTTTGGAATACACAAAAAGCTAAGGCTAATGGGTTTAGAAACAGACTTAAAGTACCCAGACCATAAAGCAGGGAACAAGATTTTAACTCAAAACAGATAACTAAAATAGGTCCACCCCTGAGGGACACCTGCAGGCATAGGGGAGCCCCCGAAGGCAGGTGTGACCTTGCAGGAGCTGGCCTGGCAGAGACTGTGCATACTGCAAAGGCATACAACAGACCCCTCTTCATCCTTTCCTGTCACAGTCATCAGATGAGAAGGAAGAACATCTCATTCCTCTTTAGTGCTCAGCTGTCCTTGCCAAGCCAGTTCCTCAGATCTTCCCTTACTCCCATGGCTCTCCCTGGACTATCATCGATATTCAACCAGACTATGAATGTGCACTAACACACCCAACTCACCCACAACAACCAGAGCTCCCAAGTGAGCCCTAATCTACACAGAGGCACTGGGGCTGAAATCTGGGTCTGAGTAAATGAATTAATGAGTGAAACAAATACACACTTACATGCTCTGATAAATCAGTAGCTGAAACAGAATGTACCCATTATACCCACAAGGCTATCTCAGTGTGTGACAGCCCAGCACAGCCTATAACTGGCCCCCTCAAAAAAAAAAAAAAAAAAAAAAAAACTCAAAAAACAACAGAGCATGAGAGTATTAAGCTCTTTCCATACCAAATGCCCTAAAATGTCAACATCATGAGAATTTCAAAATTCACCTCACTTAAACCCATCTTTTTCCTGTCACAGATAGAATAACCACAATCATTAGGTCAGAGGTCACAGGCTGTCCATGATATCCTGGGCACAAGTGTACCAAAAGCCAGGCCAGAAACGCAATATGACATCCAAAACTGACAAAAGACACCCACTCAGTCACCACCAAATGCATGGATCCAAAAGTATTTTAAGATTTCAGCTTTACTCAAATTCTAGGATCTTTGCATATATAAAAATAATATTGGGGTGGGCCCAAAATTTATGACCAAGAAGATAATGTCTCAGATGAACCTTACACAGAGAGAAACCAGTATCACTCCATCCATATTTTACGTGCACCTGCATTATGACTGCAACCATTACGTGAGGTCAGGTCAGGAAACTTTAGCAGTGTCATGTTGATACCTGACATGGTTTAGACTTGGTAGTATTTCAAATCATGGACATTTTGGGTCAGGGACTCAATCTGTACTCACTAGGAGCCTACCATATGCCTGGGCACCAGGGCCAAAAGTAAGTCTTTATTTACTCACTGTCTAGAGAAGCTCATGTCCTCACCAAAGCAAAAACAGAAATCAGCAGAGCTTGGAATAGTAGCTGCAATCCTAACACTCTGAGGCTAAGGCAGAAATGTTCTAGGCCAGCCTGGGCTAGATATGGAAAAAAAAAAAAAGAACAAATAAAAAAGATACTAGTAAAAAATAAGTCTTAGGAGCAACTGATAGAGAGCTGGTGCTGGAAGAGTGCTCTTCCGTGTAAGTTGCAATGAAGGCCTCTGTCAGCACACACTCGCAGGAGTGTCACCTGCACTTAACTGCAGGAGAACAAGCACAGAGATAGCAGCAAGAACAGCTGAAGAAAGAAGAGAGAGAGAGAGCACCAGCCCCAGGCTGGAGAAGAGAGAGCTGACAGGGACTGCTGCTGAGCCAGAAAGGCCCAAGACAAGAGATGGGTCAGGGTAGTTCTGAGAAAGACCTCTAGACACATCTGAAATCTCTACTCTAGGCCATCTTTTAGGAGAGACAAAAATAGAATACAAAGAACAGAGGGGTTTTGTTTTTGAGGTGGTATCTTTATGTATTACTCAAACAAATGCAAAATTCTGTATTTTGTAAACCTCAAAATCCTGGGCTCTGACAATCCCCTACCTCAGTCTCTGAAGTAGCTGACACAGAGCTACCAAGAGGGGTATGTATAAGAGAGAAAAGCATAGACCCAAAGGAAACAAATTCAGGATTTAGAAGAGGAGCAAAGCATGCTGAAGGGGCAGCACACCCATCTGAATATGCCTTTGGCTACCACAAACACAGCCAAGGAGCTAAAGTTCTGCAGCAGGTAAGCACAGTCAGAAAAGACATGTCACCTGGGCTTCTGGTTCTCACACAAGAGAAAACATGACCCACTATCCATCTTGAAAAGAAATTTTACAGCAGTAAGGATGTAATATTTGAAAGAAATTAATTTTATTTTAAAAAAGAAATTTTACTGTATGAAAAATGAACTCTATGGACAATGACACAGCCATGCTGCTATGTCAGTTCTGAGTAAAGAAAATGTAGCTTGTAGTTATGGGAACAATAGAGAAAAGCAAGGTGGGACCCAGCGAGGCCTAAAAGGTCAATGACTAAATACCACAGGGAATCCCAAGGGGTAGTATAGGTTAGACCAGTGGCAAGAACCAAAGGTCAGCATAGATGTTGTTCTCATGTAGAGTTAGTATTTGGTGTTCATGAGTAAGGTACTCAGGAAGATGGAGTGCAGTTGCATACATATATAATTGGGCGCCACGAGTACAAATGATTTGAAAGGCACAGAACTAGGGGCTAAGGAGATACCTTGCTGTTTAAGTACTTGCTATGCAAGCACAGAGAACAGAGTTTGGATTCCTGGAAACCCATGTAAAGTGTTGAGTGGGCGTGGTGGACCATCTGTAATTCCAGCAGAGGAAAGCATAAACAGGGGGTCTGGGTTTGTCTGAAAGACCCTGGTCAACAAATAAGGTAGAACAGTTATTGAGGATGATTCCTAACATCAACTTTGTCTTCCACATGCATGTGCACAATGTGTATCCATACACAAGTATCCATAAACATACATAAGCACAAGGAGGGATATGTGCATATGCATGTCCTTGAATCTTCTCTGATCCATTTCTATTCAAATCTTTGACCTGGCCTGAAGTTTATCAGTCTGATTATTCTTAAAAGAATTTGCTTTTGATCCCATGGCCTTCTGTGGAAAGTTTCTGTTAATATTGGTTTCTTCTATATTATTTTCACTTTCTGGTAACTTCAGATATAAATGATTACATTTTCCACTTTGCTAAAGTGGAAACTTATGTCATTAAGCTCTTCCTCTTATATAATCCAGGTTGTTATTCATATATATTTCCATATGTGCTATACCTTAGCTATACTTAATTAATTTTGATGTGTTTTTAATTCTCCTTCAGTTTAAAACAACTTTAAATTTCACCTTTTTTTGTTTGTTTCTCTCCTCCCTCCCCTCCCCCAAGACAGGGTCTTTCTTTCTATGTAGACCAAGCTGGCCTCAAACACCCAGAGATCCATCCATGTATCTCTGCCTCTTGAGTATTGGGATTAAAGGCATACACCAGTATGACTGACCAAATTTCATTTTTGATTTCTTCTTTGACACATACTTCTTTTAAAATATAGTTAATTTCTAAATGTTTTTATCTGATACTGAATTCTAATATAATTTGGCTATCATAAGAAAAGATCTTTAACGTCTGTCTTTTTCTACTCTCCCAGCACTGGGGTTACTGGTACATGCAACAGCATCTGTTTTTGTTTTTTATGTATTTGCTAGAGATCTGAACTCAAGTCCTCATACTTACACAGCAAGCACTTTGCCCACTGAGCCATCTCCTAGCACCTCATAAACAAACAAACAAAAAGTTCCTTCCAGCCCTGACAACACTAAGATTCAGACATCACTGGAGACAAACAATAGCCCAAGAATAGATATCTGCTTGAAGACCATAAGAGAGCTGGCAAGTAGGAAACTATACTTTGGGGTGCATATGAAAATTATCAGGCTACTCTTGAACCTGCCTCATCCTCCCTGTCCTGGGAATATAGGCCTGTGTCACCATCCCTGGCAAAAGTCATCATAAAGCTACACACTTATAATCCCAGATACATAGAAGGCAGAGGCAGAAAGATCATTTAAGCCCAGAATTTTGAGGCGAGAATCAGCTAGAAAGACTCTGCCACCCCCGCCCCCCAAGCCACCTTCTGTGTGCTGGTAGCACCCGGTGCCTGTAGAAAGTGTTGCTGGATTCTCCCGAGAAGCCAAAAAATTTGCCAAAAAGTTGCCATAGTAATTCTACTGATATTCAGAGAAGGCAGAGAGAAAACCCACTATTGACAAAAAGAGACACATCTGCAGAGTGTACCTCAAATGTCACATATGACAGTGGGTATGTGTGGAGCCAAGAGGCAATGATCTGCTAACTGGTATAACTTCCTGTTCATAGTTTTCCATATTGGCTGCAGACATAATGCCTTCTGACTTCAGCCCCTCTTTCTATTCAGTGAAAAGTGCTGGATCTCATAAATACTGATGCTCCTGTACTTATATCCCAATAATCTTCATGGAATAAGCAAACAACATCCTACTCTAGTTACTGCCCAGACTGCTGTCCTCTTACAAGGTACTCTAGAAACTACTTTTAAAAAGCAAGCAAATACTGAGTGTAGTGATACACTCCTTTAACCCTAGGACTAGCCTACACAGACAAGGCCAATCTCTGAGTTCCAGACCAGCCTGATCTAAAAAGTGAGTTCCAGGACATTCAGAGTTACACAGAGAAACCCTGTCTTGAAAAAAAAAAAAAGAAAGAAAGTATGGCTTTGGCTTTTCTATCATGGTAAAAACAAAGCCCCTCTATCATTTCTGTTACCAGTAAGAAATTAATTAAAACTTGTCAGCAGAGGGAACTAGAGAGACAAAAGTAGGGAGAGAAGGCTTCCCTTTCAGGTCTGCAAGGCACAGCACTGGCAAACTCCTGAAAAACACATCTGCACTGCCTCCACAGATGAGCTTAGATTGCATTCTCTCTACAGCTAGGTGTACCAAGGACACAGATTCTGTAATATTTGACAATAGGTGCTTTCTCTAGCTCTGGACTTTGGAAGTAGCAGTGTAGCTAAGATCTTCAGAACATGAATCTGTCTATATCCAAACCCTCATGGCTGTCCCTGCCTTTCTCCTAAGCCCCATCCATTCCTCCACCTACCAGAGTCCCTTAGCACTGACTGACTAGCCAACCCTCATTCCACATAGTGGCTCAGAGCTGCTCTAGCTCACACCATATACAAAAAAAAATTTCCTTGTCCAAGGGGTCTGCTGCACCAGTAGCTGTGCCCTAACCGGTTCTGGAAACACTCTCTTCTGCTGTATACCCACTCACGACAGTCTCGGCTCTCTTGCATCCCAAACTGTTCCCACTCACCAGCTGACTGAGGACTAGTTCTGGCCCAGGAGCCCTGACCAACCTACTTGATTATAATTCTATCTTCCCCATAGGTCTGATCTCCAGCTTTGGGAAGAAGGCTCCTTTCAATTATGTCCCCTGGTGTTTGTTTTAAACGGCTAAAGTTTATAGCTGTGCAATGGTGGCCCATGTCTTTAATCCCAGCACTCAGAAAGCAGAGGCAGGTGATCTGAGTTCTAGAGCAGCCTGGTCTACAGAATGAGTTCCAGGATAACCTAGGACCTCTGGTCTTGAAGCACAGTCCCACTAGATACAGAACATTCTAAATAAATGACCAATACATGCACTGTTCTCCCACAGTCAGACTAATTTGAGAAAGGGTTTAAAGCTTAAACTTTAAATCAAAGTATCCTCTTACTAAGCTTAATGAACATTCCAGGAAAAAAAAAAAAAAACCTTCCCAGACTCACAATATGGGATCTGACAGGTTAGAAGTCTTTATATCCAATAGGTGAACAGCTACAGCAGGCAGCTGACAAAGGGCCTGACTCTGGATTCATGCCTTTGAACCAACGCTAAAAAGCAAAGCTGTAATGTGTAGACCAGAATAGCTGAAGTTACATACAGACTGCAGCATTAAGAACTACATGTCTAGGAATAAAACTCTTAAAAGCAACAAGAAAAAATTAACTATGGCAATAGTGAATGAGGAAAACAACATGAAACAGGTAGAATCCTAAAAAGTGGATTTTGTTTGAAAATGTCTTTTCTAAACTAAGGCCCTTTCTCTAAGGTCCTTTCCATAATGTTGGTGTGGCTTCCCAGATTAGTATCACTGATGCTGATAAATGTTCCAACCACGTGAATCATCTGAATTTGTTATAAAACAGAATGAAGAAGAAAATAACAAAACATTACCCCAGAACCATATGTCCCTCACCCAACAAAATTTAGTCAGCATGAGTTCTGTATTTGTACTTTTCTAAACATAATGCCTACAAAAATCAAGACTGTATTGGAATAAATAACCACAGACTAGCAGAATGCTTCTCATATCTCATCATTGAGGAGAAATTAACAGTCTGAATGTTAGAAGTAGTAAGAAAGGACCACACAACAGCTCCATATGAGAGCCTGGAACTATGCAGTCAGAAAACCTGAATTTCAGTTCCAACTCCATCTCCCAACAGGCCATGTGCAACCTTGAGAAGCACCCCCCCCTTGAGAAACAAGACATTTTTTAAGTTCTAAAAACACTGTTTTTCATTTCAATACTGAAAATTACAGTTGCTCAGAGAACAAACACTTGGAATAAAAGGGTACAACACTGGTTGACACTTCCCACTCTTCACCCTCCATTAAGTGCTTAGCCCCTTCTTGGCCTATTTCTTCATTTACTTATGAATGTATTTTTAAAAATCTACTCAGGCTTGCCAGAGAACCAGACAAGATGCTGAGATACTGTGGATCATGAGCTTTAATGCAGAGTATAAAGCCTAACTAGTCAAAATGGCCCCTACCTTCCATACTTTTGTTTCTTAAGTATGATTATTAGGTGTTTACATCATTGCAATCCCTTATTATACTATTATTGAATTATCCATCTGACATGGGGGAAAGGGCTATTTATTACCATTAAAATGATAAGATGAAACCAAACGTGGTAGCATATACCTGTAATCCCAGCCCTTGTGAGGCCGAAGCAGGCAGATCGTTGTTGAGTTCAAGGCCAACTTGGTCTACACACTGAGTCCAGGATAGCCAAGGCAGAGAAACCTTGTCTCAATCTGCCTTCCTCCCACCCCCACAAAAAAAAGGATGGTGGGGCTAGAGAGATGGCTCAGTTGTTAACAGCACTGGCTGTTCTACCTGTGTTCTGTTCCCAACATTCACATAATGATTTACAAACACCTGTAACTACAAATTCTCAAGGCTACAATGCCTTCTTCTGTGCAATGCCTCTGTGTGCAATGCACACATGTAATACACAGACATACATGCCGGGGAAACACCCATACACACAAAAATCATTCTTTAACTGATAAAATGTAGCTCAGTGCTTGCACACAAACATGAGAACCTGAGCTCAGATCCCTAGTACCCACAGAGCAAGTCCAAGAGCACATGCTGTATGAGATCAGTATTAAGAAAGACTAAATAAATGAACAAAACTGTTGCTTCAGATCATACCTTACCAACAAGCCAAGACTGGGGTCTCAAACTTACAGTAACTATCTTGCCTCAGCCTCCTGTATGCGGGGCTTACAGGCATGCATCACCACACCCAGAGAAAGTTATTGGGTTTTACTGTTGTTTAATGTTTTTCCCGTGCTGTGGACTCAACCTATAGTTTCCATTTGCAAGTGCGCTACAACTGACTACATGCCCAATCCTTAAAAACATTATATACATTTACTGTGTCCCATGTGACTTTTTTTTGCTTTGGCTTTTTTTTGGGGGGGGGGGGAGTGCTTTTTTTTTTTAAGATTTCTTTATTATTTTTATAGCATTCTGCCTGTATGTATGACTGCACACAAGAAGAGGGCACCAGATCTCAGTATAGGTGGTTGTGAGCCACCATGTGGTTGCTGGGAATTGAACTCAGGACCTAAGACAGGGCTTCTCTGTGTAGCTTGGCTGACCTGAAACTCATTCTGTAGACCAGGCTGGCCTTAAATACAGTGTGATGTTTCAATAGATGGTATATACTATGTTCAGGAGTATATGATATATACTGTGGTTCAGTAGTAGATGGTATACACTATGATGTTTCAGCAGATGGTATTCACTGGCATGTTCAGTAGATGCCATATATCAAGATGCTTTGGATGCTTTGGTAGATGGTATGTCAAGTATATACTGTATAGTGTACTTCAAATCCTTCTAGGACTAAAGATGTAGTTAGTTCTTGCTTAGCATGCACAAAGTCCCTTTTGATCCCAAGATCCCTAAAAGAGAGAGAGAGAAAGAAAGAAAAGAGATTATTTAAAAAAGAAGTGGAAGAGAACGGGGGGTTGCGGGGGTTCTGTGGTGAAGTGCTGCATGTTTGTAATTCAAACACTTGTCAGAGGACCCAGGGTTCAAGACCAGCCTCAACTACATAGGGCATTGGTTCTCAACCTTCCAAATGTTGCAACCCTTTAATATAGTTCCTCCCTCATGTTGTAGTGACCTCCAACCATAAAAATATTTTCATTGCTACTGCGTAACTGTAACTTTGCTACTGTTATGAATTGTAATGTAAATACCTGATATGCAAGGTGGTCTTAAGCAACCCTTGTGAAAGGGTCATTCAACCCTCAAAAGGGTAGTGACCCACAAGTTTAGAACCACTGAAGCAGTTTGAAGCTAGCCTGGGCTACATGAAACACAACCTAAAAAATACAAAAAGACGCTCACTTCCTTGAAATATACAGTATATTCCTGTTCTCTATGGCTATCCATTTCTGCAAAACCCCAAATCTTATTCCTACTATCTACCTTGGCTTAGCAGCCACTGACCAAATCCTTTCAACTGCCTCTCCTCCCTACCCTCTCTAGCCTCTGTTTTCAATGTCTGTATGATTAACTGCATTAGGTTCTACATAAGACTAGGATCATGGCTGACAGTGGTGGTGCACACCTTCGGTCCCAGTGCTAGTGAGGCAGAGGCAGGCGAATCTGCGAGTCTCAAGCTAGCCTGGTCTACAGACCAAGTTAAGTTCCAGGATGGCCAGGGCTACATACAGAAACTTGTCTCAAACCCTGGCCCCAAAAAGCAGGGAGGGAATACTGGAGAGATGGATCAGCATTTAAGAGCAATGGCTGCTCTTCCAGAGGACCCCAGTTCAACTCCCAGCACCCACATGGCAACTCACAACTGTAACTCCAATTCCAGTGGTCTGATAGCCTCACACAGACACACCCAGGCAAAACACCAATGCACATAAATTAAAGATAACTATTTTTTTAAAGACTGAGATGATACGGGGTGGAGGGGAGTATTCTTCATATTTCTTTTATGCATTTGTCTGCTGACTGACATTTAGGTAGACTCTATATTCTGGCTATGACAAATCAGAGCACAGGTGTCTCTTCAAAACATTATGTTCTCTGAGTGTGGTGACTTATATCAATAATCCCAGCATTTGGGAGGCTGAAACAGAAGGATCACAGTGAGTACTAAGCTTGGACTATGTAGCAAGTCAAAGTTTTCTTTTCCCCTGGCTACTCTAGACAGCAGTGAGACTGCTAGATGGCACAGTAGTTCCATTAAAGTTGTTTTTATTTAAAGCAAAACAAAACTTGCTGGGCATAATGGCATATGCCTGTAACCCCAGCACTTAGAAGCTAAGGGAGAAAGAAGGGCTGCTTACTTATTTATACAGTGACTTCTAGGACAGTCAGGGTTATAGATAAGATCCCGTCTCAAAAACCCAAACTCAGTAACAAAAACATTTAAAAATTTTTTAGATTTATTTCATATATAAAATACATGTATGAGTGTTTTGCCTAAAAGCAAGTATGTACCCCGTGTGTGTGTGGTGCCCATAGAGATCAGAAGGTATCAGATCTGCTGGAACTGAAATTACAGATGGTTGTGAGCCACTACCTGAGGAACTGGGACTCAAACCCCCTGTCCTCTTTGCTGCTCTTGAGCCATTTTTCCAGGCCTGAACAATAAAACCTTTTAATTAACTAAATTATTAGCAAGCCTGAAATGGATCCAGGATGCAAAACCAAGCCTAGACCAAAGACTACCAGAGTTTTTAGGTTAACAGTTTAATGAGTGGTCATCTTATAGAAATATAGTGCTCCCAAGCATCAACAAAACTTTCACAGGTTAAATGTCTTAGCATTATCAGCTGGGCGTGGTGGTGCATGACTTTAGTCCCAGGACTTAGAAGGTAGAGGCAGGCAGATTTCTGAGTTTGAGGCCAGCCTAGTCTACAGATTGAGTTCCAGGACAGCCAGGGCTACACAGAGAAACGCTGTCTTGAAAAACCAAAAATAAATTAACTAATTTAAAGAAATGTCTTATCATCAAACATACTAGGTACTGGAGTGCCAGTTCAGGCTGAACACTGCCAGCATGAGACTGCTTTATAAGGCAATATCTTCTCCAATAACTAGACCCATTTCAGCACTAGTGTGAGTACTTTATAAAGGCTAACACCATCTTGGAAACCCTGGACTTGGACTCCCTATACTATGACATCACGTTTTTGAGCGCACATCCTCCATGCATCATTGCTTTCAGGGGGTAGGAGAGAGGCACGTTATGTGTGTTCCTCTCTGTGTATACTTACGTGAATCATGTAGAGGCTGGAGGTCAATGCCAGGTGTTTTCTTCTATTTTTCTCCACCTTATTTTTTTGAGACTTACTCCCTGAGTTTTTCACTGAACTTGGGAGTTCACTGACTCAGCTAGACTAGCTGCCAGCAAACATCAAGGACCTGCCCTATCTCTGAACACATTACACGCATGTAGTGGGAGAAAAGCAAATGTACCAGTGCACACACATGCATATAACAGAACATATACACATAACTCGCCTGAAGAGAGCAAGGAGAGTGTGATATGTTCCTTCCATTTTCAGGAAAAAATAAGTTAGAACATTATAGCCCTTTCCCCTTGCTTGCTTCATCTTGGACAAAGGGCACTACAGGAGAAAATTAAATAATTCAAGATCAGTTTCTTTTTCCTTCCTTGTCCTCTACCTTTCGTCCTACTCCTGCTTAGGAGAATGGGGGGCTAGGGACCTGAACAGGATGTTACACTTTAGTCAGGACGCCTAAAACTGGAGCCTAGTCCAGGTCAAGTTATCTCCTCCCCAAGGAGATGTTAAAACACAGGTACATGCCTTTAATCCAGCACTTGGAAGGCAGACGAAGGAGGATCTCTGAGTTTGAGGCCAGCCTACTCTACAGTGAGTTCCAGGATAGCCAGGGCTACACAAAGAAACTCTTATCTCAAAAAACTAAAACAACAACAAAAAGTCACAGGCATTATGATTAACCAACGCCAGTGCTGCTCAGCCTTCAGTATAACTTCAGTTTTCATGAAATAAGCAGTGACTAAACATTTCTTTAGTCTTAGATTCATGAATGGCCTGTGTTAATAACATGTACTGAGTCCTACTATAACCATCTATCTTACCTACTCTGTATCTATGTCTATAGTTTTATACATATATCACAAAGCCATGACTTTAGGCTAATTTATCCCATTGTTCCACTAAATATGCATGTTCTGTAACTAACTTACTTTGAAAAATATTCCACTGACATTCTCAATAGTCATATCAGGACTTTTTGAAACTATGAAAATGGCCAGGCACACATTTGTAATCCCTGCACTGAGAAAGCTGAGACAGGAGGAGAATCTTAAAGCTAACCTGGAGTATAAAACTAGACCTTGTCTTGGAAAAGGGAGAAGGGAGGGGAAGGCGGGAGGAGGGGGCGGTAGAGTAGAGTAGAGCAAAGCACAGTATGGTTGCTCATGTCTTTAATTCAGTACTCAAGACACTGAGGCAGGCAGATCTCTGTGAATTTATGGA
>CM053765.1:90234849-90269100 GCA_028658305.1 Pachyuromys duprasi
CTGGACTCACTTTGTAGACCAGGCTGGCCTCAAACTCACAGAGATCCAACTGCCTCTGTCTCCCTGAATGCTGGGATTACAGGTTTGCACCACCACAACCGGCTTCCTAAAATTACTTTTTAAAAATAAAATTACTACTTTGTTTCTCAATTTTTAAAATCATGCTGGTTAAAACCTAAAATAAAGGCCTTTGTATCTTCATGCTTAGAAAATTAGGAAAATTGCCTTATAGAGCCTACAGGGCCAAAAATCCAGTGTGGATATGGGTAGATGGCTCAATGGTAACAGTGTTTACGTCAAACCTGATGATCTGAACTCATCTCTGGAGCTCACTCAATAGAAGGAGAAAACAGATTCTTTCAAGTTGTTTTCTGGCTTCTACTTGTTCAAATATGCTTGCACACACAACCAACCAACAAACAATAAACATAATTTTAGAAGTACATGATTTAGCTGGCCATGGTGGTACACACCTGTAATTCTAGCACTCAGGGAGACAGAGGCAGTCAGATCACTATGAGTTCCAAGGCCAGCCTGGTCTACAAAGCCAGTTCAGGACAGCCAAAGCTACACAGAGAAACCTGTCTCAGGGGGAAAAAAAGAAAAAAGAAGTACATGATTTAAACAAAAGAGTCAATTTACAAATAAATAAGTAAATGTTCTTAAGTGAGTATGAACTAACACAAGTCAAACACATTAAAGACAAAGTATACACACTGTAAGAAGGCAACAGAGGTTAAGGAAAATGGCACAGGGAGAGCTTCTGCTGTGCATACATGAGGACTCAGTTTAGATCCTAGAGGCAGGGTGGAAGTGTAAGTCAGCCACGGATTGTGGAGACAGGGATCCCAGAGCAAGCTAGCAACAGGTATATCTCAGAACTATGGGTTTGATGGAGACCCTGCCTCAATAAATACAGTAGGATAGCTATGGAGGAGGATTCCCAGTATCAATCAACCTTGGGCCTCCACAGAGTTAAACACATGCAAAATTGTGCATAAATATGTGCACACACACAAAACACTCTCATACATGAAAAATGAAACAAAAAAATTAACAAAGGTAACATTCTAGTCAGAGACTTCATTATTCTCTCAGCAGTTGAAAGAACTAGCACAAAAAAATAGCAACAAGAATAAAGAACTGAGCTAAGCCTAAACCAATTGAATCTAGCTTGTGTTCAGAAAATACCCCATCCAATAAAATAACTTTTAGTACACATATTAACATTCACAAAGATAAATTCAAAGAACTTCAGATTTATGAGGGATAAAAGATTTTACAAAAATGCAGTAAAGTAGTCTTTGACCACATGGGAATTACTGTAATTCACTTATAGAGCTATAATGCTAGCAACTCAGGAGGCTTGGCAAGACCAGCCCACCTGGACTATACAGCAAGACCCTGTTTTAAAAAAAGAGGAGGGGAGAGGTGGAGGGCTAGACACATGGCTCAGCAGTAAAGTCATATACCAGGTGGTGCATACCTTAATACCAGCACTTGGAAAACAAGGCACGTAGATTTTCTGAGTTTGAGGCCAGCCTGATTTATATAAACCCTGTCACAAACAAGCAAGCAAGCAAACATTGAGCACACACTACACTACTCTTGCTGAAGATTGGAGTTTGGTTCCCAGCACTCTTAACAGTCTAGTGGACTTATAATCCCGGCACCTTAAAGACTGAGGCATGAGAACCACGAGTCTGATAACAACATGGGCTACATAATGCATTCCAGGCCAGCCAAGACTATATAGTGAAACTCTATGAGAGAGAGACAGAGAAAGACAGACAGAGAGACAGAGAGGGAGAGAGAGAAAAGAGAAATAAAAGTAGGCAAGGCATGATGGCACCTGTCTGTAATCCCAGCACTCAGCATGAGACAGAAGGATCAGGAGTTCAAAAGTCTTCTTCAGTTCCACTGTGGATTTGTGACCATCCTCAGCTACTTGAAACCACTCTTCAAAACCATTAATAGGCTGGCTCAGTGGGTAAAAGCAGTTGCCCTATAAGCAGGATTCTGAGTACCACAGTAGAAGAATCCACAGTAGAAGAGAACTCCTCCAGAAAGCTGTCCTCTGACTTCCTCCAGTGCCCTGTGACACATTTGAGCCCACTATCACTACCACAACCTACAAATGCACATGTGTGTGTGCACATGCACATACGCACACACCGTATTTTTTTGTTTTTGTGTTTTTATTGGGGTTTATCATGGGTAGGAGCTGTCACCTCAGGGCATGCCCCTTCCACCAAGCATGTCCATTTTAATCGTCTTGGGATGCTTTCTGGGACCTTTTCTTTGTCTTTGTGCTGCTCTTTGTGGAGCTAGCTGCAGCTTGAGGCTCCTTCTTACAAGAAAGTTTCCTTTTCTTCTTAGGGACAGTTGGGCTTGCTGTCTCTTCTGGCTCTCTGGACATTTCCTTCTTAGGTGAGGATTTCTTCCTCTTAAGACTTACACTGCTAGTAGCCATCTCCTCAGGATCACCGACTAACTCCTCTTTGGGAACTTTCTTTTTCTTGGTTTTAGGCAAAGAGACAGGTGGGTCTTCCATTCCATTTTCCTGTAGGGTTTTAGCTCTTTCTTCTTCTTAGGTTTTGCACGTATCTCTGCCAGTTGAGGACTCCTGGAAGGTAGCAGAGAACAAAGCACACTTGCCCATGGAATGGCCATGTTCTACAACCAACATTCTGGACTCTTGGCCAAATTCTCTCAGCACCCGTCTGAGAGTACTTTTCTGGAGCACTACTGTTGTCTGAGGATGTCAGGGCCACCACAGACAGTGGCTATTTTTTTTTTTTTAATGTATGAGTGCTCTATTTGCATGTACACCTGCATTGCAAAAGAGGACATCAAATTCCATTATAGATGGTTGTGAGCCACCATGTGGTTGCTAGGAACTGAACTCAGGACCTCTGGAACAGCAAACTGGGACCTTATCCGCTAGGCTATCTCTCTAGTCCCCCCATTGCTTCTTTTCCTTCTTCAAGTGTTTCTTCTCCTGTTTTTCCAGCTTCCTGGTTATTTTAGCAGCCGCTTCCTCTGTCTGAACCATGGCTTCCTTCATGACATCCAGGTTCTTCCATGGAATCTCCCCAGTCTCATAGAAAGACAGCTGCTCCTCAACTTGTTCTCAGAGTTTCTCCCCAAATACAATTGTAGTGACCTCAGAGAAGCAATCAATTCTTGAGGCAATACTGCATTTATTTGCTAGGTGTAAGGACATACAGCCTTTGTTCTTTGCAGCTGCTTGGCCAATAAAGACAGAATGAAAAAGACAGTCCATATTTTGGTGTGTTACCCTTGTCTTCAGGGCTCTGGAAACATGGTCCCTTTTTGCAGGGCCCTGACTGGCCATCACTACAATAATTTTTTAAATTAAAAAGGGGGAGGCATACACGCCAGGGAGTAACAGCCTGGCTACATCCCAGGGGAAGACATTGCAGCCAGCCCTGAGGAGACAAGATGAACTGGGGTCGGATGGAAGGGAAGGAGATCCTCCCCCATCGGTGGACTTGGAGGGGGCGGGGAGGAGATGAGGGAGGGATGGGGAGAGTGGGAGGGATTAGGGGGCTACGCCTGGGATGCAATATAAAAATAAAAATAAACCTGTGATTGATATAAAAATAAATAAATTACATTAAAAAAAGCGGGGAGGGAGGGGGGCGACTGGAAGCCAGGCATTTGTGTTGAACACCTTTAACCCTAGCACTGGAGAGGCAGAGGTAGGTGGATCTGAGTTCAAGGCCAGCCTAGTTTACAAAGTGAATCCACGACAGCCAAGGCATCAATGGAGAAACCTTGTCTCGGAAAAAAAACAACAAAAACAAACAAACAAACAAAAGGTTGTAGAGAAGGCTGTGTGATTAAGAGCACTGGCTGCTCTTGCAGAGGACCTGGGTTCCATGCCCAGCACCCACATGATGGCTCACAGCCAACCATAACTCCAGTTCCAGAGAGTCTGACACCCTCTTCTTTCCTCTGTGGTCACCAGGCACAAACATGGTACATAAACATACATACATTCAGGGACATAAAATACATTTTTAGTAAAATAAATAAATAGATGGGTGGGTGGGACACTATTGAAATAGCTATCTCAGAAGCCAACAACTTATCTAATAAGACCTTACAGTCAATCCCCAGTACCAGAGTGGAAGAAAAAAAAGTCAATGAACCTAAAAACAGGAAAAAAATTTGTATTAGAAAACTTCTATAACATACAACGAAAACAAATTACAGAGGGCTAAGAACAGTCTACCAATAAAGTGTTTGCCTATCATGCACAGGCCCTAGGTTCAATCCCAGTACTCAAAAAAAAAAAAAAAATTAAATTAAAAAGGCGAAAGTAAAGAATACATGATCTCTAGCTTATACTGGTTTAACTTAAATCTTCCTTTTTGACAACCTCATGATGGTGTCAAAGTAGATATTTAGCACTGCTGTGAACTTGGAAAACCCAAGTTCAAAATATTTTCCTATACTAGTGATGTTTGGTCTGACTCTTCAATGCTGGCTATGAGTTGCAGCTGACCACAAGATCCAAGGTAAACAACTGGCACCCTAACAGTACTCTCTGATGATAATACTCAAACTTGAGTGTATCAAGTGCATTTGGTATAAAATGTTCTCATTTTGTATCAGGAATAAAGGAGGAGACAACAAGGACTAGAGAGAGTGACTTCATAAAAGACCTCTATAGACACTAAAAGGACATAAAGGGCAGTTTTGGGTAGCCAGGACACAAACAACAGCCATGATAGACAGAAACAAAAAGTTGGCTACCAGGGCACTTAGTATTTTTTAACACGGGAGACATTTCCACCTCACTATTTAGCACACAGAAATGTTAAGAGTGAATCTATGCTAAACCCTGTTACACTGATCTGTGTGACTACCCCTATCCTAATATGTCCACGTCAAACAGCTATCACCCACCCAGGTTCTCAATCAGCTATTTTACTTATACAGCTCAGGCCCAACTGCTGGCACCACCCCACAGCGGGCTGAACACCCTCCCACATCAATCAAGAAAATGTCCCATAGACCAATCTGATGAAAGCAATTCTTCAACTGAGGTTCAATCTTCCTAAGTCTATCAAGTTGACAACAAAAATAGCCATCACACCACTAAACTAATAAAACAGACAAGAAAAAAACAACTCCAACTTTCCTTACTTATGATGCCAACATACATAAGTCAGGCAAAAGCAATATAAAATTTTTAGAAAGCTAATAACATATTTCATGATGCAGCAACACTCACTGAAATATCAGTACAAGCCAAGCATGGTGTTGCACATCTGTAATCCCAGCACTCAGGGAGGAAGAGGCAAGCAGGTATCTTGTGAGTTCCAGGCCAGCCTGGTCTACAAAGGGAGTCCAAGATAGCCAAGGCTACACAGAGAAACTTTGTCTCAAAAAACAAACAAAAAAATCAGTATGAGGAAGACAGTTCCTTATCACCACATACAAAAAAAAAAAAACAAAACTTAATATTAGCAATTTAAAAATGAATAATGTCATGACCACAAGGGATTTAGTTCATGAATGCATAGCTGGTTTAATATCCAAAATCAGTAATACTATTACAACATTGGTAGCACAAAGAAAAACACAATCATAATCAATTATTTAAAAAAAACTCATTTCTAGCAGGGCATGGTGGTATAAACCTTTAATCCCAGCACTCGGGAGGCGGAGACAGGTGAATCTCCATAAAATGAGGCCAGCCTGGTCTACAAAGTGAGTCCAGGACAGCCAAGGCTACAGAGAAACCCAGTCTTGAATCCCTCCCCCCAAAAAAACCTCATTTCTAAAACTTCAAACACCTAATAAAGCTCTCAGTAAAACAGAAATAGGAACTTTTTGAATATAACAGGTACCTACAAAAATAATAAGTAAATCTACAACAAATATACAGAACGCTGAAAAACTACAAGTGTTTCCCCTAAACTCAGAAAAGGGAATACATATATACTTTCAACACTCTTAGATGATTCTATACCAGTGCAATAACAAATAAATCAGCTAAGTGGTGGTAGAGAACACCATTGATCCCCTCATACGGAAGGCAGAGAGAGGCAGATCTCAGAGTTCAATGCCAGCCTGGTCTACAAAGTGAGTTTCAGGACAGCCAGAGTGAGTTTCAGGACAGCCAGAGCTACAGAGAGAAACTCAAGTTAGATAGATTAGATTAGATTAGATTAGATTAGATTAGATTAGATTAGATTAGATTAGATTGACAGACAAGATAGATTAGACAGGCAAACATATAGATCAATCGAGTTTAATGACGCACACCTTTAGTCCTGGCATGTTGCATCCTAGGTTCTAGTCATAGTTCTATATGCTAGCAATGGAAATTGCTAAATTGGAAATTTAAAAATTTGAAAAACATCATTTGCAATAGTATGGGAGGAAAATAGGTCAGGAAGTTGCAAGAATGTCATCGTGTGTGGCATGCAGAAGAGTTGCTGGGTTCTATCTCTGGACCAAAAATAAATAAGTTACTTGAAATCGTTGAGAAAAGTAAAATTTGAAATAATAAAAATATACACACACCTGAAACATAAACTGTATGATCTCTAATACTACATTCAGAAAATGTTAATGAAAGAAAACAAAGACAGCCAATACTACCATTTCACCTTTTGTAAGATTCAAAATAACTGTCAATTTTCTACCAAACTGATCTATGTTCAGATTTTAGGTTTTTCTGTTCAATCCCACAAAAACTACATCGAGGTATCAGCAAGCTGATTCTGAAATGTATGGAAACAACAAAGGAAATAAACAACTGTAGTGAGAATTTTGGAATTTTAGTTTCTTTTAAAAACAAAGAAATAAGATGGGTGGTAGTGGTGCATGCCTGTATCCCAGCATTTTGGGAGGCAGAGGCAGGCAGATCTCTGTGAGTTTGAGGCCAGCCTGATTACAGAGTGAGTTCCAGGACAGTCAAGACTACACAGAGAAACCCTGTCTTGATTGAATAAGTGAATGAATGAGCAAGCTGAACAGTGGTGGCAAATGCCTTTGATGCCTTTCGGAGGCAGAGGCAGGCGGATCTCTGAGTTCGAGGTTAGGCTGGTCTACACAGTGAGTTCCAGCACAGCCAAAGCTACACAGGAAAATCCTGTCTCAAAACAACCAATAAACAAACAAACAAATCTTTAAAATGAATATATTTAAAAGTGTTAGTAACAGTTGACAAAAAGACAAGATTTCCATTAAAAGAAAATGTCTACAAATTACACACATGAAAAGACAGGTGTGGTGTCACACACCTGTTATCTCAGCACTAGGGGAGGCAAAGGCAGGTGGATCTCTGTGAGTTCAGGTCCAGCCTGGTCTGCAAAGCGAGTCCTGTACAGCCAAGGCTACACAAAGAAATCCTGTCTCGAAAAAAAAAAAAAAAAAAAAAAAAACAACCAACAAAAAACAAAAAGAAAAAAAATATTTGCATCTAATATTATAAAGAACCTTCAAAACTCAAAAGGTAACAATCAAATCAGAAATCAGCAGTTTTGATCTATGCAGAGGTGGTGTACTCCTTTGATCCCAGCACTCAGGAAGCAAAGGCAGGTGGATCTCTGAGTTGGAGGATAGCCTGGACTATACAGCTAGTTCCAGGACATCCAGGGCTACACAAAGTAACCTTGTTTTTTTTTTTGGGGGGGGGGTTGTGTGTATGTGCATATAAGGGCGCGGGGGGGGGGAATATCAGGTTTTTTTAAAAAGATTTATTTATTATGTATAAAGTGTTCTGCCTGCATATGTTCCTGTACACCAGAAGAGGGCACCAGATCTAACTATAGATAGTTGTGAGCCACCTTGTGGTTGCTGAGAATTGAACTCAAGACCTTTGGAAGAACAGCCAGTGTTCTTATCCTCTGAGCCATCTCTCCAGCCCCAAATTAGTAGTTCTAAGTGATACTTTTTTTCAAGACAGGAATTTGATAGAAATAGCACTTGAAAATAATACTGGTCAATAGAGAAATGGAGACTAAAACCATGATGCTAATATATACCATTTACTAAACTGATTGAAGACTGGGCTGGAGAGATGGCAGCTCCCAACAGGCAGTCATCCAGCTGCAGGAGCTCCAACCCCCTCTTCTGGTCGCTGTGGACACTAAGCATATATATGGTGCACAAACATACATGCAAGCAAAACACCTAGACACACATAAAATAAATGAAACTTTAAAAAAAAGCAGAATAAAAGGATTTTTAAAAGCCGGGCATGGTAGCGCACACCTGCAATCCCAGCACTCATGGAGGTAGGGGCAGGGGGACCTCTGTGAGTTCAAGGCCAGCCTAGTCTACAAAGCAAATCCAGGACAGCCATGCTACACAGAGAAACCCTGTCTTGTTTAAAAAAAAAAAGTTTTTTTAAATAATAATAAAAAAAAAACTACTGAAAATAGCATGTGCTAGAAAGGATGCAAAGCAACTGGAACTTGCATGCACTGCCAGAAAAGTTTGGTAGATTCTCATGCTGTTACCATACAATCCAGTTCCCCCATTCTATAGAGCCCTAGAAATATACAAAATTATTTTCACACAAAAACCTGCACACAAATGTTGATAGCAATCCTATAACCAATAAACCCTAGAAATAATTCCAATATCCACCAATAAAAGAACTGATCAACTGTAGAACATCTATCCATACAATTAAAAGAATTCAACAGTAAAAAGAAACTAAACAAAGCCTGGCTCGGTGGCTCACACCTGTAATCCCAGCACTCAGGGAGGTAGAGCCAGGTGGATCTCTGTGAGTTCGAGGCCAGCCGGGTCTACAAAGAAAATCTAGGACAGCCAAAGCTACACAGAGAAACCCTGTCTTGGAAAAACCAAACAAACAAAGAAACTAAACACATGCAATTTAGATAAGTCTCAGTGACTATGCTTAGCAAAATAAGCCACGTCAAAAGGTTCCATACTATAAGATGGCATTTACACAACTTCTTCTTCAGGACATAAAATTATAGGGGCATGCCTATAATCTAAGTATTTGGGAGACAAAGACAGAAAGACTGCCACAAGTTCAATGACAACTGACCCACACAATGTGTTCCAGAATAGCCAGGACTAAATAACAAGATTTTGTCTTTCCCTTTAAAAAAAAAATATATATTTATTTATTATATATACAGTGTTCTGCCTGCACTTATGCCTGCACTCCAGAAGGCGGCACCAGATTTCATTACAGATGGTTGTGAGCCACCATGTGGTTGCTTGGAATTGAACTCAGGATCTTTGGATGGTTCTTAACCTCTGCACATCTTTCCAGCCCCACTTTGTCTTTCTTAATTAAGTAGCACTGACGGTCAAGAATAAAGAATGGGCTTGGTGTGGTGGCATAAGCCTGTGATCCCAGCACTCAGGGAGGTAGGGGCAGGCAGATCTCTGTGAGTTCAAGGCCAGCCTGGTCTACAAAGCAAGTCCAGGATGTCAAGGAGCTACATACAGAAAGAAATCCTGTCTCAAAACACAAAACAACAACAACAACAAAAAAAAAGAAATCCTCTCTCAAAAAAAAAAAAAAAAAGAAGAAGAGTAAGGAGAAGAGTCCAATTGTATTGTACAGGAATATCATGAGTATGATTCTGATTAATGAAACTGTTCTGTACCTTGACTGACACAGTGACCTCAGGAGATTGACTCCATATGTGTTAAAATCCAAGTAACAGAACTAAATTGTAGTAGGCAGGCACAAAGCTGCAGCTGTAATCCTTAGAACCACAAAGGTGTGCACACTGGCACACTACTACAGTCCTAACTTCCCAGGGAGGCTGAAGTGAACGCTCACCTGAATTCAGGAGTTTGAGACCAACCTGGGCTCAGGTGTCACACCCTGGAGATACTCAAAATATCAGAAATGTGAGCTCATTCACGTCAGCCTTATTCATATCAGCGTTAAACCAATCTCAATGTCCATGCACATTAGATCAGACAGACTGAGGAACCTTCCTAGAGCCAAGTGTTCATACTATATAAAACCAACAGCCAAATGCAACATTACCCAAAAGTCACAAATGAAAAGCTGAACCAAAGCACTCTGGCACAAAAAGACACTTTTCGCATAAAATTCACAAACAAGTAGAAGGCGTGGCAAGGACAGGTATCAAACCTTGGAGCAAATGATGAGGAACCAGGGCACTGGGGACACTCACCCCGTCACGAAGCCCTCTAAAAGCCACCGCAACAGGATTCTCTGTGGTAGCACTTTTTCTAACACCTGGATGGTAGTAATGTAAACTGTTCTAAGTTAAACCCTAAAGTTTTATTCAACCTACTTCCTCAGACACAAAAGCAATGTGAACTACAACTGTACCTTTAGCTATTAAAAGATCCAAATGCACATCAGGCCCTGCACACCCTCTAGGCTCAGTATGCACTTGCATGATGGCCTTAACCCATTGCTAGCTAGACTCAGGTTCAAAGGGGACTCACATTATTACAAATTGCTATAGTCAGTGACAGATTTCTCTGACTTTAAATGAATTTTCAGTTTGAAAACTTCCTTTGACTCCTACCTTAAATGGCATTCTTTAAATCTCACACAGCATTACAAAAACAGCCTTAAATCCCCATTCCAACCCTGTGAGTATAAGTCACAGGTAGTCTGATATTCCTACAGATAATAACACAGGTTGATTTCTTTTTTTTAATATAATTTTTATTTATTACAATTTATTTACTTTGTATCCCAGCTGTAGCCCCACCATCCTAATCCTGCCCTTCTTCTCTCCTTCCCTCCCTCATCTCCTCCCATGCCTCTTCCCCCAGGTTGATTTCTACAATAGAAGAATTCTGGGTTTTTTTAAGTGTACATGACTTAACGTTAGATAGTTATTTTGAAAATACAATTCTCATTATGTAGATACCGTTTGTTTCTGTACCTAATTAACAAAATATTTAAATGCCAATGGGTGGTAGAAAAAGCCTCCATTAGTTTTATTTGCAAACAGAAAGACACTATTAGTAGTCTCGGGTTGTGATACCATTCACCATCCTGGTCCATAAAAAACACTCACTACAAAAAAGTTTGAAAGCTTGAAGCATGTGGAAAAAGCGAAGAATAAGCTTCAGAATGCCCAAAGTCTTTATGGACACTCTATGAGACTTTTCCATGTAAATGCATATGCCTGCAATATTTAACAACAACAACAACAAAAAAGCAGCTCTATGCTATAAACACCTGTGAACCTATTCACTTAATATATCATGAACATTATGAAAATCATATCTTAAAATAGAAATGCAAAATAATTAGATGTATTCTTGATGTTTCGCCTACTGACTGTTCACTGAACAAACAGTCTAATCATTGCACAAGCTCACTAGAGTCCAAGACCTGAATCCAACATTTTTAATGACAATGTGTCTCTTTCACAATTAGAAAAAACTTATCAATAATACCCAGAAGTAGAATCCCGAATAAAGCCTAGCTCAGCATACTGAACACAATGGCCACAATCACACCTCACTTACAGACTGCCACCAAGCACTGCTTACATACTCCCTGCATTTACTTGATTAATTGTTTTTTTAAAGATGTATTTATTTATACATATGTGCACGCTATTTGCATGTATGCCTGCATGACAGAAGAGAACATCAGATTCCATTATAGATGGTTGTGAGTCACCATGTGGTTGCTGGGAATTGAACTCAAAACCTCTGGAAGAGCAGACAGTGCTCTTAACCACCAAGCCTTCTCTCCAGCCCACTTGCTTCATTCTTAATCCTGAACTGCACTTGGTGCCTCATACCTGTAATCCCGCACTTGGGGAGGCATAGGCAAGCGGATGTCTGTAAGTTCTAGGCCAGCCTGGTCTACAAAGTCCAGGATAGCCATGGCTACACAGAGAATCCCTGTCTCAATAAATAATAAATAAATAAATAAATAAATAAATAAATAAATAAATAAATAAATAAATAAATAAATGATCCTAGGGTCCGGGTGGTCTGACAGGCCCAAGGGAAGAGATATTTAAAACGGCACACTGGCCCCCAAGCCTTGAATACCAAGTTTACTTCTGGATAAGCTATTCCGTGTGCTGATTTCCTTCACCCATTGCCATTTTTTCTTTGTAAAAGCTACCCTTAATACCCACAAATGCCCTAACTGGCTCAGGAGCCACCTCAACGAATGCGGTATAACATACAGTTCTATACCCAGCACATAGAACAATGTGATTGAGACTCCCTACTAAGGGTAAGGACAGTCCTTCCACTGTCTTCTCTTAGTCACCTTCTGATTTGGTGAGCAATGGAGAGCAGAGGAAGCTCCTCAGTATTTCTCTCTGAGAAACACAAGAGGAAGACAGACACTGTTACCTGCTGACATTGTTGTGCCTGCCTGTGTTGTGTCATATGAACTTCCCACCTGTAGGGGGACTGGGTTTTCAGAGTGGCATTAAGACCTGGGTGAAACTGGGTGTGGCAGTGATGCCTCTACTTGAAGCACACATGAGGCAGAGGCAGGTGGATCTCTGTTGAGTTCCAAGTCAACCTGCTCTACATGGCGAGTTCAGGCAGAGCTAGAGAGACCCAGTCTCAAAAACAAAACAAAACAAAACAAAAAAGACCTCTGGGCTTTCAAGGACATTTTTAACCCAAATGCCATTAAGACTAGATTTGTATATGATCAAAACACAAAAAATATTTAAACTAAAGACACCTTAAGTTTAAAATACAGCAAAAGCGACGATTTACATGATGATTCAATAATGAAGAGAGAAATCTGCAGACTTTATTAACTTAACAGAGAATGTAAAATACTGGAATAAAATACTGTGGAAGTTTTTTGTTTTTTTTTTTTTTAGTGGTGGATTATGACCTACACTCTTGATATGCATAATAGTTCAACACAAACAATCCTACCAAAATTATGCATAAGGTTATCTAAGCTTGAAGAGCTAAAAACAACAACAAAGAGACCAGGTTATTTCAGGTAAATATTACAATGTTATATTGCAATTATTAAATTCTGGAATAAGGTATGAGGACTAAAGCTTCTACTTTGTTACCAGCTGGTCTTCACTGAATGTACAGAAAGGGGTGTACTTCACTTCTAGCACCAGCAACCACTGTTAACACGCCTATTAAAGGGTTTTCATAGGCTGACTTCTCACCTTTCCCCCACCCCACCCCCAGAAGAAGCAAACTCGTCCCTCAAGGTTCCAAAATGAAAACACACAACCCTGTCTTAAACTAGCGATCACTTGCTGTCCAGAGTCGTGGAAAGAAAACTCTGGAAACTCAAGCCCAAGGCCAAATCCCAAATGCTAAACAAATGTAACAATACTATGGGAAGAAAGTTCCAACAATTGCACCAAAACTGCAGAGAACATCCCCGAGCAATTAAAAACTCACACATTCTACAATTTCCTGCAACATGAGCATCAAAAACCATGCCAGACGCAAAGATTTATCTGCTCTCAATACATACTGTGCCAGCACAATATACCGAATCTCTCGTAAAAAACCATTTCTGCCTCATGATTTGACACTCAAGTACTCCTAAACCTTTTGGTTTCTTCATTGTGAGTGTCTTTAAAACAAGTAACCTTGTTTTAACAAGCTTACAAGAACGCAACTTGAGAGAAACCCATAATCATTCAGTGGCCAATCCAATCTACGGAAACGACCATGCCTACTGCATCCTACGTACCAGTACCAGCACTATCTTCTGAAGCAGAATAAAAAGCGGCAGCAGTCCATCGATGGCTTGCCTGCGTAAGTAAAGCTGAAAACAGTTAATCCAGCCCTCCAGACTACACTCGGCTTGACAATCCTGAGAAACGAGACCCCCGGCGACTCCCAGGAGCCGACCGGAGCAGGCGGAGAAAGCAAGACAGCCGCGCCCGCAGCGCGTCAAGCGGTACCCAAAAACTTCTAGGGGGCACTTTTCAGTCAGCCCCAAGGCCGCAGGCGCTGTGCCTCGGGGGTCCCGCCGGCGCCGCCCTCCTCGTCGCTCGCGCCCGGGAGGAGCTGTCAGCTAGGCAGCCACCGGCCCGTTATCCGCCAGCCGCGCCCGCCCGCCCGGCCGCTCGTGAGGGGGCGGCGGCCGCTCCCGCCCGCGGACCCCCGCTGCTTACCTCGAAGTAGCCTCCAGCGGCGCCGCCCGCACCCGCAGGCCCGTGGGCCGCCGCGCCGCTCAGCAGGCCCGCCGCGCCGGGGCCCGGGGCCTGGGGGCCGCGCAGCGCCGCCGCCGAGCTGGCCTTGCCGCCCGAGCCGCCACCCCCCGAGCCACCGCCGCCGCCGCGCTTGTTCTTCCGGCGCTTGGCCCCGCGCTTAGCGTCGGCCGGGCTCATGGCGGGAGGGAGAGACGGAGGACGGCGGGCGGGGAAGGGGCGCGGGCGGGCGCCGGGCCGCGGGCGGCGGCAGCGGCGGCGGCGGGAGGGCGGAGGCGGCGGCGGCGGGCGCTGCGGCCGGCCGGGCGGGGGGCGCGGCGCGGGGTCTCCTCCCGGGCGGGGAGGGCGGGGCGGACGGGAGCTGTGGGGAGGCTGCTGGCGGGAGCGACGGGAGTCCACCGGGCCCGGTGCCGCCGCTGACCAGAGTTAGAGTCCAATATGGCGGACACAAGGGGAAAGGGATCCCAGTTTACGTCGGGGGAGGGGGAAAGCGGCGGCAGGGGGAGGGGCGCGGGCGGCCGCCCCCCGCACTCCGCCCTCCCGGGCGGCGCGCCCCTGGCCTGGGACCCCGCCTCCGACGCTGCGCGCAGAGCACGCCGGGAGTTGTAGTTCCAGCCGCCCGGGGCTCCGCCCGGGCGTACGGGGCGGGACCACGACTCCCGTAGGGCCACGCGCAGCTGGGCGCGGGGGATGGGGCGGGGCCTAGAGTGACGACAGGCGCCGCGCGGCCCGGTGGACTCTGTAGTCGGCGCACGGGCGGAGCTGGAGGCGGGCGGAGTCCAAGGGGGTCGCGCAGTTCCGACTCCAGCGGTCTCCCTTCTGGTTTGCTGTAGCCTCCTTTCTCAGACCCAGGCCCTGGCACTGCTCGTAGTGGGCCTCGCTGACTCTGGCCCAACTCAGGTTGGAGCGTGCCTCTTTCACCTGCCGCTGTGCGACCTTGGCCTATTCCCGGGCCAGTACGAAAAGAGCCGGCATCCTCGGTGACAAGGCCTGCAGTAGGCGGGAGCCTGCCTCATTCCCTTGTTGGTTCTCTTTAAAGTCTCGATACTTAAAGGAGCGCTTCCTCAAGCCATCGCTCGGGCTTTTCACCATTTCCCATTCACCCACATAGCAAGGGGATCTCAGTCCAGGCCAGAACTCGGAGCCACTGCCTAGAAACATTGCTCTTTGGCACGCTGCGATCGCCTGCAAGCCCAAGGTACAAGGACCCAAACCAAAGGGACACTCCCTGGGCTCCGCGTTGCAGAAGCATTAAGATACCACACTGGTACCTTTTTTGGTTCCATCAGTTGAACCAAATGCTATCTATCGAGCTGTATAGACATTCACTCCTGAACCTGTCCATTTGTTACTGCCTTCTATTCATTCCCGCCCCAACTGGAGCTGGAGCTGCCAATTCTGACCCATTTTTCATCCCAAACCTGAGCAGCCCAATGTGATCAACCGTTTCAATGACTACTTTCTCACTAGAATGAAGGTCCTTCAACCCAACACGTCCCTGCTGTTAAAGTGGATAGGATGTTAGGCCTGGACCTCCTTCACTATCCGTGAAGTGTCGGGATTGCCGCCGCCCTCCCAGTTCCACTTACAGAGCCCAGTTAGATCCTCCCTGCTCCCATAACCCCTTTGCTTTCTTCTGTTCTTGGCACATTGGCATGGGGTTGAAATTTTTGAGTGTCATCAGTATCTTGAAGGAGTGCTTGCCATAGTCCCAGCTCCTTCCAGGCAAGGGGCTGGTCATGCAGCACTCTTGCTAGGTAAATGAATGACAAAATAATAACCATTTGTCCAGTAGTGCACCAATCACTCTGCTATCATATTACAATTCGCACATGCACTTCAGAGAGGTGCTATTAGCCATGTTCTATGGAAAAGAAACAGGTTTATAGATGCTAAGGAACTTGCCCAAAGCCACTCCAGTTTTCAGAGGCAAGTCTAGCTCATGTATAACTTTCGGTACAAGCAGAGTATGTGTACAAGCCACTTTGTTTCTAGAGCAAATGAATTTAGAGAATCTCAAGGCCTCTAAGGAGGGTGAAGGGGTTTTGGTTTTTGGTAGGTTGTTCCATTAGCTGAGTTTTTGTTTGTTTTTCAGGCAGCATCTCACCATGTAAATTCTGGCTGGCCTTAAACTTGGTATGTAGACTAGACTGGCTGCTCTCAGAGATCCTCCTGCCTCTCTGCCTTCCAAGCACTGGAGCTAAAAGCCTGTGCCACATTATTCCAAACACCTGGGAGAGCATTAGAACGCCTCGAGCAGGGAATACCGCGGTGAGATGCTTACTTTTTTTTCCTTGATATTTTCAATTTTATGTAAATGAATGTTTGCTTGCCTGTATGTATATGCACCACATAAATGAGTACCTAATGCCAAGAGAAGGCAGAAAAGGATCCCCTAGAACTGAAATTACAGCTTGAGCTGCCATATGGGTCCTGGAAACCAAGAATAGCAAGTACTCTTAGCCACTGAGCCAGATCACCAGCCTGAGATTCATACTTCTGAGAAGACTGTGGCTGTTGTGTACAGAATGATGGCAAAGGCTCAAGAATGGAGGTCAGAGTATCATGAGAATCTGCTCTCTTAAAAGAAGCCCAAAAAGTTGTCTTGTCCCTACTACCAGTGACATAGAAGGTTCCAGCCGTGAACCCAAAATGGACTATCACCAAATACTGAAACTGCCTATACTTGGGTTCTGACTCCCTGCCTTCAGAACTATGAAAAGTGGGGTGGGTGGATACTGGAGTTGATCCCAGAGATTTGCACTTGCTGAGCAAGCAGTCTACCACCAAACCATATCCCCAGACCTTGCCACCATGATGTTCTGCTTCACCACAGGCACATAACAATGGAACAAACTAATGACAGACTGAAACTTCAGTAAAAAGAGATATGTCTTAACTCCTGTTAAGTAGTTCTCTCAGGTGTTTCTCACAGTGGCCAAAAAAAAAAAAAATCAGAATAATCTATGATCAACATCCACTTGGTTTGTAAAGCAGAAAACCTGTGATAACCTGTTTTTAACAAAATCCTCAGTCATTTGATTTATACCAATAAAGCCAGATGCTTGGGTGAAAGCCTGCTACCTCAAAGAGACAGAAAAAGCACCTAGCCTGCCTTCCTCCTCAGCCTAAAGGAAAAGGAAGAGCTCTTTCCCTGAGCTATCTCTAAATAAATAAATCCTCAAACTCAATGTTCTTCCTGTGTGTCTCTCTATCCCTCTATCCATCCTCCTGACTTCCTCTTACTCTCTATTTTTTTTCCTATGTTCAATTCCTGTCAATTGATTGCTTGCTGTGCCCCCTGACCTAGGGTTAACTTCATTTAATTCTATTTACAATACTCAAACAGAAAGCTCTTGGATTAAAGGTCTGTGTGCTAGGACTGAGCCACACCACAACTGGAAACAGATTTTTCCAGGAAACAAGACAATCTTGAAGTTCACAGTGTAATCAAATATTCTGCAACAATACCCTGTGAAGTTGTTTTTGGTTTTGAGGGTTTAAGGGTTTCTTTTTTTGGTTTTCAAGACAGGGTTTCTCTGTATAGCCTTGGCTATGCTGGACTCCCTTTGTAGACCAGGCTCACCTTGAACTCACAGAGATCTGCCTGCCCCTGCTTTCCAGAGTGCTGAGATTACAGACATGCAGTAGCATGCCTAGCTGAGGGCTTCATTTTTTTAATGTTTAAATTTTCATATCAGTATATATTGTACAGTGAACATATTGCTCCTCCATCCATCTTCCTTACCCTCCGTTTCTAGACCCTTCTCCATCTCAGTCTATTTTATCTCCCTAGCCTCAATCTGGTCTGAAACTTCCTACAGAGCAAAGGATGACTTCGACTTCTGACACCTCTACCTCCACCAGGAGTGTGGGGATTACAGGATTGTGCCAATTGAGCCTGGTTTATGTTTGTAAATATGGGACTTCCCGCACGTTAGGCAAGCACCCTGTCCCTAGCACTACCTATAGCACGTGTCCAGAACTCAAAAATTGTAGACAGCCAGGTGCACATGCACACACCAGTGGTAGTTTGAATAGGAATGGCCTCTGTGCTCATATATTTGAATGTTTAGTCAACAGGGAGTTGAAACTCTTTGATTAGAAGAAGATACTAACTTGAGGCTTAGAAGGATTAAGAGGTATGGCTTACCTGGAAGAAATGTGTCACTAGAAGTGGACTTTGAGGTTTCAAAAGCCCATGCTTTTGAAAAGTCCAGTGTCTCTGTCTAAGGATCAAGATGTCGTTTTTAGCTACTATTCCAATACCTGCCTGCATACCATCATGCTCCTCACCATGATGGGGAGCTTGTCAAGAGCCCTGATAATGGACTTCTGAAACTTTAAACAAACCCCCATTAAGTGTTTTATATAATAGTTGCCTTGGTCATGGTGTCCCTTCACAACCATAGAACAGTGACGAAGACAATGTGTAGTCCCAGCTACCCAAAAAGGTGAAACAGAAAAGTCAAAAGTTGGTATATATTTAGAAACTGCAGTGATGGTTCAGGAGTTGAGTGCCTGCTGCTCTTCCAGACGACCCACATTCCGGTTTCTAGCACCCATGTTGGTCAGCTTGCAACTGCCTGTAACTCTAACTAGGCAGGTCTAACTCCTTATTCTGCTCTTGGATAGCGCAAACACATTTTTAAAAATACACTTAAAATATCTAGGCATAGCCAGGTGGTTGTGATGCACACCTTTTATCCCAGTGCTGAGGAGGCAGAGGCAGGTGGATCTCTGAGTTTGAGACCACACTGGTCTATAGAGTTAGTTCCATGACAGCCAAGGCTACACAGAGAAACCCTGCCTTGGGGGGCAGGGTGGTGTCCCCCTATAACTTCAGCACTTGGGAGGGAGAAGCAGGTGGATCTCTGTGTTCAAGGACAGCCTGGTCTACAAAGAGAGTTTCAGGACAGCCTGGGCTATTACACAGAAAAACCCTGTCTTGGAAAAAAAAAAAAGGAGGGAAATAAATCTGCTTAAAACATAACTGTAGCACATAGAAGAAACTTTTTTTTTTCTGTGCTGGGGATCAAATATGGTAGAAGACAAGCATTCTGTCACTAAGCCATACCTACAGCCTGAAAATACCTAGTTATAACACAGGAAATAAAGTTAATACAAGACACATTGGGGGGGGGGAAGGTGTGGTGCCATAGAAGCAGAAGAGCTAGCAAAGTCTCTACTGACCCATAATTTCAAGAAGCTCAGTTACCACTAAGTAAGATAAATAAGAGCAAAAGCATACCTACACTGAAAACAATCTTAAGCAGCCTATGACAAAAAAAAAATCAAAGATATATGACAGCTTCCCAATGAAGCTAACTAACCAGCAAACCAGAGAAAATTTTAAAAGATATCTAGATGGAGTTCTTTAAAATGTTTCAATGAGTTATTTGCATGAAAGTTGTGTTGAGACAATCTTACTACCCTCAACCTCCTAATCCTTCAGCCTTAGCATCCATAGTAATTCTAGGATTAGATATACAAGTTGAGCCATGTTGGTCTTTTTTTTCACATTAAGTTTTTGGAGCTCCTATATGAAGCTTTTAGTATGTTTCTCTGGAGCTTCCATATGTTCTATTCTTTTAGCATATTTCTATTCAGATTCACCATCTTTAAAGTACTTAAGAACCACTCAACGTTTATGAATATCATACTCAGCAATCTCTCTTTTTGTTTGTTTTTTGTTTTCTTTGTGTACCCTTGACTGTCCTGGACTTGCTTTGTAGACCAGGCTAGCCTCGAACTCTCAGAGATCCACCTGCCTCTGCCTCCCTGAGTGCTGGGACTAAAGGTATGTGCTACATGGCCCAGCTACAAAGTCTTATTTTGTATTTATTTTTTTAAGATTTATTATGGGCTGGAGAGATGACCCAGAGGTTAAGAGCACTGGTTGTTCTTCCAAAGGTCCTATGTTCAATTCCCAGCAACCATTTGGCAGCTCACAACCATCTATAGTGAGATCCGTGCTCTCTTCTGGCATGCAGGCATACATGCAGACAAAACACTATAAAAGAAAAGAAACCTTAAAATATATATATATATTTAGTGGCCGGCTCTTTGATTAGCTCTGTAGGGAGTGCAGTTGTACCAGGCCACAGTGGAAGACAAACCAGCCAGTCCTAATGAGACCTGATAGGTTAGGGTCAGATGGAAGGGAAGGAGGACCTCCCCTATCAGTGGAACTGAGGGAGGGACATGGGAGGAGAAGATGGAGGGAGGGTGTGATAGGAAGGGGATGGATGAGGGAAGGGCCTACAGCTGGGATACAAAGTGAATAAATTGTAATAATCAAAAAATAAATTTAAAATAAAAAATAAAAATAAAGAAAATTAAATTTAAACATGTGAAAAAATGTGTTATTTATACAGTATTCTGTACTGCATGTGTGGCTACACACCAGATCTCATTATAGATGGTTATAAGCCACTTTGTGGTGGCTGGGAATTGAACTCAGGACCTTTGGAGGAACAGTCAGTGTTCTTAACCTCTGAGCCATCTCTCCAGTCCTGCAATCTCTTATTTTTAATCTCACTTTGAAACAGAATTTTACTATGTCACAAAAATTGGCCTTGAACTCATGTTCCAGCTCTAATTGTCTTAGTCTCTTAGATGCTGAAGATATAGACACATGTCACTGTACCTGGCTGATGTGTCTGGTTTCCTAAAAACAAACAAACAAACAAACAAAAAAACAAGAAAAACCTGTAATCCCAGCATTCAAGGAGGCAGAGACAGGCAGATTGCTGTGAGTTTGAGGCTAGCCTGGTCTACAAAGTGAGTCCAGGACAGCCAAGGAAACACAGACACATCCTGTCTTGTAAAAATAAATAAATAAAAAGTCTTCTATTATATATCCTGTGTATTTCATGTGATTTTATAATCAGCATGTCAGCTATACCAAACCAAGTATCAGTTTCAACAATGATGCAACATGCAGAGCAAATCAGAAACGGTGACATGTAAACAAATTGGTGGCATGTAAACAGTATTGAGAGGCTGGGGAGATGGCTCAGCAGTTGAAAGAACTCGCTCGTGTAGAGGACTTAAGTTTGGTTCACAGCACCCACATGACCTGATCTCTTGCTCAGTAAACAACTTGTGGCAGTCGGTTCTCTCCTAAAGCAAGGTAGTCAAGCCTATATCCTTAGGCTTGGCAGCAAGTGCCTTTACTCACTAAGCCATCTCACCAACCATTTTTAACTTGTGTCAAAATATACTTGATCCACTCGGGGAGGCAGAGGCAACAGGTTTCTGTGAGTTCAAGGCCAGCCTGGTCAACAAAGTGACTCTCGGACAGGTAAGGCTACACAGAGAAACCCTGTCTGCAGTATCTGTATACTTGATCACATATGTGTATGGGTGTTTGCCTTCATGTATGTCTGTGTACCATCACAGAAGTTAGAAGTGGGCATTAGATCCTCTCAAACTGGAGTTAATACTTGTGAGTTACCATGTAGGTGCTGAAATTGAACCCTGGCCATCTGGAAGAGCAGCCAGAGTTCTTAACTCCTGAGGTATCGCTCTAGCCCACTTACTATTCTAATCTTGAAGTGTTTGATTCACTGACATGAACTACTTTTAAAATGTTGTAGATCTATCACTATCCATTTTTCAGTTTTTCTAATGGACACAGAAATTCTGTGTTTCATCTATTGGAGCTCCCTGTAACTGTAATTTTTCTCTACAATTTTGACTATTCTAGGTATTACTTTTTTCTTTTTTTAATTTAGAATTTACCATCTCACAAAGTGCTGCAATTAGAAGCCTGTGATACCATGCTGGATAAGATTATATCTTTTCTTTTTTGTTTTGTTTTTTAAGACAGGGTTTCTCTGTGTAGCTGTCCTGGACTTGCTTTATAGAGCAGGCTGGCCTCAAACTCACAGCAATCTACCTACCTCTGCCTCCCTGAGTACTGGGATTAAAGGTGTGTGCTACTACACCTGGCTCTCATCTTTTCTTTATCTACTCATCTGCTGATGGAGATTGGGGTTACCCACCATCTGAACAATGTGAATGTTAGGAATGTTTGCATACAAGTACATTCATTCTTTTGTGTCTATACATAGGTGTGTCCCACTGACCTATGTGTAGCCTAATATTTAGTCTTATGAAAAATCATCAGACTGTTCTCAAGAGCAGATTCATTATTTTGTATCATTTGCACCAGAAATAGAGGGCTTTTTGAGACAGGATTTCTCTGGGCAGCCCAGACTGTCCTGGAACTAACTTTGGAGAACAGGCTGAGAGATCCACTTATCTCTGCCTTACAAATGCTGGGACTAAAGGTGTCCCACCTCCATCTGAGTAAATTTTGTACATTCTTGCTGGCATTTATTTTGTATTTAATAAATGTCATTCTAGTGTGTGTTAAATGGTACATTGTGGTGGGTTTGGTTTACATGTCACTAGTGACTGATGCCTTGTGTATCCATTTATGTGTTAACAATTATTAGTGTCAACTTGATAGGCTCTAGAATCACCCAGGAAACAAACATCTAGGCATGGTTAAGGGATTGTTTAGTTGAGATTGAAGATGGAAGACCAACCCTGTGGGCATCATCATCTACTGTGTAACAGTTTTCTAAGGTGAAACATTTCATGCTGCAGAAAAATTACTTAAACAAGGCAAACAACTTAAAATAGCCTCAGGAAGTCCCTGAAACTGACTAGATTCATCAGGCTCCTCTCTCCCAGAGAACCTAGCTGCAAAGAAGACTGTGATCCTATACAAGCCAATCTATGAAATAGACTCTGGGGCTGGAGAGAATGGCTCAGAGGTTAAGAGCACTAGCTATACATCCAAAGGTCCTGAGTTCAACTCCCGGCAACCACATGGTGGCTCATAACCATCTATAATGAGATCTGGTACCCTCTTCTGGCATGCAAGCATATATACATACTGTATACATAATAAAATAAATAAATTTTAAAAAAGAAATAGACAAGCTAAGCACTCTAAGGCCAAACCAGCTGAACTGTCTGGAAGGGGTTTAGACCAACTGAGTCACTTAAAAAGAACACTCTTCTGCTTACTGAGCTGCCTTTAGGCTATGTAGTGTGCTCCAGGTTTCCAATGTTTGTGATATGTCATTTGTGCACGGGTGAGCTTTGGTGACAGAGCTGTCTTTCAGTCATTTCTGCTCCTGGAAGTAGCCCACCACCAATATCCTTGTAAGTAAGTCCTAAAACTTGCTGGTTCACCAAGTTGGTTGGATTTTGATGGTATCCATTGTTTGACCTGTTGTGGGATCCCTATCTGGGGTTAGTATTTTGATGGTATCCATTGTTTGACCTGTTGTGGGATCCCTATCTGGGGTTAGTAGAGATGTATGTTGTATCTCCCCCAAACAAAAGCTTTATCGCACAGCATAATTGGCACTCAATCAGGAACACAACAGAACCAAAGATGAGTTGGGAAGAGTACATTGACTTGACTATGGGTAGCAAGATATGCAGCTAAGGCTGAGCAGCCTGAGGGGGAAGATCTGAAGAGAATATTCTGACACAACTGTCTTTTACTGTGTGGCATGTGTTAATGAACCTTTGTGCTATGTCAGTAGTTGCATGGTTCTTGCTATGGGTAGTGAGACATGCAACTAAAGCTGAGCCATCAGGATTAGGAGTATAGGTGGGAAGAATCTCAGAATGGCAGTCTTCAATTATGTGGTATTGGGATAGCATGCCTGCTTTATGAGAGGGGTCTACCACATGAATACAGAGACACCATGAAAACAGTTAAGAGTTTAAAGGAAATCATGCAGTCTTTGAGATTAGGGTCAAGATCGTGAGCAAGCAGCAACAGAGGTTGCTTGGCCTCTGATGTGTGTAGGTAGAAATGCATCTAAGGCCAAGAAGGCATCAAGCCAAACTTGTATGAGAGGGCAGTTGTAACAAGAAAGGAGGATACAGCTAATATCCTCCATGTTAGCCTCTGATTTGGCAAGAAGATGATGAGAGAAATGGGATAAAAGCATTAAAAGATAACCCTCAACTACAAACTTCGGTAAAAATTTTTAAAAAATTAAGAAGAGGGAACCAAAAAACAAACGAACAAAAATAATAGGCATGGTGTATATGCCTTTGAACCCAGCACTCAGAAAGCAAAGGCAGGTGGATCTCTGTGAGTTTGAGACCAGCCTGGTCTACAAAGAGAGTCCAGGACAGCCAAGACAGGACTGTACAATAGTCCAATACAGGAAACTAGGGTGATCAGGAAATACTCAGTACTTGAACTGCTGAAATTAGAATATATATATATATATATATATATATATTTTTTTTTTTTTTTCTGAGACAAGGTTTCTCTCTGTAGCCTTGGCTGTTCTAGAATTCACTTTATGAACCATGCTGGCCTCGAGCTCACAGAGATCCTCTTGCCTCTGCCTCCCAATTGCTGAGATTAAAGTTGTGTATCAACACTGCCTGGCCTAGAAACGATTTTTAAACAATGAAAGTGCCTGTTGCCTCATGTGAGGCTGTGTGACATAGGAGTTACATGGGTTCTGATTGTTATGGAGTCAAAATAACTTAGTAAAGTATCTATATATCCCCTCTTAAGACAAAGGCTACACAACACAAGATAGTATGCAGAAGTCAGAAAGTCAGTCCCTGATGTTCTGGCTTATTAAAGCCATTAGGAACACTTGGTTGTCTCCATCTGAGGTCCTCACAAATAGCAGGGGCTAGAGGGCCATAGAGGAGGGACAAATGCCAATGAGGGAAATAAAAATAAGGAAACTCCAGTTCATCAGGCCAGACAGAACTATGTTCATAGAGGAGTTAAAAGGTTTATCTAACAGGGAACTTAAGGCTGGTATGGAGCTTTAGTGGCTTTACTGAATGGGCCCTTTGAAAGGGCAAGACCTTTATTTTACTTGTTGGTTTTGAGACTGCACAGGGTTTCTCTGTGTAGTCTTGGCTGCCCTGGAACTCACTCTGTAGACCAGGCTGGCCTCGAACACAGAAATCCACCCACCTCTACCACCCTGAGTGCTGGGACTAAAGGCATGCACTATCTCTGCTTGGCTCAAGCTCTTTATAAAGTAGGAAAGGCTTTGGCAGATCTCAGTGAATTAGACCAGCATGTAAATTGTGTCTGTAAAGTAAAAAAAAACCTAGCTGTTGTTGTTGTTGTTTAATGGTAAAGCAGAGGAATAGGGTCACTCAAAGACAAATACGAATTTGTGTTGAGCTGATAAAAAGCCAAATTGTGTGCTAAGGAGCTTTTGAAAGGAGCCTAAGGAACAGTTCACAGAATACACAGATGATCAAAACAGATAAAGATAAAAAAAAAAAACCCAAAATAAACAGATAAAGATAAAAAAAAACAGATAAAGATCAAGCTTGTCTCAGGAATGGATAATTATACCCCCAGAGTAAGAAGGGTACATCTCCCTACAACAAGAGGTGGTGCAAGGGTAGAAATGGTTTGCCCAGGAAGAAACGCCCTCAACTGACAGATATGGTGAATGGAAAGACAATAGCTACTATATCCACATTGCCCACCCAGGGCCACTTTGACCCAGGAGCCATCAGCTACAACAGGAGATAGCAGGGCCACATTCACCTTTGGCCATGAGTAGAGCTGAGCAGATTATATCAGGCCCACTGAGTTTATCAGAAATAATAATTTAAAAGGGGAGGTTTTGCAAAAGAGTTCCAAACATTTACATATGTAAATGTAATGGCTCGGGAAATTTTTCTGAATATTACAGGGGGTGAATTAAGTTAAGGCCTTCTATCCATGCTTTGTACCTAAACTTGATCTATGCAGAAAATAATTGATACAAATGCATGGAACCTTTCTGTGCTGTATTAAACCTTGATTATTCTGACCAACTTTAGTATCTTTGTAATTGGGAATAACTGGGATCACCTGACACTTACTGAGAACAGATGAAAATATTTTCTGAGTGCTTCACCAAGGTTATCTTTTCTTTGGCTGTATTTTGTTGCCTTGTCCTGCCTATCCTGAAATAAATTTATCACTTATTATATAGGTGACATGATGCTAACCTCTGTTTTACAGATTTCAAAAGCTACTGGAAAGACAACCAGGTGAAATAGTACTTCCATTTACCTTACAACCCTACTGGGGACTAATTTTAAAAAATCTAAAAGGTACTCTAAAAAGACATCCACCTGCCAAAAAAAAAATAAATAAAATAAAAAAAATAAAAGGTACTCTACATAGATTAGACAGAACACTCCCAGGCTGGAGAGATGGCTCAGAGGTTAAGAACACTGGCTGTTCTTCCAAAGGTCCTGAGTTCAATTCCCAGCACCCACATGGTGGCTTACAACCATCTCTAATGAGACCTGGTGCCCTCTACTTGCCTGCAGTCACACATGCAGGCAGAACACTGTATAAATAATAAATAAATCTTTAAGAAAGAACATCCCAGAGGCCACATTATCGACTGTGCTAGGGGTGGGCCTACTCTCCTAGCTAGGAGAGCTCCTGAGACCCTAGGGAAAAAAAATAGCTACTGCTACTGCTTTGGTTATATGCCAGAACTAGATAGTAAGACCCTACTGCTAAAGACATCACACATGTTGCCTGTATGACACAGAAAAATTAAGCTGGGACTAAACTAGAAACTCACACCATACTAACTGGCTATCATAGTGCCAGAAGGGGCCCTGCAGGCTGCTGGTGGAAAACTGACTCCAACATTTTGCTCAGTTCTGGGCCCTGAATGCTAAAATACCAACTTGTTAGGCAGGATGTATTTGCTTGTACAATGATGGCTAAGTTATCATGAGTAAGAGCAATAGTCTTCTAACTGGATTTAAGGCCCATTCCGAAAGGAACTCACATCTGGTACTGTAAGCCAGTCCCAAAACATGTGACAGAAGCGGTCAAACAAAGGTCCCAACAGGAAGGAAAAAAAACCCCTTCGATTGTTTTACTAAGTGGATGTGATGTTCCTGTCAAACTCCTAAACATGTGCACCCAAAGTGCAGTGTTGTTGTCAACCTCAGTTCATAACCTCTGGTGATGCTCTTGAGAACAGATGACCATGGCCAGGATAGTGGCTTAATTCTTAACCATATAGTCAGCAGTTCTCAATCTGTAGGTCACAAACCCTTTAGGGGTCAAACAACTCTTTTTGGTAGGGGGTGTTCAAGACAGGGTTCCTTGGCTGTCCTGAACTTCCTTTGTAGACCAAGCTAGCCCAACTCACAACACTCTACCTGCTTCTTCCTACCTGAGGGCTGGGATTAAAGGTACACGCCACCACACCATGCTCAATCAACTCTTTTACAGGGGTTCCTAAGACCATAGGAAAACACAGATATTTACATTACAGTTCCTAACAGTAGCAAAATTAATTAAGAAGTAACAAAAATAATAAAAATAATTTTATGGTTAGAGGTCACTATAATATGAGGAATTGTATTAAAGGGTCACAGCATAAAGAAGTTTGAGGTAAGCATGTAGTCACTTCTTCTAAAGCTCAAAGATCATTACAAAAGAGAGAGCACAAAAAAAAAAGAAAGAAAAAAGACAAAAAAAAAAGTGGTGGAGTGCTATGTAACAGGCTCTCCAAGATTCAAACATTCCATCCTACAGAGCTTCTTAAGCAGGAAGGTAAACAACTCAAAATAGCTTCAGGAAGTCCCTGAAGCCAACCATATTCACTAGGCCTCTCCCTCTGTCAAGCCAAGCTTTGAAATAGACTTTGAAAAGCTAAGCTACAAAAAAAGACTGAGGCTAAGCTGCTTAAAAGAAGGAAGACCCAGCTGAGCCCTCTGGAGGGTTAAACAGTCACTTGGGACACTCTTCAACCTGTTATGCTGCCTGTAGGCAGAGTTTGTGAGAAGTCATCCTTGCTTGGGTAGTCTTTGGTGTTACATCTGTCTTTCAGTCATTTCTGCCCCTGTAAGTAACCCATTGCCCACATTCCTGAGTAACCCCACTAAAACTCATTGGTTCACCAACTTGGTTGGACTTTGGTGGTATCTATAGTTTGGCCTGTTGTGGGATTCCCTACCTGGGGTGAGTAGATGTGTGCCTTACATCTCCCCAGAAAAAAAGTTGTCACACAGTATCATCCCATGTGCTGTGTTCCTAAGCCGAACAAGGAAGTTAGCTGAGCGCTAGCATTCATCACTCTATTTTCTGCAGAAGCAATGTGACTCATACTCTTTGATATGATGAATTGTATTTTGTGAGTAAAAATAAATCTTTCCCGATATTGCTTTGTTTAGTTGCATTGACAAATAATCACGTTAATTGTCTACTTGCACAACTCTGGAGAAATGAATTCTTTAATCTTTGTGTGGTGTATGTTACATGCATGTGAATGCACATGCCTGTGCATACACGCAGAGGCCAGAAGACATCAGGTATCCTCCATCACTCTCCACCTAATTCCCTTGAGGATGTCTCATTGAACCTGGAGCAAGACATGGCAGCCAGCAAGCCTCAAATTCTCCAGTCCCTGTACAGCACATAAATGGACATTCCTACCTATTTGTGTTGGTGAGAAGATCTGAATGCAGGGCCCTGTGCTTGCACAAGCACTCTTACCTCCATGAAGCCATCTCTCCAGCTCCCATGTCCATCTCTCTAAACTATTCTAGTTATTATATGTTCTAGATATTGATCCCTATTAAATAGATAACTTACCTTGTTTATTTGTTTTGGATCAATATCTCACTGTAGTCCAAATTGGCCTGGAACTGACTATATAGACCAGGCTGACCTTCACCTTGTGGTGGTCCTGGCAACTGACTCAGATACTAAGACTACAGGTTTGTACCAACACTCCAAGATAAAATTTTGGTTTAATTGTCTTTTCACTAATTTTAAATTATATGTATGTCTGTATGTGGGTATATACACAAGTACTGGGACCTGTGGAGGTCAGAGATGTCAAATCCTCTCGAACTAGTTACAGATAGATGTGATGTGCTTGATGTGGGTATTAGAAGCTGAACCCAGGTGCTCTGGAAGAGCAGGCAGTGCTCTTAATTGTTGTGCCATCTTCCAGTCCACTTTTCTCTATTGGTAGTCTTTTGGACAGGTTTTAATCTTTGTTTTTTTGACACAAATTTCTCAGTGTAGAGCCCTGGCTGTCCTCGAACTTAGTAGACCGGTTTGGCCCTGAACTCGCAGAGATCTGCCTTCCTGTCTCCAAAAGTGCTGAGATTTAAGACATGTGCCACCATGCCCAGTTGATACTAATTTTAATTAATGTGAAGTCTAACTTACGTGTTTTTCCATTTGCTGCTTGGGCATTTCCTGTCAGTTAAGAAACAGCCACTAAATCAAAGATCATGAATATCTTCCATGTTTCCTCTTTTAAGGATTTTATAAACTCTGGTCCAAGACTGGGAGGAAATAGCTTAATAAGACATTAGAGTACTTGCCTTAGAATTGGGGTTGGGCAGCAACAGGCAGATCCAACTTGCTGTCCAGACAATCTCATCAAATCCAGAGCTTCTGAGAGACAACGTAAGTCTTCCCTCTAAGGGCTCCCTATTGCACATACACACTGAACTTTACTTATTTCATCTTTTTGCATAATCCACTTTTTCTCTTTTTGGGGGATGCATCAATGTCCCATATTGTTGCTTGGAACTCTACCCTACTTCAGGACTATATGCCACACTTCAAAAAAATGTTGGCTAGCCAGGCAGTGGTAGCAAATGCCTTTAATCCCAGCACTTAGTAGGCAGAGGTAGGCAGGCAGATTTTTGTGAGCTCAAAGCTAGCATGATCTACGAATTCCAGGGGAGCCAGGGCTACACAGAGAATCTCTCAAAAAGCCAGAAACAACAACAAAAAAGTCAACCAGTACATGCTATATGTATGTGAAAGGACAATCCTGAGTATAATCCTTAGGAACACTATTCATACTGACAGGGTATCCCACTGGCCTACAGCTCCCAATTATGCTACCCTGGCCAGTGAGATCCTAGCCCAGTGGTTCTCAACTTCCCTAATGCTGCGGTCTTTTAATACAGTTCCTTGTAGTGCTCCTTTTTGGGACTCAACCTCCTTTCCAACCTCCCAACCCTACATAGGAGAGAGGTTCGTGAGGAGAGGGCCCCTTTACTTTTCCCAGCTGTTTAGGATCTTGGGTTTTTTCTTTTTTTAGAGCAACCAATCTCCATGAACAGTAAATGCAACCAGCAGTCTCCTCCCTGCTTGGTGTGCCCCGAAATGTCTCTTCGCCTGTCTGCTCAAACTGTCCACCACACACCAACATCGAATGCTGCCGCTTCTTTTTCTCGGCTCTCAATTTACATCCCCAGGGTCCTAGACCACATCCTACTTGAAACAATTATCAGCTGTGGAAAAATTACAGCCCAAATAAAATCCATACTTGGGATTAAAATAAAAAATATTTATAAAACTGAGTTTAAAAAGAACCGAAAACTTCCATTACAGCTCATGTTATGGTTCAGTCTCAACCATAAAAATTATTTTTAAAAATTATGTAAATAGTATTTTGCCTGCATATACACCTGCACACCAGAAGAGGGAACCAACTGATAGTTGTGAACCAACTATGTGGCTGCTGGGAATTGAACTCATGACCTCTAGAACAGTCAGTGCTCTTATCCTGAGACATCTCTCCAACCTCCACAAAATTAGTTGCTACTTCATAACTGTAATTTTCCTGTTATGACTTGCAATGTAAATGCTTTCCAATGTGCTTATGTAACCCCTGTGAAAGGGTCATTTGACAACTCAAGGGGTTGGAACTCACAGGCTGAGAACCGCTGCCAGCTTAGCCCCCCAAATCCTCCTGTCTTCATTTCCATAGGTTGAGCCCAAATGAGGTTGTGTGCATTTTTCCACTTGTATTAATGCTGGTGTATATTCAGGAAGGCAAAGGCAGGTGGATTTCTGTGAGTTTGAGGGCAGCCTGGTCTACAAAGTGAGGCTACAATAGCCAAGGCTAGACCGAGAAACCTTGTTTCTAAAAATCCGGAACACCTCCCTCCAAAAACAAACAGGTTTCTTTTCTGCCTCTGCCTCCCAAGTGCTGGATTAAGGGCGTGGCTTAAAAATGTCATGTTCTCTTCTAGCTCTGTGTGTACCCACATGCTCATGGTGCTTATGGACAAACAGGCACATGTACATAAACATATAATTAAAAATATTTGTGTATGTTTACATGTGTGTAGAAGCCTACTGAGTCCAGGAGGGTATCAGATCACCTGGAGTTGTAGGAAAGATGATTGTGAGCCACCTTTTCTGGGTGCTGAATCTAAACTCTAGTACTCTGTAAAGAGCAACAAGCACCCTTAACTACTGAGCTATCTCTCTAGCCCCTCAAATAGGTTTCTTCCTTTCTCCCTTTTATTTGACAGTGTTTCTCAGAGTAGCCTTGGCTGTCCTGGAACTTGCTTTGATCTTTTTCTTTCTGTTGCCCAGCCTGTACTGAACACTTTGTACACAGGTTGGCCTCAAACTCAGCTTTAAACAGGCACTGGAAAGTTGGCTCAGCTGTTAAAAAAAAAACCTTGCTTTTGCAAAGGATCTGGGGTTCAATTCCCACGACTTACATAGTGGCCCACAACCATCTATAACTCAAATCCTAAGGGATCTGACACCCTCTTCTGACCTCCATAGACACCAGACACGCATAGTACACATACATGCACTCAGGCAAAATATTTATCACATAAAACTAAGAAACCCAAAATACATTATATTTATTGTTTTGCCTGAATGTATGTCTATGCACTGTGTGCATGTGGTGCCTAATGAGATCAGTAAAGTACTAGATAGCCTAGCACTGGAGTTATAGGTGGATGACTCTGAGCAATGAGTGCTGGAAATCAAACCCAAACCCTTTGGAAGAGCAGCCCGTGTTAACCTTAAATGCTAAGCCAGCTTTCTACAAAATAAAAAAAAATCCTGAAACTATCTGCACTTCATATTGAAGGTACAGAACCATTAAAGTTCAGTAAAAGTCTGAGAGTTAAGGAGAAGGAACAATTTAATTACAGATGTGGACCTGAATGTATTAGACTAATAAGACACAAAATTTCAAAACACTGATTTGCTTTATTCTAACAAAATGGAGGTAACAAAGACAAGTACAAAAATAAGCTACATACATTTCCTTTCTATAGTCTGCCTTAAGGATCCCTCTTCTTCTATACCAAGCCCAGCAGGGCTGCCATTGGGCTCTTCCCCTCTCCCTCGAAGGGTGTCTCTTTAGGCCTCCTTCAACTGGCCCTTAGCTTCAGGAATGGCAAATGTGTGCTATGTGTGTGTTGTGGGATGGGTTGTTAAAGACATAAGGCTTTATGAAGCTACTGGGTTCTGGTCTATCAGTAGCAGACACGTGGAAGTCAACAGGTCTACCTCTTCCAGACAAGAAGATTCTCTCAACACCTTGTCACAAGCAGTGGGCTTGAGGGGGCCCTGCATGAATTCTTTCCTTGAAGAACAGACTTTCCTCAGTAGGAATCCCCTGGATAGGTTATACTTCCTGCTAGAGCAGCAGTTCTCAACCTGTGTGGATCCCAATCCTTTTGGGAATCAAAAGGACCCTTTCCACAGGGTCACCTAAGATCATCAGAAAAGATAATTACAATTCATAACAGAAAAATTAGTTATGAAATAGCAACAAAATAATTTAATGGTTGGGGTTCATAGCATTAGGAAGGTTAAGAAGCACTATAGTAGAGTGTCTCTTGGACTCTGCATCTTTTGATTTTGCACTGCATTGGGAGACTGTATCCTCTAGTAAACACACTCAAATACAGAAGAAACACAGCTGTTTCATCATCAAACATAGCCAAGTATGACACCAGGGTAGTGAGAAAACAATAGGCAGCAAATGGCAGCAGCTCTTTATGGAGACAGGCAGAAATCTATTTGCTCTCCCAATAAGCCACACCCTTCTAGCTTCTCTAGCAGGCCTTTTCTATGGTAGCAACTAGCATGTCCATGCACTTTGGGGTTGACTCTTGGCCAGCAGCACAAATTCCATGAGCAGACAGGGGCAGTGTACAACTGGTATTTCAAGGGCACTCTTAAGTCAGTGATGTTCACACTGTTTCTGCAACTTTCATTTCCAGCCAGCAACACCTCTCAGAGTAAGCTATTCTCGAACATTCTGCCAGGCCTGGGATATGTTTCTATGAATGTTATCTTATGGATGAGCTGAGATTCCCCTGCCCATACCAGGTACAAATCACAATTAACAGCACACATCTTAAGGTAAAAATTCCAAAGACCAATTAATGAATGAAAGATCCTTGATTCAAATTCTTTTATTTCCATCTTTAATACTAGCAAGAGTCCAAAACAGACTTGATACCATGAGCATAGTTTAAATGTAACAAAGAAAGAGTTAAACTATATACATTAGGGAAAAAGGAAAGGGATTTTTTTTTTTGTAAATATACCAACCTTTTCCTATTGATGCAGTTTCTGATTAGGAGAACTAAATACATTTTTTTCCTCAATTTAATTTAGGATGAAGTAATAGAACTTTATGATCAACTTCATTAACTGTCTTTAAGGAAAAAATGAATTTTTAAGTGGTTGTCACCATATTTACTGGTAACCTGGCTGCATGGTTGCCTGGTCTCCTTGAAGTCTGGCTATCATTAGAAGTAACAAGAGCAAGTCCATGAGGCCCGCAGGGAACTCAATGGCTGTGACATCCAAGGGGAGGGCACACACCACACATAATGATGAGAGCTAATGCTCCTAACCCTCTGAGTCCATGTAAAAAAAATTATTACTTTCATTCAAATAAACTGGAAGTCAAACGTTAAAAAGTCAGAATGAAGAATAAAACTATTTTCTTTTCACATAAGAGGAGGGACACTCCTTCAGCTCCATTTAAAGTGAATTCTGTGCTGAGTCCCTGCTCCTTCAGAACAGTAAACTGAAAGTCAGTTATTGCTAGCAAAGCTTCAGTGGTCCCTTTCCCACCTCAAAGATGTTTCACGCAAAAAGGCTATTGGTTTTGCTTGAAGCCCTCTGAGTAGTAGTGCTGAGGTGGAGGCAGGCTGGCATTCAAGGCCTGTCCTCTATGAGCCACTCTGTGCCTGGTGTCCCCAGGGGGAATTTACTACCTCACTGCCTCTGAGAGCACCAGAGGCC
>CM053765.1:90269600-90281866 GCA_028658305.1 Pachyuromys duprasi
AGCCCGGCCGTCTGTCCATTGTTCTATCCTGAGCAGTTCTGCACATTTCATATATAAATGGGGTGGTACCGTTTATGGTTGATCTTTTTTCTACAAGTTGGGCAAGTGTTAGCATTCTTAAGGGAATCACGGAGGCACTGGCTACAGAAGACATGGCCACATTCTGTAGAAACAATTAGACGCCCATTCTGCACAATCTAGAAGACATTAAAAGGAACAGCTTTAAAGTATCCCTTGTCTTCAAGGACCCTAACCCACCCATCGAGGAGACCAGTGAAAACAAAGAAGGTGCTGGGTTATACCAGAAAAGCAGAAAAAGCCTAAACAACCATCTCAGAGGAGCAAATGCTGCCTCCATGGAACAGATGGCAGACAGGATTTTCCCAGCTGCAGCAGTACAAAGGGGTTATAGGTTAAAGCAACAATCAGCACCTTCTAGTTAGGGCTAGGGAGAGAAACATCAACTTGCAGAGACTAAAGATAAAATGTACAAGGCCCTCATCTCCCCCTTTGAGGGGTAGGGGAACAACCTTACCAGGCCACAGAGAAAGACTATGAAAGACAGTCCTGATGAGACCTGATAGGCTAGGGTCAGATGGAAGAGGAGGAGATCCTTCACTATCAGTGGACTGGGGAAGGAGCATGGGAGAAGATGAGGGAGGGCAGGATTGGGAGGGGATGAGGGTGGGGGTTACAGCTGGAATACAAAGTAAATACATAAAAAATTGCATTAAAAAATGTACAGGGCCCACCAACAACTGGTACAATCTACTTTGACACACATTTGTAATTAGTCTCGTGACAGGTGTCAAATTCCATGTAAGGCACAGATCCTCCCAGTTCTCTTGAGTGAAGTAGGTTAAAACTAAAAGGTAAGACAACTAGTTACTTACCTCAGAGTATCCATCCATGCAGATCGGACAACTGACAGTGCCTGAGGGTCTAAAATCACAGTGCTTTGTATCAGTTTCTAAGCTCAAATACTCAGTTACACCCTGTAAAGTAATTTGTGTATGCGTCCATATCTTCTACCAAATCTCTCCTCTCACTTCTGGTGATTTAGGACAGGCACCCCAAAACTTGAAGGGAAATGAATTGCTTGAAAGGTTAGGCTGGAATGGCCATGAAAACAGGTCTAGAAGAAAAGATGTGGACAACCAGGCTTGCCCAACTCCTTTGCTATTCTCGCTGGTGGCACTTTTAACACAACCTGCTTACATCTACCCCACCAGTGACTGGCACAGCCTGGTCACTGTGAGTATTCCGCCTATCTGTCCGTTGGTCTGAGCCGACAGCCCAGCCCTGCAAGTATGCCTAGCTGCTTAGCAGATACTTGTTCTAGAGTTTACATACCTGCTGGCAAGTGCACTATCTACATACCCTGGCCTCCACCCAACAAAATAGCAGCAGAGCACATTACCTGGGTCCTTCATCCTTGTTGCTTCGATGAGTGTGGGTAGTCACATATACATCTTTGTCTCTAGACAGTTCCTCATCATCACTGCTCACCACACAGCTATCAGCATGGTCTTGATGCAACCTCCTCCCGTTTCTCCTTGGCCTTCTTCTTTCTAAGAAAAAAAGTCGTATCTTCAGCCATCTTCACCATCCTCTCTAGTGCCTCCCTCCCCTTGAAGACCTCCCGAGGGAAACTGCCACCATTCTAGTTCTACTCCCAGGAGGTCCTACTGAGGTACAGAGGCTACTCATTTGCCTTCTCAGGAGAAAGCCCAAGCCTGGAACCATGGGCAGAGATTTTCAGTAAAATCAGGTCTGACCAAAGGCATCTTTCTGCCTAAAGATCTTAGAAGACAGTCTGACAAAGCCTGCAATGCTGTGGCATTTATGCACAACAATTTTCATTAAACCCAAGAAAATAAGGAAATAAAACCACTCACCTTCAACAAACTGAGGAGGGGGGGGAAAAAAGAAGAGTGTTATAGACATCCCGATATTTTATCTGATAAACACATCTTGCTTCTAATAAATATGTACGACCCACTCAGAATCCTTTTGGGCTCCCAGTCCTCCCTTACCCACAGGTCAGCTGTGATCATCTCCAGATCAATGTCTACCAGCCAATATGCTGGGGACCTAAATACCGCATTAGGACCTGTGCATGAGCACAGAGGTTGGGTTACTTTCTGGAGGAAGTCATAACCTGTTCACAAAAACAAAGGCCTAGCCCACCTCACTGGGCTGAGTTAGAAAATACTGAGCAAAGCTTACTGCTACTTATAGCCAATACGGAATATTCACAGCCTCTTAAGTTTTATCCTCTCTGGAGCCAGGAAAGAGCTGTGGCTTTCCCTGGAGCCATGTTTACTGGCAACTATTTCTGTAACCTAATGGCAGCACTGAGTCAATATTCCCATTTCCTTCAGGTCAGAGACATAAATACACCTAAGTACCACACTTCAAGCAAGGCAAGGCACCCAGTCTCTCTTAATACTGTACCAACACTGGCAGCTTATTCCATTTCAAAGAAATATCTCCAAGTTCAGACATTTACAACTATGGAATTAGGGTCTGCTGTTGTGGAAAGGTCAAGAGACAAGCAGATCTAGTCCACAGGAGACAAAATCCACAAAAGTGTTTTTCCTGACACATTTCTCATTGGGAATTCTGGTTAATGAATGTTGGACCTTCCCTTCACAATTATTTTATGCCTATAGGTGTTTTGCCTGCATAGTATTCCTGGTGCCAACAGAGCCCAGAAGCACATCCTGGTTAATCTGGAACTGGAGTTACAGCTGGTTATGAGCTGCCATGTGGATGCAGAAAATGAACCCAGGTCCTTTTGAAGAGCAGCTAGTGCCCTTAACCTCTGAACCATCTCTCCAGCCCCATTCACAATCTTCCCAACCCTGATCAGTGACTAAGGGTTCAGATGCAGATATGGCCCAAAGACTTCTACTCCAAATGACCACTCTCACTCAAATGCTTACCACAACAGAGTCATTGTGTGTCAGGTCCACAACCACAGGTTCTAAAGATTCACAGGTGAGGTCCACAATTTCATCTCCAGCTTCAAAACAAAGCAATTCAACAAATATTAGGTAGTAAGGCTGTACTCCTTGGGCTTGGTTTGTATTACAAACATGGATGACTTGTACCAAAGTATAAAATTCTGACACAATGAGAAACATCAAGACTAACCCCTTTAAAAAAAGGATAGGTAAAAAGTGCCCATCCATCATTTTGCTAAGTGGGTTGTATGAGCATATAAAGGTTCTAGGGATGTACATATGGGGACAAACATACAACCGAGTACAACAATCATGCCCAGGCACAATTTCATTAATTAGGGAAGACATGCAAAAGCCACGTACAAATATTTCTTTCCTGATTGCTTTTAACAATTTTAAAAAGTGGCCCATGATTAATTCTACCACTCTGGAGGCAGAGGCAGGCTGATCTTTGTAAGTTAAAGGCCAGTCTGGTCTACAAAGCGAGTCCAGGACAGAGAAGGCTACACAGAGAAGCTATGTCTCAAAAACAAAACAAACAACAACAAAAAAATCTTAATAAAAAGTATGAGGTTTAGATTTTACATATTAGATTAACATATTCTAACTTTTTTTCATCTGCGTATGCTGAACTTCCTAGTACTAGGTGAGGTAGTACACACCTTAGTATCAGCACTCAGCAGACAGAAGCAGGCAGATCTCTTTGAGTTCAAGGCAAGCTTGGTCTATATACCAAGTTCCAGATTACTGAAAGCTTCATAATTAAGAGTCTTTCTGGCTGCCTACCCCTTCTTCACATACCCCTACCTATATACACAGATAGATATTCAATATAATTTATACCAATTACCTCTCATTCTTCATGAAAAAGAATGGCTGCTACTTAATGATCTATAGACCATAATTTATATTTTGATTTTTCCAAGAGAAGTTTTCTTGTGTAGATCTGGAACTCACTCTATAAAACAGGTAGCCTTGCACTCATAGATCCACCTGCCTCTGACTCCTAAGTGCTGCCATTAAAGGTATGCACCACCATGGTCCAACTATGAGTCATTCTTTTTCAGCAGATAGGACTGACTCTTCCAATAGGAACATAAGAAACAGGCAGCTTGTGAGTACCACCTTGCAAAGGTCATAGGACTGGCAACAAAATGACAAGTGCCACATTGGAAGCAGCTAGATCCTTCTAAAGTCCTAAGATTTCAGTCCACCATGTTTGTGTTCAATGTCACAACTAAAGAAAAAGGGACCAATGCAGGCATAAGGTTATTATGTAATTCAAGTGCTGATTTCTCTATTCACCCATCCCCAATTTGGTTGCAATCCTTGTTCTGAGAATCTACTGTCTCAAACACTGCTAGTCAACTGTTCTCTGATATGCCAATATAGCAGCTTACAGCCAATCGCTGAACAGGAGAGAGAATGATGCTGAACTTCCTGCTAGCCAGGGATGGATGAGTTATGTAATGGAAGATTTGGTTTCTTTAAAAATTCAGTTATGTTGGGCTGGCGAGATGGCTCATAGGTTAAGCGCACTACCTGCCCTACCGGAGGGTCCTGAGTTAAATTCCCAGCAACCACATGGTGGTTCACAACCATCTGAGAGCTGGTGCCCTCTTCTGGCTTGGAGGTATACACACAGAACATTGAAAAACAAAACTCAGTTATGTGTAAATGTTTTTGTTTTAATAACAAGTGTGAGATTTTATTTGGGCTTTAGTTTGTCAACAGCTGGTAATTGTCATGTGGGAGGGAAGGTCTTTGACAGCTGATAATGGCCTGTCACATGTGTCAAGAAGAGGAGAATGGCTCTAAGGATATAAATATGGGAGACCAGAAAGAGAAACTGTGGCATGTAGCAGTTTGAAGCAGACAGATGGAGAGAAATGCTTTGGGGCGCAGCGGCTTGGCGGAGACCATTGGCTGCATTTGCTGTTGACAGAGACTGGTATAGCCCTAAAAGAATCCATTGACCCTAAACAGGTAGAAGTAAAGACGTCGGCATGTCGGCGGTCTCTCTCCTCACTAACCTCCCTCTCCTACTTAGGGTTGGGAGGCTGGAAGGGAGATAAAGGCCTAACATCCCAAATAAAATAGTTTTAAAACGAGCGCTACAGAAGAGTCAGAAGAGGAAGAAGGAATTCAACCATGGGAGTAGAGGAGAAGACATCAGAGAGAGGAACTAGAACAGGGAAAGCTACAAAGTACAAATATCTCTGGGACATACACTGGGAGGTAATCAAATTAGCAGTTAAAACTACTCAGTTCTTATGCTGTAAAGCTTGTTAAATAATATGAGTCTCAAATATCTGTGTGATAACCGGGTTAAGAGAGAAACTGAGAAACAAACACAATTTTATAGAAGTAACTGTATTAGATCTCCTTTGGGTATAGAGGTCCAGAATCCTACTCTGTAGGTGAAGAGTAAAGGTTCTAAGGAATTCACTATAAAAAGTGAAACCGAAACCAAACAGAGAATGAACAGTTCCCTGGGAAGCCCAAGAAATCTATCTTACATGAAGTAGCTTCCTTTTAACCCTAAAATGGTTGAAAAGTTAGTGTATATAACCCCTTAATAATTTTTTTCCTTTTCTTTGCAGTGCTAAGGGCACATTAAACAAGTACTCTACCATACTGCGCTATGGCTATAGCCCATTGCTTCTCTTTAAAATATCAGTTCTTGGGCATGAGTTATAAAAACGAATAGAGCAAAAGGGCTTTTTTTATCTAAGCCACCTGACACTGGGCAGGCAGAAGAAAATCTAATCTGACCTCTGCCTAAATCAAACTCTAACAACGATAGCTCTGTTGACAAATGTGTATTCTTTAGGAACTTTTGTCTTATGAAAACCAAAAGAGGAAATTCAAGTATTTCACCAAGCTAAGCAAGATGAAGTTGATGAGGGCAAGTGGCTGCTTCAAAACCCATGAAGATACCACAATACCAAAGGCAGCAGCCTTACTCATTGTAGCTATAAACTGTGAATAGTAGTTATGTCTTAAGATTACAAGTACATACAGAGAGTACAATAGCTTTGGATAGGTAACATTTGTAGGGTACAATCTGCCACAGATGGTCCCAAAGGTTTTATGGCACAAATTCAACCTGCCCTATATAGTAACATCATTCTCTTCCACAGAAGACATAGGCTCAGAAGGTGTGACCTGAGATATATAGTTCAGGAGTTACAGGTACTTCCTACACTTGTAAAAGACTAAAGTTCAGTTCCCACCACCCAAAGGACAATTCACAACCATCTGTAACTCCAGTTCCAGGAAATGTCTTCTTCTGGCCTCTGTGGGCAGCAGGCACACATGTGGTACACAGACATACATAAAAGCAAAATGCTCATAAACATAGAATGGGAAGAAAAAAAACTATGACTTTACAGGAGGCCTCGAATTGCCATTAAAAGGCACAAACTGGTTCAGTTCACAAGCCATTATACCACACTGTCTCCACTGTTAACACATTAGAGTACAATATTTCTGGTTCTCTTACCTGTTTCCACAAGTTCTATGGGTTCTGCTTCCAAGGAAACTTCAGGAGTTGAAGTTGTTTCCCGAGTTCGCTTCTGGGTTTGTCTAGAACTTACTGTTCCACCACGCCGCTTTCTTTGAGGATTTCTCTAAGGTCATCAAGGGGGAAAGAAGTAGGTGCATGAGCTCCAGATTTGACAAGGTTTCAAGAAGAGTAAAAAAGTCAACAGGGTAATGGGTCAGCTTGGCTGTATTGCCTGTACATGTATGTATACACACACACACAAAAAGAAACAAAGGTTTTTTTTGTTGTTGTTTCACCTGATAAAGTCTTGCCGTGTAGCCCTGGCTGCCGCGGAACTCAAGAGACCCATCTGTATCTGCCTCTAGAGTGCTAGGATTAAAGGTTTATGTTGGCAAGCCCAGATCAAAATGCTATTTTTATACCAGAAAAAAAACCAACAACAAACTTTTGTTTCAAAACACTTGCTCTGGGTTTCAATCATACATGCAATGTTAAAGAAGGTACTCTGGGGACTGGAGAGATGGCTCAGAGGTTAAGGACACTGGCTGCTCTTCCAGAGGTCCAAGGTTCAATTCCCAGCAACCACATGGTGGCTCCCAACCACTTACAATGAAATCTGGCGCCCTCTCTGGTGCGCAGACAGAAGATTTATATACATAATAAATCTACCTTTAAAAAGAAAAAAAAACAAAAAAAAAGGGTGCTCTGTAAGAAGTGAATGGCAAAGGACCCAATTTAAGCATCCTTCTTTAGACCATAGTTTTGTTTTGCTTCCTTAAAAGATCTATCTACCTATTTCATGCCTGCATGCAAGAAGAGGTTACCAGGTCTCATTATAGATGGCTGTGAGCCACCATGTGGTTGTTGGGAATTGAACTCAGGACCTTTGGAAGAGCAGCCAGTGTTGTTAACCTCTGAGCCAGCTCTCCAGCCCAGACCATAGCTTCTTAAACTATGGATCACCTTTAGTCCAATGCTTTGGGAGACAAGCAGGAGGATCTATGTAAGTTCAAAAGCACCCTGGTCTATATAACCTCAAACAAAAATAAAAACAAACATAAATAAATAAACCTCAACTAAAATAAAACAAACATAAGTAAATAAGTTAAAAAAAAACCTATGGTTTACAGCCCCATATATGGTTAGAAATGGAAGGAGGCTGTGAAAAAAATTTTGCAATAGCACAATGTTTTCTGAACCTACAAAGACCTAAAATTAACTCAAAATCAAATGCATCACAAATTGATACTTCTCATATCACCTGCCCATGTTGCATCATGTGACTTCACTACAGCTGTGGTTCTGAAACACAACTCACAAACTTTGCATAGAACATATCATGACACACAAAAACAACAAACACTACCTATAACACCTCCTTTGAATTCGGGATTACTCTTACATTAGGAATTAGTATTTTTACTGCAAATGCACATAAACAGAATGGTTTAATTACAAAGATCTGTAGCGTTTCCTTAACATTACTTACCATATAATTACCAAACTAAATAAATCCTTAGATAATAAGTTTGATTTTTTAAATGAAGTATTCTATTTATTTTTTTATTTACTTACACTTATACAGCATCTTGCTTGCATATACACCTACACACCAGAAGAGGGCACCAGATCTCACTAGATGGTTATGACCCACCATGTGGTTGCTGGAAATTGAACTCAGGACCTTTGGAAGAAAGGTCAATGTTCTTAACCTCTTCAGCCCAAATTTGATTTTTTTTTTTTTTTTAAATTGCCTTTAGCACTCCAGAGGCAGTCAGGTAGATTTTTGAGTTCCAGGCTGGCCAAGGCTACAGAGCAAGGCATTGCCTCAAAAATAAGTAATCTGAGCCAGGTAGTGGTTCACACCTTTAGTCCAGAGCCTGAAACAGGAAGACCTCTGAGTCTGAGGACAGCCTGGACTACATAATGTGTTCCAGTACAGCCAGTACTACACAGAGAAACCCTGTCTTGAAAAAAATTTAAATCTGTGTAAATTGATCGGAGTTTCATTAAAAATAATAAATCATTTTTGTTTGGATTATGACAGAATTTCCAATGTTTCTGAAATGGCCTTAAATATTACACATTTATTTGAAGTAGCATTCTCAGAAACGCTGATCATCAGCACACAGAAGGCAGAGGCATATTTAGATCTCTGAATTCAAATTCAGGCTGGTCTACGTATCAAATTCTAGGATAGTGAGGGCCATATAGAAAGACCTTGTCTCAAAAGTAAAAACATTACTGTTCAGAGCATAAAAACACCAAAGATGTTATATGTCTTATAGAATACCCAGGTTGGCCTTCTGTCTCTGTCTCCCAGGTGCTGGGATTAAAAAGGGATATACCACCACACCTAGCCAATTTACTATTTTTTTAAAAAAACATTTATTGTGTGCAGGCACATAATTGTACTACTATGCTTACATGACGTCAGTGGACAATTCTCTCCTTCTACTATGTGAAGCCTGGGAATCTCAGGTTGATTCCCAGGCCTAGGCTTGTCAGTAAGCAAAATTGCCAGATCAAGATTAATTCTTTATATAAAAAGCATATCTATTTCATTAATATATCTTACATTCATCTTAATAATAAAGTTACACTCATACTGAATAATTAAAGTAAGCATGATTTATTAACAAATACTGGATTTGCACACACATCTATAGTCACTACTTAAATACTTAAGGTCATAAAAATTTCTCCAAAAGGTGCAAGTGGAAAAGTTTAGGATATCTTACTCTTGGGCCCAAGTGACTCCAGAGCTACTGAAAGTGAAAACAGTCACTCTTTAATTACAATTTTTAAACTTTTATTTTATACATACAAGCATTTTGCCTGCATGTATACCTGTGCACCTCCTGAAGGCCAGGAGAGGCCAGCAGATGTCCTGAATCGGAGTTATAGACAATTTTGGGATCTAAACCCAGGTCCCTTGACTCTAAGCCATCTCCCTAGACCCAACTTTTTGTTTGTTTTGGTGTTTTGAGACAGGGTTTCTCTGTGTAGCACTACTGGCTGTCCTGGAACTCTATGTACACCAGGTTGGCCTCAAACTCAGAGATGTGTACCTGGATTAAAATGTGTACCACCGGGTCAACCTCAGATCCAGTTTTAAAATTGTATTAAAATCTTTTCTTTTGTGATCTATACAAATGCTATAACATGAATGGAGGTCAGAGGGCAACTTAGAGGAAGGAGTCAGTTCTCTCTTTTCACCTTGTGGGTCCAGAGAATCAAACTTTGGTTGTCAGACTTGATGAAAAGGGCCTTATCAACTGAACCAGCTCATAGGTCTGTAAACAGTAGTTAATAGATTTGTAAAGGCTAGGTCTTCCTTTGTTGCTCTCTACTTTTTTATGTCTGAGTACCCGTGTGTACACCATATGCATGCTTGGTCCCCAGAAAACCAGCAGATCACCTGAATCTAGAATTACACGAGGCTGTGAACCACCTGACACGCACACTGGAAAACAGAAGTAGAGTACTCTGAGAGAGAGTAGCATGTGCTTTCCAACCACCAACTCATCTCCAGCCCTTAGTTTTTGAGACCATATCTCTCATTAAACCTGATTGCTTATTATTTCTCCTAGACTGGTTGACCCATATGCCCTTGGGATGAAGCCTCCTCCTTCCCTAAGCACTGAAGATGTGTGCTACCTTGTCTAACCTTTCTGTGGGTAATGGGGATCCAAACTCTGGTCTAAATTCTTGCATAGGAAGCACTTTATTCACTTTATCCCCAGCCCTAGGTCTAATCTCACTGTATAGTTGATTATAGCCTGAACTTGAAATGCTGATCTGCCTGCCTCCATTTTCTAATGGATTATAGGTGTATTTACTATCTACTTGGATTATTGATAGGTCTATACCACTACACACAATTTTCAGTTTTGCTGGGAAATATAATACAGAGCCTTGTGTATAAGCAAGAGACCATCCTCATCTGTTTTTGTTTATTTTATTTTTAGAGAGAGACACTGTGTAACCCAGACTATTGTGTCAACTTTCAATATTTGTAGCTCAACTTCCCAATGTCTTGAATTAGAGGCCACTATAGTAACACGTGGCTTATAGTCCTCTTTAATGTAATCCAATAGACAAGGCAGTTACCTAATGTTGGTAATAAAATGTACAAGGTAGGAAAACTTACTGAACTCATTGTGTTCTCTGGCTTCAATCCACAGAAAAGGAAGTGATCTACTCCAAGGTTTATGGGGAGGTAGAATGTTCTCAATCTCTCATGCCCACTGAATACTCATCCTGTGGTTTACAATTTGGAGCCAACTAGATGTTCAGTATTTCCAAGTTCTGAAAAACAAAGACACCAACTTGATAAATGCTATTTGTATTGTTAAAAACGAAGTTCCCACATATGGAAACACCACATACAGAAAATTTACTAGTCTTTTCTGACACTTGGATGCTTTGCTGAACACTTTATGTAATTTGTACCCTATTCTACATTCGTTTTAGGAAGAAAAGATTCTTGTTGAAAACAGAACTATGTAATCTCAAATGCCATAACCCAAACTATTATTCCATCTTCTGTCCAAACTCCTTTTTGGTGCTTGAATGGAAGGAAGACTTTCTGTATTCTACCACTGAGCTATATACTCCTGCAGACCTTCCTAACCTCCTTTTTACTGGTTGCTTCAAATGCAGCAAAAGTACTATAGTAATTCCAGGAGAAAGACAAGTTTTAGTTGTACAATGGGAACACTCTAGCTTCTTAGCAACTAGGAAAGGGGACAGAGCTTCCTAGGCCAACCAGCCTCCTGTGACTTCACCACCCTTCCAGGGACCTTAGGGACTAAGATGATAGCCATCTTCTGCAAGTTTCCCAAAAGACTATTCGGACCATAGAATAGTTCCAGAACCACTGTAATTGCTGGACTCTACTGTAGATTTATGCTTCTGGTTTTAGGACCTATCTTACATATGCACATCTATGAAATGTGCCCCCCCACACACATTATCTACCTCACAAGCACATCCCCCTCTCCCCGAGACAGGGTTTCTCTGTGTAGCTCTGGCTGTCCTGGACTCCCTTTGTAGACCAGCTCTGGAATTCGGAGATCCGCCTGCCTCTGTCTTCCTCACAGGCACATCGGTTTTTCAGAAGAATATAACCCAAATATCTTTCCAATGAGCCAGAGAAATGGTTCCATGGATTGTGACTAGCAAGGACCCACATAAGAGACAGGTATGGCAGCATGCCTGGAACCTCAGTGCCTGGCTTGCTCAGCTCATAAAGAGCTTCAGATTTAGTCAGACACAGCAAAACAAAACAAAAAACCAACAAGGTGGAGGGCAATGCAGGAAGACCATACCTTTTTCTGGCTTCTGCATGGGCAAACACAAAACATACATCACACATGCAAAAGGGAAAAGGGAAGAAAGACGTAGCTGCTGAGTGCTGAGACATAATTTGACAGACATATTTTGACTATTTTATTAGCCTCTTGCCTCATTTCACTTTAGGCTCTTAAATACGGCTGCTACAGATGCCCTGACCAGTATCCTTCTTACCAATCAGGACAGAGCAACTATCCTGAAAACCCACTAATACACTACTTTCACTAGGGGCTTTCCTGGAATCCTTTCACACTCCACATTACTGATGACTATACCAACTCTATTCCAAACCTGGTTTTTCTCTTTCAGAGGTAACAAAGGCCAAGAGTCAGAAAACTCTATGACAGGAGCTAGTCTTTCACAATCTACCAAGAGACTGAATTTCAACAGAGAATCCAGACAGGAAGGAGCACCTACCTCATCAGTCTAAG
>CM053765.1:90281966-90790568 GCA_028658305.1 Pachyuromys duprasi
CTAGAGCTAGGGATGATTAACAGTAGAGTCATATACCTACACTCCACAACCAATAAACACCAAACTCAATTTTTTTTTGGGGGGGGGGGGGAGGTTGGTTTTCTCTTCCAGTGGAATCGAAGGTTTTAGCCACGTTCAAAAATGTACGTGTGTGTGCCATAACAGGTTTGTTTCTTTTTTGAGAAAAGGTCTATTTACCCCTGGCTGGCCTGGAACTTGTAGAGATACACCTACCTCTGCCTCCAGAGTGCTGATTAAGGGGGTGTGCCACCATGCCTGACAGAGAACTTATATTCCCCCCCAACTCCTAACAGGGTTTTCTCTGTGTAGCTTTGGCTGTCGTGAACTCGCTTTGTAGACCAGGCTCGCCTCGAACTCAGAGAGATCTGCTTGCCTCTGCTTCCCCAAGTGCTGGGATTACATGTGTGTGCCATCTCACCCAGCTGTGAACCTTTATCTTAAAATACCACAAAACCAAGAAGCAAGCAAACTACACGTGAAAAGGCCAAAACTCAAAAACCCCAGAATGTTGCAAATACTGGATGTGAGGAATTCAGGCAGATTGTCTCTGGAAAACTCAAGAGAATCAGAGCAATATAGAGATTTCAGGATGAGCGAAAATTGGGAGCACAAACCTCAGGTTACTTTCACTCTCAACAGGCAATCTACATTTTCAGTAGGCTGTCTCCTGCTGCCCCTCATTTTCACAAGGTAATATGCTTATAATATACAGTTAGCTTCCTTTTCCTAACTTGCTCTCATCTGCCTGGCTTTATTTACAGTTACAGAAATGTGTTCCTTATAAAAGCATGGAATTACAGGCCACAATATTCATCAACTTAGTCAATGACTTTTTTAAAAGGGTAGTGCCCTCCAACAAGTGATAACTGGCTAAGAAAATTATTATACTTTAAGCATGTTTATGGAAATGAGCCTTAGATAGTCTGCCACAAACTATTATAAAGTGGAAGATGAGTGCTGCAGTATCAGACCTGGACGACTATGGCTCTTAAAGCAACTGAAGTACCTTTTGTAACTTAGTGCAGCTGGGTTTGTCTGATTTTCCTCGCTATTTCTATTTCTCAAAGAATCGGTGAAACAGCAAACAATTTTCTACAACATTCAAACTTTTCTCTATTATATCAACACCAATGAAACAAGCATTTTAAGTAGAACTGTAAGTCATTTTCAGGTACCCCAGATGTCTCTCATTCATTCTAGGTTCTTATCCATGACAGTGCCATAATACCTGGTATTTCTGAGTTTGAGGCCAGTCTGGTCTACCTAACAAATCTGAGGACAGCTGGGGATACACAATGAGTTCCTACCTCAGAATAAATAATAAATTAAAAACTGTATCATATGGGCACAAATGTCATACATGGTATGTAATGTAGAGAGAAGAGGGTAACTTTGTAGTTTGGGGTCTTCCTTCCACCTTACCGAGGTATGATGGCAATTTTTGGTTGACAACCTGACACCTGGAAGTACAAACCCAAATGTCTGGGTACGCCTTCAAGGAATTTTTTTTTTCTTTTTTCTGTTTTGGCTTTTCAGGACAAGGTTTCTCTGCGTAGCACTGCCTGTCCTGGAACTCAATCTGTAGACCATGCTCACCCTGAACTCAAGAGATTCAGAGACCTGCTTGCCTTTGCCTCCCAAGTGCTAGGATTAAAGGTGCTCATCACTGCCCAGCAGAGGAAGTTTTAAAAATTATTTTATTTTCATTTTAAGTACACTGGTGTGTTGACTGCATATATTTCTGTGTGGGGGTGTCAGATCCTCTGACACAGGAAATTACAGACAGCTGTGAGCTGCCATGTAGGTAGGTATTGAACCAGGGTCCCCTGGAAAAGCAGCTAGTGCCCTCAACCGATGAGCCATCTCTCCAACCCCCAGGAAATGTTTAATTAAGTCATAAAAGATTCACTTCTAATCAGATGTTTGAAGTGGGAAGACCCACTTTTTGTTTGATTTTCAAGACAGTTTCTCTGTGTAGCTTTGGCTGTCCTTGAACTCAAGAGACTCCTTCCTGTCCCCCTCTCCAAGTGCTGGGATTAAAGGAGTGCAATCACTACCACCTAGCCATATCTCCTTAATTTAATAATTCTAACTCTAAACCAAACACTTGTCAGACTCCACTGCATTTAGTTTAACTAGCAAAACAAAAATAAGGTTGCATTTTTCTTCTCAATGAAATTGCATTCAAATTATGCAGCTAACCTAGATGCTTGGAAGACAGAGTAGGTAAGTGGGAGATATGGTGGGAAGCAGTATCCATGTAAAAAGCTGAGGCATGGCTGCCCAGAGTAGTGGCAGCATGCCTGTAATCCCAGCACTCCGGGAGGCAGAGGCAGGCAGATCTCTGTGGGTTTGAGGCCAGCCTGGTCTACAAAGTGAGTCCAGGACCAAGGCCACACAGAGAAAGAAACCCCAACAAAAAAGTAAGTCATGACAAGAGTACTCACCTATAAACAATATGCTGTGTATTTGTGTGTGTGATCAGACAGGAAGCCTGCTGAGGAGACCTGATCTCAAAGAAGGTGAATGGATAATGAATGATAAGGCAACAACGGTCTCTGCAAGCATAAATAACCAGCACCCATAGACACTGGGGCTAATTCACTTGCCCTGAACTCATTCCACAACCCAGTCACTTGTGATCCTCTCGCCTCAGACTCTTGAGTAGCTAAGATTACAGGGCACTATCCACTAATTTTTTAAGGGAACAGATTTCAGATCTAGGGGAAAAACTAATCCTTTCAATACATGTAAAATTATAGTGTCTACCAGGAAACAAAGGGACTTGGTAGTAGGATTCTTCTTTTTCTTCTTGGTTTTCAGGGTTTCTTTCTGTAGCCTTGGCTCCCTTTGTAGACCAGGCTGGCCTCCAACTCACAGAGATCCACCTGCCTCTGCCTCCCTGAGTGCTGGGATTAAAGGCGTGAGCCACCACTCCTGGCTGGTAGTAGGATTCTTACAAATTCTCATGTTACAAGCCCATAAACTCACAGAGGCTAAATCAGGACTGCCAAATTCAAGGCCTGCCAAGATTATCAAGCAAGTTCAAGGGCAGCCTAAGCAACATAGTGAGACCCAGTCTTAAGTAACATGAGGAGTTGGTTTACCACAGTAGGTAAAGAAAGCAGTTGCTATATACAAGCCTGATAAATTAATTGAAACAGAAGTAGCCATATAAAAATGGAAAGAGAAACTGACTTCACAAAGTTGTCTTCTATCAAGCACACACCATGGCACACGGATGCCCTGGAACCACATCATATACATATTAGTAATAAATAAAAAGAGCACCTGATATGTAGCTCAGTGGTAGAGCAGCTGCCTAACACTTGAGAGGTCCTGGGTTCAATCTCCAGTACCAACAAAGCAATACTGTTTGCCTGTTCAGGACTGCAATGAACAGTATAAGGTCAACAAGAAATGAACTTTCCTTGGAAAAAACCACCAACTAAACAACCAAACAAAACCAAAACTGTTCTTGAGACAGGGTTTCAAGTAGCCCAGGCTAGTCTCAAGCCCAATACAGAGCCCAAGACGACCTTAGATTCCTGAGCCTTCTGCCTCTACTTCTGAAGGGCTGGAATTAAAAGTATTCTTCAAAGTATTTAGAGAATACTTACAAGGGGTCCCCTGATAAAAAGAAAAATACTCATATTTGGGAACTGTAAAAGAATGTAGTCACCTGGCCTGGAGATGATGGCACATGCTTTAATTCTAGCACTTGGGGGACAAAGGCAGGCAGATCTGTGTGAGTTTGAGGCCAGCCTGTTCTACAGTGTAAATTCCAATCCAAGACAGCTGTGACTAGACAGGTCAACAGCCACACACCCCACTAAAGAGGTAAACTCTGTTAAGGAAGCCTTTTAGAAAATTATAGTTTAAGGCTCACGTTTAAACAATACAAAAGCCAACAAGACATCTTTCCACTCATTTCACATCGAACTCAGGTAAACCCGAATCCAAGCGTTTCCTACACCCATTAAAAAAAAAAAAAAAGACACCGAGTGTGTGTGGGAGGGGAGAATTGAGGGGGAGGTGTTCTCTCAGCATTGTCAGAAGCTGGTCAATCTGCGTCCAATAGCAGGCTGAAAGACCTCGGACTACCTCGCCTTTGTGTACCTCAATCTCTTCCAACCACTCGGGTAACCCAAACTGAACACCAGACCAAACAAGAACTGAAACTTAAGGCGCCCAAGGGCAAAGATAAGTAAATAACAAAAGCAGAAACGCCCAGATCTGGACTTCTCCCTCTCTAGTGGAAAGGTGGACAATGGCGTCCACTGAAAACAGTGTTTAGGGTTAGGGATCAGGTTAAGTTTCCTATTCCCGTACAGATGTGCCTGCGAGGTAAAAACCCGATTGTGCAGGGCTGGATTTCACTACTCATACTTAGGGCCGAAAGAGGCTCCTGGAAGCCCAAACCCCATTCAGTTCCAAGGCCCGCAAGCGTCCTCAACACTCTCCCAGCTTACACAAGGGCCCGCCACGCGGCCTGGGTGCCCTAGTAAACTCGCAGGCCCGAGAAGGCGGGGCGGCTACGCCAGCACACAAAGGCTGCGTCGCCAACAGCGAACAAAAACCTAGCTCAGGTGCTCTCCAATCAGCCCGCCTAGCCAAGAGAGTGACCTTGGTCGCCTACCTCCCCTCTCTGAACCTCAGTTCCCCTTCCTAGTTTGCAAAACAGGTTCAACCCGCCAGGCCACGGGTGGGTGAGCGGCACCCGAAACAGACTTCCCTACTTCCGATGAGTGCGCCGCGCCGACTTCCGACCCCGGCGCGCTCTCCGGGGCAGAGTAGACAGAACGGGCCCAACCCCTAGAGGCGCCGTCCCGCGAGCGGCGGGCACCAGCTCCGCTGCAGGCGAAGAAGCCCCTCCGCGCCCCTCGCCCGCACCGCCCTGACTTGCCGCCTCCATCCTGCGAGGCCTAGCCTTACTCGGAGCTGGTGAAATCAGCCAGACGCCTCAACCAAGGCGCTCGAGCACAGACGTGCCTACTTCAGCAGCGTCTGAGGAGACCCGCTCAAGCAAGACTCCACCGCCTCTCGGAGACCCACTTCCGCTCGGCCGACACCGGCCCGCCTCCCACAGTCCCCATTGGCTTCCGCCGCCTTTACTTTCGTGCTCTGCCGGTTTAGGAGGCTCATTTGCAATTTTATTGGACAAGAAAACCATCCATTACTACTTTGAAATGAACGTTCTTCCGGCCACGCCCCCGCCTGCGTGCCGGAGCTTTCACTTCCCACGAGAGTTCCGCCGGCGGCTGTCCTCCCGCGAGAACTTAGCAGAGTCGTTGCTGAGGCGCCTCGCGAGGCTGGCTACTGGTTGTTTATGACCTACTCTTGGCTTCTGACCTGTTTACTTGTGGCCTTCCGGCCGCAGCTAGCACCGCACTGTAATCCCCATCAGTCATGCCATGCCCTTCTCAGTTTCTTCAATCGTTAGAGAGGAAGTCTAGCCCCAGGTCCCAATTTTCTGGTGACCCACAAGCAAGTAGGCCACTGTCCTCACCGTAAAAGCCCGGCTCTGAGTGGGCGTGTCGTTCCCCGAATTCTGCGTCTCACTGGCCTTCATCCGGAGTCCCGGGGTTTAGCCTACACGTCTGGGAGGCCCCCCCGAAGGATGCTTAAAAACTAGACATTTTGTGTGCCGAAGCCCGGGGGGTGGAGGCAGGAAATATGTGCAGGACAGGAAACTGCCAGCTAGATACCCAGTGCGTCAGGAGAAGAGTCGAGGGGTGAGGAAGCCAAGTACTTATTGGGACTGTACTGACAAGAACCGGCCTCAGGGATAGGCCAAGGCCTGCAACTGGTTCTCAGGACGTCTCCCGTTAGAGTCCCTCCTACCTGAATCTGAAAATCATTATGATTTTAGGCAAGGCTCAGCCCGTTCATACCTGTTAAGAAAGATCCATTTTAGCTACTTCTGTGAAAGAATGTGAGGACTAACATAAAACAAGAGCATGCTAGGCCTGCTGAAGGGCAGCAAAACAGAATGGTACTGTTTGCATATTTTTCTGACCTAGGCTGAGGCATGGATTTAGCAACTGGAAAATGATCGATCCATAAATGGATAAATAGCATCTAGAAAAAAAAATGGACGTGGACACTCAGGCTATATGAAGGCTGTCCTAAATGTGGTTGAATTGCTTCTGTCTGGGTAATAAATCCTAGAAGGTTGATTCACATATGACAAAGCAGGTCAAAACTGGAACATTAATGTTTGTGCTATTACAATCTCTGCCATGGAATTATAAGGGAACATGTGATAAAGTGCTCAATACAACCTGACTCCAGTGTAAAGTGTGCGTTTGGATGTTTTGATCGTATTGTCCAAAGGTTTTAATTGGAATGAAAACTTACAAGTTTACGAGAAATATAGGCATGTGAAACCAAAACAGGAATAACATACCTTACAGAGTAAGGATTCTGTTTGTAGTTAGACAGTTAATAAATGCCTTGCTGGGCAGTGGTAGCCCACATTTTTAATCCCAGCACTCAAGAGGCAGAGGCAGGACCATCTCTGTGAGTTTGAAGCCAGCCTGGTCTATAGAGCTAGTTCCAGGACAGCCAAGGCTATGCAGAAACCCTGTCTTGAAAAACCCAAAATAGGGCTGGAGGGCTTAAAGGTTAAGAGCATTGGCTGTTCTTCCAAAGATCCTGAGTTCAATTCCCAGCAACCACATGATGGTTCATAATCATCCATAATTAGATCTGGTGTACAGAATAGAGTCCTTGCAAGTTAAAGCTTCTATTTGTAATTAAGAAGGTCCTGTGTTGATATAATGTTCTTTTGGAATGTATACACTTTACCCTTGTTCATTCAAATGCTGATTTCTCTCCCCCACTCTCTGATTTGAGGACAGATCTTGGAACTACATGGAAAATGAACCAGACCTAAGATTTCACAAAAAGCAAGTATAATGGGTAAAATCTGAATGTTAGGAGACTATGAGGGCTTGGAGGTTTAAGAGGGAGTAACTATTGCCCAGTATTGTGTTCTAGGTTAACTAAATAAACCCACTCTCCATGTGGTAATTTAGTTATACAGCCGTTTATGATCAACAGCAAGCATTACTAAAAGATAATTATTAATAAATATTAATCGTCAGCTACAACAGTCCTACTTGTCCTGTGCAGGTTAAGGTTCCTCTTTGTCCTGTGTCCTTGCAAGTAAAGGTTTTTATTTAATTAAGAATAAGTTCCTGTGCTGGAGAAATGGCTCCGTGGTTAACAGTACTGGCTCTTCCAAAGGTCCTGAGTTCAATTCCCAGCACCCACATGGTGGCTCACAACCATCTATAACCAGATCTGATGATCTCTTCTGGCCTGTGGGTACACATGCAGGCAGAATACTATATAGATAATAAATAAAAAGAAAGTAAGTTCCTATTTCTTAGATTTTATATAAACTGCTTGTGACCTCATTCACATGATGTATATCCTTACTCTTGTTCCTTCCCTTTAATGGTGTCTTCATTTTAATGAATTTGTATTTTTCTGGCATGTATCTGTGTGAGGGTTTTGGATACCCTGGAGCTGGAATTGTGATCTGCCATGTGGGCACTGAAAATTGAACCTGGGTCCTCTGGAAGAACAGCCAGTGCTCTTAACCACTGAACCATCTCTCCATCCCTCATTGTAGCTAACAATGTGTAACAGCTGACTCTCTAACCTTTCTGAACACCTTCTCAATGCTATAAAAGGGACTTGAAGAGGCCAGCAGGGCTGCTTTATCAAATATGAGACAGCTGGCTGGCCAGTCCCAGGTGTACCCTAAAGGGAACCCCAGCACAAGAAAGTGTTCCCTTTGGACTCAGATTAGGCACAAACACTTGTTTTCGAAGAGATCGTATATTAAGCAGGGGGAAAAAGTTAAAGTTTCTGTTTTCATTTTTTTAAAGATATATTTATACACGAGTGCACACCTGCATGTCAGAAGAGGACATCAGATCACATTATAGATGATTGTGAGCCACCATGCGGTTGCTGGGAATTAAACTCAGGACCATTTGAAACAGCAGACAGTGCTCTTAACCACTGAGCCAGCTCTCCAGCCCCAAAGTGTCTGCTTTCTGACGCAGGCAGAAAAACAACAAATGACCTTGTAGGTGTAATTTTTAAGAAGAGAAAAAGGGGGGGCTGTTAGAGTGGCTAGGATGCCAGTGGTATATTTTGATTGGGTGTATTAATTAGATGAACCAAAGGGAGCTTTTGATTGCTGGACTTCAATACTTTGATAGCTGAACCTTGGTGGTCAGCCTCAGGAGGAAGTGTCCAAATACAGAACGGACACTTAGGTAGCTTTAAGAATGTAATCTATCCAGCAATCTGGGAGGCAGAGGTAGGTAGATCACTGTGAGTTCAAGGCCAGCCTGGTCTACAAAGTTAGTCCAGGGCAGCCAAGGCTACACAGAGAAACACTATCTTAAAAAAAAAAAAAAAAAAGGAATGTAATCTACAGGTTTATGGGAGAGAAGGGCAAGGCCTGCCAGAGCCACATGCTTGGATGGTCTATTCTGTCCCTTTACACCCCAAAGTACAGCTTGCTTTAATGGACAGTTGTGGATTTGGTCTTGTCTTCTCATGATTCTCAGCGTTACAGGCAGGCAACTGAAATGCTAAATTAGATTCTACACGTAAAATTGCAGTTCAAAATGTCTAAGGAAGCTCTATAGTTCCAGCGCAGCCGAGGCGGTGAGTAGCCGAACTCCGTGCTGCGGCCGCCGGACACGGGGAGCGAGCTGCTGCGCTCCTGGCACTCAGAATGGTCCAGCGTTTGGCATACCGACGACGTAGGCTCTCCTACAATACAGCCTCTAACAAATCTAGGCTGTCTCGGACCCCTGGCAACAGGATTGTTTACCTGTACACCAAGAAGGTTGGGGAAGCACCTAAATCTGCATGTGGTGTGTGCCCAGGCAGACTTCGAGGGGTTCGTGCTGTAAGGCCTAAAGTCCTTATGAGATTGTCTAAGACAAAGAAGCATGTCAGCAGGGCCTATGGTGGTTCCATGTGTGCCAAGTGTGTGTGTGACAGGATCAAGCGGGCTTTCCTTATTGAGGAGCAGAAAATCATTGTGAAAGTGTTGAAGGCACAAGCACAGAGTCAGAAAGCAAAATAAATATGCAGCTTTTTTAAGTAAAAAAAAGTCTAAGGAAATGTCAGTTTATAAGCATGCCGTACATATCTAATCAAAATCCTAGTTAAATTGACCGAATTTACAAATACAATAAGATTTGTAATTTGCTCTTCTAGCCTAAGAAAATGGATATTTGGAGGTTATTTTGGGGGGGGGTGTTTCTGTTTATCAAGACAGGTTTTCTTTGCTTAGCCCTAACTGTCCTGAAACTTGCTCTGTTGTAGAACAGGCTGGTGGCTCAAAGATCCACCTGCCTCTGACTCACAAGTGCTGTTATTAGAGGCATGTGCCACCACACCCAATGTGGATTTTATATTCATAATCTTTTTTAGTTTTTTGAGATAGGGTTTGTTAAACAGAACAGATTGGTCTTTAACTTGAGAATCTCTTTGGAATATTTGAAATCTTACGCATTTAATTTACTTTTTTGAGGCAGTATCTCACTATGTAGTCTGGAACTTGATTTGTAGATCATTCCGACCTCAAACTTCACACAGTAATCTGCCTGCCTTTGCCTCTCAAGTGCTGGGATGAAAGGCTGCCACGACTGCCTGTCTTGGGTAAATTTTAACATGCTGAAGATGTAGTAGTGAAAGTCAACCACAAATATTTTCATGCTCAAAAACGTCCTTCAAGTTTTCTCTGAACATCATTTTGACAATGAACTTGCTCCCTCACAAATAGTGCTTCCTTCTGGGTTTTGTGTTTTTGTTTTGAGACAGGGTTTCTCTTTAGAGCCTTGGTTGTCCTAGACTTGCTTTGTAGACCAGGCTGGCCTTGAACTCACATCGATCTGCCTGCCTATGCCTCCCTGAGTGCTGGGATTAGAGGTGTTCTCAACCATACCCATTTTGTTTTGTTTTGAATCTTTTCTCCCCTCTTTCTGGTTTTAAACATCAAAGTGGAGTCGGGTGCAGTGGTGCATGCCTGTAATCCCAGCACTCAGGAAGGCAGAGGCAGGTATATCTCAGTGAGTTCGAGGCCAGCCAGGTCTACAGAGTGAGTCCAGGACAACCAAGGCTACACAGAGAAACCCTGTCTTGGAAAAAAATAATAATAAACATCAACTTGAAGAGCAAAACTGGCATACCAGTACTTGCATAGGTTCACACATGGGAACCTGCTAAATATGGTTTCCTATGCCTCACACCAGCTGCAGAGTGACTTAACTATCCCTGCTCTGTTAAGAAGAGTCTGCCTACATATAGAAGACTCTTTTATATGTTTTTGAATCTTGGCCCATAGGGAGTGGCACCATGAGGAAGTGCAGTCTTGTTGGAGGAAGTATGTCACTGTTAGGGAGGGCTTTGAGTTCTTATATAAACAAGCTATGCCCAGTGTGGCACCATGTCTACCAAACACACCACCATGCTTCCCACCATGACAATAATGGACTAAACCTCTGAAAATGTAAGCCAGCCCCAATGAATGTTTTCCTTTTAAGAGTTGCCATGGTCCTGGTGTCTCTCCCAACAATAAAACCATAAGACAAATGTGAAGGCCCTGACTGGAAGGTATATCATTTAGCTTTTACTTTTGAACAAATATCTCAACTCTCCATCCCTTAAAACAGAATGTCTTTATTGTTATTCATGAATTAAAAAAAAAAAAAGCAAGGTTCTTGCTCTGTCTGTCCCCACTGCTGCAATCTATTGGTTGTAGGATGATCTAGGATAGACTCTAGGGGTGACTGGCGCTCCTTCACATGGTGTCATTTCAGTAGGCACCCTCATCATGTTCACATGAGACCAGGCAGGCTTCTAAGAAAGCAAACAGGATCTCAAGGCCACTTGATGACTGACTTCTAAACTGGCACACTGCCACTTTTGCATGGTATTATCCAAAGAAAGTTAGGGGGGGTGGGGGGCTGGAGAGATGGCTCAGTAGTTAAGAGCACGGTCTGCTCTTCCAAAGGTCCTGGGTTCAACTCCCAGCAACGGAGAGGCAGCCCACAACTGTCTGTAGTTCCAGTTTCAGGGATTCAGACACCTTCATACCAATGCACAGAAAATAAAAAATTTAAAGAAAAAAATCGCAACGGTGCAAAAAAAAAAAAAAAAAAAAAAAAAACAACCAGAAAGTTATGAGGCCTGGTATGTATCAGAAGACATATAGGGGATAAACTACCTTTGTGTATTTTTTTTTAAGTTATGAGGCCAGGTATGTATCAGAAGATATATAGAGGATAAACTACCTCTGCATATTTTTTTTTTCTTAATAGGGGTAGGTGTAGCAGGAGAGGTTACACATGCCACGGAGTATGTCTAGATGTCATAGGATAATATTGAAGTGTTGGTTCTCTCCTTCCACCTTAAATTGGGTTCCAGAGATCGATCTCAGGAAGAACCTTAGCCCGCTGAGCCAGCCTGCCTACCCGCTACCTCTTTTTTGTTTGCTTTGTGTATATGTGTGATTTTTCTCTGTGTAGTCCTAGCTGTCCTGGAACGCCCTCTGTAGACCAGGCTGGCCTTGAATTCACAGAGATCTGCCTGCCTGTGCCTCCTGAGTGCTTGGATTAAGAGCGTGTGCCACCAAAGCCCTGTACTCTACCACTTTTAATGCAGGTATTGCTATGTAGCCAGACTGGTTTAAAATGTACTACATTGCCCATGGGGGTCTCAACTCTTGAGCCTGTTTCCTGCCTCTGAAATTACATGAGTAAATTACCAGGCATAGCAAAACCAGAGGTAAGAAGCTGCAAGACAACAGATATTGATATGTTAACACTTGGCCATAGTTCTACAACACACAGCATCCACTTCCACAACATTAAGACATAGTCTCAAGCCTGCTGTCAGGTTTTCTGGTGCAAACATTCCCAGTGCTCTTGAGTTGTCTCTGAGCAGTGGCTCAGTCCAGAAAGACAAGACAAAGAAAGGAGACCTTGCTGATTGCCAACCACACACTGCTGCTAGCACCGCCCGGTTTGTTGGGTCTCCAGAGGCTAATCTTCCAGTGAAAGGTAACTCCCCATGGCCTTGCCACAGTGCTTGCTTTCGGCTACCATGCACACTTGCTCCTCTGAAGGAGCTGGACCAGCAAGAGCACGTTCGACCTAGAATGACAATGGTATCTTCCCTGTTGTTGATAACTGTTAGCAGCCTGGAGACAGAGCATCCTTGTCCAATACATCCTAAATCTACTCTGCCTTTGTCTTGCTTGAAATCACCAGCATAATCCCTCCATTTTAAATGAGTTTGAATCACACAAAACCTGTAAGAAATGTGATTTTGTTGTTGTTGTTTTTGAGATAGGGTTTCTCTGTGTTGCCTTGGGTGTCCTGGACTTGCTTTATAGACCAGGCTGGCCTCGAACTCACAGAGCTCCATCTGCCTCTATCTCCCCAGTGCTGAGATTAAAGGCATGCACTACCATGCCTGCCTTTTTTTGTTTGTTTTGATACAGGGTTTCTCTGTGTAGCCGTGGCTGTCCTGGCCTTAACTCACAGAGATCTACCTGCCTCTGCTTCCCAGAGGGCTGGGATTAAAGGTGTAGGCAGAAATGTGATTCTTATTTACATAAAAATGAATCTGCCCCCAATTCTAACTCAACAGGGAGATGGGGATTCTTTTCTCCCCGGAGCCCCCAATCCAGGGTTGTACAAGAGCCTTGGAATTCTTTTCTACAGCACTGGGGTAGGACTCTGAAACTTTAATCTGTTCCTGTCAGTGCCGAGAGACTTTCTTGGTCTGAAATACTCTGGGATAGAGCCTTACCACATGAAGGGACTATCTTCTCTGCAAGCCTAAGAAAGATGGCCAGGGGGTAGTGTCTCTCTCCTGAACATCTACCCATCAGTAGTTTCTCCTTGCTTTAGTCCCTCCCCAAGACTTGCCACCATCTTCTTCCTGTGAACCAAACATCACAATACAGCTTTATTCTTTAGGCTAAACTTCACCAGCAGTCACTCATCCCACACATACTTGTTAATAAAGTCCAGTTTTCCCCAGTACAAGGCAGTGTGAAGGCCAGAAACTTAGAACGCATCTGACCTGACCTGCTACTTGCCCTGTTGAACGGCTGTCTCCAAGAGCTCCAATTATTTTGGATTCAGGCTCTTGATGCTGGAGAGAGAGTCCTCAAAGGCACCTCCAGGTATTTTAAGCCAGAGTCAACTCTTTGAGGACAGAGGACCTCAGCGGAACAGGAGAAGAGTGGGGTCTAGTTGCTTCATGATGATCCACCTGGGGCTAGTTCATAGCTGTGGGGCAAGAATCTGCAATCCCCCACTCCTGTAGGGTTCCTGGGCAGATCCACTGGCTCCACGTCAAGAAGGCACTGAGTCATCCACCTTGGCCCTCAGACACTAGGGAAGGGCCAGGTTTAGCATTTAAAAACATGGGTAGCTGGTTGCAGTCCAGAGGAATTTTTAGCGTTTCTCCTCCGCCACCACATCTAGTCTTTTCTGGGGCGACCATAAAAGGGGGAGGGGGCAGGCAGGCTGGAGCTGGGGAGTCTGGGCTGAATTCACGGCAAGTGCAGGAAGAGAGAGGCTGTCGGAGGGGCAGGTGCAAGGCCCCAAGTGGGCAGCCGCGCACGCGGTGTTGGCGTGGGGCCGGCCAGTTCAAGCAGTCTTCAGGTGTTGGGTTGGCCGGCAGGTACCGCCTGCCTCTTGCCTTGCCCGAAGTCTGCGCTCGCGACTCTGGTCCAGCTCCAGCCAGTGCTGCACCCCCTCCTGTAGGCGGTAGATTGTGCTGTCAAGGAGGACCGAGTCCTCCACCTAGGCGCCCAGACATCAACTTTCCCATGCCCTAACAGCGCCCACCCAGCCGCTCAGACCCGAAAGGTTGCCCTTGCTTCCCTCTCAAGCTCACCCGCAGCTGGGGACGCACGGCCCGGGGTGGTGACACTTGCGGCTGTGCTCTCTGCTTATGGCGCTCAGCTGTCCTCTCCTCCATCCTGCGCCGCAGCTCCAGCACGCGCTCATCCTGAGAGGGTGTCCCCAGGCTTGCGGCCTGGGCCTTCTTTTCCTCCCACCTGGACCGCGACAGCACTGGCTTAGAAGTGGGCTGGGTGACACCCAGGAGGGTTTTCGTGGGTCCTGCCAGTACCCCCACCCCCACCCCCACCCCCGCGCGCGCGCCAGAGACAGGGTTTCTTGGCTGTCCTGGCCAGGCTGGCTTCGAACTCACAGTGATCTGCCTGCCTCTGCCTCCCTGAGTGCTGAGATTAAAGGTGTTTGCTACGTTTTAATCTTTTAACGTTTTCATAAAAAAAAAAAAAAGGTTGCATTCTAATTAAGTATAGAATTGGTGTGAAAATGGAAAAAACTCCTTTTGCCTCGCACTCCCTTCATGTTCTCTCATGCGACCCCACCCTGAGCCGTGACAGCTGCTGATACAGTGCGTTTCTGTACCTTCCTTTCCTAACATGGGCTACTTTTCCTGTCCAGGTCTTGCAGCCTGAAGCTTTGATTAAAGTAGATGTCACAGCAGGGGGGCATGAACACATGCTCTCCTTGCTTTTCAGCTCTTGCCCAACTGCTCTGGCCCTGTTTCCCTACAAAAATTCTCCCATTTTCAATTCCTGTGGTAGAGGCTGGCTGTATAAATGGGGAGGGATCCAAGAATTTCGTTAGCCAGAGTTGACTCTTGAGAGGCACTCCAACATCAACTAGTGCATTTGGGGCCTGCCAGGGTGAGGCCAGCGGCTGGGAAGTGGTGGCTTTCCTGAGAGGTGTGTCCCTGTGGAATTGTGGCTAGCTAGTCCTTTCTGAGCAGGCTGTGGTGGCATGCCTTCCTTCGAATTGCAGCTAAGGCAGCAGTTGCTCTAAGGACCAAGACTGATGCATTCTCTTCCCTGGCAATGAGTTAGGGTCCTTCCTCTGGCCTCGGAGGGAGCACGGTGCACTCTGCTCCCCTGGAGCAGTTGTGACCATGTGATCAACATGGCTGACATTGGACACTGGCCTGAATAAAGATACTCTCAAGCAGATAAAAGGTGTGTGCGTATGTACATATAACTCTATATGACACAATAGTGGTTCAAAAAGAAAAAAAAATAACAGACGGTGTGTAAAACCAGTCTTGGGAAACTTGGAGAAGTGTGAATGTAGACAAGTATTTGGTATTGAGAATTTTTGGTTACTTTTGCTAGATATGCCATGATGCTGTTTATGTAGGGCAACCTCTTTTATTTTTAGAAAACACACACTACAGTGCTCAAGAGTGAAGTATGTGGTACCTGCAGCCATTTCTATGGTTACCTACTTCTAAATGTTTTTGAAGGAAACACTTCTGTTTTTTGAGAAGCAGCTGTCTAGCTAGGTGAAACATATGGCACAAAGGTTGTGGTTGTGATACTGATGCATCACTAGTGTAGAGGAATGTTAGTTCAGAACATGGCCGTTCTGCCAAGACCTTCTAGATCTGTGTGATCTGGCTGGAACACAGACATGCCTTTAATGCCAGGAGGAAGCGGCAAGCAAATCTCTCCCTGGTATAGAGAAAGTTTCAGGTAAAGAAAAAGCTTAGGTCCAGGTGTGGTGGTACAGTATGTCTTTAATCCCAAAAAATGAAGGTAAAGTTAGTTTGTAGAACTCAGGTTTGAACGTCATGTCTAATTGAGTGGAGGAATAAGTGATGAATCAGAGAAAGATTTGACAGAATAGGATATGCCCCACTCTCATGAGAAGTGAGAGGAAAGGGACACTAATTAAGGGAGAAGCATGAAGAATGAGTTAGGGAGAGAAGAGGCAGTTTTACTGAGAGGGTTTCATAGACAGAGGCAGAAGAGAAAACAAGCTAGACACAGGTGAAGATAGAACAAGCCAGAGAATAAGAAGGAGCCAGAAGATTAGAACAGATTGCTGGAGTTTGAGGCCAAGCAATTCAGAGGCCAAGAGGAAAGCCAGATTGACTAAATCAGCTGGAAGAGGAGGTTAAGCCAGAACAGCTGAATTGAACCAGTCACTAAGAGTTCAGAAAGAATAAGAAAGGGTGAGCTTATTCAGCAGTAAGTCTCAGAGGCTGAAAACATCGTAGGTCTAGATTAGGTTGTATGGAGGCTAGAAGCTTCTAAGACTAGGCCTATGTTAGCAGACGGAGACCATAAGCTCCAGAGACAACAATTACATCAGGTGAATAAAAGTTACTTTTACAGAATAAGCTGTGTGTCACAGGCATTAAAAAAATTGCCACAGAACTGAGTAATTCTCCCGTAAGATAAAAGTGGTCAGAATTACTGTAAAGGATTGTGTGGCTGGGGCTGGTGGTTGTGGCAAGGGTACCCACAGAGGAAGGTGTCTAGCAGGCTTGCTGTTTCTTTGCTCCTTCCACACATGGAGCTGCCCTCCCTGGGACCATGGTACTCACCTCAAGGCTGCAGTTCTACCCATGGCTGCGCGGCACAATGAGATCTGCTCCACTGTGTTCTGTAGCTTTTTATTCTGGGCTCGCTTGTCCTGGATTATCTGATCCCGCTTCTCCTCCTGCTTTCGTTTCTGGGTCTCTTTGAGCAGGCCCAGCCGTTCTCTAAGCTCCACAACAGACATCTCGCCTTCCAGACCATATCCAGGGATCTTCCAAGTAACAGGAGAGACCTCAGGCTGGCAGCTGTGCAAGCCAGTTGCCCCTCAACCAAGAAGCCCTTTCCTCTGCTTCAATCTTCCTGTGTAGCCCCCATCAGCAGCTCCAGCCTAGAGCCCTACAGTAGAGCTGGCCTTCTCAGATGTCTACATCTCGCCCCTTGGGTCTATGGGAGACCCAGCAGTCAGTTGCAAAAACCTCCCTGCCCCCTTGATCCTGTGAACCTGGTTCTTCTCTGCTTTCTCACCTAGGCTGCTGCCATTCACCTACCCACTTAGCCCTCACCTTTCTCTGGCTCTGAACTTTTATACACTTGAGTGTTCCTTATTCCCCTTCTCATCTTGGGTCTGGAGAGTCCAGGGACCTCACCCTTCAACATGTAGCTCCCCAAATGGCTCCCTTCATGCAGTTTAGCTCTTTTTCCCCTTCAGAGATCCATCTCTGATGGGTAGCTCTTTTCTCCAAACAAAAACATTCCATCCTTCAGGTAAGAGGGAGGCTCCTACAACTCAGGAAGCAAAGGAAACTTACAAGGCTCAGGAAGATTAGGAAATTACAGGATTCACAAAGCCTTGGAGGCCATGGTTGTATAACAATGACAGTTGCTAGAAAGATAAAACTCTTGGGCAAGTGTTGTATAGCAATTTCCTCCAAAGGAAACCAGCCAGTCCAGGAGGTATACATGGGGTTAGGGTCAGGAGACTCCAGGTCCTGTCCCTGCTTTATAAAATGAGTAAACAACTGCTGGAGGGGAGACTGACCAGTAGAGCTGTCAGAGAAGATTCTAGGCCTGTCAAGTTGCCTGCAAATTGTGCAGAGAGCTATTGGGATACAGCTTTCATGTGCTGTCATCTGTGTTGAGGCAAGCTTTTCAGTGACACAATTGCTTCTGAGATATCCTAAAGCCTGTTAGTAACACCTTGCCATACTGTTGTTAGGAACCCCAATAAAAATCCATTGATTCATCAGGTTGGGATTCGGTGTCAACTGTGACCTTGGTCTGTCAGGGGTTCCCCTTCTGTGGTAAGTAGATGTGTGTTGCATTTCCCCAGTAAAAAGGCTCTCACACAAGAGCAGGCTGAGCTGCCTGCAGATTGTTCAGGGGGCTCCTGAGGTACAGCTTTTCTGATTGTCCCTTGCACTACTAAGCTTATCTTTGAGTCATCTATGTCTCCAAAATTTAACCCTCCTTTATTGAGTATATGTAGCCTCAATAAACTCACTGGGTCACTGGTTTAGAGTAGGGTGGAATTGTTTCTTTGGTCTGTGGTTGGTACCATATCAAGGTTAGTGGAGCGATTGTAGGAGAAACTCACTGTCTTGTAGTACATCCTGTAAGCTGAATTCACTCACAACTGAATTCAATCACCACACTTGGTACCTAGGTAACTAGGGGATTGTGGGTAGGATAAGACCCACCTTTGGCCTTGATGGGAATTCTGTACATGCTTTTTACACAGGAGGCACCCTGAAGTTGAAGCCTCCCAGGGCCACAGTTTCACCTGGGTTAGGTCCACTAGCTTCTCCTTGCGTGTGGGTTGTGTCTCCATAGCCCGCAGCTGGGCGATGAGCTCACAGCGCTGCTTCTGTTCCTCTTTGGCTGCCTTTGTGCTACGTTGTCGCAACGCCCGGCTCTCCTCTATCACCTCCTGAACTTGGGAACAAAGTGGGGTGCTGATGAAGACAGTGGATAATCTGGCAGATATTGAACAGGGGCTGTAACTCCCAGGAGTGCCTTCTTCAGTGCCCCTGCCTAGTCCTCACCCACCCTCCAGGGGCACCACCCCTCAATGACCAAAGTAGGTTGTTTGGTAATTGAGAAAGACATAAGGGAATGGGGCAGGCCTCATGATGCCTGACTCCCTGCAGTACCTATCTGCTGCCGGCCCTTCACAAGCTTCATCTGGGCCACCTTGACATTCTTCTGGGTCTCTATGACCTGCTCCACCAGCTCTTTCATGAACTTCTCCTGTTGATGGCGCCTCTCAGCACACTGCAGCATTAACTCAGCTGTCTGCTCAGAGGACCCAAAACAGTGAGAACTGGATTGGGCTGGGTCCTCCATTTAATCCTGTCCTAACCTACATCAGAAGTTTGGGGGGGACACGCAGCCAGCCCTGCCCTGAGGTCATCCCAGAGCCACCAGCTCCTGGAGGGCACAGTCCCTTTGAAGCTGGGCCTCTTGGGGGAAGTTCCACATCTTGTCCTTCTTCCTTCTTTCTAGAGTTGTTCTGAGGCTGTTTCCAGTATTTTGTTGTAGCAGCTCTAGAACCTGATAGAGATGCTCACAGTGGGGGAACCTAGTAGGGAGGTCTGGTAAGAAGCACATGGGTTTGATCTCCAGAACCAAAAGAAGTGGTGTGTGTGTGTGTGGGGGGGGTATTTTCTTTTGAGACAGAGTCTCATGTAGACTAGATTGGCCTGGAACTTGCCTTGCTCCTTCAAAGGATGACCCTGAAACTCCTGAGCTTCCTAGTTCTACACAGGAGTGCTGAAATTATAGGCATGTCCCACCACTGCCTAGTTGGACATCTATTCATTCATTCATTCATTCATTCATTCATTCATTCATTATATGATATCATGCCTGCATTTGTGCCTGCAGGCCAGAAGAGGACACCATATTTCATTATAGATGGTTATGAACCACTATGTGATTGCTGGGACTTGAACTCAGGACCTTTGGAAGAACAGCCAGTGTTCTTAACCTCTGAGCCATCTCTCCAACCCTGGACATTTATTTCTTATCCTGAAAATTGAAAGTTAGGGTTTCCTCTCACCCTCTCATTGATTTATATACCCTCTGCCCCACTTTTGAACTATCATATTAAGTTGTAGAAATGCTTATGTGGAAATATGAGGTATAAGAAAGTGGCTTTCTAGCAGGGCGGTAGTGGCACACACCTTTAATCAGGAGGCAGAAGCAAGTAGATCTCTAAATTCAAGGCCAGACTGGTCTACAGAGTGAGATTCAGAAGAGCCAGGACTACACAGAGAAACCCCATCTCAAAAACAAAAACAAAAGCAAAAAACAAAAAACACCAAACCTAACAGCAAAAACCTAACAACAAAACCAAAACATACAAAAGAAAGTGGCTATCAGAATAAATAGCAAGTCATTTTGTTAATTTTGAGACATGGTCTCACTGTGTGCCTTGGTTGGCCTCAAACTCTACCTCAGCCTCTCAAGTGCTGAGTGACACAGATGTAACAGCTACCATGCCTGTCTCAAGTAAGCAAGCAAGAAAAAAACAAACAAACAAAAAAGACGCCTGTTTCTGCATTTCAGTCCTTTCCCCAAAACACTGTTACAAGGATCCCAGGCCTGGCTACATCATCTGAAACGAAAAGATAAGAGATCCAGGCCACTGGCTGAGAGCTTCATGCTGGGAGTAAGGAAAAGCCAGCTTAAGGTCAGGCAGCAATGCTTAGCACATAGAATCTGAAAGACGATACAGCTCCACGGAAAATGCACCAGCTTGGGAACAAGCCATGCAAATAAGAACTTGGAGGTTGCTTTTGCTAAGTTCTCTACTTCACATGGGCCTGATGGCTAAAAGCAGGAAAAGCAATGGCAACTTTGCCTTCATTTTGTATCTGTCTTCTTTCCCCTCTAATTCTGGATCCCATTCTTGCTCCATTTGGTATCTAGACACATTAATCTTTTAAGGCTGTTGTTAATTGGCCCCAACCCTCCAATGATGGAAATATGAACAGCAATGGCTTTTGAATTTCCAGGGACATCATAATTAACAATCTTCCAACTATCAGCTTTTTTGTTGTTGTTTTTAGTTTATTTTTTCATGTGCATGGGTGTTTTCCCAGCATGTAAACCACAGGCATGCAATGCCCAAGGAAGCCAGAAAAGGTTGTCGGATCCCGTTGGACTAGAGTTACAGGTGGTTGTAATCCACTATGTGGTCCTAGAAATGAAACATGGGTCCTCTAGAAGAGCAGCCAGTGTTCTTAACTACTGAGCCATATCTCCAGGACCAACCACCAGCTTTTAAAACATGTAGACCATTGGCACAGCAACCTAGAAACTTCTCATTGTTCTAAGCCTGAGATCAACTCCATCTTGCCTACATTCACCTTGGATTCCAGAACAACAGGTATGACGTCTAAATAGTTTGTTGCAACTCTCCAAGTTAGGCCTGCCCTGGCCTAAGACTCTTGATTTAAACAGATGCATAGATTTCCCAACATCTGGGCCTCCCTAAGATTCAGTTTCATATAACTTTTCTCTTTTAAAAGAAAAGGGTTGGGGGCTGGAGAAATGACTCAGAGGTTAAGAGTACTGGTTGCTCTTCCAAAGGTCCTGAGTTCAATTCCCAGCAACCACATGGTGGCTCACAACCATCTATAATGAGATCTGGTGCCCTTTGCTGGCATGCAAGTATACATGCAGTACAGAATATTATGTAAATAATAAATAAATATTTAAAAAAAAAAAGAAAAGGGTTGGTTTGTTTGTTTCATTTCCCTTGGTATGTCACTTCCTCAGTTGTACTGGACACAGTGAACAGCATGGCAAGGGCTCAAGAGAGGGGTTACCATCAGTGACAGCATAGGCATCGGCACAGTCTTAGGGGTCATCAAAGAAAAGGGACTGAGTAAAGGAATTAGTGATGGTGGCAGGTGGGCACAGGGGTTTGGTGAGACATATGTCTGTGCCAGATCCACAGAAAGACTGAAATCCCCAGGGAAGTGAGTGGCAGAGCAGCCAGCTGGCTGAGTCCAGGGGCAGACACCTGACTGTCTCCTCTGATGGAAGTCTCTGCCTGGTTTTGTTGAGGGGCAAGAGGCAGTGTACACATCCTTGGTCCAGCTCTTGAGTTCAGCCACAGACCTCCTCCCCACAACTTCAAGACGGCACCAAGCAGGAGCTCTGACTTAACCTGCATGGGAGAACTTCAAAACTAACAGAGCTGGGGGTGCAGCTCAGTGAGAAAGTCCTTGTCTGGCATGTGGGAGGTTTAATTCCCTACACTGGGGGAAAAAACAGAACAAAACCAACAACACGGAACGCGCTAGATGGCTTTTGTACGACTGGAGCCAGGTGGGAAAGCCCGGCAAAGGCTACCGGACCACAGCAACTGAGCAGAGACTGGGGAATGTGCCCGGCAAAGGCTGCCGGACCACAGCAACTGAGCAGAGACTGGGGAATGTGCCCGGCAAAGGCTGCCGGACCACAGCAACTGAGCAGAGACTGGGGAATGTGCCCGGCAAAGGCTGCCGGAGCACAGCAACTGAGCAGAGACTGGGGAATGTTCCAAATGATCCCTGCAGCAACCAGCCTGTGAAATACTTTTCACTAGTGGCCTTAGTGTCGAGACTGGTACAGCTACCCTGCACTGGTCCTACTATGATGAGGGATTAAACAGTGAGTTTTATTCAGTATAGCTTATTGCATGGTTTATCGAATTATTTTAAAAGGGGGATAAATTTAGTTAAGAAAATATAACCAGGATCAAATTATTGTTAGAACTAAATTAAAAATACCACCGTTGCTGGGGATGTAACTTAGAGCAGAGCACGAACCCATCATGCTCAGGGGCCCAGATTCAAAGACCAGTATGGACAAATCTATCCATCCACTCACATTAAAAGCTAAAATAAAAAAACCAAAACCATTGTTTTTCAGGCTGTAGTGACAGCCACTGGGAGGCTGAGGCAGGTGGATCTCTGAGTCTGAGGCCAGCCTGGTCTATGGATCCAGTTCCAGGATGGCCAAAGCTACACAGAGAAACCCTGTCTCCAAAGACAAAGACCATTGCTACACCCATGATTTTAAATACATCTTTCCCACACTTGTTGACAGAGTTCCTAATACTGGTCGCTGTGGATGAAACTAGAGATGGAACTCAATATTGGCCCCATGGTGAGGTATAGGGGCTTGTTAGAGAACAGTTTGGTCATTTTTTAAAGTCAGTGTCTCCCTGTGTAGCCCAGGCTGCCCTCAAAGTCCCAACCTTCTTTCCTCGGCCTTCTGTGAGGTAAGGTTGTAGGTATGCATTGCTACACCTAGCTAATAACTGTGTATTAAGCACAGAAATCCAAGGGAGGCACAAGCATCTTATCTCTCAGTTTAAAGGGGGCTTCTGAGAGCTGGAGAGATGGCTCAGAGGTTAAAAACGCTTGGCTGCTCTTCCAGAGGACCCATGTTTCATTTCCAGTACCACATGGCAGCTCACAACTGTCTGTAACTCCAGGTCCAGGGGATCTGACACCCTCACACAGATATACACATAGGTAAAAAACCAACGCACATATAATAAAAATAAATTGTTTTAAAAAATAGCAGGACAGTGGTGGCTCAGGCCTGTAATCCCAGCGCTTGGTGAAGCAGAGGGAGGTAGAGCTCTGTGAGTTCAAGGACAGCCTGGTCTACAAAGCAAGTCCGGGACAGCCAAGGTGACACAGAGAAACCCTGTCTTGAATAACCAAATAATAAACAAAATAAAACAAATAATAAAGGTAGAAGGCTCATAAAATGGCATTGTGGACAAAGGCATTTGCATCTTTTATGTTTTTGTTTTTGTTTTTCCAGATAGGGTTTTTCTGTGTAGTCTTGGCTGTCCTGGACTCGCTCTGTAGACCAGGCTGGCATCAAAATCACAGCCATCCACCTCTGCCTCTCTGACAGCTGGGATTACAGGCACATGCCACTACACCCGCTAGCTTTGGCATTTGCATCTTAAGCATAGCTACCTGAGTTTGATTTTGGGACTACATAAAGGTATATGGAGAGAATGGACTCTACAAACATGTCTTCTGACATGCATGTTGGGGCACATGCCCTTGCTCAAAATAATTATAGAGAAGTGAATTTTTTTTTAAAAAGTGATTGAGGAAAGATACTCAGCATTGACCTCTGATCTTCACATACATATATACACACAGGCAGCTGCATACACAGGAACATAAACTCATATTAACAAGTACATATGCCACACACACAAATAAATAACCAAATAATGGCAGAAAAGCCATTATTTTGGTGGGCACATACTAATCAATAGATAAATTGGAAAGCCAAATTATAAACACAAAGCTGGGAGCGGTGGCACTTACCTGTAATCCCAGCACTCAAGGAGGCAGAGGCAGGCAGATCTCCGTGAGTTCAAGGCCAGCCTGGTCTACAAAGTAAGTCCAGGACAGCCAGGGCTACACAGAGAAACCCTGTTCCAAAAAAACAAAAAAAGAATATACAAGAAACTCACTCTAAATACTCAATAGGAAAGCTAAAAGGCAAATGTGCCTCATGCAAATCTTAACCAGAGGAAAGCTGGACTTAATATCAGGTAAAGTATATGAAAGAATAAAGAAAATTACCAGTGACAGAGATACAGCATGGCAGGGGCTGGAGAGACGGCTCAGAATGAAGAGCGCTGACCTCTCTCAGAGGTCCTGAGTTCAATCCCAGCTACTACATGGTGGCTCAGAACCATCTATAATGAGATCTGTGCCCTCTTTTATTGTGCAGATATAGATGAGGGCAGAATACTGTATAAACACATAATAAATAAATTCATCTTTTAAAAAAGATACATGACATAATATTAAAAGATCCAAGTCTGCAGAAAATACAGAAGCTCCCAATGTGCATGTACCAATAAAGGAGCTGCAGAATATATGAAGCAAAACCAAAATAGAATAGAAAGGAAAGGAGAATGTCACAGTTATATTTGTAGACTTCAAGGACCCTCAACAATCAATGCATAGACCAACTTGACAGAAAATTAGCAAATAAACAGAACTATGTTAGTGTTGCTCAGCAAGAAGGGATGGACCTTGTAGAACCCACATTCTTCTTGAGTGCCCACCATATATGGATCACATAACAAGACAACATTACAGATAAAAAGAAAACCAATAGCTCAACAAAGGGCATGGTGCCAAGAAGCCTGGCAGTACCAACACTCAGGAGGTGAAGCAGGTCACAAGTTTGAGGCCAGCTTGGCTTACATGGCAAGATTCTGAATCAAAACAAAAAGCCAAGCAAATGAGCAAATAACAGCAAGATACAAAGAAGAGATACAGTGCATTCACCGACCATAACAGATTCCAACTAGAAAGTGTTAACAGATTGTGGGGGACATCTACAAATGCTGGGAAATCAGAAAACACACTTGTAAAAAAAATTCATGGGGCAAAGAGGAAATCTCAGGGGAAATGGGGAAAATATACACTGACCTATTTGAAATGGAATACAACATGTCAGGACTTGGGGTACACAGATAAAGCAATGAACAAGAGAAAAGGTCAAACTAAGTCTTCAGAGCAGAAAAGCAGGGCTGTCTCATGAGCAACCTTTGTTCTCATCTCAAGAAGTGGGAAAACAAGAGCATTGTAGTGACAGTCCTGGAATTTTGGTTTCTTTAAAAATCACAAGAAATATTATAAGAATATGGTTTCATTTTAATCCGAGGTCTGGGGATAGGGGGCTGCTTCCGACTGACTGCAGCAGCTGACTATAATTTGCCTTGTGCTCTAGCAGAGGTGTGGCTTTGCCAGTTGCAGATAGCTCCTGCGATTGTGTGATATTTGGAATTCTGGGAACTTTTCAGAGGGTATGTAAATGCTAGAGCCCCAATACATGGGGTTGGTGGTCATTCAGGGGGTTGGTTGTGGTTAGCAGTCATCCTCAAAGAAAAACAAAAGAAAAGAAATTACATTCAGCGATCTGTATCTCTCTCTCTCCCCTCTATCCTATCTCCCCTTCATACCCTAATCTCAGTGGGACACATCCAGGGAGAGACAAAGCTGAAACCATTGACCCAGGGTGGCCCCTTGGCATGAGCAGAAGCACCCTTCAGCCCAGTTTACTCGAAACTCTTATGGACCCCTGGCTGTTGAGGTAGGGACATAGAAACCATGTTCCCTGTAGATCTTAGTAGGTGATGACCTGGGGTTATCGGCAGCCTGCTGCCGCCAGGTTGTAGCCAGCCATAGCATAGGCACATGATTTCTCTGTTGGCCATAGCTCATGACTCTCAGAAGTCACAATATAGCCCTGGCCACTCCTATACAGTGTACATCACCTCCTCCTTCTTCTGGTCAGCCTTCTGCTTGTTTTCCTGCATGAGGTTATGACGGGCCAAGATGGCCTCCTCATGGCTCAGCTTCCCCTGCAGCCTCCGGCATTCGCTTGCAGCCAGCTGTTCCTCCAGGTCCTTTGCCTGCATCTTCTTCTGCCACTCGAGGAACTCAGAGAAGTCCCCGGCTCCGTCCACAAGCTTATCAACTCTGGGGAAGAGAGACAGAGGTGCAGCTAGGTTTCCTCATGTGGTCAGGACCATTAGGAGGCCATAGGTCCTCTCAGGCATGGACTGCCTCAAAGAACATTCAGCCATACCACTCACTACCTACCTACTTACATCCGTCTGTTTCTCCTGTGTACCTACTCACCCACCAGTCACCTCCTTAACCTCCCTCCACCCACTTCTCTGTCTATTCTTTCTCTGACCCTGTCTGTCCACTTATCAACTCTGTCCACACACACTTGTTCCTGTACTCATCTCTCCAGTCAGCCAGCTGAGCTCCCTACTAACAGCCCAATTTGTAGACATGAAAGGATACTCATGGGTAGGGCCCAAGGAGCAAGTGACCCTGAGGGTGGTCAAGGGGAGGGGACCAGGTGTTGCCAAGTCTTTCCCTGCCCTGGTCTGCTCCTCACTCACAGAGCTGGGACTTGTGGCCACGAGCCTGCTTGCCTTTCTTCCACCATGGCAGGACCAGAGTCTGGTCATGACACTATGAAATACATTTGGTTTTCATCCCCATTTCTTGCCACATGACTGGATGCCTAAAATACTTGAGAATATCACAGTGTCTTTTTCTATGAAAATAAAGTAAGTGAGGATTATTGGTCTCTGGGTACCTTCAGCAATGGGGGCTGGTCACCAGAAAGACCAAGGCAGGAGCAGAGTTTGGAAATTTCAGCTTCACCCTCACATTGCTGGAGGGAAGCTGGACAGGAAGGGAGGGGATTTCACACATTAGGGATTTTATTAATCATCTACATGTCAAGTCTTCATATAACACATAGGTCAGGGTTCACATGAGTTTCTGGAGAACCAGAGCAGGTGCAAGATCCTGGAGTCTGATGATCTGAATGGAGTGTGAGGCTCTGAGACCCGACTCCTCCTCTCTGTCCTGTGCATTTGTTTTGTTTTGTTTTGTTTTTTGAGACAGGATTTCTCTGTGTAGCCTTGGCTGTCCTGGACTCACTTTGGAGACCAGACTAACCTCAAATTTACAGAGATCCACCTGCTTCTGCCTCTCCAAGTGCTGGGATTACAGGTATGTGCCACTGTGCTTGGCTCTTAGTCACACTTTCTATAATGAATTGGTATATAAAAATAAGCCGGTCTCCAAGTTCTCTGAGCTTCTGTATCCAGTTTAATCAAATGGAGAAGGAATACAAAGAGAGAGAGTTTAGCTTTTAAGAGCACTTGCTGTTCTATCAGAAGGAGTGAAGGTCACATACCAGCAATCACAAAGGGCAGCTCACACTTATTAACTCTAGCTCCAAGGAATCTGATGCCCTCTTCTGGCCTCCTCAAGCATCTGCACACACATGCCCATACACTCACAGAGATACACACATAAATGACAAATAAAATAAAATAAAATAAAATAAAATAAAATAAAATAAAATAAAATAAAAGTAAGTCTTAAGAAAACAACAACCAAGGGGTCATGAAACCCCAGACTGTATATGGTTGCTCAGAAACAGTGAAAAACACCTGGGGACTTGAGGATTTGATTAGTGTTTGGGTGCTTGCCTAGCATGCGCAAGGCCCTGGACTTGATCCTCAGCATTTCAAGAACAAAATAAAACAACAATAAAACTATGTGAGGGTCCCAGCCAGCATCTTGGGGTGGACAGTTTTGAGGACAGAGCCCTTGCCCTGTGGCATTTAATATTGCCTCAGGTAGAAGGTGTCGCAGCAGAATTGAATTAGAAGATACCCAGCTGTTTCCACGGCTGAAGCATGCTTGCTGGCTGCTGAAGATAAATCTTACATCCTGGCTTGAGAAACGGTGTTGCTGATTGAAGGCATGGGATAAACAGTAGGATTGGGTGATGTGTTCACTTACTCTGGGAGATCTGGAGTTCTTTGTTCTGTATGAATGAGGATGGACCAAGGGAGAGCCACTTGGTAGTCTAGAACTGCTGCCTGTGGACTCTACCAGCACGCTTTCTGATTCCCAGACCCCATGGAAAGGCTTGGGTGTTAGTAGTGAGGCATGGCCCAGTGAGGTGAAGGAATGAACTGATGAGTTACAGAAGTTCAACACTACTGTTTTACTATCAGGAGAGGCTCAGAACAAGAAATGGTACTGACCCACCCCAGTTACACCTCACCTTGGAGGGAAGGGGCTGTGTGAGCTGAGCCACTCCTGCTTTTAGAACTGAGCTAACAGAAAGTTCTGAGAGACTTTCGTGACAGGACCAAAGAACAGTTCTAATAGGGCAACTGCATCTTCTGAGTTGCATATCTTTTTCCTGTAGAGGATTAATGTTCAAAGATGGGGCATGGATCATGGAGCTGTCAGGTATGGATTTGATCCTTGGCTGCTAACTGGCCACCCCTAGGTAGCCTTGGGTAGGGCGGGTCACCAGAAAGACCAAGACAAAACCAGGATGAGTGCTGGGATCTGGGGGTCAGGGCCGGGGGAATTGACAGTTAAGTTGATTCCCCTTGACTAACATTGCAATCAACCACATCTACCTCTGAGGTCTCCACAAAATGTGAATGCCAAGATTCGTGTGAGCTCTTGGACAGCTCATCAGCTAAAAGGTCTTGGGGGTGGTGCACCTTGGTAGAGTAGGGAGGCACTGGCTCTCCTATAGGTTCTATGCATCTCTCTGTCAGTATCAGTTATAACATCTTTTACAATAAACTGGTAAACATCCATAAACCTGATCCTGAGTAAACTCTCCATCCTCTCGCCTCAGCCTTCAGAGAGCTAAGACTAATAGGTGAACCACCAGCTAGATGGTAGTGATATGCACCTTTAATGCCAGCACTCAAGAGGCAGAGGCTGGTGGATCTCTGAGTTCTAGGCCAGCCTGGTCTACAGAGTGAGTTCCAAGACAGTTCCAGAGTTACACAGAGAGACCTTGTCTGGAAAAACCAAAGCAAACCAAACCAACCAACCAACCAAACAAACAAAAAGTGAACAACCATGCCCCGCCCTGGCCTTGCTTGAATTTTCCTCAACATCTTCAGAGCCTCCTCTCTTCTCTTTGTTGGGCTGCCTGATGCCAAGTTCTTACTCTGGGCTTTTCTCTTGAGGGTGACACCCTTGAGGGTGGAAGGGAAAGAATTAGATAACTCCATCTGCCCCTCACCTCTCCAGCTCCTTCTCCACCTGCCGCTGGTACAAGGCCCCTTCTCGAAGGATGGTGGCTGTGTTCAGCTTGACCGGGACATTGTTAGGCTGTGGCAGAGGGGAGGAACGGATGGTAGGTGTCTCAGAAGCAAGCGTCCTACTATCAGCTATCGAGCCCTTCCAACTCGTCCCCTGACTTAGACACTTCTCTCCGCTTCAAGGGTGAAGCTGCCTATGGGGCCCCTGGGCCCTACAGCTCCCACTCTCAGAGCTTACTCAGGGTAAGGCAGGTGAGGAAGTCCCAAGAAGAGGCCTGACCTTGTAGAAGGCTAGGAGGCCCTCACCTTGTAGAAGGTCAAATTTGAAGTCCTGCGTATGCGGGGTGCAGATTGATGTTGCTGCTTCTTCTTGGAGTCCTACAAATCAGGCAGAGGTAGTTTGGCACCTGGACCTGCCCAGCACTCCTGGAAAGGTCACCCACTCTCCTCTGTCCGCATTCTAGCTGCCCATCCACATGTGCCTACCATGGCCCCTCAGGACAACTTTCTCTCTTCCATTGCACTGTAATCCCTGCTGGGGTGCTGGACCTCCTGAGCAGTAACAAAAACAAAGGGTCTGCTAGACCTAGGGGCAGTAGTCCCTAGATAGGTTGGCTAGCTCCTCAGGATTTGGTATCCTTTCCTTTGGTTATCCCCCAGGCTGAGTTCTCACTGGCCTTATTCCCTTTTCTTGGGCTGAATGCCTGCCGTATGTCTCCTGCTGTCCTTTGATGAAAGCTGGGGAGACCTTAGGTCCCAGCATGGAGGAACAGTCTGTAAAGGCAGCCATCACAGCACCAAGAATGCTGCTGACTGAGGTACATAGCCCTGGGACGACCAGCTGATAGAGTCTGCGGATTAGCTACCCCAGATGGCCCTGCTCCTGAGTGAGCTTCTCTGAGGACAGAACTTCTTTGTATTGGTCCCTAGTCACCCTTGTCTCATTTGTTTGATTGTTTATGATTATTAAAGACAGGGTTTCTCTGTGTAGTTCTGGCTGTCCTGAAACTCCCTCTGTAGACCAGATTGGCCTTGAATTCACAGAGATCCGCCTGCCTCTGCCTCCCAAGTGCTGGGATTAAAGATGTGTGCTACTACCTCCCATTTTTAAAAAAAAATATTTATTTATTTTTTTTTTATACAGCATTCTGCCTACATGTGTACCTGCGCACCAGAGATGCTTATGAGCCACCATGTCGTTGCTGGGAATTGAACTCAGGACCTTTAAGGAAGAACAGCCAATGTTCTTAACCTCTGAGCCATCTCTCCAGGCCCCTACCTCCCATTTTTTAAGACAGGTGTAGTGAGAGTTTGGGTGTCTTTAAAACTCATATGTTATGTAAGCATGGTTTTGTTTTAATCCCAGGTGGCACTGCTCCAGACTGTCCACAGCAGCAGACTATTTGCCTCGTGCAGGCTCTGAGAGGAGCGTGATCTTTGCCAGCTGCACATAGTTTAATTCTGAAGAGTCTGGAGAGGGAATAAATGCCAGAGCCAGGCAAGAGAAGGGGGCTCCGAGAAAAAAAGAATGCTGTGCTCCTCCTGCTGCTCCTGGTTGCTGGTGTTACAGTACGATGAGAAGCTGGAGAGATCCTGAAGGAAAGACTGCTCCAAGGAACCCAATGACCCTAACCAACAGGAAGTAGCTAAGGAAAACCCCCTCTCCCCACTAGCCTTCTTCCCCTCCTACCTGGTGTCGGGGTGTTGGAAGGGATTGGGGTAGAGCAGGGAGAAATAGACATAAGAAACCCCAATAAAATAAAATAATTTTAAAACGGTGCCAACAACAGGATCTCACTAGTTCTGACTGGCCTGGAACTCAAAAAGATATGTGCTGACTCTGCCTCCTCAGTTTTGGGATTAAAGGCATGCACCACCACATGTAATCTTTGTCTTTCTGTATTTGAGGAGATGGATGTATTTCTATATTTCTGGATTTGAGGAGATGGATCAGTGGGTAAATGTACTTGCTGCTGAGCCTGATGCTGAGTTCAATCCCTAGGACCCATATGGTGGAAGAGAGTCAATTTCTGTAAGTTGTTCTCTAACCTCCACAAGCATGCTGGGGCACATGTGGCTGCAAGGCAAGGATGACCTGAACTACTGATCCTTCTGTCGCTACCTCTGTTCTGGGGTTACACCTGGCTTATGTGGTGCTGGAGATCAAACACAAGTCTTCACAATGCCAGGCTACCAACTGAACTACAACCCTAGCCCCAGAAGAAAGAATCTTATGGTATGAGAAAAATGCCACTGAGGCCTGGAAGCTGGGTATTACCTGTGCTTGTGGATCCCTGCGCGACCGAGGCATGGCACACCGAAGCTCACTCATGTTCGCTTTCAGCAGCAGCTCCTGCCATGATACCATGATGCTCTTCCCCTACCAGCTACAACCCAGGGGTTTCAGACCATTGTTGGGGGTGGGGCGTTGATGGTAAGAGGCATATGCTATGCCTAAGGTCCCCAACCTTCTCCTCTTCCCCTACTCTTAACAACTTGATGGGGTTGCTAGGGAGACAGGGTCCCACATGACCACCTCAGCAGTCCGACGGTTGTATCTCTTGATTATCTGCAGAAGCTGCTTTTCCTTGGGCTCCTGGTAGGTACTCTGAGGGACCTGGTAGAGGAGAGGGGCGAGTCTGTGGTTAGTGACCATAGTGTAGAGGGTCAGACCAGCAGCAGGCATGGGCTCTAGAGTTAAGTATGGGATGAGGGGTAGACAGAGGGAGCTGTAAGGCCAGGGCACTGAGGGCATGCCATTGGTCTGGATGAGATAGCCAGGGTGGTCAAGGGGGAAGGCAGCCAGCCCTTAGGATGGGAGGAAGTAAGCAGAGGGGTCAGAGAATGTCATACAGTGTTTTTAAAAATAAGCTGCCTGCAAAGGGACCTTGGAACTTTGGTCTGTCCTCTAAGTTCATTCATAGAAGACTCTCCGTGTCCCTATAGGAGCTGTGTTCATCAAGGGGCAGGTGAGGGGCCAGCCTGGTCACTCTTGAGCCTGAGATTCCTGAACCTGTTTCCTTAATCCTGGCCTTCTTGTGTGTTTCACAGACGTGCCAACTCGACTCAGACAAGCCTAAAACCCTCCTCTTCCTCCAGCCATCCTGCCCCCAGGCTTGCTAAGCCTCACTGGGGCCCCTGGTGCTGTCTCACACCCATAGCCATCTCCGGTCTTGCTCACCTGCTTCAAAATGCCCTGCAAAGGGCCTGTTTTCTTGGCTTCTTTCTTCCTGCCAGCCAGGGGGAACTGTGTTGGTTCCAGACCACCTGAGTGTGTGTTCCTCACAGTGGGTGTGTCATCTCCTCCTCTTTCCCCTCCTCACTACATTGGGACCTCTCCTGGCTGCCCTCCAACTTGGTCAGGGGTTGGAAGGACACTGTCTGGGACTAGTGCATATTCTTGGCTCACTGTCTGCACCTCCAGGTGCCCATAAGCTCACGTGTTCACTCACTTCTTGCAGTTCCTTCCTCCATGGCTCTTCTTTGGAGGCCTTTCCTGGCTACACTTACCAGAATCTTTATTTATTTATTTATTTATTTGGTTTTTTTGAGACACGGTTTCTCTGTGTAGCCTTGGCTTTCCTAGACTTGCTTTTGTAGACCAGGCTGGCCTTAAACTCACAGAGATCCACCTGCCTCTGCCTTCCTGAGTACTGGGATTACAGACATGTGCCGCTGGGTCCAGCTCACTAACCAGAAATCTTGACCACACACTTTCTCTTCCTACACAGTGCATTTTCTTTCCAGGATGTATTGCCAACATACTACTGCAATTTATTCATACCGATTTTTTTTTCTGAGTTCCCCCTGGAAAGCAAGTGCTGTGAAGGCCTCGTGCCTGGGGACATTGAGGGACTTTCAAGTGAATCTCAGCCTGGGAGGCTAAGGAAGTCCTGGCCATGGGTCAGAACATGGATACAGGCTTTGTGAATACAGAAGTGGGCTTAGGGTAGCTATGTCATAGTGAGGGAACATGCATAACTGTCCCTCAGCCAAGCAGAATGAACAGAAAGGAAAGTGGCAGGCAGCATTGATTTGTGAGGCATTGGCACCAGAAACATCAGTGACCCTGTAGATGGGGTAACTGTGGAGTTGCTTAGCAACAAAACCCCAGTGACCTATCTACCCATCCATCCATCTGATTACTCATCATCTATCCACTGCCCCTATAACCATTTATCTCTCCGCTCATCTATCTATCCATCCCACATGTCTTTCCTAAGTCATAACTCCATCACCTTGTCAGAAACATGGCACAAATAAAATGGATAAACAGCCAGACAATGAGCAGATCCACAGCTTGTAAAAAGTAACCAATGCTGTGGAGAAAGATGAGTCAAGAATACTGAGCAGGGACCCAGCAGAGCTGAGGCCTCATGGAAAACTTCTAGAATGAGAGATTTTCAGTGAGACTTTGAAAATGGAGGAACCAAGGTGAGATGTGGGGCCTCCAGAGCGACTGCCTCACACTCCTCTATAGCCCTTTATCCTATGAGGACTGACCTAGGAGGCCGAATCCACAGCCTAGTCAGGACTTGGCAGCCAGAAGGATGATAAGCAGCTCAAGCAGGCATGAGGCCTGAGCTGGACCAGTCAGGACTTTTCCTGTCCCTGTGTAGTTTTTCCTTTTCTAGACAATGTACAGTGTAGACACAAGGCCTGGATTCATTTCTTTAAAATGAGATTAAGTTAGTCTAAAGATAAAATTCACTTATAGGGGAGACTAGGTAGAAGTAGTTACAGATAGAGCTGGAACCTTGATCAAACTATACATACCTGAAGCCTATTTTTACTTTAATACTAGTGACCCTTGATCAAACTATATCAGAAGTGTATTTCTACTTTAATACCAGTGTTCTATTGTCTAACCCAGTTTGAGCATCAGTTTTGTTACTTTCAGTTCAGAACTTCCTGACTGATAAATCAGAAACAAATAGGAGAGAGGCTCTTGGCAGAGGAGACAACAAACATGAGCTTCTCCGAATACGCACCGGGCATTTCTGGGGCTCACACAGACATGCCTCATCAAGACTGAAAAATACTGTGGCTCTCAAGTACTATCTAATGCGGAGCATGGGTACCATGACTAATGCTGAACTCCAACCACAATCCACACAGGCCTGAACCCATAGCCAGACAAGTATCCCTTAACACCACCTGATTTCATCCAGAATGTGGTCTCTGGGTCAGCCAACTTCCCTCTCTGTGTGTGGGGGATGCAGGTGCATTGTGGGTAGCCGAATGTTCCTGTTTGACCCTTGACCCTGGAGAAGCCCAGCACCCAATGACCCTCAAACCCTGGTAGTGCAGTCACAAATGCCCAACTCACAGGTCTTGGCTTGGCTATAGTAGGAACAGGCTCAGGCATTGTAATGGCACGGGGCTTTGGGACAGTCAGTTTGAATTCCTTGTGCTCTGTGACCTTGGCCTTGGTCTTCAAGAGAGATTGATCAGTTGACACTCCCTCCAGTTGGTTGATCAGCTCTTGGACCTCTGGCTGCCATCTTGGAGGCAAAAGTAGAGAAGGTCCTAGGGTCACATCCTAAGCAGATAACTAAGAAGCTGACCCCTGGGATCTGAAGAACCCCAAGTGCCTGGATACCCTTCAGGGTGAGGTGATGATGGCCTGGTGACTCTTCTCACTGACTTATCTGTGGGTGCAGTTCAACTACACCTTTCAGTACCTGCATTAAATTTCCCTTTGCACAGACAAACTGAGGCCCATGGGATAGAGGAGCTGGTAGGCTGAAACATCCCCGCTGGAGGGTGTGGGGCTCTCTGAGGACAAGCAGGGACTGGGGTGTGGAGCTGATCTGGGCAGTGCATATGGTGCCGTTGGAGGTAGCAGGAAGCAGGGACAAGAAGCTGGCAGTGGGGAAGGAATGTTCTGGAGCAGCACTGTTGTTGACAGGTGGAGGGAACTGTGTGTTGGGTGTGGTGAGGACCACATCCCCCTAAGAACAGCCAACTGTCCTTGGGCTCAGTCTTGGGGTCCTGTGGAGCAGAAGTTTAAGAAGGGTTTTTGGTAGGTGGTCCAGAGGTCTAGGAATCCCCCTTCACTCTTCATACCTGAGTGGACCCAGCTCATCACCAAAACGGCCTGTTCAGTGTTTCCTCCTGTGGGGCTCATCAAGTATGGGGACATGGCTTGGAATAGTTTCTGCCTCATCCCCAGAACCAGGACTACCCAGAGTGAGTGAGGCCGCTGTGAGGGCAACCAGCAAAGGGCTCTTATAAGGCCATGCCGAAACTGGGCCTCCAGCTTCAGGGTAAGAATGAGGAAGCAGCTGTAGATTTTGACCGGGCTGTTCCGAAGATGGGCGTGAAGACTGTGCTGAGTGTGGATAGCACACAACTGCCCCCACTTTTTGGAGTTTGTTCTAATGGCTAACAGTGGGGATCAGCTGGTACAGGAGAGCTCTCCTTGGTAAAGGAGTAGTTGTGAGGACCCCCACTATGGACCCAAACCTCCCACATGCAGCAAGTACATAAGCAGTCTTTTTGGGTCCAGCCTGCCTGTCTCCAGAAAGACATGATGCGCCCCTATTCCTCTCAGAGGGGAGGAGTCTGGGAGAGCCCCACCACATATTGCTGTCTCTGCCCCAGGCTGTGGCAGGTGGATTCACTGTGTCTCTGACCTCTACCCCTAGCCTTTCACAGAACTTCCACAAGCAGGAAGGGAATGAGGAGGCCCCCACCTACCCTCTGAGACACCTGGAGTGGGCACAAAAATGATTTTCAGAGACCCAGTGCCCTGTGACAGCTGACCCCACAGCTGGCCCACCTCATCAGAGGGTCAATCCAGTTCTCCTTCACGTGGCTTGTTTCATAGATGAGGCTCCACTCATCCTTGATCCATGAGCACAGGTTCAAAGGGTTAAAGAAGAACCTGAGGAACTGAGGGGGAAGGCCATAAGCGCTTAGCTGTGGCTCAGATGCCACCCCTGCTGCTCAGTGCCTCTCACAGGGGCCAGAGCAGACTATGACATTGTTATCAAGCCTGCTGCAGATGGGCATTCGTCTAGCTTCCAGGCCTGGAAGGCCCTTTCACCACTCCCGGGCACAATGTTACAAGGACATGTGGAGGGCTGCCTGCCACCCACCCTGCCCTGTTCCAGGGAGATTTATAACTCTGGGGATGGAATAATGTCATTTTCTTTGTCCAGTAACCCTATTGCAGGGGAGGGCTGGGAAAACCCTCAGGCCTGGGAAGATGGGTTGTCACTCAACCCTTCATGGTGACTGTCTGATCTCAGCCCTAGGATTGTTGCTGCATTCCTAGTCAGGGCTGCACAGTGTGAGACCTGTGGTGCCCCTAGACAGCTCAGAGCCATTCCCAGATTATTAGTGCTAGGAGCTTCTGCTGGTGGCTCCTCAGCTCCTGTAGCTGGCTTTACATTTATTTTTATTGGTGTTTTGCCTGCGTGTGTGTGTGTGTGTGTGTTGAATCCCCGAGTTACAGTTGTGAGCTGTCATGTGGGTGCTGGGAATAGAACCTGGGAACTCTGGAAGAACAGTCAGTGCTCTTAACCACTGATCCATCTCTCCAGCCCCCTTTCCCTTTTCTTTCTCTTCCTCCCCACCCCCTCTCCTTTTAAAGTTGACACAGGGACTCAGCCTCTCAAGCAGCTGGGATTACAGGCCATAAGGCCTGCCTCCCATGTGAGTCTTTTGAGCTATTGCCATGAGTCTCCAGAACTTCCTAGGCTGGTCAGTGATCAGGTACTGGTCTGGGGTCAAAGTGCATATCCTGAGAACAGTATGTGGTCTGCACCCCAAGCATCTGATGAGTCAGCACTGTTGTGCCAGGGCAGGAGGTAAGGTGGATGTTTGCTCAATAGTCATTACGGATTCCAGCACAAGGCAGCAGAGCCTGAGCCAAGTACAGGTCATGCTGAGTATGGAATGGGCCAAGGCAGTCCCAAAGTGCCTTTCAGAAGATGCCATTGATTTTACTTCTTTGTCATAAAAATGAGGCCCTTGCTTAAGATAACTCTATTTGCTTATCCAGCATGTTTATGCTTATCCTTATGTTTATGTGCAGGTAGGCAAGCCTGTCCTTCACAAACCAACCAACCAGATTTCCCCAAGACAGAGGACATTGTCCTATCCAGGGGGTGTGAGCCGATATTAAAGCAGAGAAAAGACAAACCTGCCAGTTTCTCTAGCTAGAGGATGGAAGGTGGGGCTGACCAGATGCACATCTGGCCCTGGTTCTGGTCCCTCCTGGCTGGCAGCCTCAACCACAGCCCTGTGGTGGGGGCAGTGGGCTCACCTTGCAAGTCTTAACCACAGGCTGGGACTTGATGATGCTGCAGAAGAGCTGGAAGCCAAGCTCATCCAGCTGGAACATGGCCAGGTAGCAGATCACTGAGGAGAGAGTGTGGTGTGAGGCGTGCCCAGCTGCCCTGCAGAGGGGCTCTGTGCGTGACCTTGGGAGAATTCTGCAGCTGCGGGGAGTCTTGCAGCACTTTTTTCTGGGAGGGCACATAAGGATAAGCCCATATGGCACCTACCACCTACTGCTCAGTGATCACAGACACTGGGCCACTTGGGGCTTTTAGCTTCTACACACATTACTCTGCATTTGGTCAGTTCTCAGAAACCCCAGGATTTCTCTGGGTGAAAGTGATGTCATCTTCAGTGTCGTCTATTTTCTAAGATGAGTCACTTTGAGCCTTAGGACATGGCGGCTTCTCTGATGAGGCTGCTGGATCTGCTTCTGAGCCTATGGAGTAAGGGTCAGCTCAGCCTTGCATCTGGCACTAGCCACCTGTCTCAGCCTACTACCGTGCTGTAGCCCTTATCTACCTCCCAGGCCCTCAGCAAGGCTAACAGCAGATCCTAGGGCTTGATCCAGCCACTGACCACAGACACTGTGTTCTGTGAATGTGGACAGTGGTCTGAGGTGGCTCTCATATTTAATCTCTCTCTGGATAACCCAGACTAGCATAGACCTATTCTTGCCACAGGTGACAGGGTTAGGGCCAGGAACAGATTACAAGAGGTATGCCATTTGGCCTAAATTGCCCTCAGGGGCATTCTCTTTCAGGGGTCCAGAGGCTGCAGGAGGGCGCATGTCTGCTCTCAAGACCTAAGTCTCAGTTTTGCCATCTGTGAACTGAGAAAATATACCTGTCCTGGGCCACACATTCATGGGAGCCTGAGAAGCAAATGAGAGGAAGAGCTAAGGCTGAAGGGTGAGGGACTGCCTTCTGTGTCCTGAAGCTTGCCAGTTTGTTGGTCTCTATCGAGTAAACCTGTCAAGGGTCTGTCTCCAGTTCCTGCCTGGAGTGGGCGGCAGGCCTGGGCCTCACCATCTCCTGGGCAGTGGATACACGCACCCTCAAAGAGGCTGTAGTCGGCCCACAGGCAGAGCCGGCCATCCCGTACATAGAAGGCATCCACCACGACGGCCAGTAACTTCCGGTATTCAAGGCAGCCAGACAGAATCTCCAAAACAAAGGCAAGCTTGTGGGGGCTCAGAGTCTGGAAAAGAGAGCTGAGAGTGAGTGCTCCAAGACCAGGAGATCAAGGACAAAGGTAGGGGACAGATAATCCTACAGAGCTAAAGAGAGGCCAATGAGTTCAGCTCTCCTAGTGCAGTGGGCGAGGACCACAGTGATTGGGAAGGCAGGACCTCCAGGATGAATGAGGACAGGGTGGGTTTAAAGACAAAATAAACATGGAAAACAATGAGACAATTAACAACACAGAAGGAAAAGCATTGTGCAAATATTCTTCTAGATGAGATTGGGAAAATCCACAGAGACAGGGAGAATGGCAAGCCAGTGGCAGGGAGTGGACAGGGAGCCAGGCAGCTGGCATTTCATAGGGACAGAGTTTCAGGTCAGGAACAGTAGATGTTATGGAGATGGATGGAAGTGATAGCCACACAGTCCTGTGAGTGTGCTTTGTGCCACTTGAAAATAGTTCAAATGGCCAAAATTTACGTCATGTGCATTTCACCACAATAACAAAAATAAGTTCATATAAAGGCATTCAAATGAAAAAATAAAACATTATCCAAAAGGTTACTGCATGATTGAGGGAAATCTGTGGGAGCTTGTCCAGAATAAAGAGCAGGATGGGAATAAATAGCAGAAAGAATTCTGTTCCTTTAGCCAGATATAGCGGTACACACCTTTAATCCCAGTACTTGGGGGAGAGCAGGCTGAGTTCAAGGTCACCTGGTCTACCTGAGTTTCAGACAGGCAGGGCTACATAGGGAGACCCTGTCCAGAGGGAGGGGGAAGAGGAAGGAAGGGAAGAAGGGAGAGGAGAGGAAGAGAGGAGGGAGGAGAGGAAAAGGAGGAAGAGAGAGAAACAGAAGAAAGAGAAGAGAGAGGGTAGATTGATTCTGAATTTCTCAGGTCTATCCCTTTGGAGGGAGCTGGTCAGGCAGGGTAAGGCTGGGTTGACCTTTCTCATTTACTCTTTTGAATAATTTTGGTTTTGTGACCAGTGTCAAGACTTTCTATCTCTGTGTTAAAAATCTGACAAAAACAGGCTGGACATGGTGGCACATGCCTTTAATTCCAGCACTCGGGAGGCAGAGGCAGGCAGATCTCTGTGAGTTCGAGGCCAGCCTGGTCTACAGAGTGAGTTCCAGGACAGCCAGGGCTACACAGAGAAACCCTGTTTTGAATAACCAAAATATAAACAAAAATAAAAAATAAAAACCCTGACAAAGATAATTTACAAAAACAGTTTAGAGGTGTAAAAGATTCATTTGGCTCCTGGTTTCAGAGGTTCTGGTCCGCAGGTGGCTGGCTCCCATTGCTTTCCAGCCCATGGTAAAATAGAAACAAGGCAGATCAGGGGGAAGCTATTCATCATTTCATGATAGCAGGACCTGTTAGTGTCCTGCTACCTCAAGTTCCCACCCGGTTACTACCAGGTCTGAATAATGCTATCATATTATAATTCCATCAATGGATCAGTCCATTGACAAAGTCAGAGCTCCCAGGATCCGATCATCACCCAATTGCCCCACCTCTAAGCACTGTGCTGGGAGCAAGACCTTCAACACAGGAGCCTTTAGGGGACAATTCAGACCCAAATAATAATATGACCTGTGTGTGATACATGGTAATTATTTTAAAAGGTAATCAAGGTTTGAAAAGTAACTAAGCTTTGAAGGAGAAGGAAAATGAAGGTATCAGCTGGTGCCAGTATGGCACTGAGAAGTTTGGTGGGATACTTGCTGCTGAGCCTTTCCAGAAAGCAGTTTGGAAAATAGGTTTGGAGAGCTTTATTTTCATGACCCTTTAACAGAGCAAGTATACTTCTGGGAGCTTAAGGAAACCTTCTACAGCACAGAAAATGTCCGTGTGCACACATCAGGGGAAGAGGTCTGGGCAGCAGTGGAAACAGGAACCTCTCCTCTCTGCCCCTTTGTACCCACAGTTCACTGACACCTCTCTAATGACCTCAAAGTTAGTAACAGTTTCCCCTCAGCTGGCCATCTCCTTTAACATCTCCCTCCCTCTCTCTTATGGCTGCCACCCCAGAGCTATCTGGCTGCCTATGCATTCTTGTTAGTCCTGCTCTGCACGATTTTCTTCGTGCTCATAACTCTTGTCCACAGTCTGGACTCTGCCCTGATCTTTTCCTGCTCATAACCAACTTCCCCAACGGCCGGCCAGACAGGCTGAGCAGCCTGGTCTGAAGGTTAGGCACATGAGCAGCGTGGTCTGAAGGTTAGGCACACAGGCCCTGTTGGGCTTCCTATCTACTTACACTCAGTTACAGGTTAAGACCATGGGCCCCTGGGTCCCTCTGTATCCTGCTGTATCCTGCTTCCAGAGATCTGCTGCTCCATAAAGTCAGACTCTTCCTCACTTCCTGGCTGCCTTGCCTGACTATGTTGCTAGTCCCAGGTGGATTCACTGGGCACCTAAGCATAGCTTGTTCACTAGTCTTGCCATGTAAGGGGCTTCCAAGTACTGGGAAAGCCAGGATGGTATCCAGATACTGACCCCCATCTGTATCTCCACTTACATAATTCAGCCCCAGATCAAAGTGTCAGTGACTTATGCTTGCTTCAAATGGTTGGTAACTAATTAGGAGTGGAGACCGAAGCTGTGGGATGCACCTCCAGAGCTGCCTTGTACCCAGCTAGGGGACTTCACAGGTAAGCGGATGGGGTCTCTTTACTCCTGTCCTCTCCCCAAGGCCCAGCCAAGTGGGCTCAGGTAAACATAGGTTACTGCAGCTGGACCCATGGTCTGTGCTGCCAGCTGTAACCTCGTCCCATTTACTCAAACAGTACATCCAAATAAAGTCATGTCCACACTAAGAAACTCCCAAGGGGTCTGAAGAGATGACTCAGAGGTTAACAGCACTGGCTGTTCTTCCCAAGGAAGGTCCTGAATTCAATTCCCAGCAACCACATGGTGGTTCACAACCATCTATAAGGAGAACTGGTGCCCTCTTCTGGCCTGCAGGCACACTTGCAGACAGAATACTGTATAAATAATAAATACATAAATCTTAAAAAAAAAAAAAAAGTGCCCAGGGCTGCCATAGTATACAGTCTGCCCACCACAAGCCCTGCCCTGAAGCCTTATGTCAGCCTTTGCCTAGCGGTCTAGGTGTTTGGAACTTTCTGGCAAGGGCATCTCCAGCCTTGACCTGACAGTAAGTATATTACAGCAAGTTTCTGACAGCTGGAGATGAAAGTGTGTTGTTCAAACTGGGTCAGTACCCAGGGCCCCAGTCCACGTTGGCTTCAGAAGGACTTTGGCAGAACCTGAAAGGACCAACATCTGAGGCAGTAGCTGCTTCTGTGGCTGAGGTAGAAAGCGGCTCCACCCTCTGCCACAAGCCCACTGGATGGCATCAGAGTGTTAGGCTTCTTGTGGGAAAGCACACAGATGGCCACAACTTTGTGATGTGCCAAACGACAGCCAGGACTCATTTACTGTTAATCTATTGGCTCTTAACAGAAAAAAATGCCTCAAACTAGTAATGAACTGCTAAAACTCAGTTTTCTGTAATGGTCATCAGAGAGTAATGATACTAACTTCTCTCTGCCTCATTTGAAAGAAAGGGTACCAGCTCTTCTGTCAAAGCCTGGAATGACTTAGCAGCCCGGGCAGCATGCTGGCTATTCCAAGTGGGTAGAGGGAGTGGCGGGAATAGTGGAGGAATAAATGGACGGCTCAGAGAATACCAGGAAAGGCAGTGTGGGTAGTGGGGGTGGACATGAGGATGGGTAGAAGAATTGGGAGGGCACAGTGGAGCAGAGGGGCTCTGAAGGGAGGATACCGTCTGTGTCATGTCTGTGGGGAGATCAAATAGAGGAAGACAGTGTGCTCTGAATAGAGCGATGAGAAGGAGTTTCGCTGTCAATAGGACAAGGGCTATAGCAGGGCTAAGGTGGGGGGCGAGGATAGGTGCATGCCTCACAGGGGCAAGGAAGAGATACAGCTCTTGGTGACTGGGCTTGAGCTGCTGAGTTGAGCTGTTTGTAGGGGGCTCATGGGGACCGAGAGAATGTATATGCTCTAGACCAGACATATATGCTACTTACCATTGGATGTTGGGGAGAGAGGTCTGTGCAGGGTGGAGGAAAGGGATTTTTTTAGCAGGGATCTATTATGCAGAATTTATCCTGCATATGCTGACAAGGTGGGGCCTGAGCCTCTGGGAGAAGGAGCCGCAGAGCAGAGTGTCCAGAGAGCCAATCAGAATGATGTAGGATGACAACCTGGGCAGAGCCTGGAACTGCCCATAGAGAGGGGTGGTTAAGACCGCTGGGGGAGGGATGTGCTTTGGAGACTTAACCATCTGAAACTCACTTGAAGTGTAGCTGCCATTGTAGTGGGTGGAACATTCCAGAGCCATGCTGTGGCTGTCTGCCCCTCTTACCTTCTGCAGCAGGACACACTGCTGCTTCTGTCTTGGATGTCTCAGCTTCCAGAACCTTGAGAGTTACGTTCTGTACAATTTTCCTAGCCTCAGGCCTGTTATAGCAGTGCTCACAGACTGAGGTGCTGCCTAAAAGAGGGTGACAACCACCAGGCGGAAGCATTTTGTAGGGCCCAGACTCTCTCCTGGAGGCCTCTTCAGCTAACACAATCCACCATGAACTGTGGCCCAAGTCCCTGCTTCCCTCACTGGCACTGTCCATACAGTCACAGCTCTTCCTAAGAGGAGCTGTCTGTCATAATGCACCACGGAAGTTTTGTAGCTCTGGGTAGATCCAGGTCTGATATGCATTCTGGGTGCTGGGAGCCTTATCATGGCAAAGGAGGTAGGGGTGGGCCATGGAAAGACCACTGGCCTTCTAGAAGAGAGCCTTGCCCCACACTTCTCCCCAAAGGAAGGAATGGATCTCATGCTGTTCGCTGGAGAGTGAAATGCCAGGTGACACATGTCACTGATGTGGTCTCCCAGGAGCCCTGGTGGCTACCCTGACCCTACCTGCTGTAAGGAGGTGGATACCGTCTCCAGGAACTGCTCAGGACTGTCCTTCCCTGGCTTAAATTTGTCAAGTTGCTCTATTACTGTCTCAATGCATTTTCCATAGTAGGTCATCTTTGGAGTAGAGTCCTAAAACAAGCCAACACAGGTCACATTACCCAGAGCCTCTGAGCCGCCAGCGTGGCTGTTGGCAGAGGTGGTCGCAGGACCCTCCCCCACACCAACAGGACATCCAGGAGGTTTCTGGGTTGAACAGTGAGATTTTGGAGGTAGGGGTTTGGGCTCAGGTAAACTCAAACTCACTACTTGGTTAGTTCACCTCAGGCCTCTACTGCCCAGGGGGTCTGTTTGGTGTTGGTGACCCCACCTGAGGTTCACCACTGAGCCCCAGCCTCAGCCCTCTCTGCCCTAGATTCCTAGGCAGCCATCAAAGCCCCACAGCCGTGACCCCTGGGAAGGGTTCAGGTCAGAAAGCAGGTCTCTGAACACCCCTCAGTCCAGCTGAAAGGGTGGCTAGTTTCTCAGCAGGCTCCACCCAGAGCAGGTGAAGATGATAGAATCACAAAGGCTGTGGAGTTCCCAGGTGCTTTGGCATATGAATGGCATGACCCATACTAACGAATACAATAAATAGAAATAATAAGAAACAGTCAATTAAAAAATATTGAGGCCAGCTTGGTCTACATAGTAAGATCCAGGACAGCCTAAGCTATACAGAGAAACCCTGTGTTGAAAAAGCCAAAACAAACAAACAAACAAACAAAATGGAGGAGAGCTGAACACTAGCTTGCACTTATCCTTCTGTGTTTCCTAATGGTGGATGTCATATGGGCAGCTGCTTCAGGCTCCTGCTGCCTTGACTTCCCTGCCAGAAAGGGCTATATCTTGAACCTGTTCTCCCTGAGGTTGCTTTTGTTAATATTCATCATAGCAACAGGAAAAAAAAAGCAAGGTCCTCGGTTGTGATGGCCAGTCCTGGCAAGTCATGTCAGGCCCATCAGCTGACCTTTGAATATTAAGGAGCTATTCTAAGCCATGAAAATGCCAATGAGTGGGAGTTTCAGAAAGATAGGAGGGAGAAAGAAAACAGGAACATGCTCAGAACTGAAGGATGTAGCTTTCCGGAAGGATGAGGTCTGTGCAGGAGAACTCATACAGTCTGCGTAGGGTACCCCAATGCTCTCAGCAGAGACTGGGATTGCCAGGGAGCCTCATGCTTCAGCACTCTAAGATCCAGAGGGTCATCTGTCAAAGTCCTGCTTGACTCCCAAGCAAGTCCAGAGAGCATGGGTCTGGGAAGCTGAGGTTGAGCCCAAAGGGAGTGTGATTGTGGAGGGAATGAGGAGGGCACTGTCAGTGGTCCTCCACCTTCTTTATGCTGAAACCACTTGATACAGTTCCTCATGTTGTAGTGACTGCCAATCATAACTGTAATTTTGCTACCTCTATGAATGGTAATGTAAATATCTGGTATGCAGGATATCTGATATATGACCCTGTAAAGGGCCATCCAGTCCCCAGAGGGATTGAGACATATAGGTTGAGAAGCACCACTCTATGGGAATAATGGGTGACAAGACAAGAAAGCAAAGAAAATGAGGTTTCCCTATTGTCTTTAGAAGCCTCTCTGTGGAGGAGCTGCCTGGGAAGCTCACTTAAGTACTGAGGGGGAAAAGGCTGGGGTGACTGCTTTACTGAGGGCCAGAGTCACCCTGGCTGCATTCTGAGCCATCGCCACCACATCTGGGGCCTGACTGGGCTGCAGACACACAGGCACCACCAGCTCCTCTGAGACTAGCCTCAATGAGTCTGGAAACTGGGTTTGAAGCCCTGGTCCCATGGACAGTCTCTAGGGACACAATGAGGAAGCTCCATGAGCACTGAAGGGAGGCACAGCTAGAACTCCATCCCTGCTCAGCCCATGATGATAGGTACTAGGGCACCTTTTCTCATGCCTAGAAACTCACAGGGCCATCTTATGGTAGATTCTTCACGGGTCAGAGGCAGGAGGAGACAGTAGCTTTCTGTCTTGGACAATGCCAGGTTAAATCCACCACACACAGGTCTACACCTGCCAGATGTAGCTAGGCCTGGCTTTGGATGTGGCCAGAGGTCTGGGGCTGACCTGCACCCTCTGAATCCCACCTTGGAGACTGTCCACTGGAGCCATTTCACTGGTAAGGATCTCTACTCTTGGACGGCTGGATGGGAGGAGAAACTCTCCGAGGGCTCCTAGGGTCTTCTTCTCTGGTCACTCAAGCTACTTCTACTGAGCTTCCTGGTGAGAGACTTGAATGCTAAGAGGAGGTTTCTGGGAACCAATGGCCATGCTGCTCCCCATTTCATGATGCACTCTGAATGAGCAATAGATGGGCTTCATGCCCAGTGGCCATTTCACCCTCTCTCTGAATGTGGCTTCCTCTCTTAAGAGGGACAGAGAAGGCCAGACACTTAGCTCTGCTGATATGGGTACATTCAAGCACAAGAGGCCAGGAAGCATTTTCTGGGACATTGCTTCATGGACTGTGGCTTCTCTCTGGCTTTGTTAGAGGGCCTCCATGCTGAGTGAGCCTGGTGATCTGTTGTTATTCAAGGAGCTGAATCTTGAGGCCCTCTCTGAGACCACACCTGCCAGGCAGTGCCCTGTTGGTTTGTTTCTGTCCTGGCTCTAGCCCTGGTCTGGTTAGTCCTGTAAGCCCTGATGTCATTGGCCATGCAGGACCTTTGCCCCTTTCTCTGGAACAGCTCTTGGGGCCCTTTGTTCCACTTTGGATCTCTCCTAAGTGGAAAACAATCTCAGACATTCCAGGAATCTTGGCTAAAAGCAGCTCTGAGGGTGTGGGGAGGTCCTTTCTCCTCTCTCTCTCTCTCTCTCTCTCTCTCTCTCTCTCTGTGTGTGTGTGTGTGTGTGTGTGAAAGAGAGAGAGAGAGGGAGGGAGGGAGTTTTGCAGGAAGCAGGAGGAGAGGGGGATGTCTGGGCTCCTGGAAGCACTATTTAACAAGTTCTTCAATTCCTAGTTATGAGTGTCTTGGTGGCAAACATGGCGCTGTCAGATAGCTCTGGAGAGAACTTTAGTTCCAAAAAGATATCCATTTCTACAGTTTTCAATGTGTGCCCCAGCAAAACCTACTTTTTCTCCACCAAGTGCAACTAGTAAACAAAAGACATATACTAGGTTCATAGCAAGTACTGGCCCTCATTGCCCATGTCCCTGACAGTGTCAGAAGCCTTGCTTGGGGGTGGTAGGGTGCCGGCTTCAGACTCTCCAATGTTAGTTACTTGTGTTCAGGGAATCCTTTGCCCCAGCCTCACATCTGAGATGGAGGATGTGTCTAGGTGAAGCCTTTATTGCTTTTACTTGGTCTCCCAGCCTGGCCATTTGAGCTGATGTTCCTTAGGGCACAGGGTTGGGTGGGAACAGCAGCCGGCCCCAGGGCTGTGGCTCTGGCTGCTGTGGGCTGAATGGAGAGTGAGGTGTCAGGAGTCCCAGCTTCTCAGTTGCTTCCTTCACTGGGGTCTTTCACTGGCTTAGAAGCTTCTTTGCATTTGGCCCCCAACCTCAAATCTTCCACTCTCTCTTCCCACAAGTTAGGCAATCTCTAACACCTGGGCTGCACACTCATCTACCTGAGGCCTGCCTTCTTTGCCTCAGAGTCCCTTATGGAAACCACTGATGTCAACCAAATGCTCATTAAGCTTCAGTGAGTGTGGTGAACAGGGACCCTGTCTCTCACTGAACCTGGCCTAGGCCTACAGTGACCTATGAACAACTAATACAAAAATAGAAAAAAGTGTAAGTACACTAAAACAGGCTCCTCATCTAATCTGACAGTCACAGGTGGCCAGGATCAAAGCAACTGAAAGGTCACACTGACTGAACCTAGGGCCTTCATTATGCTAGGCTTCTGTCACCAAGCTTCATCCAGGCCCTCATTGACAGTTTTTAAAATCAGAGTGTCTTTTATTCTTTGACAGGTTCATACATGTAGACAATGTGTTTTTACTGTATTCATCCCCACACAATGACCTTGTAAATCATCTGCTTTTCTAAACCTTTACTAACAAGAGTCCTTTATACAATACACTTCAGTTTTTATTATCTCATTTAATTGGAAGATAGATGCTCTGATAGTATTTTCTAAGGAAATAAGAGAACAAACCCCATGTCAAAAAGTCTGCAGCTGAGAATCTGGTTCCCTGTCTCCAGAGAGATTTTCTTTCTTTGTGAGCCTGAGGTCTGGCCTTAAAAGCCTCACTTGACCCCTGATGAAGATGTGAAGTAAAGAAGACTAGCACGCCCATAGCCTAGGATTCAGAGCAAAGAACACAGGCAGGCAAAGAGTGTTTATAGACTTGGTATTAGAGTACTAGGGGTGGGTTCAGCTGGACAGCACAAGCTTGAAATATGCCAGGCTTTCAGTTCCATCCTGAGCACCAAGGAGAGCAAAACAAAACACAGACTAAATCGCCTGGAAACAAACTGAAGACTGAGTTTTCTTCCCCTCACATGTTCAAGGTGCAGTCCATGACAGCAGGAGAGTCAAGGCAGCAAGAGTCTGACCAGTGGCCACACCACATGCACAAGCAGGGAAACTAAGGGGCATCCTAGGGTTCAGCTCTCCTTCTCTGTTTTTATACAGTCCAAGATCCCTGGCGCATGGAATGGTCCTGACCACAGTTAAGATGGGTGTAATGGAAGTTCTGGTTTCTTTGTATGTTATGTAAATATACTTTTGTTTTAATCCCAAGTGTGGGATTTTAGTTGGGTTATAGTTTGTCCACACCTGTTAACTGTCTCCAGCTGGTAACGTGCAGCATGAAGAGGAGTGTGGTCAAGGACTCAGTTGAGAGAAAGAGAAGGTGTGGTGTTTGTTGTTGGTGTGTGGCCTGTGGCAGTTTAGAGAGACCAGAGACCAGAGACGGTGTGGCTGTTTGAAGCAGACAGAGAGAAATGCTTTGAGGCACAGCCATGTGGAGGGAGACTGCTAGCCATGTCTGCAGTTGATGGAGATTAGAGCCCTAAAATACCCCTTGACATTTCTCAGCCTCCCTGGAAGCTGGCTGTGGCCATGTGTTCAAGTTCCTCCATCATTGAGAAATATGAGAGAATAAACTTTGGGACAGTTGGCCTGAAGCAGAGGACATTCCTTTCTTCTCTTTCCAGTAGGTTCATGGGCTTAAAGAAATGATGGCAAGTACCGGTGCAGCCATCCTGAAACCTGAGGAAACAGGTTAAGGTTGGTAGCCGGAAAAGCTGGTTCCTGCTGTACCGCCAGGGTCACCTCTTCACACCTCTTGTATGGAAACATATCTATATGTGGGAATCTTTTGCTGCTTGTAGTTAGGTCTGATCTACCTCCCTCCCTGGGGTTAGCCTTTGTCCTGGGCACAACTTCCAAGTATGAAGTACAGAGCTTCTTTCTGCACAGCAACAGCCTCAGGCTCTGGAGTTGGCCAAGAATGGACAGACCTCCAGATAATGTATTAATCCGATTATTATTAGACATGAGTTCATGTGTTTGCTCAAAGTTTTCGCTTGGAGAAGATGGTGGCTTTGGGGAGGACAGCTGTTAGTTTTCTTTTTAAATTTTTTATTTTTATGTGTGCATATATGGGTATATAAGTGTGTGCGTATATAAGTGTGTGCACATGCATGTAGGGGCCGGAGGATAACCTCAGTTATCCTTTAGGGACCATTCACCTTGTTTTCTGAGAGTCTCCCACTAGCTTGGAACTCTCCAAACAGCCTAGATAGCTAGATTGTCTGACTAGTGAGTCCCAGGGGTCCATCTTCTCTGCCTCTGAAGTGCTGGGATTACAAATGTTTGTCACCATGCAGGGCCCTTTCCTAAAAGTATCTTATGTGTATGTGCATTTGCTGGCATGTATGTTTGAGCACCACATAGCATGCAGGGCTCATGAAAGCCAGAAGAGGGGTTTGATTCCTTGGAACTGAACAGAAAACTGTGAGCTGTCATGGAGGTGCTGGGAACTGAACCTGGAGCCTTAGCAAGAGCCCCTGATGTTCTTAACCACCGAGCCATCTCTCCAGCTCCATGCCTAGCTTTTCTCTGTGGGTTCTGGCATACTAAGGTTATTCTGCTGACAAGGCAAATTGATTGAACTATCTCCTCAGCCCCAAAAGCAGCTCTTACGACAGGCGAGCATACAGTTGTGGACATGTTGACTCTACAGTGATACAGAGAAGAACAGGCACATAGAAGATGTATGAGAATCCCAACATTTAGGCTGGAGGGAAAAAGTGCTTGTTTATAAAACCATGTGGCTTCCTGGACTTACCCAGGAATGGGTGGAAGAGCAGCTCACAAGAAGTAAGTGGTAGGCCACAAAGCTGAGCAGGTTCAGGGCTAAGGGGCTAAGGTTAGATGCAGGAGCAGCTGCAGCAAAGGAGGGTGCAAACACTAAGTCACTCCAGAGGTAGTCAGCTGGGTCACCTGTTGCTAACAGCAGAGGATGAGAGCTGAGACCCAGTTACTGGATTTTGCAGCACCAAGATCAAGGATGATTTTTGGTAAAGTGCCTCAGGGAGTGGCTGGGGAGAAATCTGATTGGAAAGAACAGGTGGGGCGGAGTCGGCTACAGAAGGCACCTCCACAGGGGCTTACTATTTAGGGCAGGGGAGATTCAGCAGGTAGAGAAAAACGGGAAAACCAACCAGAAGCCACAACACAAGAGGAACACGACTCCTGGGGCTGGAGGATTGGACTCCCATTGAACTTAACGAAAGGGAGAGTCAGGGAGTCCAGGAAGGTGTCACCTAGACCCTGGGTCAGCGTTAACCCAGAGGAACAGGAATTCTGTGAGGGACGGAAATAAGCTCCACTCCTTTCCCCACTCATTTTCAGACCAGTGGGAGAGGTGGCTCTGGTGCGGCTGAGGTGAAAGCAAACAATTATTGGGGGCAGGTGCACCTGGGGTGCTTGAGGTCTACTACCTACGGCTAGGGCTAGCGCTCTTGAGCTGTGCATGAGAACTTTAGGTGGGATCACATATTTGTTCTCAGCTGACTTCTTGGCACGTGATAAATTCTCAGACATTTGCCTAGGTTTGTGTGTTTACAGATATCAATTAAGGCACTGCGGAGGAGGTAGTGCATCACGGGAAAATGATTTTTTAAAAATACTACCGTTTAGAAAAAAGCGTGGAGGTGGTGAAAAGCACCCTACCTTTAATCTGGGAGATGGGAAGAGAGCACAAAGGTAGCCTGCTAAGGCCAGAAGATAGGAGGTAAAGATTTGAGACCTGGAGAAAATGAGTTAGTGAGAAGACATGAGGATGGGCTGTTCCCGGCTCGCTCTGGCAGCCCCTCATCCTAATCTGCCGGCCTACCTGCGAGCCTCCTGACTTCCTGAGGCTTTCACCTGCCCCCACGTTGTCTCTCAAGGAGCCGCCGGCGGGAGCCCTCATCATTCAGCACTGGTACCTACAGCTTGCCCCAGCGTTGTTTAGGAGTCGTCACCTAGCAACGACGCAAAGGCCCTGCCCGCGATGGGCGCCGGGACCTGTAGTCCTGAGCCGCCTTCCCTTGGGTGCGCGTCCCCGGCGGGGTGCGGCGTGGCGCTGGGCGCGGATTGGCGGCCTCACCCGGCCTGCCCCACCCGCTACTCGCGGCGGGCCGGGGGCGTGCGGCGCTTTCGGCGCATGTGCGGCCGTGACCCGCGGAGGCGCCGGGTTCCCGAAAGCCGTGAGGCTCCGAGCGCCTAGTGCCCGCGCCTTTCCGCGCGCCCCCCCTCCCGTCCGCGGGTTTGGGTCGGCGGCGCGCCGCTCGCTGAGCATCTTTCCGGCCGCGCACCTGCCCCGCGCACCTGCAGCCAGCTGCTCGGCGCCCGGTGCAGCGCTCACGATCCACTTGCTCCGGCGAGTCCCGGCCCTGTCTGCGTGTCCGCCCCGTGCCGCATCCCGGCCGGGGCGCAGCGCTGCGGAGGGCAAGGGCCGCCCGGAGCGCGGCCCGGGCCGGCGCGGCGATGATGAACAGATTCCGAAAGTGGCTGTACAAACCCAAGGTGAGCGGCTCCAGCTGCGTACCATCTCTCTGCGTGGCGCTTTCCCGGCTCCTTCACCCTGCAGGCACCTCCTTGATAAGACAGACCTCATTTCTCTGGCGCTGTATGAGTCCCTCTCTCCAGTTCCTGCGATGTCCCTTTCCTGCATTCTGAGACCTGGACAGACCGTGTACCGTGTATCTTTCATAAATCCAGTACCAGACGGGGCTCTTTGGGCTCTGGGTGTATTTATCATGTCCCCTCTCCCTCCTCGTCTGGGTACTGGTTGCACCTCAGCTTGCATCCAGTGGTCCCAGCCTGCGTGCTCAGAGCCCTTACTTCTTGGTTCTCTCTTTCCGAACCACAGATACTCCTTCATCTTTCCGCACCACGATTATTCTGGCCTAGGATAGTGGGTCTCCCACCCTTCCTTCGCACTTGGGAACCGACCTTCTCTTCACTCCCCTTTCTCCAATCCCCAGGCTTTGGTTAGACCCTTTCTTCCTGTATCTTTTTGAGGGCCCTCACGCCGCGGTCGGGTCCTCACTCCCAAACCATCCGGTTTGGGACCTCGGTCCAGTTCGCATCCCTATCCTGGTCCGGTACCCGCCTACACTTTTTTGGATCTAGGGCCAACGCCGGTTGAGGCTCCCGGAGCCAGCAGCTGCTTCAGGCTGGAGGTGCGATTCATTAGCTCACGCTTTTCTTGGCTACACTAGGTCGGGTCCGGGCGGCGCACCCCGCGCCTCGGCAGCTGCGCCAGTCGCACTGCGGGCGCTGCGTCCCTGCCTGGGGCTGGTGGCCGGAGCTGGACCCAGTGCGATCTGCTCCAGGGTGGTGCAAAGCTGAGGTCCAGCGAAGGTCCAGGACGCACCTGCAGCGTCCAAAACTGCGTGTTGGGGGTCGGTGGAGCAAGGGGATGCCAGTGCTGGAGGTCTTCAGGGGGTCACGACCTGGGTGGGGTCACTGTAAAGCAGGAGCAGTGCAGCGTCTGCGTGCTGGTGTCTGAGATCTCAGACTTCCTTCTCACTGGCCCACCCAAGGGACTGACCCTTCTTTTGCCGAGACTAGCCACTTTTCTCGGTTTAGGTTTTCTGTCCCAGACTCCGTGAATGGTCTCTCGGGTGGGGTTTCCTTAGAATCATGTCTGCTGGTGAGAGTGTTCTGGAGAGACGGTTGGTCTGTTTGGAAGACTTGGGGGACGTTCAGGAACCTCAAAGGATCATGTTTTTTGGCCGCCGAGGTCGGGAAGTTTTTTTCCTTCCTGGAGAGTGTTGGGGCGAAGGCTTACAAAGCGCAGGGCGCCCTTGATTAGCCTTGGCCTGGGCAGAAGGTATTCTGGATTCGTGTACGCTGGTGGAGTTCGAGCTCCTGTCTTTTTTGTAGTGGGGCACATGTACTGGGAGTTTTGGGGGAAGGGGCAACTCTTGTGACCCTGACGATGGGTGTGGTTTGAGCCTGCTGGCTATTAGCCACGCCCTAGGCATTTAGCCGTCTCTTTGCAGCAATCCCTTGAATGTGCTTAGGGGCTGCCAGGAGCTGCAGCAGCTTTTGAGCTGCAGATCTGTTCAATGAGTGGTGTCTCCCCCCCCCCCCGCCCCTTGAGTGACTTTTTAGCACAAGAAAGACAAAACCAAACAACCACAACAAAACAAGTTCAGTGATGAAAAAGTCCTGGCAGGGGGAGGGTTTTACTCTTTCAGTAAGGAATGACAGGGGACCAGATGGGACTGTTTGCAAGCCAAGCTGCATCCCTGCCTCAGAGAACGCTTGTGGGGGCGCTGGGGATCTCCCAGGTGCCATTTCCAGCAGTGCCACAGTGAGAAAGGTGTGTTCTGTTGTTTGAAGGGAAGGAGCAGTGCCTATATACCCATAGCTGAAATCACTCACAGTGTCCTTCTCTTGAGGCTGTGCACCAAAGTTAAAGACCGTGTCCATGAAGTTCCCTGTTTAGCAGGCAATTGCTTTCTAGGTGCAGACCATGGCAAGCATGGAGCTGAGTTGGTAACTCTGGGTGATTCAGCCCAGAGCTTTGTACTTTTTAGAAGGGAGGAGATATGTTAGATTCCCCACAGTTGTCCTGTTCCTTGTCCTCATGGATCAGTAAGCTGTCTGACACTGTCCTTGCCCTCTGTACTTCAGTCACCTCTCTGTCTCAGATCTCTGCTGTGGCCATGGCAGTCCCCAGGACTGGTGCCCTGTGGTCATCTCTCATTTGAGATCTGTCATTGGATTTCAGTGTCTTGATTGTTCGAAGCGTTGGGTTGTGTTATGCCATCCTAGTAGTTTTTTGTTTTGTTTTTTTCAAATCAAAGCTCAGAGGTTTTGTTTTTTTTTTTTACCTCCAATTATGAACTGGACTTTGTTTCTTTTTCCTGCTTAGTTGAACATATTTTGGCACAAGTGAGCACAGAGGTGATTCCAGGCCTGGAAGAGTTAAGTGGAGCTATCTGGGGGAGGTAGCTGCTGACATGATCCCCTTTTCACTCTCCTATTTAGGTGCACTGTTCAAACAACATTGAAACATAACTCCTGCTTTGGTTTAAAGCCAAACACATGCCGGGTCTGTCACACGCCTGTAGTCCCAGCGCTGTGGAGGCAGAGGCAGGCAGATCTCTGTAAGTTTGAGGCCAGCCTGGTCTACAAAGTGAGTACAGGACAGCCAAGGCTACACAGAGAAACCCTGTCTTGAAAAAAACCAAACTAAGACAGAGTAACAATAAACTGAACAAACACAAACATGTGGTGGAAGTATTTTGAAAAATGTCATTATTCCTACAGTTCAAAAAAGCAATGGGAAATGGCTAGATTATTTTTTAAATGATACAAGTTTTGAGTTCTGAAGCACTAAAAATTGCTTAAGTTGGAGAAAAACATATCTGGTGACTAGTACAATAATTAATGTTAAAATGACATTTTCAAAGCATTATATTTCCATTGATTTTCTTTCTTTTATTTTTTTTGGTTTGCTTTTTAAATTTTTTTTTATTTTTGAGACATATTTGTGTGTGTGTGTGTGTGTGTGTGTGTGTGTGTGTGTGTGTAGCCTTGGCTGTTCTGGAACTCACTCTGAAGACCAGGCTGGTCTTGAACTCAGAGAGATCCACCTGCTCTGTCTCCCTGAGCGCCCTGCACGGGGCCCGGCTTCCATCACCTTTTTTTTTTTTTTTTTTTTAAAGTCAGCTTTGAACAGCTCTGTTTCCCGGACTCCCCGCCCCCATTTTGTTTTGTTTTGTTTTGTTTTTCCTTGATGTCCCAGGCTCACATTGTTCTGGCCCCAGAGGCTGAGAGGAAAAGACACATAGAACTGACTCGGAGGCAAAGACTTTGTCAGAAAGAATGTACTTCAGAAAGGTGAGGTAGTTGGTGTCCTCCTTTGAAACAGGTCTCAGTTTCTTTCTTTTTGGTTGGCTCTAGCTTTCTCTGACTGAACTGGGTGGCTGTTGCTGGTTGCCAGGAGGAGGAAGTTGGCATAAGAGGGTAGGGACCCTAAGCTGAAAGCAGGCCTAAGCTGGGATTTCTTGGCTGCTATGGGCTAGTTATTGATGTGCATGGAGAATGCATTTGTACTTTCTGTCTTTGAGGAGGCATTGATTGGCAGCTGGCGGGCAAGTGGGTGTTGCTTGTCAAGAGTATGGGAATGGTGGATGTGGTATCTAGTTTCCAAACTCAGCCATGTACCCCACAAAAAACCCTCTTGTCTCATCTCCAAACCACTACCAGGGAAGGGGCTGACCTGCATGCCCTTCTTTTGCTGTGGAGTTTCCCTGTGGAGTCCTTCACTGAGTGATGCTGAGATACTGTTTGCTAACATTTAGGGTCCAGATTACAGATGAGATTGCCTTTACCAAGGGAAGACAGTGAGACTTGCTGGGTGTTTTTTCTTTTAAAAAAGTTTTTAAAAATTGCATTTGTTTGTCTGTTTGTCTACTTATTTATTTATTTATTTATTTATTTATTTATTTATTTATTTATTGCACAGGGGTCTGTGCATACATGGAGCTCACGTGGAGGCCAAAGGACAACTTTCAGAACTTGATTCTCTTTTTCTCCATGTCTTGAACAGGGATAGAATTCAGGTTTTCAGGCTTAGCAGTAAGCACCTTTACCTGCTGAGCCGTCTTGCCAGACCTTTTCTTTAAATTAGTTAATTTGTGTGATGTGTGTTTAGGTAAAAGGTTAACCTTGAGCATCTTTTTTGATTGCTTTCTGCCCTAATTTTTGAGACTGGGTTTCTCAGTGAACGTGGACTGGCTGTTTTGATTAGACTTTCTGTCCAGGGAGCCCTAGGAATCCTCCTGGCACCCTCCTCCCGACATGGTGGTCCTAGGGGTTCAGTGCTGCATCTGGCTTTTACGTGGGTGCTGGGGAACCAATCTCAGGACTTCATGGTTGCTCAGCAAGCACTTTACCTACTGCTATGTCCCATAGCCCCAGATGGCCAGGGTCCAGATCCACAGTCAGGAGCCTTTAAAGTTCTTATTCAAATGCCAGCCCTCTCTACCATAGACCATCCTATTGGCTGCCTGTCATTGGCCAACCTTCTCCCCCTGGCTCCAAGGGTGTGAGGTACAGTAATGGGTGGAGCCAAGTCTAGGATAGGGGTAGGAGGGGAGTGGTTTCTGCCTGCATCTCCCATCCTTTCTTAAAGTCTTCAGACATGCATTTGGTTAGGGAGCTGAAAGTGGCTTCTTAGGTCTCTTCCATGCAGGGCTCTCAGCAGGAAAGCGAGTCTCATTTCCCAGGCTTCCCTGTGGTTTCTGGAGTGGGGAGTGTGGGTCCTCACGGCTCCTATTGTGACTCTGCAGGCCAAGGGAGGGGCAGCACCGCAGGCAGGGCCAGTGTTGGTTTCTGTGGGACTTTGTCATCTCTCAGGCTCCATTCCCCATCAGAGCAGAAGGCTTACTGGAAATGTGTGGTATGGTTTCTGTTAAATGGGCGAGTCAGAGCTGGAAGTCCTAAGCTTCACTTAATTGATATTCGGAGTTGGCACCCAGGAGGGCCATGTGGGGGAAGGGAGCCGGAGTGCACACTGCTCCACACTAAATGGGACCGTCGTTACTTTCATTCAAACTTAAGAGGAGAGATGGTATTTAAGGCAATTTTAGTACCTGCTTTGGCACACTGAGAACTCCTAGGATAGCAGCCATGCTTCTCATAATAGTGCAGAATTGCACACTTAAGAGCCCATTAGTGTGGCATGCTTTTGTCTTCTCAGAATTGGCAGCAACATGGTGCAGGTGTGTTCTGTCCCCTGCAGACTTTGAGTGACAGTGAGCTGATTCTAGCTCAAAGAGAAACAGATAACGTAGAATTCTGTGAGTTTCAGGATTTTCTCTCATTTAAGTTTCCCTGAGTCTTTGCTCTGGCCGTGGGTTCTGTGAAGCACTGGATTCAGAGAAAAGGCAGCAGGGGCTTCCCCCACGAGGGCCTGGGTAAGGATCCTTGCCTATCTCTCTTAGCTCTGTGCCTTAGTTTCCCTAGTTGTCAGGTGGGTGAGGGGGACCTGTCATGCACAGTTGCTGGGAGCAAAGACCCATAATGGTAGCTTAGCCGCAACTGTTGCCAATGACAGTAGAACTCATGGGCAGGATAAGAGGGTATGGCCTCATTGCAGGAGTCTCAGAGGCTATAGGAACCTTCAGCTGCTTCTGTCAGAGCCTTGTGAGGCTGCACAGGTGCACAGGTGTCCCTGCCATTTTTTTGGTTTTTCTTGTGCTGAGAGTAGATCCTGGTGCAGGTTCTACTGCACCAGGATCCTGAAGGCCTCAGCCATGGGGAGCTGTAGCACAGCATGAGGCCTGGGGATGCTGGCTGCCAAGTACTTGCCCGATCCAGGCACTGCCTTCCTGTTTTTGGATGGTTAGGCTGAACCATGGCAGCAATGGGCCATCTTGTCAAGCCTGGCCCCAAGTCTCTCAGGCCATCTCCCATGGCTTGTGTCCCCTTCTTGATGGCTGGAGGCTCAGGATCTAGGATTAGGACCACAGAGGGAGAAGGAGTCTGGAATAAGCTATAGCTTAGGATTTAACCTCTTTCCTTTTGACCAATCTTTGGTTGGCCATGCTAGGTAGGTGGGGGAGACAGGCTTCTTGTTAAACCCAGAGCTATTTGTTTATTTTGTCATGTAGACTATCCCAGGGACTTTATTTTTACAGATGATGTCTCGGAAAGGACAAGTGATCTTTTTATTTATTTTTTTAATTATTTATTTATTTTATGTGCATTGGTGTTTTGCCTGCTTGTATGTCTATGGGTATCAGATCTTGGAGTTACAGACAGTTGTGAGCTGCCATGTGGGTGCTGAGAATTGAACCCGTGTCCTCTGGAAGAGCAGTTAGTGCTCTTAACCACTGAGCCATCTCTCCAGCCCCAGGACAAGTGATCTTGATGCAGGCTCAAGGCCATGAAGAGGCAGAACTGAGGCCTGTCAAACCTCAGAGCTAAAACGGAAACAGTCCTTGTCCTTTCCATGTTAGCAAAGTCCTGTTTTCTGCAGGAAGGAAATGTGGCTGTTGTCAGCTTTTAAATGGGCCTATTTGTCGAGACAATTACTTTTGTACTTTCTACAGTTGGGTTGCAAAGAAACTTAGATATTGATGGGCAACTCAAGGGTTTAAGGGGGGAAGACAAAAGTGAATAGATTTTTTTCAAGTGATCTGAATAGATTAAGGAGAAGCAGAATAGAACATTTTCTATTATGGTAATTTATGTAGAGTAGTTGGAGAAGATGAATGGGTAGTTTTCCCCTTACTGTATTTGAAGCTCTTCTGTTTCTCATTGTGTTCGTGCCGAGTGGAGGCAGAGGGTGGCAGAGTGGGTCCTCCCAGCTCTACTGTGCCCCTGCTATGGTGAGCTTCTCCAGCTGAGCCTTACTCTTCCTGCCAACCAGATAGGGTGGGACACTGGCTTCTCAGGGAGATGGGAGGCAGTAATCGTCAGAGTCTGAGACTGTTCCAGTTATTTTTAGGAATATTGTGACTAAAAAACCCTCATTATCAACTACCTAAATGTCAGTTAGTTAGGCTAACTGAATATGGATGTAAAAAGTACATCCATATTCTTAGCAGTGTTACAAAAAGTAAATAGCCAAAAGGTATGGACAGCCCAAGTGTCTGTCAACAGAAGAGTGTGGGACCCTGGGATTGAACTCAGGTCATCAGGGTTTGTGGCAAGCACCTATACTCACTTAGCTTTGTAGCCCCTTTTGAGGTTAATAGATAATCACGGAAGAGGTGTTCAGGGTCCCAGTTCTTGAAGTACTTGGTCTTCCGGTTTTACAGCTGATGTCCACGCATCTGGACATGATCCCTGCCATCCCTGCTGGTGGGGTCACCTTAGAGCAACTCTGAGGAGGACCCTTTCGTCCCTGCTTATCCTCTTTTCCTGCTTAGGCAGCTGTGGGCTTTCACCTCTGGTTTCCAAAAGGTGCAAGTGGGGTGATGGCATGTCATGGATTGGTTGTTGTGGGTTAATTCCATCCAGTTTCTATAACCACACACATATGTTGCTCAGCTGAGTGTAGCTTAGCTCTATTGCATTTTGTCAGGGAGTAGGGTAGGAACATAGGGTGCTAGGAAATTTGGAAGTGGGGTCATGTGGGCCTGACTCCAGGGAGGGGGCAAACCTCAGAGAGGTGACCCTTCAGCTGAGATAGTGGAAGGACAGAGTAGGCAGAATGCAGGCAAGGGGCTCAAGATCCCTATTGCAAGGGCCACCTGAGTTGCAGGTGGGTCTGGCCAAATTGCCGTCTGTGTATGGAGCACTGGGGATAAGGTAGGGACCACAAGGGAGTCAGTTCTGCTTTTGGGGCTCACTGTAGGCTTGCTGGTAAAATAAGCAGGACACTGGGGAGGGTGACTTCAGTACAAGAATAGCTGGTAGCTCCTGATGGAGAGAAATGATGGACAGGGGGTCTGGATAGGGGTATTGTTTGTAGAGTGGGAACCTTGGAGAAGCTGGTGGACAGGACAGGAGTTGGAGTTGAAAATGGAATGTTTTAGGGTCCTGCAGTTCCTCTGAGAGGAGGGTAAAAGAATAGAAGGGACTTGGCCTCTGACCCTGGGGTACATTTTGCAGATGGACAGCCCTACCCAATTGTCTGGAAATGTGAGAAACAGCACAAGACAGATTCTGAATACTGAGCTGGCAAGGTCAGTCCTCTAGATCCAGGAGTAAGAGCCAGCTAAAGCCCGGGGCTGGTGACATGGGCCGGGCCGGGCTGGGGTGGGGTGGGATGGTGGGGGTTCCTATGGAAGCTTCAGCTGGACAGCATGTCCAGAGGGTGAAGCTTCAGCTGGGCAGAATAGTTCATCTAGGTCTCACAGGTCTGCAGAGGCCTGCACACTACCTCGAAGCTGTACCCCAAGCACCAGAGCTGTTCTGAAGGGAGATTTTGGGTGGCAGAGAAAAGGTGGCATTGCACACTCCAGGTTCAGCATGGAAATCCCATAGGACAGCATCACTGTGATGGTCCTCACAGGACCGGTCCTCACTGGGTGGGGGCTGTCAGTCACTTCTCTGTGATAACAGCAAAATGTGTAAATGCAAAGATACCCTGGGAAGCACTTGGAGTGTTGGCTGAGGGATGGGAGGTTAGGGTTGGGAATCCCTTTCAAAATGTATCAAATGGGATTTCAGGAGAGAGCAGGAGTGGAGGAGGAGGCATTTTAGCTCATGGCTGGGATGAGGGATGAGATGAGGGATGGAGTTTGGTAAGGCTAAGTCCCAGATGGGTGAGTGACACAAAACAGGTCTGCCAGTGGGACTGTGGCATAAAAGCTTATGTGGCTTACAGTTCTGGAGGTTTAAGTCTGTGCTGCTTAGTTTTTGTCAGCTCGACACAAACTAGGGTAATCTGGGGAAAGGGAACGTCAGCTAAGAAAATGTCCCCATCAGACTGGCTTGTGGGCAAACTTGTGAGGTATTTTCTTGTTGCAAGAGGGCCCAGCCCATTGTGGGCAGTGTCACCCGGGTCAGATGGGCCTGGGTCCTATAAAGAAGGCAAGTTGAGCAAGCCAGGGAACAGCATTTCCCCATGGTCCTGTTCCAGTTCTTGCCCTGAGTTCCTGCCTTAACTTCTCTGGATGATGGATTCTAAGGTGTCAGATGAAATAAACTCTTTTCTCCCCAAGTTTCTTTTGGTCATAGTGTGTATCACATTAACAGAAAACAAGGTAGAATGAAGTCCAGCATCCGGTAGCCCTATTGGTTTGGCCTCTGGTGAGAGTTGTAGATGACAGACACTTTATGGCGTGCCTGCATGTGTGTGTGTCTTTCATTGCCAAATGTGCAATCATAGAGGTTGCCAGTGGTTCCAGTGAGGACCTCCCACCAGGCCCCCACCTCTTAAAGGTCCCATCTCCCAATAGCACCATCCTGTAGACCAAGTTTTCAGTTGCCATGGATGCTTGGGAGACACTACTCATACCTAAACCATCGCACTGCAGAACCCGGAGATCTAAGGGGCCAGAGGGAAAAACACTGGGTTGGTAAAGGTGGTTTCCTCGTGGGTGAACAGCTGGGTTGGGTAAAGATTGGAGGCCCGGAGGTCTGTGGATGAGATCTTTTGGGGCTGAAGGAGCACACAGAACCCTGGTCTCAGCTCAGCTGTGGTTTTCAAAGAGTGGAATGGAAGACAAAAGGAACCGCCCACAAATCCTCGCCGAAAGAGTACTGGAGGATCGTCTCCGAAAGAAATCACAGTCAGAAGGAAGAGTGGGAGGCAAGAAGTGCTGGTGGGCAGGGTGCCTGAGTGTACGTGGGCACAACCAAATAGCAGTTGCTGTGCGGAACGATGGGAGCCTGTGCCTCTCAAGAATGAGGTGACGACCCGCATGGGTTTGAGTGGGTGTGGGGTGTCTGAGATGCCTGGCTGCGGACTGTGATTGCATTGTATGAGTTAATGCAGGGCAAAGGCTGGGAAAACAGGGGCAGAACAGGTAACTTCTGAAGAAGGGAGGGAGGCGAGAGCAGGAAGATGCCATCAACTGAAGCAGCAAGGAGGGGACAGGACAGCAGATCGGAGCCCGGCGATTCAGTAGGGGCAGCAGTGTTGTGGAGCAACCACCATGGATTGGCTCTTGCGGTAGATGGGAGCCTGGCCAGACTCTGATGGTGTTCAAAAGTCCTCCTGTGAGCTGTCAGCTGCAGATGACCCCTGGGATCTACATAGTGGTGGAAAAAGAAGAAATTATTTGCTTGTCCTTTCCCAAAGCAAGGGAGTGAGTCTGTGTTCTTGTTGGCAAGCTGCCTGCCTGTTACAGAACCTGGAGGCCTGGTGCATGCGTGCTCACACACCTTTGTGTGTGTGCATGAGAGAGAGAGAGAGAGAGAGAGAGAGAGAGAGAGAGAGAGAGAGAGAGAGAGAGAGAGAGAGTGTGTGTGTGTGTGTAGGGGTGTCACTGAGCCTTCTGGGGGAGGCGGCTCTGGGAGGGAGGTTGGCCTGCAGGACATTTGCTGAAGCCTTCTGGAAGGAAGAGAAGGAAGCAAGATTGGGTATGGGGAAAGCTGGGCTGCAGACTTAAGGGAGGCCTCAGCTGACCCCACAGTCTGCAGAAGCTGGGATGGCTCTCCAGGATAGCCTACAGCTGGGCCAGGCTTCCCTACCTCTGGTTAACAGTTTGCAGATGGGGTTGCCTTCTCTAACTGGGGATGGGCAGGGGTATTGGTTACAATGCTAGACGCTTCCGGGAACAAGGTCTTCGGTGTAGCTATGCTATTTCAGGGTCATCTGTCCTTGTGCTGCTGGAATACTTCTCACTGATATTGACCTTACTGCTTCTTTCCTCAGCTCGAGGCTTCTGGAAAGGCCAGGCTGACCTGATACCCGGTAGAGGTTTATCAGATCGACTGTTCAACACTGCCAATCAGGAATAAACATTCCTCTCTCTAGTTTGAGTCTTTGTGTGTTTGGAGAGAGAAGGCCACATCTAGATTGTGGTGGCTGTTCTGTGCTCAGACCTGACTCCTGGAATGATGGGAGGACCTTTTTCTGCATTGGGTGTGTGTTAAGTTATTTTGTGGTCTTGGTAACTTCAGGTTTTTGTCTCAGCATTGTGAGGAGGCATCAGGGGTAGCTATGCTTTCCAAGGCTGATGGAATTCTGATAGCTGGCCTTTTCTTTGTCGCTTTCCCAGCTCTGGATGTAAACCTAAGGAGACTGTAGTTGCCGTTAGAGGGCTTCTGACTGAATGACCAAGCCATGGTTTGGGTTCTGTGGAAGACAGATGAGACAAGCTAACATTTGGTGCAAGGGTCCAGGAACTGTTCTGGGTTTCCTCAGGTCTCAGTCTCCTTAGCTACAAGGTGACAGCTAGATAGATCCGTTGTGCTTTGAACCAAACACAGAGGTTCTCAGAAGACCCACAGGCCACCCTCTGCTCCAGCAGCTAAGTACTGGCCCCTGAAAGCAGGCAGCTGTGCTCTAGAGGTGCTCTCTGAGTCTCATGAACCAGGGCTCTGAGCTGGGCAGACTGGGACCAGGTTGTATGGGTCAGGTGGGGCCTCTTAAAGGACAGTGGTCCCTCTGACTCTAGCGTTCTTGGATGTGCTTGTGGGTACCAGAGAGCCTCTGGGTGGGAGTGGTAAGGCTGGGAATCCCTAGCTCTGAGTGTCCCGACAAAGCCTTTCCCATGTGGCCCCTAAGCCAAGGCAGGCCAGGGCTCCTGCAGCACTTGGAGAACCTCTCTCAGCACTGTCTGATACAGACTTCTGTCATGGATTAAAGGTGTATGGCACTATACCTGTCAGGTTCTAGAATTTTTTTTTTCACAACCCTTCTAGTCTTTTTCATTCATGTCCATCTTTAGCAATGCTGGTGATGGCTGGCTGATCCGATCTGCCTGATTCCTCCCTCTCCATGTTGCTTGCTTGCTTTGTCTACCTGTGGCTACTTCCCAATAGGCCTATGGATCCCTTTATAAAATAATGACAAAGTGGCTATCTTTCTGATGAGCAGCTCTGGCTTGAGGACTTCATTTGTTGTTTTTTCCCCGGGAGTTGCTAGCTCTCAAGATTGTGCTCTCATTGACCGACCGATCTTCAGCATTTGCCCACTCAGAAGCTCCAGCATAGGTACGCAGAAGCAGCTGTGTCTGGGCCCTGTGTGATGTTGGAGGGCCAGTACCTAGCCTCAGAGAGACTGAACTTCACATTTCTAAACCAAGCCCTGGGGCAGCCCACCCTGGAGCTTGGTGGAGTCCTTGGCAAGCAGTCTTCACCCCTCAAGAGTGATGTCCCCAAGTAAGGGGAGCTCACAGAGGAGGTGTGGAGATGGCTTCTTTACACAGAGGGAGCCACCTGTCATTTTAGGTACATGGGGACCCAGAAGCCACTCGTGGAGTGTAGCAAGTTCCTCCCCATTTGTCAGGTAGATTTTACCTTCAAGTGGCTTGCATATTGGAGCCCTGCGTTTGTCTCTTGTAAGTAAAGCCATTATGGAAGACAGCCATATTGGGAAGTGAGTAACATGGTCAAGTAGTCTTCACAAAATGTTAGCTATTGTATCTGAATTCCTCTCAGTCTTTTTTTAAAGATCTAGAGCCGGGTGCGGTGGCACATGCCACTTGGGAGGCAGAGGCAGGCGGATCTCTGTGAGTTTGAGGCCAGCCTAGTTGAGAAATCAAGTCTAGGACAGCCAATGCTACCCAGAGAAACCCTGTCTCGAAACAAACAAACAAACAAAAATCTAGAAGAGAGAAAGCATTGAACCTGAGTTATAGTTCTTCCTCTCCCTTAAGTGTTATTGTTTGTACCATGTATGTAATAACTGGGGGCTCCAGGTCGGAGCCGGAGTGATCTGAGTGAACAGGGGAATTTCAGTCAAACTAGGGAGTGCTGGATTCTTCCTACCTCTGCACAGATGGTGTTTCACACTGGGAGGACATATCATTTCATCCACTTCTTGGAAGGAAGAGAGCTTTTCACAGCCGAATAAAGCTGTAATGTTCATGGGAAAGTTAGCAATCATGGTTGCTGGCCATACCCTTGGCACTGGGTGTCTGCACTGTGCCACCATCATGAGGGGTGCTGTGTGTTCTGAAGAGAACAGTTTGCACCCCCTGGTGCCTTGATGGGTGTCAGCCTGAGGACACTGACTCCCTGTGCTGTGCATTGATCATTCCCATGACAGGATCCCCCCCCCCATGTACCCAGAAACCAAGGCCTCTGTCCTGGAGCTGTAAGCTGGCTTACATTCTTCTTTGTTAGGAGATGAGGGGTCTTTAGGATGTCTCGAGCACAGAATCTGAGCTGTCATATCAAATGGTTACTGACTGCTCACACCCACCTTTTGTAAGAGACTCAGTGTCGTGCTGGGTCCAGCAACTACCACTGAGTCCACCCCTGCCCTTCCCCTGGCCATGTGAAGTCCTTTGGGGCAGGTGCTAGAGGGCCTGGGACCTCAGGCTGCTGGGGTTTGAGCAGGGCAGTGCAGCCGCAGCTAGGACAGCCATGGTCTTCAGATGCCCCTGTCCTAATCCTTGGAGTGTGTGACTCTATCACACTGCAGAAGCTGAACTAATGGAACTCTATGGCTGCTGACGGGGCGTCCCTAGGTCAGTGGGACTTCCCTAGTTATGTGACAAGGTCCTGCCACTCCGAGTGTCTGATGGCAGTGAGGGAAGTGGGAGCGGAAGGCAGGTGTCAGAGGGAGCTGGGATGGCGGAGGGCCAGAGAGCCACTGTGGCCTGGTGGGAACGGAGGCTGGCATTCACAGTGCCCAGATCTGGGGCCCAATAAAGCCCAGGGATGTCTTGCTGCACTCTTGCTAGTGCATGAGATATTAAGCGCAGCTGCTGTAAGGCACAGGGTTTGCAGCAGCTGATGGACAGCAGCTGCTGGGGCTAGCACTCCCTCCTGGGATCCACCAGGGTTCAAGAGTTCATGCTCAGGACAGCAGGGCCTGACCAGACGTACCAGGTGTCCCTCAGGGCACAGTTGATGGATCACGGAGTGTCCACCCTGGGGCTCGGCTGTGGTGTGAGTCACAGTGTGAAGAGGGTGTGAACAAGTCCCAGCAGCATTGTGGTAAGTGCCTCAAAATATCACACGCGCATGACATCCTTTTTATAGAGTTAAAAACAACCCAAAAATACATTTTAGGATGACATATGGCAACAACCAAGCTGTCTGGAGGGGCCACAAGAGCTGGGCTCAGGTGAAGGTGGCACTGTGGGGCAGGTGGGTGAGGGTGGGTGGACATGACTGAGCAGGTTCCATCTGTGTATTAGCTGATAGACTCACAGTCCCCTGGTCTGAGATAACCTTTGCAGCCTTTAACTTGTTTGCAGAGTCGAAAAAATGTGCGTCTTTAGCCTGTGAAGCCTTCCTTCCAGGGAGTTCCCAGGCCAGGGATTTAAATGCTGTCCACAGCATTGTTTGAGAAACAGCAAGCTTCTCAGAGAGTAAACAATTATCCTTAGTTGACCAGTCATCATTTGACCCGATAGTCCGCATTCCGCCACAACCTGCGTATCCAGTGCAAGGAACTTTGGGAACTCCTGGGTGCACCGTGCTGAGACCCTGTGTGGGCCTCCTTGCACCAAGTTCCTGGGGAGACTTCCACAAGCCCTATGTCAGGTTGCCCCTGGGTCCTCTAGGCACTTCATGCTGAGGGTCTGTAGCAAGTTGCCATGGTGGCTGTTGGGGTGCCTCGCTTGTAGAATCTGCGTGGGCCTCTGGGTGTTGGGGAGGCCTTCGGGTGCAGGGACTCCCAGTCTCTGCAGATGAGAAATAATTGACCGGCTCCGATCAATGAGACGTCTTTGGTGGTGAGAAAGACATAGCCTGTGGTCCTTTCATGGGGAGCTCTGTAAATTCGCTTCCTTCCAAGGCAGAGGCAAAAGAGCCTTTTTTTGCTGAATATAGAAGGGCTCTTTTCTTGGAACGCCAGGATCGATCTAGCGGGCTCACTTACATTTTTCGAGTTCTTCCAGCTGAGGTGTGTGAATCATGGTTCTCATTAAGCTGATGGGTCGAAGCTCCAGTGACGTCAGTTTAAATACTGAGTATGGGGGGAAATGCCGGGTGGGTGTTTCTTTTCTTTTTCCTTGACAAAATAAGGAAACCTAATGTTGTTCCCCTTGATAACCTTTCCTCCCAGTTATGGGAAATGTTCAGGAAAGGGAAGAAAGCTCACATGATGCACTGTGAGCTGAAAATTTTAGTTGTATTAAAATAATTTTAGATAATGTGTGTTGCACATCTGTAATTCCAGCTTAATGGGGGCCTGAGGCAGGCGGATCTCCAGTTTGAGTCCAGCTGGGAGTAGGTAGCAGAGTCCTGTCTCAAAAACATTTTCCATAGAGGAGCAAGAGACAGTAAGACACAGGAAGATGGTCTCATTAAGAGCCATAAATTTGGGGCTGTAGAGACAGATCAGGGGTAAGAGCACTGGCTGCTCTTCCGGAGGCTTGGATTCCCAGCAACCGCATGCCTGCTCACAACTGTCTGTAACAACTCCAGTTCCAGATGGTGTAGTGCCCTCTGCTGGCCTCTACAGGCACTGCATGCATGTGGTGCACAGAGATACATGCAGGCAAAGCACTCATAGATACAAAATAGAATACAGTTAAAAAGAGTCCCAAGTTTATTTTGTTCCACAGTAAAAGATAAACCTGCCCTGACCAGCTTTATAAACACTGGATTCAAATGGCCTCTTTCCTAAATGATTATACCCATTGTCTGCGTGATGTAGCCATATCCTTTGTCTTGTCTGTTTCCTACCTCTTGGTTCATGTCTGTTTCTGCTGTAACATGGAGTTTACTTAGTTAGTGGAGTTTTGTTGAGGCTGGAAAGTGAGTGTCTGGTGTTGTTTATTTGTGGGGCAGGTTAGAGCCACTGAATGCATTCACACTGAGCTGCTTGAGCTAGCTGAGCTGTACAGCAGGAAGCTCCCCCAGGCTAAGCCCTCACAGGGAGATGCCTTTTCCTCTCTAGGACTTTTTTTTAAACAAAATTCAGAGCTAGAGCGTTGGCTCAGTGGTTGAAAGGACTGGATGTTCTTGCAGGAGTGAGGTTAGATTCCCGTTATCCACACAGGACAACTTATAGGTACCTGCAACCCTAGCTCTGGAGGATCTGATGCACTGTCCGTGGGCTATGTGGGCACCTGTACACATGTGGCATACAAATTACACAGGTACACATAACATACATAAAAATGAGAAAAGAATCTTTAAAAAGTAAAATCCAGTTAACATTAAATTTACTTCTTTTTCTCTTCTTCTGTCTCTTCCTCCTTCTCCTCCTCCTCCTCCATTTTCATCATCACAAAAGGAAGCGTTGTACTGGCCAGGCAGCCTCTCTAACATTGAACCTTCTTGAGTCAACGTGTTTTTTGGGAAGCTACAGTTAGGACCTGTGAGGAGCAGGTAGAAAGATGGTGCTAGTGTGTGATGACTATCACAGCACTGGAGGTGAACAGCCCAGGACAGCAGAGAGCAGGATCAGGTGCTTGCCCACCTGACCCACAAGTACCAGGAGCCACTTTGCCCAGGGCTTGGTCTTTCCCACCCCATCAATGATGCTGATTTCAGCACCTCTGACCATAAATGAATGTCAAGGGAACCCAGCCAAGTGTATAGATCTGCTGTTGCTTACAGAAATGTGAAGTGTCATGATAGAAAATAGAACTCAACACTGAAGAAAAACACGCCGTTTCTGTGTAAACAAGTTAAAGACATAATACACTTGAGAGTCCTAGTTACAGTAGGAGGACTATTCCTTCCAATAAGGTTCAGACAAACCCTGGGGAAGTATCACACCACCTGAAGGAGGGGAAAATGCTGACAGCTTGCACATCTTGAACCTGCTCGGAGAGCTAAGGTCGTGGGACAGGGCAGATTGGGTGTAAAAACCAGGTCTTAAAACTGGCCCCTGAAAAACGAAACAAAAAGGAAAAACAACCAGCCCCTGAAATTCCATACTCTAGCTCCCTGCCCCTGAAATATGCGATATTTTCTTCAGTTTTTGAGACAGGGTTTCTCTGTGTAGCCCTGGCTCTCCTGGAACCAGTTCTGTAGACCAGGCTGGCCTTGAACTCAGAGATCCACCTGCCTTGGCCTCCTGAGTACTAGGATTAAACTAAAGGTGTGTGCCATCACTGCCCGGTACAATATGACTTTTAGGTCCAACTTTATCATGTTGTGGCTTGGTACTCTCCTCTTGGCTATCTGGTGGGCCTGGGCCAGGATTCCCCCAGGAACTGGCACTCTCTACAGAAGGTGGTAGAGATCAGAGAGAGGAAGCCTGTTGGATTGCTGCTCAGGGAGGAAGGAACACACTAGAGGCGTGTCAGAGGACCAGCAGCCGGGCGACACCCTGCTGACAGCCACCAAGGAAGGGAAACTTACATGGTGCCACTGCCCAGTGCCGGATTCTGCTGGCTGCCTGGTTGAGCCTGGAAATGGTTTCTCTTCAGATATTTCTTTCTCTTCGAAGATTCTCACAGAGCAGAGAACTTGAGCATGTGGTACGTGGCATCTGACCCACGGAGCCATGCTCTAATAAATGGGTCATTTCAGGCGGCAAGGTGTGGGGCAATTTGTTATTTGGCACACACACACAAATACATATCCAGGATGACAGATGGATTGAATTTTCCTGGGGGAGCAAGCCTTCCGGTCAGTGAACTGCTCAGGGACCCATTTACCTGGGCAGAAAAGAGAGAGAAGCAGTTGCCATAAGATTGGGTTAAAACAAAAACAAAAACAGAAGCTGAAGGTTTTCCATTTTTGTATTTGTTGCTTTTCTCCTGGTGGTGGCTTGCTGCTTGACATAGTTGAGTGGAGAAAGGATCTGTTTTGGGACACAGTTTCAGGGTATTCAGTCCATAGTCCCTTGGTCCCATGTGGTTGAGTGTGATTTCCTGGTGGCAGAAGAGTGTGGTGGAGGAGGCTGTTCATCTCAGGATGAAGAGCGGGAACATGAAGAAGGCACCGGGACTAGGTAGAGTTTCAAAAGGTGTGACCCCGGAGGTCTGTTTCCTTTATCCCACCTCCTTAAAGATTGTAGAATCTCCCAAAACATCATCGCCAGCTTGGAACCAAATGTCTGACACACAAGTCCATGGTGTCATTTCATAGCCAAACCACATCAGAGTCTTTTCTTCCATTCCTCCTTCCCTCGCGCCCTCCCTTCTTTCCTTTCTTTTGACAGTATCTGATGGCTAGTTCTGTAGCTTAGCCAGCATGGGCCAAAGCAGGCTAGGCCAGCCTTGAATCCACCTTGAAGCTAAGGGTGACCTTAAACTTCTGATCTACCATCACCTCCTAGTGTCTATCCTGGCTTACACAGTGCCAGGGATTGACCTCAGGGCCTTGTGCATTCTAGGCAACCGAACTATGTCCCCAACACTCCACAGCATGCTCCTAAAAACCTGTGCTTGCCTGAGTAACTGTGGGAGTCCTTGGGAGTATTATGTTCAAGCCAGAGACAGAATGAATGTGAAAGGTTTTTACTGCTTTATGAAGTCATTAATGTGGACAAGCCCATAGAGACAAAAAGCACAGAGGTTGCAGAGGGCTGGTGGGAGACAGGGGGATGAGAAGTCAATTTAATGAAACTGTTTCATTTTAGGATGGAGACAGGTTGGGGGTGTGTGTGTCAGACAACTGTGAACTGCTTAACATTAATGAACTACACGAGCAAAGGTAGTTTAGATGGCAGATCCTGTGATTCGCATTCACTACTGTGAAGAAAGAGAAGACTGAACTAAGTGACAATCGACTCAAGACAAAAACAATAACTATTTCCGGATTTGTAACATCCGTGGAGAGTAGGTGTGTGGCTGCAATGGCCTGAAGCAGGAGGGAAGTGCCCAGTAACACCATCGCGGCCATGCCTGCTTTAGGGCCTGAGCACAAGTCTTTTCCTTTAACGAGAATATGACAGAAAACATAGTTTTACCCCCATGCTGCCAGGGAGCACTCACAGAGCATGGACAAGCATAGGCTGAGGGAGCTCAGGGCTGTTTAAACCTCAGAGCAGCCATCTAGAGAGCTGCAGAGAAGATGCCAGTGGGAAGATGTGGAGCTTGATGATGGGGAAAGTAGGGAAGGAGCAGGGACAGAGAATGACTGGGACAGGAGAGTGGAGTTGTGGGTGGGGTGGGGCGGACAGGGTCTCTCATTGGTCTTTTGGGACATGGTTGTGTGGGGTCACACGGGGTGGCACTGAGTACACGCTGATGGCCTGAAGTTCGCTCCCTGCTCTGGGATGGCCTTCTTGTACGAAATGACCCCAAGCTGTGAAGCACCTCTGCTGAAGACCACAAATCTTGTTTGAGGCCTGTTCTCATGAGGCCCTCTCATCTGGGGAGTCCAATGCTAATGCAGCCCAGGGTTGGGCCTATTTTCTTCTAAAAAGAAAACCTCCCTTCAGAACATATTTTAAGAAGAATTTCCTTTGCCTTTAGAATGTGTTTTAAGGGGAGGGGAGTGTAGCTCATTGCTAGAGTACTTGCCTAGTATATATGAAGTCCTGGATTCATTTCAAGCACCACACACAAGCAAGGGTAAAGCGCACCCCGCATCGTGAGTTGAGGCAGCTGCTGCTTGCTATGTGCATCCGGCAGTGGTGGCTGGGAGTTGTTGGGGGGTTTGGCGCTGACTGTCCTCACTGCCTTGTCCTCAGCCTGACCCTGGGAAACTGAGCTCCGAGACTTCTAACATCTAGGGCGTCTAGTGGCATCTCCGCTGTCACCAGTCATTCTATGGATGCTCCACTCTCTAAGCCTTTCTCCAAACACGGTGACATGAGTAGGGTTGAGGCCAGCTGAGCATAGACATGAGCTTGCTCTTCTGAGGTGCCCCTTCCATTGTTGTGTAGCAGTCGGGTAGGGGAGGGAACATTCTTCTCCAGAGAGATTTACAGCCAGCCTGGGAGACTGTGCTGTCTTATTGCTGTCTGTGACCTTTTTCTTTGCTGCTGGGATTTTATTCCATGAGATAATTGTGCTTGGAGTCAACGTTATTAGCAGTGACCTTGTGGAACTAACTGGGAAGTTGACGCTGTGAAAGCCTTTAATTTGCCTCAGTTGATGGGATCAATGTTTAATATGATTGTAATTGCTGGGTTTTATGTGTCTTGATATCTTAAAAATTTATTCCTGACTCTGAAGGGAATTGATTGCAGCACCTCCTTGGGATAACCAAGACGGGCTTTCTCCACGGCCCAGGGCAATGTGGGCTGTATCTGTCTTGCTGGGTTGAGCATACTTGGAGAGGAGCCCGTTGTAGTCTTGTGTTTGGGTAGCTCACAAATCAGTGCTTAATCTATGAGGAAAACAAACAGGATCAAGCAACCACCATGCTCTGGAAAGGAAAATATGTTCTAGGTGGTTAAACATCTCACTGAACCAAAGGGGACCAAAATTATGACAGAAAGATGCAGAGACAAGTATATCTTTCTTGGAGTAGGGAGCTCTGTAGGCACTTGGGGTTGGAAGTTGGAGAGGATTAACTATAATGAGTCCTGACATCTTAGACTTGGGAGAAAACTACCACGTAGTTAAAAGATGGGGGTCAGAGAGAAGAAGTACACACACAAAAACAAACAAACAAAAAAACTGTACCATAACAATTATGAAAACTACCACAAGCCACTTAGGAGTGCTCTAGCGAAACACCGACAAAGATCACTGCCTCAAGGTCACAAGTGGAAAGCAAACTGCAGCCCAGGGGACGGTTAGGGTTGCTCATCATCCTCAGCTTGTAGCATACATTTCCTAGACCAAGATGGTTTCTAAGAATTTCAACTTTGTTACCTATTCCTTGTTATTAATCTCCTCTGTTCTGTGTTCCAAGGTTCCAAGCCTGTTTTGTGTTTTCTAGTTTGGATATTGCCCGTGTTAGTAAGCATTCCATCTTTGTAACAGAAAACTTGAGATAACCAACATATAAAGAGAATAGGCTTGCCTCATGTGTAAGGCTCCAGCCCACAGTTTTTTGGTGTGTGTGTGTTTTTCCAAGACAAGGTTTCTGTGGTAAGCCTTGGCTGTCCTAGAACTCATACTGTAGACCAGATTGGCCTCAAACTCACAGAGATCCGCCTGCCTCTGCCTCCCGAGTGCTAGAAGTAAAGTTGTGTACCACCACTGCCAGGCTAAGTTTTTTAAGTTTTATTTTTATTATTTTTAATTATGTGTATTGTGTGTGCCTATGTGTACATATGTGTCTGTGAGTGCAGGTACCCACAGAGGCCAGAAATGTCATTTAGCTGAAGCCTGACTTATAGGTTGTTAGCCACCTGGAGTGGATGCCAGGCCTCTGCAAGAGCAGTATACGCTCTTAATAATTGGCTCCCGTGGTTGATTCTTACAATGAGGCTGCACATTGTGGCAAACTGCCTCACTCCCTCAACTGAGAAGCAAGGAGGAGGACAGATGTTAGGATCCCACAATTCCTTCTAGGCCCAATGACCTGAATGCCTTTCACCAAGCCCCACCTCCTAAAGAGTCCACCTCCTTCTAGGACCACCCTGGAGTCCAAGTCTTTAACACTTGGGTGCTTGAAGATAGTCCTCATCCAAACCACAGCTCTGGTAGAGGCGAGTGCCAGTGTGCAGGCTGGCCGGCTGTGGAGTGGTGAGCTCTGTTCAGCTCTGGCAAATGCCCTCAGTCACAGTTCCGCCCCGAGGAACTCATTCTACGGACATGGCGGTGCAGGTGCAGCCCACCTGACATGGGAGTAGCCCGGGAGGACACGGGAGAAGTTGTTCAATGCTGTTTGGTTCACAACTGCAAAATGCTGGCAGAACCGTCCCTTTGAAAGCTGCACTAGTGGTGTCGTTAAAAATTAATTAGGAGGGCTCAGTGAGTAAAGTGATCCCTATGCAAGCATGAGGACCTGAGCTCCCACATTAAGAAAATGAAACAACAGAACGTCAAACAAACCAGCCAACCTGCATGTAACAGAGGTATGCCTCTGACTAGCACTGGAGAGGCAGAGAGAAGCCAAAGCCTAGTGCTCACTGTCCAGCTACTGTAGCCTACTTAGTGATCCCCAGGTTCATTGAGCTATTCTGTCTTAGAGGAAAAAAAACAAAACAAAACAAAAAAATAGAGAATGGGTTTTGAGAGATGGCTCAGCGGTAAAGAGCATGTACTCCTCTTCCAGAAGATCCTGAGTTTAATTCCCAGTACCCACACATCAGTTACAGATTCACAGGTACCTACTGTAACTCCAGCTTCAGGGAATCCAACACTTGCAGATTTGTTTTCTGCAAACGTGCACATACCCACATAGAGGCATAACTAATTAATAATAATAAACCTTAGGTGGAGTGTGAGTAAAGGGGTACCTGCTGTTAATCTGGCTCCCCCCCCCCACCTGCATGCATGTGTCCACACACAAAAATGCACATACATATACACATAGTTTCAACATTGCTGTGGAGTAAAGCTTCATGCAGCCAAAGTATTAGTACAGTCCAGAGAGCTGCTGAGCCACGGCTTTTGAGGTATGATGTAGAGCGTGCATGCTTGTACGTGTACAATGAGAAGGATTCTTCAGGTTGTGCTTCTTGATGCATATTTTTTCTTCCATGGCAGTGCTTGTGGATAATCCTCTTTTCTTGTACTTAAAAAAAACATTTTGTGTCAGCCACATACTACATATGTAGAAGAGCATTAGAAAAAGAAATAGAACGGTTTTCCGCTTCTTCCATCACAGGCATTGTCTTCAGAGCTGGAGGGGAGCCTGTTCCTCTGGGGGCCAGTGGTGGAGGTGTTGCTCCCAGCTAGGCAAGCTGGGAGCAGGGGCCGTGTCCTCTGTGTGGGTGGCAGGCCCAAGTCCGCACTGCTGGTCCCTCCGCTCCCTGCTTCTCTTCCAGCTTCTCCTATCCTGTCAGTTGCCACCACAGAGGCCAAGCCATCAGTTTTTTCAATGTCACTCAGATCTGCTTCTGTTCCAAAGAAGGAGTGATGGCTTGGGCTGTGTTTCTGGGGCCCCTGCAGTTGAGGTGGGGTGCTGCCGGTCCCTGTGGGGCTAGTTGACTCCAGTCAGTCTTCCTTGGAAAATTTTGTGTCCATGCTGGACCCTTGGAGACCCCATTTTACTGTTTGTTCCATGCCCTGGGCTAGAACTGCTCAATTTTATAATACACATGGGAAATCAGGACAGACTCCCTACCACAGATGGTGGCATTCTAGTGCCATTTCCCACCTCCATCCTTTCTTGAAAATCCAGGTTTTGGGGCTGGAGAGATGGCTCAGAGGTTAAGAGCACTGGCTGCACTCATGAGTTGCATTCCCAGCAACTGTGTGGTGCCTCACAACCGTCTGTAATGAGATTGGTGCCCTCTTCTGCTTGCAGATATACAGTCAGACAGAACATTGCATACACAATAAATAAATAAATCTTTTTTTTAAAGCTAGGTTTCTGTTTTGAATCTTATCAGGGTAGAGTTGTTCTGTGTAAGCCAGAGAAGGATGTATAGTAGCTGTGCTTTCAGTTTCCAATTAATTAGTTTATTAAGTATAGTCAGCCATCATAAAAGGGTAAATAGTGAACAACAGCTAAGTAGTAGTAGGTGCTCCCAACATTCAGCTGGGACAAGTGCAGTAGGCTGACAGAGGGTAAACAAAGTCACACCATCACAGTATTAAATCATCCAGCAGAAACTGACTTGGGAAGCCCCGTGGAGGCTGCCACTGGGCATTCCCCATGGAGAACCCAGGATGGAGTGGGGTATCCTCTTGGGTAAGGCTTTAAAGTGGAACAGAAAGCAGCAAATGTAACATTAAGTCGTGCTTAGGTTCACCCACCCGAAATGACAGGGGAAGCATTGAACGGTCAGCTGGTATACCCATTGAAAGTCCCTGGCAGAAGAGAGCTTCTCTCCATGCACAGATTTCCGGCCTCTCTTCCCCACTGTGGGCATTTGTATATCACGGGATAAATAATCTTAGCATCTAACCGGAAGGTTGCTTTCCACCGTTCTCCAACCCACGGTCTTTTCCCTCTGGCTGTTTTTCTATCATACACCCACCCTTCCTCCCCTGCCTGCTGTTACAGATTCATTGCGGGGTGGGGTGGGAGTGTCGGTCAGCAGGACAGAGGAACTTTGAGAGGAAGAAGCTTGGGACTGATGCAGGGAGGGGAGGGGCCCAGCTTTCAGAGCCAGCTTCTCAGTGAGTTCAAACAGCACAGGGCAGTTTACTAAGAGCACACATTATAGGAGTGAAACGTGGCAGGTGTCTTGGTTTTCTTTGCTTCCGCAGAATTTTTAAAAGTCATAAAGTTGATTTACTCCCTTTTCTGTTCACAGCCTTTTTTTCTGTTGCTCCAGACTTCCCATGCTGCTGGTCCTGAGGCCCACCGGCACTGTGCGGAGCTAAGCTCAGGGGCTTCCCAGATGACTCGGATTCATGCCTGCAACTGAACTGTTACAGTTCTGTGACCTCCACATGCCCTGACCCGGGCTTCACAGAGCACTTGTTCCTTCTCTTGTCAAGGTGCTCATTTGCATCTGGCTCTACCTGCAGGCTCTGGAAGCTCTCAGACACTGTAAAAATGGCTTTCCTTTTCTCAGACGAAGGGGGTTCCTTCTAGGAAGTTCCTTGTCAGCAGTGGGGCCTGGTTTCCTGAGATGCTGAGGGAAGAAGGGCCTTTACCAGTCTTGGCAGCCATCTTCCCTTCAGGTGGGTCCGAACTGTGACGCCACATCTTCTGTATATCCCGTCTTTTCAGAATTGTGGGGGATGGACTGGGGTGGGCTGGAGAGATAGTTATCATTTAAGAGCACCTGTTGGTCTCTCAGAGACCCACGTTCAGTTCCCAGGACCATACACAGAGATACACAATACATATAATTGAAAATAATATAAATACCATGGCTACCTCCTTGACATTTTCCTTCCAAATAGCCCTTTGTGCAGGATGGCAGGCCTGGAGGATGTCTCAGGTCAGCAGCCCCCTGATGGTGCTCACTAAAACCACAGGGAGTTTCAGCTTTGTCTTGGAGCCTGTTCACTGCGGAGAACAGTTCTACTTAGCTTTGCTGAGGATTGATAGTTTAGCAAGACTCAGCCCATGTTGTTAATTGCTCAGTTGTCTGCTAATACTCATTACAGTAACTCAGTTTAGAAGATTAACAGTCATGAGAGTCTGAAAAAAATTTAATTCTACTTAAATTTGTGTTGCAGAGAAGTTTGATAGATGATCAATAAAATACTTTTAAGCATAAAAATACAGTTCTTGGGGGAGAATTGGTAGTGTACACCTTTAAGTCTAGCATTCAGGAAGCAGAGTCAGATGTGAATTCGAGGCCAGCCATGGCTACATAGTGAGACCCTGCCTCAAAACAACCAACCAACAAACAAAAAATACACTTGTGAGGATTACATGACATGGGAAGGGAGATGGAAGGGAAAATTCCAGAAGGCAGAGGAGCTGAGACTATCTGCTTCTGGAGATCTGTTCTTTCACAGATGAGGGATTTTTCGTCAAGAAAGTGGCCATTAGAGGCCATTAGTGATAGGCCAACGCTTGTTTGTGTACATGTGGATATGAAACAGGGCTCTGTATCAATCCAGGCTAGTCTCAGACTCACTGTGTGGTTCAGGCTGGTTTCAGACTTACAATCCTCCTACCTCAATCTCCCGAGCACGGGCATGTGATGGGGCAGTTCTAAAGCTAAATGCCAGCAGTGGGAGTCCCCAGAGACCACAGCCTCTCAGACATCATCTGTCATTTTGGAGCTCAAATTGAATGTTTTGGCTGCCAGTGTGCTTTTTCCTGATCCTTCCAGAGGAGGAGGGCTTCAGGTTTGAGGTTAGCATGAGGGAGGCAAAGTGCCTCAGCAGTTCTTAGCTGCTCCCTGGGCCTGGGCAGAACCTTGGATTCTTGGTCTTGTTTTCATTGGCAGGTGAGGGGGATGTACTCCTCTGCATTTCTTGGCCTTTGAAGACAAATTTTCTTTGAGCCATCAGGTGGGATATGGGACTCAAACCAGGTCCCCTGCAAGAGCAGCCAGTATGCTTAGCCATGGAATCGGTGCTTCAGCAACCAGCCTTCCTAGGTAATCTTTCAAGTGCCAGTACGCCGTCTTTCTCAGGTAAACACCACACTGCTCATCTTTGGTAATTCCTTTGGTTCTCCTTGGCCGTGTTCAGCAAAAACATTTGCCATATGATCCTGACTGCTGTCCTTGGAGATCATGTGCCCTCAGTGGCCTCTTTCTTCTCATAGGCGGAGTGTCTGGGGACTGGCTGGCTGTGTCTCAGAACTTTCTGCTGTTTCTCCAGACTCCTGTAGGCACCCACTGAGGTGACCCCTAGCTATCTCCTGCTCCACCATTATCATGTAGATAGCATCAAGATAAAGCTGCTGACTTTGTGCTATTGCTTGGCTGTAGCAACCATTAGCTGTGAGCCCTACAGCCCAGCCCCCTTCCTGTCACCCAGGTAGCCTGGCTCCTTAGGCTTCTGGGCTGGGTGACTGCAGGGTTGCACCTTGACAGCCAGAGCACAGATAAAGTGTGACCTTCTCTTTCGCCCTCCACTCTCCTCCTCTTTTCATTTTTGAGATAGGGTTTTATGCAGCCCAGGGTGACCTCAAACTTGCTGTGTGGCTGAGGATGGCCTTGAACTCCTGATCCTCCTTTCCAAGTACTGGAATTAAGGTGCTCACCATCATGCATACTTCTAAATGACCCCTTCCCTGTTGGGCTTCAGCCTTTAAAGACATCATCTGCTACTAGCCTGTCTGTCTAGTTTTAGCTGTCTGGTCTCAGGGATAGCAGCTAGGTTTTCATCCCAGGTGGGGACAGTTGCATTTCTAGAAGCGTTCCAGGTGGGTTAGGTAGACTCACCTTAACAGTTCTTGGTCCCACGCCTGGAGAAATCTGTGTGTGGTTTGAATGTGAAATATACCCCAAAGGTTCACGTGTTTGAAAACATGGCACTCAGATGCAGACATGGTTTGGGGGAGTTGTGGAAATGTTAAGATGCAGGTACCGCTTGGGGACCTAGCTTGCTGGGTAGCATCATTGGCGATTATAGCCCAGCTCTGCCAGAGTGATTGCAAAAGTTTGAGTAAATAGCCCGGTGCCTGCCACCATGGATGCTGCCATGCCTTAGCTACCATGAAGCTGGGCTAAAATAAGTCTTTTCTCTCTGAATTGCATCTGTCATGTATCTTGTCACAGTTACAAGAAAAGTAACTAGTGTAGTTCTTAACAGGGGTATTGACCCTAACCCAGAGTATTTCTTTATCAGAGACAGCCCACTCCTCCTGTACCCCTTTCCATGAACTGTGATCTGGTCTTCATGGCCCCCTCTATTGACATAAGACTGTGGGTAGTATTGGCCCCGTCCCATCGCGGATCTACACATACAGTGTGCACTCTTCCTGCTCTGCCTCCTTTCTGCAGCCTGCATGTCTTGAGGCTTGTTCACCTTGTAGCATGGTCATCTTTCTGTCGCTGAGCTGTGCTCTGCTGAGTGAATGTGCTTCAGTCTGTTTACCCATCCTTGTACTGAGTTACAGTTTGCATTGTTTCTTAGGTTGGGATGAACATTTGTATAAATATTTGTGTGGACATGTGCACCCAATTCTTTTGGGGTGCCCAGAGTGGATTCAAATCATAAGGAAATACCATTCATGCCATGAGAATGGCTGACATTTTCCTTTTCCCTTTGCATTCTCTCTACTGTTGTGTCTCTGCTCATCCACGCTGGTGGATCTTCTTTAGCTAGATTTAGTTATTTAGGTCTTTTGTACTTTAAGATTCAGTTGTTAAAGGCAGCCAGTGGTGGTGCATGCCTTTAAATCCAGCACCTGTTAGGCAGAGGTAGGCAGATCTATTTGTTAGGTAGGCTAGCCTGGTCTACAGAGTGGAGGACAGCCAGGGATATGCAGAGAAACCTTATCTTGAAAAAAGTAAAAAGAAAATAAAATTCAGCTGTTATATTAGTTACTTGTCCTGTTGCTGCAACAAAATATGTGGGAGAAACAACTTAAGGAAGGCTTTGTTTTGGCTCACAGTCTGAGTGCACTCTGTCCTGTTAGGGAAGTATAAGGTCATGGTGCAGCTATAATCAGGAGGGGGAGGGAGGGAAGAGAAGGGAAAGACACACACATACACACCACACACCGAGACACCCCACCCCACAGATACCTCACACACACCACACACACCACACACACTTGTCCCCCCACCACACACACACCACACATCACACATCACACACACACCACACATCACACATCACACACACACCACACTCACCACACACACACCACACCTCACACACACCACACACACCACACACACTCACCCCCCACACACACACCACACATCACACACACACCACACTCACCACACACACACCACACTCACCACACACACACCACACTCACCACACACACACCACACACACACACACCACACGCACACCACACCTCACACACACCACATACACCACATACACTCACCCCCCCACCACACACATACACCACACTCACCACACACACACCACACTCACACACCACACACACACCACACACACATCACACACACCACACACACCTCCACAATTAACCCAATCTAGAAAATCTCTCACAGATGTGCCCAGAGGTTTGTTTCTGTGATGATTTTAAATCTCATTAAGTTGACAATCCAGATCAACCTTCAGCAGGTGAGATGACTTAGTGGAGAAGCACTTGAAGTGCAGGACAGATAACCCAACCTCAATTCCTGGAGCCCATGGCAGAAGGCCCTCACTGCCCTCAGCAGTAGTCGTCTGGATTCTTCACGCTGCTGTAGCATGCACATATATGCTCACAGAACAGCAATAAAGGGCAGTGAAATGGCTCAGTGGGTAGAGGTGCTTGCATGCACGCCTGATGAGTTTGATTGTCAGATCCCGAGAGGTAGCAGGAAGAGAACAGACTCTGGCAATTGTCCTCCAACCTCTATGTTTGCTGTGGTGCATGCACGCACGGGGTGTGTGTGTGTGCGTGACACAGTAAGTAATAGATAAAAAGGTTAATCTTAACAGTTTTCTCCTCAAGTTGTATTTCCCCACATATTTGTGTATGTGGGCATTATACACGTGGACACACATGTGTTGGTGTATCGTAGTGTGGTTCTGGGGATTCAGAATCTGGTCCTCAGACTTACACAGCAAGGGCTTTAATCTCTGGGTCCTCTCCAGTCCAGCGCATGTTTTCTCAGTGTGCGTTCTCTGAAAATGTCTGGCAAGTCCATACATAGTCTATGGCTTGACTTTTAATTCCTTACCTAAAGTTTTAGAGTAACAGACCTTTTAATGGTGATAAAGTTCAATTTGCTGCCTCCCCCTTGTATAAAGTTCATGGGTTTCTATGTAAGCTAAGACATCTTTTGGGAGGCGGGCAGATTTCTGAGTTTGAGGCCAGCCTGACTTTGGGAGCAAGTTCTAGGACAGTTGGGGCTAAGTAAAGAGACCCTGCCTCAAAAAGCCTAAAGAAAATATTAATTAATTAAATAAAAAGAAATCTTTAGCAGGCCCAGAGCGGGATGGAGAGGAAGAACTGGCCTGTGGCATCAAGTGGGGAAGAAATGAGGTCACAGCAGTAATCGTAGGGATGTCCAAGGGTGCAGAGAAGCACCCTGATGCACAAGTCTGCCACCTCTGAGCCCTTCTACCTGCAGATGGTGGAGGCAGCCCCCAGGTTCTCACTGTAGCTGCACCTGCCTCCTCTGCGCTCTCCATGTCATGGCTGTTGTTCAAGTTATCAGATAAATCAAAGAAAACTTAGAGGCACCTGGCTTCAACTGATGCTGTCAAGATGGGAGATGATCCAGAATCCACCAGAATCCGTCAGACAGACAGACAGGACCCAGGCATGGCAGTGTGTGCTTGTGACCCCAGTGCTGGGCAGGTAGAGACTGGAGGGTCCCTGGGACTCATAGCCAGCAGACCTAGTCTACTTGATGAGTTTTAGGCCAGGGATAGACTCTAGGGGTCATCCTGTGTCTACCTCCCGGCACTGTGGTTACACCATCACTTCTGGCTTTTGTGTGGGTGCTCCAGATCTGAACTCTGGCATCCATGCTTGCTCAGCAAGCACTTTACCAACCAAGCAATCTCCTTGCAGCCTTACCCCTTCCTTGTCTTACAAAGTAGTCAATGCCACTCTGGGCTCCCACACACATAGCCTCACCTAACCTCTCTCAAAGACTTTTCCTTCAAATGCCGCTAAGGCACTACTTGGGGAATTGTGTCCAACCTGGGATCATGACAGACATTCGGACCATGACATGTTTCTCTGTGGATAAACCTTTAGAGAAGCCGGACTCAGAGGTCACGTATTGTATAATTCTATTTACAGTACTGCCCAAAACAGGCAGCCCATTTGGGGTTGATAGGAGGGTGACTGCCAGGTGTGTGTGTGTGGGGGGGGGGGGTTCTTTCTTTTTTTTTTCTTTTTTCTGTTTGTTTTTGTTTGTTTGTTTTGGCTTTTTGAGACAGGGTTTATCTATGTAACAGCCCTGGATGTCTTAGAACTAGCTTTGTAGACAATGCTGGCCTTGAACTCACAGAGATCCACTTGCCTCTGTCTTTCAAGTGTTGGTACTAAAAGCATGTGCTACCACTGCCCAGTTGTGTGCAGTTTCTTTAGCATATTGAAAATATTCTGTAACCAGATCATGATGACAGTTGCACAATCTAGAAATGTGCTGAACCCCATGAACTGCAGGTGGTAACTGGAAGAATTTTACAGGATGTAAGGTACATCTTAGTAAGCTGTTTGCCAAAGCAGGTTTCTTTCCTGCCTCAGCCAGCGAAGCCTCTATAAGTGCTGGCTTCTGGAACATATGCCCCTGATGCCCTTTGAATTCCGTTTTCTCTGTGTGGTAGCATGGGCCTAAGACCCAGACAGGATCTTGTTCCTTCTGTATTGGGTAGGCCTCTTCCAATCCACTGTATCCCAGAACTGTGGAACTGCCAGGCAGAGTATGGGGCACTCAAGGCCTGAGTCCATAGAGCAGACACCAGGGTACCTGAGCTGATTACTAAACCCAACTTCAGTAATTCACTTGTCTCAACTCAGATTTCAGGCTTGCATAGTAAGCACTTTTGCCCATTAGCTGTCTGCACAGTCCCATAAAATTCACTTTAAAGTATTTTTTAATCTGTTGAAGTTAAAAAAAATATGATCTGCTCCAGTTTCTGCACCCACCTGCTAAGCAGGCTGTGCCGTTTACTGATTGCATCCTCCCTCCATGGTACTGCCTGTAGACTCCCCCTGTGAGTGCTTCCTTGGCTTCTTTCCAATCCCACACTGCTGTTCTGCCGAACTGTCTGCAGTTAGTCTATGAACAGCATTTGATTGGGAGTTTTATTAGAAAATTAACTTTTCTTTGGAAGACCCTTTACTTAGCGAGGCTCTCTGATGCACAACCATAGCATGAGTTACTTGGGAAGCTGAGACAGGAGAATCGCTTACTCGAGCTTAGGAGTTTGAGTTCGTCCTGGGCAATACAACAAGACCCGATTCCTAAACACAAAACAGGATGAAAAGAACCAACTTCTCCAAATGGTCTGCGGCGGTTTGCAGAGAAAGCGTTACAACCAGGCTAGTGTCGTTACCTGTATTGCTGCTGCAAGGTCCTTGGCCAGGAGCTCCCTGGCACAGGGCATGTCCTGATAGAAGAGGGCTGTTCAGTCCACCCCGCAGGGCTGGGATCTCTTCCAGAGCATCTCCCTGTGTCTCCGTATCATAGAGCATAGAGGTTGCAAAGGGGCTCCTTTGTTCTCTGGCAGGGTGAGGCAAGTGCACTTGGAGCTGGACCTTCTGTAGTTAGCTTCCTCGTGACCACCGAGCTCTGCTGAGCACTGCTGTCCTTGAGCGATTAGCGGCTGTGTGAAGGCTGCTGCTGGCTCTCCCACACTACCATGGCTTCTGAGCTGGCTTTGGTATCTGTTGCAAGCAAGAGGCTGGGAAAAAGAGCATCGTTTGGAGAGACAGTGGGTACAGGGGGTTATTTTTATTGGGGTCTCTAAGCTAGACCTAAAAATCTTAATTTACCAGATTGCTGAGAAACCAGAGAAGCATAGCCTTGCCTACAGGGAGGCCTCTGTGCAGCTATGCAGAAGCCCTTTCTCATAAAACATCCCATTGGGCAATACTTGCTACAAAAGCTTTTCAGGAAAAGTGGGGTTCTGACCCTCAGATTTTATGGTGAAGCTCTCAGGTATGGGTAAGGCTTCATAACTATCACTGGCCAGAATTCTTCACCCTCAAGTCTTTCTGATGTGGCTTATTTTGGTGGCTGTCCCTGTCTGGCCCACCTTCAGGTGGTGTGTTGGGCAGGGCCTGTGCTGGGGCTATCCTGTCGACTGTCAACAAATTGTGTGACCTTTCGGTTAAGTTTCTGCTGTGCTCCTCCTCCTAACCCACCTAACCCTGCACGCATCTACCTGTACAGTTTTTGTGGAGTGAGGTAGAGGGGCGCTCTTCCCCCAATGTTGTGTACCACAGGAGCCCAAAGCAAACATGCATAACTTTTCTATGTCTTCCCTTTCTGGAATTCAGCCAGTATTGGGGTCTTCGGGGTCCACTGGTATTGGATAGCTAGCTCAGTAATCCAGGGTCTAGCTGAGACTAAAGCTGGAGCTCTCCCCCCCGCCCCCCACTGGGCACACTGGAACCGAGGCCTTGCTAGCCAGCGCTGGCCATCTTTGAGCCTGAGGAAGGAAAGCTGTGTGACACCAGCCAAGGGTCACTTGTCTCCAGGTCAGGTCCAGTGTTCAAAGCTCTGAAAGGCTGTGGGGGAATCTGTAGGGCAGGGCTGACCTGGGAGCCACCAGGCAGCATTTAGACTTTGTAGAGCTGGCAAGTCCATCCTCCGTTACTGTGTGATGGTGGAGAGGCAAGCCTCTAGTTTCTGTCTGCACCCTGAGGCTCTGCTGCAGGCCAGCAAGCAGACATAGGAGTAGGGTATGGTGGCATGTGCAGCATGTAAGCATGAGGCATCTGGCTACCTGGAATTAGCACCAAACCCTTTACCAACTTTGTGTCCTTAAAATGTAGTTGCCTCCAGTCCCTGGCTGTGGGACTCCAAGCTGCCCTCCACTCTCTGCCCACCTCTGTTCAGGGCTACCCCAGCCTCCCTGTTCCCTGCCTTTGCAAATCCTAGGAGTGTTAAGACTACTCTTCTGTCACATGGATGCTCTGTTAACACTTGTTATCCTGCCTCATGCTTTCCTCGGGAGTCCCTTGGGCCTCTGTCCAGGGTTGCTGTTGCCGTGGGCAGGTGGATAGCTCTGCTTGTCCCTGACTGGGCCGCTCAGTGTGCAACGCAGGTGTTTTTCGCTGTGTGTGAGGTTCCCACCTTCACTCTTGAGAGGACTGTGATTGTACTTTGCATTTTATCCCTCACGCAGCCCCAGCAGCCCCAGCCCAGTCTTCCCTGGTCCGGGGCAGGGCTGCCTTGTGGGGGTGGGGCACCTTCTGGAGGGAAGGATATATAGTCTGGCTCCTTATCCTGGTTGACTTGCTGTCATTCCTGTGCACACTAATGAGGACACTAGGGACTGTACATGCAATTTACCAGGCATTCAGTGCTCCAGGGTCACTTAGCAGGGGGTGGACCATGGAGGAAGTGTTTGGGATTTGATCTTGGAGCCAGTCTGGGTCCAGGCTGCAGATTATTCTCTTCCCTCATTGTTGAAATGGTTTATTTCTATTTTATCACAGTGTCGGTGTTTGCTAATGTGAACAAAACCAAAAGTGTCAGCTTGTCCTTCAGAGAGTGCTGTGGAAGGCTTTGAGAGCTTGTGCTGCAACCCAGGGTCAGACAGGGCTTCCGATGGCCCTGTGCCTCTGTGGATCCAGGTCAGGCTGAAGGCAAATGCCGGATGCTGTCTTTGGGTACTTGTGAACGAGTGGGGCAAGGCTACCCTAGGAGGGCCTGTGTCAGTGTCGGGAGGCAGTGAGCAGTCCCTGCCATGGAAGCCTGTTGCCAACAGCTGCGTGTGGCCTGAGCAGCTGGGGGGGGGGGGGTAGATAGTTGCTGTGGTGAGCAGTTGAATTAAGGTACCTTCTGTAGTGACAGTTTTGGAATTTTGGTTTCTCTAAAAAGCACAGAAGTAGTAGAAGGAAGAATATGTTTTCTTTCCCAGGTGTTGGGGTGTGGGGCTGCTTCAAAGCAGCTATGACATGCCTCCTGCTTTGGCGGAGGCTGCAGATCGTTTCTACGATTGGGTGATGTTTGGAATTCTGGGAACTTTTCAGAGGGTGTATAAATGCTGGAACCCTAGCGGTGGTTGGAGGTTGATTTCTGTTTGTTATTGGTCACAGTTTGTGAGGTGCTCATGAGCAAAGAAGAAACTAGATACCCTGACAGCAAAGATTAAACTTGCCCCAAGGAACTTGACATTCCTAATCAGTAGGAGCTGTCCCTTCCTCTCTTTTTCTCTCTCCTATCTAGTATTAGGGGTAAAAAGGGGTAGAGAAGGGTACCCACAAAGAAAGAACCCACAAAGTAGCAAACACTGGTTACAACCCCCAGAGGCTTTTCTTGGTTTTCTGTGATGCTTTTGGATTTGGGGGATTGGAGTACAGAGTCCAGGAGAGTTCAGGGCCCAGGATGGCACCACGGGTGGCCATCCTTCCCATGAGCTCTCCAGTTTCTTCTTGAAGTCCATCATGTATGTCCCCTGTTTGGGGATGTGCCGAGACTGAAAGGTAAAGAACCAGGGTTACATGTTTTGAGTGTTGGGCCAGTGAGTGGCACTAAATTAGTTATGTGGCGGGGGGTTTCTCTTGGAAATTAGTCTTCAGATCCTAGCTGACATTCTGGGGACAACTGCTTGGGTCAGAACTTCTAGGCTTTGTGCCACCTAAGGGCTGACTTGGGGCAGGAACTGTCCTCTCTGGTTCGGCACGCTTCCTGTTCTACCATCTGTGCAGGTCACATGTCCTGCTACCTGCCTTCCTATTATTCTGCTACCTGGAGCCTGACCAAGACCGTGGGGTTGCTGTCAGAGGTGCAGGAACCAGTTAATGTCCTCTCACGGTAGTCTTCATGTCATATTTAGGAAGTGAGAGTATGAATGGGTCTAGCCCTGGCACTAGCCTACTCTCTTCTCCCAGAGAGGCCTGAGGGTTCCTACTATTTTCCTGGCCATAGTTGTTGCTTCATAGTCTCTAACATGCAACCCAAACCATTTGTTACTTTCATGAGCTTCAGTCTCCCTGTCTGGACCACTGTACAGAAGGGCCTGATTAACAGTCCTCTATGCAGGGCTGGGCCTGATCCTTCTGGAATAGCTCATGGTGAACAGGGGCTCTTGAGACGGTTCACGTGATCTCTAATTCTGTCCCAACCTCACCAGAAGTCCTCTGAACTACAGGGGAGCCCTTCAGAGTCACCATGGCTGCTCAGAGGGCCCATAAGGGCTGGCCCAAGCTCACACAGCTCACTCCGCACTGACAGCCACACTCATCGGGGACCAGGCATTTGAGTGAATAAATTATGCAACCGGCTTCTTGGAGTTAGTGCTGCATCGGTCCATTCTGTGTTGTGACTTAAACCTATAATTGCTCAGTATAGCTATGAGTCTTTGTGTGTATGCCGTGTCTATTTGTGCATGGTTGCAGTCACAGTCACACCACAGGGAGATCAGAAGACAACCTCAAGTGTCAGTCCTTGATGTCCACCTTGTTTAAGCCAGGGTCTCCTCTTTGTTGTGTGCCTCTGCACATACCAGGCTACTTGGCCTGTGAACGTCAGAGGATTTTCCTGCCTCCGCCTCTCATCTCTCCATAGGAGCACTGGGATTATGCCTGGCTTTTTAATGTGGGTTCTTGAGATCTGAACTCAGGTCCTCATGATTGCACAGAAGAACTTTATCCACTGAGTCATTCTCCAGCTCTCAAAAATTAAGAGGGCATTTGAAAGACTCTACCCATCAGGGTATTAAAGCAAACACTGAAACTCATAGCCAGACTCTGGGCAGAGTACAGGGAATCTTATGAAAGAAGGGGGTGATAGAAAGACGTGGAGGGGACAGGAACTCCACAAGGAGAACAACAGAACCAAAAAATCTGGGCCCAGGGGTCTTTTCTGAGACTGATATTCCAACCAAGGACCATGAATGGAGGTAACCTAGAACCCCTGCACAGATGTAGCCCATGGCAGCTCAGTCTCCAAGTGGGTACCCTAGTAAGGGATTGTCTCTGACATGAACTCAGTGGCTCTTTGATCACCTCCCCCTGCAGGGGAGGGAACAGCCTTACCAGGCCAAAGAGGAAGACAATGCAGCCAGTCCTGATGAGGTCTGATAGGCTAGGGTCAGAGGGAAGGGGAGGAGGACCTCCCCTATCAGTGGACTTGGAGGGGAATGGGAGGAGATGAGGGAGAGGGGGTGAGATTGGGAGGGGCCGAGGGAGGGGCTACAGCTGGGATACAAATTGAATAAACTGTAATTAATAAAAAAATTAATTAAAAACAAAAACAAATTGTTTTAAAATAAAAATTCTTTATGATTAATTTATGAGTAAATGTTTGATTTGTATACCTGTTTCATGCACTGGGGTAACCTGAAGATTTGTTGGGAAAAGGATCACCAGTAGAAAAAAGCCTAAGACCTGTCAAAGCTGAGTTTCCTCTGCTATGGAAGTAGTTGAGACAATGTTGACACAATATGTTTTAAAGGTATTCCTATTGTTAGTGTATGATTTTACAGTGTTACAGTGTTTATTTCACACATTTTTACAGAGTATGTACCTCTCCCTACTTACAGCAGTCCCTTTGTTATACATATTTTCTCTTGGGACATCAAAACACTTAAAATCAGTGTGGCTGTGGCCTTCTCTGCCGCTTCCCTGCCTCAGGCCTGTGAACCAACCTGCCCAGGGCCAGTGCCGGAGAGGCTGGTGTAGTGCTGAGTGGTGAGTGGTATATTGGCTGTATGGGCCCTGCTTTGCGTACTTACAATTAGAGACTTCGTAACCAAAATTTTCTCTTGGATCCTGTTAATCAGGACAAATTAAATCTCATTGGTTTTGTTAATTCATTTCCTGGGACCCTACCTGGAGGCTTCCCCTTGCACAACACCTGGGCCCTGGATAGATGTGATTGACACAATAATTAAGAATCCATTCTGCTCCCACACTTTGGCCTGTGAGGAGACACAGAGGATCAGTTCTTCAGTCTGAAATAGCAATCCTGAGGGGCCTGGTGCTCTCCACTCTCTTGGCAGCTGAAATTTTAACATAGCACAGGCATTTTGTGTTTTTGTAATATTTTCTGAAAACTCTTAACTTACCTGTTCTAGGTGTGTGTGCATACCTGTGTATGTATGTGTGGGTCCGTCCTTTGTGCGTGTGTATGTGTTCATAGATCTCTCATGCTACTTACTGGTCCAGACATTGTACGTCTGCTTTTCAGGGCTTTAAAGAACTCAAAACCAGGTGAAGGCAAATGAGATTTTGTGTCCACCTGTGTCAAGTGTACAGCTTCTGAATGGCCACTGGGCCCTTCACAGAGGAAGCAGAATGTGAGAAGGCTTGCGTTTATGGCCATGGAGACATTTAGAGCAACCTGTTCCCGTGGGCTTTGAGCCTGGACACTTTGTTTGGGATGCTGGAGTTGTGGGGTCTTTGCCATAGACACTCTAGCTATTTGCCCCACATCAGAGGGAACTGCCAGTGGCCTCAAAGTGCTCTGTATTTATTTTTAAATCACATTTTACTCTCTCCTTTCTTTTCTTTCTTTCTCTCTCTTTTTAATTAAATACTTATTTTTTTACATTAATTACATTTTATTCACTTTGTATCCCAGCTGTAGCCCCCTCTCTCATTTCCTTCTACTCCCACCCTCCTTCCCTCATCTCCTCCCATGCCTCTCTCCAAGTCCACTGATAGGGGAGGTCCACCTCCCTCTCTCACTTTGTATGTGTGTAAATATGTTCATATGTGTGTGTGTGCACATATGCTTGTAGGTGGATGAGAGCCAAAGATGTTGATGTGGATGTCTTCCCTGTTTGTTCTCCACTGTGTTTTTTGAGACAGAGTCTCTCACTGAACCTTGAACTTAGGGATTTGACTAGACCATCTGGCCAATGAGCCCCTGGGAACATCCTGTAACTGCCTCCCAGTCTTGAGATTACAGGGGTGTGTGTGTGTGTGTGTGTGTGTGTGTTCAAGTGCACATGCACACATGGGTTGGTGTTTGTGATTATGGGTGGATGTGCCATGATGCACATGTGGAGGTCAGAGGACAGCCTTGGACATTGGTTCTTCCTTGATCCTGGCAGGGTCTTTCTGTTGTTATTCTCTGTGCAGGCTTGCTGGCCTGTGAACTTAGTTCCTTGTGAGATTCTAGGACTCCTTTCTTTTTTTCTCCTGGAACTCACTGTGTAGACCAGGCTGGCCTGGAACTCAGAGATCTGCCTGCCTCTGCCTCCCAAGTGCTGGGATTATAGGTGTGCACCACCACCGCCTGGCTCTAGGGCCTCTCTTAGCTCTGCTTCCTACTAGTCCCTCCTTTCTTGTCTAGGAGTTCTGGGGTTACAGACATGCGCTACCATGTCTGGCCTTATATGGGCTCTGAAGAGCTGAATTCAGGTCATTATGTTTGCATGGCAGACCTTTACCCACTGAGCCATTTCCCAACCCCCAACTACTCATCTCATCATAGTCTCTGGTGTTTCGTAGTCCTCCCGGTGTGGCAGTAGCTTGAGAAGTCAGCCGAGGTGTGGAGGGGAGGTGGCCAGCACTGGGTGCAGCCTGTGGCAGAGGGGCCTTTCTCGCTCTACCTGTAGGATGTCACCCGGCAAGGAGGACCAGGTCAGTCAGCATCTGGGAGTTCCCTCTCAGCCGTCTCAGAATGTCTTAGGAAGGTTTGATACCCATCTTGGCTAGGCGCTCAAGATGGCTGTGAGGTGCTCTGCAGGTTCTGGGAGTTCAAGCCCCGTGACGGGCTACTTGGCCATACCTGGGGTTCCTCTTTCCTACTCGGTATCCTTGCTGGGTGGGAGGTTCAGGGCTGATGTATGTTTGTGACCAAGGCCCTGAGGTTAAGGAAAAGTTTCCCTGAGGCCTGGCTGTGTAGAGCACAAGGGAAGGGGCAGAGAAAGACTGTGAGGGAAAGGAAAGGAAAGGAAAACTACAAATCATGTCCAGTTTAACACATTGTGGTATAAACATAGCCACAGGCATGGGTGGAAGATTGCGGACCAGGTGTCAGTTTGGTGCTGTGTGTACATGCATGCACACATGTGAACAGCATTACAGCAAACGTGGGTTAGTATGTTTGTGTCTGTGTGCAGTCCACTCTCTTTTGTTTTTTCCTTCTGGTATTGAAGGCTGAGCTGGAGCCTTGTGGTGCTAGGCACATGCTCTAACTGAGATATATCCTCAGCCCTTTCCCATGCCTTTCTTCTTGTAGTCATGAGCACCCTTTACCTTCACGTGCTGGGACTTCACCATTTTCCCTTCATTTCTCTGAATCCTGGACTGTCAGATCTAAGGAGCCTGGGGGACTACTGTGCGAAGGCCCAGAGTGGTGTGCTTGCTGTGTGTGTGTAGACAAATAAGCCAACCAGAGGCTGCAGCAGAGAGATAGTGGGCAGACATCAGGCCAGATGAGGAGGCAGGGAGCCTGGGTTCTACTCAGAGTTTGGCTATTACAAGACCAGAACCAGACACCTGTGATTTCAGTTCAACGGAGGCCTCTGAGTTGAGGAAACTGTGTTCCCCAGCGTTAGAGAATTGTGGCTGAGATGGTGGGAAGTCTCCGGAGGGCAGGGAGTGGAGGATTTGATCTCAGGCTCTGACTGACATTCTCATTTCAGTGGCTCGAAATTACCATCATATTCTGGGGTCCTTCCTTCAGTGGCTGCCTTTCTCATTCTTGTTTAGGTGTATGAATTAAACAGTTTTTCTTAGACAAAGTCTCATTACATAACTCAGGCACATATCAAATACACAATCCTCCTGCCTCAGCCTCTCCAGTGCTAGGATGGCATGTGTGTGCCACCAGGCCTGGTATGCATGTCTGTATATACATGTGTATGTATGTATGTATACACACACACACACACACACACACACACACACACAGAGACAGAGACAGAGAGACAGAGAGAACAGGTTTACTGTCATCCAGGGCCCTGGTCCTCTCTCTTTCTCCTATCTGGAATTCTAATGATCTTTTGTGTAGAGTGAGCTAAGTGGGCACAGCCCCAGTGGCCTGGCTTTTGCTCTGGTTATATTCCTAAAGGTTCTTATGACAAATTTTAATAAGGTGACCACTGCTTGAGGTGGAAGAGTCCAGGTTAGAGACTCAGCCCTGAGGGCCATCCCATTAGAGACTGAGCCCTGGGGGCCATCCCGATGGCAGCCTGCCCTGTGGGAACAAGGTCATCAGCTACTGTGTCTCCTCCAGCCTCCTCATGCTCCGGCACCTCTCTCTCCTGCAGAGGTCCGACCCACAGCTGCTGGCCCAGTTCTACTATGCCGACGAGGAGCTGAACCAGGTGGCTGCAGAGCTGGACAGCCTGGATGGGCGGAAGGAGCCCCAGCGGTGCACACTGCTCGTCAGCCAGTTCCGCTCCTGCCAGGTAAGGGAGAAGCTGGGGGTGCCCGGATATGTGTGTCTCCATCTTGGGGAGGTCTTGGGGAAGATTCTTGCTTGGGTAAATATCTGTATCCAAGGATGGATGCTGTCATTGGTAAGCATGTGGCTTTGCCCTGTAGGGATGTGATCAGGGCCCTAGAGACAATGAAGAGACTAGACTCAAGAGGAGGGTGGTCTTGGGCAGGATCACGTGGGATGGGGAGCTAGGTTGCAAGAACTAACTACACAGGACACTTGGGAAGAACAGAAGCCGAGAGCCTGAGTGAGGTGGGGAACAGCTGGTTTGGGAAGGGAGCTACTTGCTCTGGATGCTGTAGGTAACGTGTGCAGAGCTGGTGGGGGCCGTGACTGCACTCGGCTGCTGACTCATGGTGCTGTGAGCTTTTGCTGCATAATTCAGAGACGGCTCTGGAAGCTGCTGCTAAAAATACCTTACCAGCAGCGTTTTCTTCCAGTGCACCAAACGTTCACGAGGCGTTTCCAGCAGGGACAGAGTTTTGTCAAGTGACAAGCACAGTCTTTCGAAAAGTTCAGGAACCTTCTTTGTGTATTTTGCCTATAAGTTCCTGGGATGGGGGGTGGTCCTCTGTTCTGGGAGGTGCAGCTTATGCTCACCTGATAAGGAGCCAGCTTACAACTGTCACTGTGGTCCTCAAGGCCTTGCTGGATATGATCTCCACAAAATAGCGAAGCTGATCATACTCCAGGTTACCTCCAGGATGCCATTTCCTCCTCATGTGCTTGTCTATGGCCTGTTCCCATGGAGCCCCAGTGTAAGGGCCCTGTGTGAGGGTTGTGATCTGCTCCTCGTTTCTCTGTCTGTTTGGATGTTCCAAAAGATGCTGGGGGCTCCAGGGCCAGCCTCCCTGCTTTCAGGAGCTCCTGTTAGAAACAGCTTCTGGGAGGGCAACAGTTATGAGAGAGCCACCTGCAATGGTGAGACATTCCACAGGAGAGACACTCAGGGTAATATGTGGGCATTGCTTGAGCAGGGCATTCCTGGCTCTGTGGAGCTAGAAAATGCTCTAGACTGCAGATGAGTTTGCAAACCCAGAAGCCCTCTGAACCCTGCCTGTCCTTTGGTTTTATGGAAGTTTCATGTACAGGTGTGGTTGATGCCCTCTCCTCCCCTGAGAGTTTGAGAGTAAAGCTGAAAATCCAGGCCTGTGCCCTGTAATGGTCAGCCTCATCCTGAAGCTACTTAGAGCCTGGCTATATGTCACCTCATTAATGTAAGACTCTGTTACCTTAGTGATTGGAAGGGTTTTAGGAATTGTATATCAAGAAACTGAAAAAAGAATACACACACAGAGTTTTGAGGTGGGGGTTGTCTCTGTATGTTGCTTAAGCTAGCCTTGAATTCTTGGGATCAAGTGATATTTCTGCCTCAGCAAGTTGCTGGGCTGTGCCTGGTTCCCAAATGCATTTCATGGATTACTTTTTAATTCACTTACTAGTTTTGACATCATTCTTTTCAAGTCTACCAGATGTTTTTGTACAACTGTTTTCTGCAAATAAAGTCGTGCTTTTTTACAAGATTTATTCTTATTAGGTTATGTGTAGGCATGTGTAGTCATGTGTGGGTATGTGCACATGAGTACAGGTGCCTGAGGAGGCCCTAAGAGGTCATCAGATGCCCCTGACCTCTAGTTACAGGCAAGTGTAAGCTGCCTTATGAGGCTGCAGAGAACCAAACCCTGGTTCTCTGAAAGAGCAGCGTGCGCTCTTAGCTTCTCACCAAACCCAGCCTTGTAATCTTTCTCTCTTCACTGGCTCTCTTGATTTTGTCTTGTGTGTCGTCCCCTGCTCCCACCACATATGTGGCGAACGGATTTGTTCATATTACCATGAGGGAGAGTCTTTTATCATCAAGCATATTAACTGCAGGATTTCTGCAGACCCTCTTTATCATGCTAAGGAAGTTGCCTTTAAATAAATAGCTCGCTGAGGGCGATTAGCAGGAATGGATGTTGGAGTTTTGTCAAAATACTTTCTTTGTGACTGTTGGGATAATCAAGTTTCTTACGGTAAATGCTATTGGATACTTTTATGTAATAAATACTGACTGTTTCCATTATTATTCTCTCTGCTGCCCAGGGTCAGTGCATGCAGGTGTTGTGAGGGTGGGGCTCTGCCTGTCACATCCACTAGTTCACCCAGTACATAGGAAACATTCAGTTACATGGGTGATGGACCTAAAATGCTGCCTTTTTTTCTTCTTCCTCCTGTTCCTCTTTCCCCTCTTTATGTCCTTTCTAGTCTTTTCTTCTTCTTAGTGTGTGTATGTGTGTTTAGATGGGGTCTTGTTTAGTAAGGTTGGCCTTGAACTAAAAATCCTCTTGTCTCAGCCTCCTAAGTTGTACATTGCCATGCCTGTCTGGTTTTTTTGTTTTTTTGTTGTTGTTGTTATTTGTTTGTTTTTTCAAGACAGGGCCTCTCTGTAGCCTTGACTGTCCTGGACTCAATTTGTAGACCACGCTGGCCTTGAACTCACAGAGAACTCTTGTGTCTGCCTCCCCGAGTGCTAGGATTACAGTCATGCATTGCCACGCCTGGCTGGCTGTTTTCTTCTTTAATGATATGCCTTATCTATTTATTCACTTTCTGATAATAATCAGGGAATCACGTAAATGATGGTAAGCTGTGTCAAACTGCTGAAAGTTTGAATACTGTGCCAGTACATATTCTCAGGCTTCTTACCATTTCTATATTTAGAGAAACAATTATGTAGTTTTGGAAGAGATCTTGGACTCATCTGGTCCTGCTAGTTCAGCGTCCTCAGGAGGTAACTCCTACACTGCATCATTATATATATTCTAACAAAAGCCGGCGGCATTACTAGGTGCCTCTACGCCAGAGGGCCCTGGTTGCTTAAACTCTTAGTAAAAAAGAGTGATGGAAGGTAGCATTCAGTTCTCCAGTAGAAAGAGGATGGAGGAACCAACTGGGTGTCACACATATGCCAAAAATATAAGACAGAATTTGACCCCACTTTTAACAAAAGTAGGCGTTTAAATACAGAATGGCTGGGATTTAGCTCCATGATAAGAACTCCCGTTTAGTGTATATAAGGGCATGGGTTCAATACTTGTTACCACCCACAAAATAGAAAAACAAAACAGCAGTAGTCAAGCGTGCTGCTAATTAGAGCTTCTTTCTACTCTCATGGTACAGTATACCTTTTATGAGTCATATACCTGTAACCCAGCACTTGAGAGGCAGAGACGGGCTTTAAGGCAGGCCTTGGCTGCACAGTGAGTTGAGGCCAGTCTGCTGTATATAAATCTCTGCCTCAAAAAATGAACTTTAAACAATAGAATTTCGCATCAATGTTTGTTAAGGTTATGATTTTGGTATCAGGATAATGTACACCAATAGAATGTGTTGGGACTCACTTTTGCATTTTGCCGGGGGGGGGGTTGTGAGCAAATTAGTGTTTTCTGTTTGGATCTAGAGATTTCTCTGTGGAAGTATTTTAAACCTCAGATCCATTTTATTGAATACATATGAGCTTTTTAGGCTTTCTATTTCTTCTTGAAGAGTTTTGGTAGTCTGCATGCTTCAAGAGATTTCTTTTAACTTGTCGGCATGAATTACTTATGTTAATCATTTTTAACATCTTTAGGGTGTGGAGTGATGCCTTCTCTCATGTAAGCTGTGTCTCTCTGTTTTCCTCCTGCAAGTTCCTGGCCTTGTATTGATGGGCAGGCAATTTGCTGTTCTGTCTGCTGGTCCCATGCTGCTTGGTAGAGGGCAGGATCTGAAAGTACTGACCCAACTCTTTCCTTACCTGGTGCTAAGATGTGGGTTTGTGAGAAAACTGAAGTTTCACGCAGGTCAAGGGTCCTCAGCTGGTTGTCATTGGTTCTGGGGGACCCTTTTACTCATACTTGGATGCTGACTCTGTTGTAGAAATTGACATTCCCACACGTAGTGAAAAGACTGGTTTCACAATGGCCCCCGGCAGTGTCACTGCCTGGAAGTAGGTGGATACACCGAGGATAGTCTAGGCTGGTAATGTGAACAATAGTGACGCAGAAATGGGCTGTGAAAGTCATGTTTGTGTTCATGTGTGTGTCTGTGGCACCTCCGTGTGTAGGTGTAGAGGCCAGAAGTACTCAGTTGGTCCCCACTTTATTTTTTGAGATAGGGTCTTTCACTGAAACTAGAGTCAGCAAGTTCTCAGGGTCTTCTTGTCCCCACCCTTCTCCCAGTGCTGGGGTTACAGATGTGCTACTGTACCCTGCTTTTTTTTTCCCCCCTTAAAGATTTATTTATTTATACACTATTCTGCCTGCATGTTCTTCTGCAGGCCAGGAGAGGGCACCAGATCTCATTAAAGCTGGTTGTGAGCCACCATGTGGTTACTGGGAATTGAACTCAGGACCTTTGGACAAACAGCCAGTGCTTTTAACCTCTGAGCCATCTCTCCAGCCCTGTGCCCTACTTTTAAGAGTAGATGCTAGGGATCCAAACCCAGGTCCTCATATCCACACAGCAAGCATTGTATCTGATGAGCTGTCTCCCCAGTCCCCAAAGTCAAGTTTTTATAGAAATCTACTGAGATAGTCTTTGTATTGATGGGCAGGAAATTTGCCTTTCTGTCTGTTGGTTCCATACTGCTTGGTGGAGGAGTCGGGTCTGAAAGGGAACTTGTATGGGTGCGCAGAGAAACCTGGGGTAGCGTGGCTCCAGCCATTCAGGGTCGGGCAGGAGGGAAGGTGTCTTTTTCTAGGAAGACAGTTCAGTTGTTTACAAAGAGTGATGTGAAATCTACTCCTCAGCCGTCAAATGAGCCAACTCACAAGACTGTGTGCCAGCCACAGGCCACTAGGGGATACATTGGTGTTATCCCAGGAGGGGATGGGTGTAGGCATTTCCTTGTGTTTGAGCCTCCTGTGGTGAGGCAGGATGTGCTGCCAGATCACTTCTGTAGTCCTGGTGAGCAGTCTTTCTTTCTGTTTCAGGACAATGTGTTAAACATCATTAACCAGATCATGGAGGAGTGCATCCCTCAGGACCGTGCCCCTCGGGATTTCTGCGTCAAGTTCCCAGAGGAGATCCGGCACGACAACTTGGCTGGCCAGCTGTGGTTTGGGGCTGAGGTAGTAGGCAGCTGCTGGGATTCCGGGTCCTAACATTGAGCACCCCTTTCCAGCTGTGTCCGTGGGCCCTGCCCCCAGGCACCTGCAGACCTCCTCCAGGAGTTCTGTAGCCCTTTGTTTTTTGTAAGTGGTGGTCTGAGCTTCCTTAGCTAACCACCCTTGGAACATGGTGGGAGCCATGACCCTGTGCTCCCAAGCACTGCTGGTTGCAGATGAAGTGTCTTGTGTGATTGTGAGGAGACTCAGGTCCCCAGGCATCCAGGACCCTGCCTCCACTTCTCAAATACCAGCGTGAGCGTAGCTCTCACCCGCCTATCGCAGTGAGGCCTTGAGGTGCACGGGGTCAGGTTCCCTGAGGACATGGAACTTCTAACTCTGGGCCACTCTTAAGCATACTCTCCTGCCCACAGTGCCTGGCAGCTGGCTCCATCATCATGAACCGTGAGCTCGAGAGCATGGCCATGCGACCACTGGCCAAGGAGCTGACTCGCAGCCTGGAGGATGTGCGGGGCACTCTCCGTGACCAGGCACTACGAGACCTCAACACTTACACGGAGAAGATGCGGGAGTCTTTGAGGCACTTTGATGTTCTCTTTGCTGAGTTCGAGCTGAGGTGACCTGGAGGGCCCTATGCATGTGCTGTTTGTGACGTTTGGAATCATGGCTTCGGCTCGTGTGCTTGGGGTATCAGCTCTTTAGGGGAACATCATGATGTTTCCATGTAAAAAATGATGTGGGGGAAGTTGGGAGGCTAGCTCCTGGGGATCTTTGTGGGGGTTGGTAACGGAGCCTTTGAAGGAAGAGGGGGAACAGAGGGCATGTGGGGCTCTGGCAGTATTAGCCCCTGGAAAAGAGACCCACTGTGCTCTATGCACCAACATGTGATGCACAGGACAGGAAATCCCTGATTTTGGTGTTAATAAAGCCTGATCATAGGATACTATGAATAGCCTCTAGAAGGAAGTATTCTTTTAGGAGTCAAGAGTGTGCAGATGATTGTGTATTATTTTCTTGTGTCTCCATAGCAAGAAATATAGAATTGGTAGTTAAGAAGGCATGAAAATGTTCTTACCTGGGGTCGGGTAGACAGACTGACAAACATCAGGTAGACAAACATCCCCCAGCTGCCCAGCCAGCATCCTTTGAATCCTGTGCACATCTGAGATACACAGGGCCTGTGTGTGTGTGAGAGAGAGAGGGGGAGAGAGAGAGAGAGACTGACTCAGGGGAATGGGGACTCCCAGGATCCTTCTCCCCATTCGTGGATTCCTATATGCTAATGCATTGCTTCCTCACAGCTGGGTCCAAGGTTGGAACAGGCACTTACTTAAATGTGTGCAGTGGTTTTATGGCAGTCAGGGCTGAGCTGGGGCAGGGCTGGGGGTCTCTGATTTAAATTTTCTTTGTAAGGCTGGCAGCTGTGTGCTTATGAAACCAATGGCGCGGGGCAGTGGTAGTATTGAGGGCTGTGGTTTTCATTTGATGTTCTTGTCTGGGGAGGCCTGGGGAGTTAGAGAACAAAGGTCTGACGTTTGTTCTCTGCATTGCTCATAGTTATGTCTCAGCCATGGTGCCAGTGAAGTCCCCCAGGGAGTACTACGTGCAGCAGGAGGTCATTGTGCTGTTCTGTGAGACGGTGGAGAGGTAAGGGCAGGCTGTTCGGGGTAGCATCTTGTCAGGGGCACCCAGTTGGGAAGACGGCAGCCGGCTGCCTATGCAGAAGTCAGCGCCCTCACTCACTGTCACCCCAGGTTCCCTGTGCTGTGGGGTCAAAGGGCAGGTGCTGTCAGTGGAATCATGCGACAGATGGACAACAGAAGTCTCTCCCTTACTAGGCAGCTGCTGTCTAGCAGCCCTCCCTTGTCCCCTAGTACCCTTACCTCTCTGCCTCCTCAACCCCCACCTTGCTACTTCTGCTGCTGCTCACCTCAGATCCTCTGTGGGCCCTGAGGGCTCAGGCCTATTCACCACGGGTGGATCATCACTGCTTCCATCAGGCCTTGTTTGGCAACTCAAAGTCAGATTCTCCAAATAGAGTCTGGGGCCAAGATTCACCTCAGAGTGTTGACTGTGGTGCTAGTTTTGAAACTGACTAAATCACACCGCAAATTGTTGTTTTCAAAAGACAGATCACTCACTGTTTATGCCGCCAGAAGTGTTTCAAATTTCCAGAAAACAAGGTGACAGAAAATACATTTTACTTTGAAGTCCTGATGGCGCAGCACCTGCTTATGGGGTGCTATATTGGGAAAACCACCTGCTCACAGGGGAGGAAGGGAACCAAACTAGATTTCACAGGAGGTGCTAGGTTGGGGAATAGTCTTGCCTCATGTTTGTGCTTGGCCCTTGTCTTGTAGGTTAGACAAAACACTGGTAGTGATAGAAAGACACTGACAGAATGACAGGTGTCTTCACATATGTCACCCACCTCTGTCCTTCCATTTTTTTCCTGGGACAGAGGTGGAATAGGCAGGAAAAAAGTCTGAAATTTGGTCACTCTCCTGGGGCTTTCCATGCAAAGCATGCCTTGTCCTTCGTGTGTGACTGATGTGGTATAGGTCACCCTTCTCACCTGTCTCCTGAGTGTGAATCCTAGAGAGGGTCAGGCGCTCTGCTTCCCCTGCACTTGGAGTCTGCCTACCGATAGCCTCTCACTCCTCTTTCCCTCTGCCCAGAGCCTTGGACTTTGGGTATCTGACCCAGGACATGATCGATGACTACGAACCTGCCCTCATGTTCACCATTCCTCGGCTGGCCATTGTGTGGTGAGTGCCTGCTGCTTCTTGGGTCCTGCTAATGGGCCTCCTACCCTGCAGACTCTGCTCTGCTCAACCCTCAGCAGTCCCCAGTCTGGCCTGCTGTTCTCCCCCAGCAGACGAGGAGCCAGACGTTCAGAGAACTTCCTGCTTCCCTGTTGGGGAAGGTGGGAACTTTCATGAAAGCCTATGAGACAGTGAGCCCTACTATCTGGTGCTGGGCAGTTGAGGCGGACCCATATACTGTGCAGGGTTTCGTGGCTATGTAGTAGCCATGCAGGACTGTGGTGACAGGGAAGATGAGGGGCTCTAGTTCCCAAAGGAGAATATGGTTTCAGTGAGTAGTCTCTGGGCCTGTAGGGAGATGGAGCCCATTAGGTTCAGGTGATCTGTGGCTTAGCTTGTTAAGGGCCTTCCTGGTGGGGCCCCTTTCCCACCAGCAAGGGAGAACAGATCTGAGGAGAACAAAGAGCTCATGGGTCTTCTGGGGCTCAAGGTATCAAGATAGCACACAGGATTTGGGGCCTTACATGCCTCAGAGACAATGTGTATAACCACTTGCTGGGAATTCTGTGTGTTTGGAGGTAAGAGCAGAGTCCAACTGTTAGAGCTTCTTCCACCTCTGTGCTCCATCTTCCTGTTGGGTGGGTGATCATGGGGTTGGGGAGCTTGGTGAAGGCTGACTGGGTTTGCAGCCTAGGAGATGGCATGCAGGAGCATAGCTGGGCTGAGTGGGGATGGGGAGTTCTGTGGGGAGAAGGAGAGGGCACAGGGGCCTCAGGATGAGTCCAGATCTGGGCCAAGGAGAGGCTTTACAACAGGACCTCAGGGAACCTAGCGCATAGACACAGGCAGCCTGCTGAGGAAACTTCCTCATGGGAAGTAGAAACATTGGGGTGGACTGGTACTTCAAGACAGCCAGTGTTCTGGGCCTGCAAAAATGGGGGTGCTTTCCTCCATTGCACAGGCAAATGCTGTGGCAGGTGCTGGGAGAAGCAGAGCAGAGTGCTGGTGCTAATCCAGACACTCCTTGCCAGGCTACTGGCTTGAGTGTCTCAGATGTCTTCAGGAAAGGTCTTCAGGGTAATGTCTGAGCACTGTCTGGTGTTTGCATTACCCTCTCATGGCTCAGCACTGCTGATCCCCTTCCTTATAAACTCCCCCTTTCCTTGCGGAGTTCTCTTCTTTTTATTCAGGATACCCAAAGGGTCACACGAGGCTCCAGGGATGCCGCTTTAAAATGCCCTTAGTCAGCAGAACCCGGGGATGTCATGTCTTCCGAGCGTGTTGAGCTGGGGGACTGGAACTCCCTGATAGCTCATATAAAGTGGGCTCGAGCGACAGGTGAACCTGTGGGCCTATGCTGGCTCACAGGTGTCTCCGTGGTTCATTAAAGGGAAATGGTGCACTGATTTGCTCCTTACCTCCTGTCTTTCAATAACAAACCAGAAAACTCCTTGGACTCTAGATCTTGTTTGTGCTGCCCTGCCTGTGTCTGAGAGTCTTTAGGAATGGGCACTGACCCTTATCTCAGTGGGCACCGCATCCCTGAGAATGGGTTCTGTAACACAGGAAACCCTGTCCCTCTTTTTAACAGACCCTTGTAAGTGCTATGCCTAGCACTTACACACAACCCAGGAGAACACACCTATGGCACCAAGGGCTCTCTTCTCTGGGAAGCTCTGCAGAACCAGCTGCTATTTTGGGCTATGCATTCCCTCCCTACTCTGACCACTGCTCTCCTGGCTGAATGCAGGTGGGATTGTCGGGGGTAGTTATTCAGAAGCCCCCAGAAGCACCCTGAAGTTTATCTTAGGCAGCACACAGGTTTTAAAATAAACAGAGGTGTCAGACAGCCCCTGCCTGCACTGTTTCCAGATTTAACTCTAGAATCTGTTTTCTTTCTTGTTGTTTGCTGGTTGGTATGTTAAGACAGTTTCATATAGCCTCGGCTGGCTTTGAACTCATTCTGTAGCCAAGGATGACCCTAAACTTCTGATTCTCCAGCCTCCGCCCCATCACAGGCATACCCAACCATGCTCAGTTTTATTCTGGAGTCAGTTTTCACTCTTACTCCATTTTTAAAATCACTTTTTGACACCTATCTGTGACTGGACATATGTGGCTGATGAGCAGCATCTGACCAGTATCTCTGGTGCCCCATGTGCTGACATCACTGTCTGTATTGCTGGCAACTGGATCAGTGGCTCACCCAGAGTGCTAGTCTCGGAGTGGCACGAGACCGCTGTGGGTGTGGGCTTTGTTTTGGGTGTTCCTCCTAGACATGTAGCTCCTTCTACTCAGGGCCTAGAAGAGAGCTGAGAGCATTGAAGGGATCTCTGTAAGGTGGAGAACACCCAGGGTATCTGAGAAAGGAGAGCAGATACAGGAACATGGAGCTCAGAGCATGGAGATTTGGCTCCTGAGGGAGCACTGCCTAGCCAGCTGAAGGGACACCTTCAGAAGCAGGCCTCTAACCTCAGAGCCAGCTGTGGGTCTGAGGAACCAAGAGGTGCAGTGTCTCTGATAAAATCCCAGCTGAGCCCCACTGAGTGAGCTTCTCCCCAACCACCCCTCTTGATGTTCACCAGGTCCACACAACCTACAGCCCAGTGCTCTCTTGCATCTCATGTTTTGCAGCCTCCCAGGAGGAGGCCCAGGAGTGCCCCTCCCTGTGTTTACATGGTGGGCATGTACAGAGTGACCACTGTGTGCCTGGCCCTGCACTCATCCCGGGGTCAAGGCGTGTCTGGGCAGGAGCGGCAGGGTCTGGAGAGTTGCTTTCCTTTAGGTTCAGATGTAATTTTTCAGATATTTATTTTAAAAACAGCTTCTTAAAAGAATAAAGAAAACCAAACCTATAGATTCAGTGGTCACTTTCCAGCCCACCCATCTAGTTGGCCAAGATGGTCTGCATCACAGGGTCTGTTGCTTACCAGCCCAGGATCCCACTGGCCTTGTCTGGGTCAAGTCTGAATTGGCCATTCCTCCCCACAAGGCCTGTCCACACCACAGCAACCCCTGCAGCTGGCTCTAGCACTTCTCCCCTTAGTGCCCTCTGTGTGAGGCTGACCCTCGGCCCCACCTACTCTTTGTCAGAGCAGTGACTCCTCTTAGCCTGGGTCACCAGTGGTCCTGGACGTTGAAGAAGGGCACTGTACCTGTTCATTCCCTGCCAGGGTTCTACCTCCTGGATAACAGACCCGCCCACACTCGTGGGTGCTCCAGCCTGGCCTCTGCCTCAGTGACGTCTTACCATGCGCCCACCCTCTTCTCAGTTTGGCCGCCTGTGCTCCTTACTTCCAGGTTCACACAGTGGTATGCTTACTAGACTTGGTTTTTAACATTCTGCATTTACAACTTCTCACTGTCTGACCCATCCATGATTATTCAGATCGAGGTTTCACCATGGCTAGGCTTGTGACCGGCTGCCACTAACTTGAGAGTATTTGTATCAGACACTTCACACCCCATGCCCCTTGTGGCCACTTCTACCACCAACATTCACACATCTACTCAGGTGTGTGCATGCGTATTCTCTCTCTCTCAAGTCTATCTTCTGTTTCTGTAGGATTTCTGGTCCCGCAGTTGTATAAATAGGGTTTGTGTTGTGGGTGTGTATCCCCACAGGAAGGCAGGCTTCCCTCTTGTACTTACTGGGGTGTAGGGCACTGTGGGCTCTGGTAGAATTTTGCCACTTTGATCTGACAAGGCACAGATGCATATTTATACAGATCACCGACAAAGTACCACTTGTAATAAAAACATTTGAGGGGCTGAATATCCAAAACCAAGGCACTGATTAAAAAATATACTTCTGTTGTTAACATATTAGAGGGAAACACTAATATTGTGGAAACATCCTCACTATGACAAATACAAGACCAGAGCCAAATGCTCTCACTACAAAATTGCTTGTTTTAAGACAGGGTCTTATGTATCTCAGGCCGACCGGGAATTTGCTGTGTATCCAAGAATGACCTAGAACTTCTGGTCTTTCTGTCTCCACTTCCCACATGCTGGGATTACAAGCATGCACCACTGGGGATAGAACCAGGGCCTCATGCATGCCAGGCTAGTGCTCTACCAATTGAGTTACAGCCCCAGCCTTCTGTAAGAATTAACACGTTTGTAAACAGAAAGCAAAGAAACATTTGTTTTTATTATGGTGGTGTACTACATATAACATAAAACTTACCATTTTAGCCCTTTTAGCATTTTTTAAATGTGTGTGTGTGGTTTGTATAGGTCAGTGGACCCTGCAGGATTCAGTTCTCCTTCCACAGTGTGTGTCTTGGAGATTGAGCTCAGATTGTCATTTCTCGCCCAATTTTAACCTTTTCTGACTGAACACTTCAGTGTCATCAAACACTGTCCATCTCCATCCTAAAAACAAAACAAAACCTGTGTGGGTGAGACGCCACTTTCCCATCCCCTCCCGGCGCTCACTGCTCTTCCCTGTGAGTGGAATCTGTCTCCTGGGACTGGCTTATTTCACTCAACACATTGAAATGTGTTAGAATTTCTTTCTTTCTTTCTTAGGATCCATATTCCATTGGGTGTGATTAAATGTTACTTGAGGCATGAGGTTTTTGTTTTTGTTTTTTCAGAGCTGGGGATCAAATCCTGGGCTTTGTACATATGAGGCAAGAGCTGTTATCACTGAGCCATACCCTCAACTTTAAGTACAAGATTTAAAAGAAAAAAAAAAACAGCCTTCAAAAGAATAAAATACCTAAGAATAAATTTAGCTAGGGAGGCCAGATACGTGGCTACTGAGGGCTGTAGAACATTGATGGGGAAAAAAATAGAGAAAAATCTACCAAGATTAAAGACAACCCATGCCAACGTCCAGGAGGATGTCAGTGCTCTTCAACATGACCCCAGAGTCAGGGCAATCCCTGGAACTCCCCTCTGCTCTTTTATGGTAGAAATGGAAAAGCTATTCTGTAAATTCTTACAGATCCTCCCTGGGTCCTACAGAGCAAAAACAGCTTAAGAAAAGAAAAAAAGAAAGAAAAAAAGAAGTCACAGTCTGTTTCAAAACTTAGTACAAATAAAAACAGTGGCCCTGCCCACTTAGAAAGACATGAAGGCCAGTGAAATGGAGTTAAGAGATCAGAAACTCTGTCATCTGTGGCCAGATGATCTCAGCCCAGGATGCCAGGAGCGTTCACGGAGGAAGGAACGCCGTCTTCAGTGAATGCTGTAGGTATATGCAGTGCACACTGTTATTGCTGACTGTGTCACTGTGGCCTGCGTACCCAGATACTTAGCCACACCCCAGTCGGGATATTGTTAGGAATGTACCTTAAAGATGAATTAACATTTAAATGAACAGAGTTCTGAATTCAGCATAACGCGGTCCATAGTGCAGTGGGCCTCATATAATCAGATGAAATCCAAGGAGGAAACAGGCTAAGGTACCCTAAAGAAGAAGGAATCTGCCTGTGGCTGTGGTCACCGTCCTCCCTCATGCCTCCTGCCTGTTTGCCACCTGCTCCACATAGTTTGATTTTGCTCTATACTCCAATTGTGTAAGCCAGTTCCTCATTCTCTCTCTCTCACACACACACACATACATACACAGTCTCCCTATTTCCCTTTTCTCAGTTTTGGCCTCATTGCCCAGGATACAGTCCCTATCACAAACCCATCTGCTTCCACTCAGTGTGAACTCACCGCTCAGGAGAACCACAGAGCCCAGAGGCAGCATGGTCCATTTCTCCTGTGACTTTTGATTCTTGTTTTGCATACGGAATCTAACCTTTTAAGGGGAAATAGTCCCTTCGATTCTTAGTCACTTTTTCTTACCAAACTGGGTATGTTGATGAAGACTTACAACCTCATAGGGACTGTGTGTGAGATGGTGATAAGGGCAAGAAGACCATGTCACAGCTATAGAAACAAGTAGGGCTCTCCAAGCAGAAAGCCCAGCAGCTCTACTCTGTGTTCAGCTGAGGGAGCGGAGGCACAGGTGAATATTGTGTGGGCTCCTGAGACATACCAAACCCGAGCATTTGGGCCACAGAAGCACTGGAGGAGGAACTGGGGAAGGGCTCTGGGGTGTGTTCTGAAGGAGAGATGAGCTGGGGGTTGGCTGACTAAGATGCTGTCAGAGCTCGGCAGTAGGCCCTGGGCCTTCCAGAGGGAGGCAAGTAGAGGTGGCTGACAAAAGAGATGTCCAGAGGTGGCACCTGAGTGGAGCTGGCCTTCAGCAGGTGTTGAGCTGGGTGGAAGGTGCTGGAGGGAGACAGTGAAGACAGCTCCAGCCTAGGGAGGGACCATCTAGGGAAGAATCAGTCTCGCCTGGGGGTGGACAGGAGGCTACTTTCTGCCCTGAATGGTGACCCACATGGGAACTCGGTTATCTAGCTCATGCTTGGCTTTTAAAGTGACAGTTACAGGCCGGATCCCTATGTGCCTCTACAGATCTAGTTTCACTTTCAGTGAGGTACATGTTAGTAAAGACTCTTGATATCATTTTTCTGCAGCATTGAGGTGAACAAACACACCCCATTGTTAGATCCCTGCTGTGAATGAAGCTAACAAACTTCATGGTATAGTCTAGGTAGGAAATTGTAATTACCTTTTCATTGACTTAATGAAACTATCATAGAAGGTGAAGGGTGAAGCCATAACTTTGCTAAACGGGTTTGTTCCAGGTCCCAGCTGGCTGCCAGTGTTCTTGCAGATATTGAAGCTGAAACCATAGGGTTCACTCAGAGGCCCACAGAGTCTAATCACACTGGCTTGTGTGTCTTGAATACAGTGGCCTTGTGGTCTATGCAGATGGACCCCTGAACTTGGACCGGAAGGTGGAAGACATGTCTGAACTGTTCCGGCCCTTCCATACATTGCTCCGGAAAATCAGGTGAGGGCTGGAAGACGGTTGCTGAAGTCAAGCGCTCAAGCCACCCTCTGGGTGGCTGGGAGGTGGGTATTAATCTCAGGTGTTCAGCCCCCTCTGAGTCATGAGTGCTGGCCACACATGCTCCTCTGTGGTACCTGTGTTCACAATGGTCCAAGCTAACCTTTGTCTTCCCTGCCTGGGTCACAGAGTGGTTGGCAGCTCTTGCATGCTAAGCTTTAAATCGTAAACTTCACACTGCCCTACTTTGAGTGTACCACACAGCTCAGTGTTGGCTCTCCATTCACAAAAGCTCCGAAGTTCCCTTCAGGAAGCTCATATGTCAGTCTTGGTTTGTTAGGCTCCTGCAGATGTGTAGCCTTTCTGCTATGCCAAACCTTTCTCTTGTTGGACTGAGCACTGCCCAGTGGCTCAGTGGGATGGGATGTTCATACCCTAGGGATGGCCTCATGATGAGCTGGAAACAGTGGCCATGGCCACCCATCTTCTGGGTACCTCCCTTGGCTACTGAGAGACTGGTGGCTCTGGATGGGTTCTTGTTGCGCACTCCATGGGTCTGGCAAAGTATCCAGAGCCTCCTCAGAACCTGCTCAGAGCTTCCTTGTAGAGGCATAGAGCATGGAACTATGCAAAACAGATCCAAGCAGAGACCCTTGTGGGTTTTTCCTGTGGGCAGCCTTGAAGGCTTGGGACCCGGGGAGTTGGCAGACTGGTGTCAGGGTGCTCAGTCTATGTCACAGTTTGTCCTGTAGACGGTTCTTGGCTCTTTTCCTCTCACTCCGGGTGGAATGCACACATCAGACTTAGAAGCTGAGGACCATTTTGGTTCCAAGACAAGGGATGAGAGTAAATTAGGAGAGGTCACAGGCAATGCTGAGGAAGGAAAGTGCAGCCTTGGCAAAGGGAGTTCTTGAAGGAAGGTTGGGGCCAGTGCTGGGTTAGTGAGAGAAAGTTCTGTGGACTTAGGAGAGAGCTAGGCCCAGAGATACTTGGCTTTCTTCCCTGGAAGCATTTGAAAATTCAAAGTAAATGTTTATTTGCCGAAGGTTGAGGCTGTGGTCCAGAGCATAGCTCCAGTTGTCTGGTGGAACACATCAGCACTTGGGGCAGCCAGGCAGCATAGCTGCTGAGTTCAGGTGTGGGAGGAGCCTGGGCACAAAGACCCTGTGGAGGATGGGGAGGTTTCCCCGAAGACTCTCAGGAGACAGATGTGTGCTTCAAGCTTATTGCTAGTGTGTCCTGGAGACTGTTGTCAAATGTTGAAGGTTCATGGAATATGGAGGGTTGGGAAGTTAGAGGTTGATCTGGAACTCAGAAGGGCAGAGCTCAGTGGCTGAAGACTTGGGAGTATGGGAAGATGGAGTCTCACTAGCCTCAGAGCAGCAGTAAACCTTCTGGATGTCTGAGCCAGTGTGATAATGGACCCTAATTTTACATCCCTAGCAAAAGACAGGGAAACATCTTACTTAGCACAAGACAGCATCACCTGCTACCGTTAGAAGGTTTTAGGTCTGATATCTATTATGCAGTTCAAACCTGCTGAAAAATGTGAAGAGGGAAGAAGATCATTTGTGGTCAAGAGAAAAGCATGTGACTCGTTAGACTTAACACACAAGGATATGAACACAGTTATCAGTATTGTACTGTAGAACATACAATAAAGAGGGGACTGGAGGAGAGGAAGGATATTTAAAATCAATTAAAAATTAAATTCTAGCTGGGTAGTAGTGGTATATACTTTTAATCCCAGCACTTGAGAGGCAAAGGCAGGTAGATCTCTGTGAGTTCAAGGCTAACCTGGTCTACAGAGCTAGTTCCAGGACATCCAAGGTTACACAAAGAAACTCTGTCTGGAAACAACAATAATGACAACAATAATATTTTTAAGAGCTAAAATGTTCACTGGCTGAAAATGAAAGGCAATGTGTGGATCTGAAAGCAGATCAGAGCCAGCAGAACATAGAAGTAATGGACCTGAGGATGGATCAACAGAGGAAGCACAAACAGCAGCACGAAGAGGAAAGGAATGAGAGCATCAGTAGGAGAGGCGTGTGCAGTACACTCACATGGCTAATACGTGTCGTTGGAATCCCAGAAAGGGAAGAGGGAGAATGAGTAGAAGCAATACTCAAAGAAAATGGCCTAGGATTTTCTAAAACCAACAAGAAATCTACTCATATATTTAGGAGACACAAATCACAAGAAAGATGAACACAAAACATTCATGTGCATGTCATAATAAAATTGCAAACAACAAAGGATCTTAAAAATGAGAGGAGGAAAATAACATATTACTTTTAAAGTAGCATAAACTAGACCGCCCCCCATACACACACCAAAACAAACAAAACAAGAAACTGGGTGTGGTGGCACACATATATAGTTTCAGTATTTGGGCTCAAGTCCAGCCATTGCAAAAATAAAGAAAGGAAATGAAATGAAAGCAAGAAAGAAAAATATTGTATAGGAGTGATCACTACAGACTTTACAGATAAAGCAACTGTAAGAGGGTACTATGAACAATTGCCAATGAACTTGACAATTTGAAGTAAAGTAACAAATTTTATAAAAAGTAAAGCAGGCAGAATAAAACTTTATAATACAGTATGTATTAAAATAACTTTTTTATTTTTTGTTTTAGTTTTGTCTTGTTTTGAGGCGGGCTTTCTTTGTGTCAGCTTGGCTGACCTGGACTTGCTTTGTAGACCAGGCTGGCCTCTGCTTCCTAGCTGTATTAAGAGAGCTTAATCCATTATTCACAAGCCTTCCCACAAATAAAATACCAACAGGATAGATCAATGGGTCAAGGCACAGTTCTCCCACTTGTGGACATGAGGTGTTGCGGAACAGCGGGGCTTTTTCCTCTAGGAAATGGGAGGAGCTAGTAGGTGTCCCTGCCCCCTAACCCAGCAAGAGAAGGAAATGTGGGCTGAAGAACAGGAGACTAAGCTGTGACCCCAGGTGTGCAACCAGATCTCATCAGGAGTAGACAGACCACTAAGAGAGCTGTGGAATGTTCCCAGAACAGAAGGCAGTGGCCTTGAAAGTGCATAATCTACAGCAGTGAACCTTGTTGTTAATCTTTCTTCTTGGGTTTGTTGGTTGGCTTTTTATCAGCCAGACACAAGCTAGAGTCACTTGGGAAGAGGGAACCCTTGACCGTTAAGCAAATCTGTGGGGGCATTTTGGTTTTTGGTTGATGCTTGATGTGGGAAGACTCTGTCAACTGTAGGTGGCGCCGCCCCTGGGCAGATAGTCTGGGTTGTGTAAGCAGGCTGGGCAAGCCAAGTGTAGTGTCCTCTATGCTCTCTGCGTCAGTTCCTGCCTCCAAGTGCCCTCGGTGATAGATTATAACATGGAAGGATAAGTCAAACGAACCCTATCCTCCCAAGTGTCTTTTGGTTAGGGTGTTTTCGCATAGCAACAGAAAGCAAACTAACACATTGAGCTTACCAGATAGTGATAACAGTAATAGAATGCCCAGTTAAATTTGAATTTTAGATAAGCAGCAAATATTTCTATGTCAGTATATTATAGATGCTCACCTACATATTTACACTATATATACCATGTATATACATATATTTTATTATATGTAATATTTTTTGAGATAGTTTTACTATATAGTTCTGGCTATCCTGAAATTCACTATGTAGACCAGGCTGGCCTTGAACTCACAAAGATCCACCTATCACTGCCTCCCAGTTGCTGGAATTAAAGCCTTCTGTCACTTTCTCTTGGATAATGAAGACAGACAAAACCACATCTGCTTGTAGAGTCAAGATGGCAGCAGCTAGGGAGACTGGAGGCGTAGGGGCGTGCCTAGGGTCCTGGAGGCATAGGGGTGTGCCTGGGGTCCTGGCTGTTTATTTTGGGATATGGAGACTGTCCACACAAGTGTGTTTGGGTTAGGAAACGTTTTTGGGGGCTGGAGAGATTGTTCCTCAGAGTTAAGAGCACTTGCTGCTCTTCCTGAGGATCAGGATTTGATTCCCAGCACCCACATGGCAGCTCACAACCATCTTTAACTCCAGTTCCAAGGGATCTTATGCCTTCTTCTGTCTTCCATGGGTACCAGGCACACATTATACACAGATATACATGCAGACAAAACACCCATAAATATAAAATAAAAAAATTTTATAAAGCCTTTATATAGTCATAGTAATCTTATGATCAAGGACCTCATGCATGGTAGACAAGTTTCACCACTGAGCTACATTCCCGCTGACCAGGGCTTTGGCATTCCCAGTGAGAGGTTCCAGAATCTTATTTTAAAGGATGACTTATAAATATAATTACAGCTACTTACATCTCCACCCGTGACATAGAAGAGCTTTTGAAGTGGAGGGCACAGAGAGTGCCAAGCACAAGTGCTTGCAGCCTGGACTCTTCAGTGTGGGTGTCAGCTTCAGGGGATCACCTCTGCTGTTTGTTTGCAGAGGCTCCTGTGCCATTTGAGACCCTCAGCCTAGTTCTGTCTTGACCCTCTAGGGACCTGCTGCAGGCGCTGACTGAGGAGGAGCTTCACACACTGGAGCGGAGCCTCTGCGTCTCTCAGGATGTGGAGCTCCCCATCCGGGCAGACACCCAGGCACCCAGTGTCCTGGCACCCACCTTTTCGGCATCCCTTCCGCCTGAGGAGCCGCTCTCAGCCAGTGCCAACGACCCGGAGGCAGAACTGGCCTGCTCAATGCAGTATGATGATCAGGAGCTGGAGGAGCTCAGCCGCATGGTCCACAGAGCCGGGGACGAGATGTCATCTCTGCTGTCACCTCCCAGTGCCTGCCAGTCCCCAGCACATAGGCCAGGCTCAGAGGCCAGACCCCGAGGGGAAGCGTCTCCAGCCAGAGCCCACCTGAAATCAGGTAGCGATGAGGAGGAAAGGGTATTCTTCATGGATGATGTGGAGGTGACGGAGTCCCCTGCCAGGCCTGAGACCCCAGGGGACACATTTGGGTTGACAGGTAGCACGGAGGGTAGAGTTCAGCAGAGAGGACAGGATGGCCAGAGTGGAGAGGTGGGGGTCGGTGCCCCTGCCCTGGTAAAGGAGGAAGACTGGGACAACAACAACGTTGAGGATGACAAGACAAAGCTGGCCAGCCTTGCAGGCTCCACTTCCTGCAGCTGCCTAGACTCACAGCCATACCTGGATGGCTGGGAGGTGAGCACGGATGACGCGGAGACAGCCGAGATGATTGCACACCGGACCGGGGGCATGAAACTTTCGGCCACAGTCATCTTCAATCCCAAGTCTCCCACCTCGTTGGACTCTGCTGTGTCAACCCAAGAAGCCCCAGGCCATGGTATTTCCCCCTTGGAGCCCGGGGCAGAGGGGACGGGGGACAGTTCACACAAACTCAGCGCCGCAGCCACCAACTGCCTCCTCCACTCCTGTGTGTGCTGCGGGAGCTGTGGGGACAGCAGGGAGGATGCAGTGGAGCGTCTCCGGGAGAAGTGTGGCCCAGGAGGTGTCATCAGTGCCTCTAACCCTTCTGTGAGCTTAGCCAAAGCTGCTGACAGAGAGCCTGAGAGACTAGATGAGGCCTGTCCTTCTCCCGATGTCATTTTGCCTCCAGAAGATGCCTCAAGCACGAGGGAGCCCGAAGCCCCTGCTTCTAACAAGTGCCTGGCACACACCTCAGGGCCTCAGGTGGACACAGAAAGCAGGTTGCAAGGAGAGGGTGAAGTCAGAGGCCAGCCAGAGCCAGAGGCCAGAAAGCAGGACCCTGAGAAGTCCCCCGTAACCACGGGGGACAGTCTAAGAGGAGGCATGGCCCAGACAGAACCACAGCACCTGTTGGGCTCCAGGTAAGGGCTAGTCCGTTCTAGCAACCAGACTTATTCTCTTTTATGCGTTCAGAACATGTCCTGCTGATTCTCAAAGCACCAAGATGCTTCCTTTTGGAGTTTTTGGCCACAAAACAGGTTGTGGACTCAGGGCAGGTATGTAGTTGGTGTCTGGGAGGATGGATGAGGTATGGACTGTCTGCCCCTGGAGTGCCCATCCTGCACTAAGTTAAGCCACCTAGCAATGGCCTCCAGGGGCCAGTGATTCTTTCAGGTAATGTTGGTACAGAGCTTGGTAGCTCGTGGTAGACTGTGCGGTAGTAAGTGGGTATCTGGGGGTGAGGGGGAAGCTAAGTGCACAGTCCACTGATCTTCGCTCACCACCATACCTGCTGGAGGCACAGAGCTGAAGCAAGATTCACAGAACCTGTAAGTGTGTGCACACAGCCATGATGAGCTCTGGTAGCCAGCCTCGGGCAAATTCTTAGGCAGTGTTCCCATGACCCCTGCCCTTCCTCAGCTCTGCTTTCCCTGCTCCTTGTGGCTCTTCCTTCCCTAGCAGAGTCTGGTGATGTCAGGGTGGGCTGGGCCGCTTGGTTTCTAGAGGAAAAGTGTTCCATCAGAGCTGAGGTGTCTTTGCTGCTAACCTGAATATTCTGTCCGTAGCAGATTTTGACAAGCATTGCTGGGGTTGACTCTGTGGTCTACTTTGTCTTTAATGTTGGGGGAAGGGGGAGAGGCAAAGAAGCCAGCAAGCCCGAGTGGTTTATACATTGTTGTGTCCTCAGAACCCTGCCCTGGGAGACCTAACCTGGGCAAGGCAGACAAGGGCAGGAAGCAGGAGGGGACAGGTTTCCACCTGGAGGGCCTGGAGCCCAACACAGATAGATGGGTAGGAACAGGTTGGGACAAGGCAAAGGACAAGGTAGGGAGCAGGTGTAGTAGGAGGGTACTCTCATACCAGGGACCCAGGGCAGCTGTTCCCTTCCTGTCCCTCACCCTTTCCTGGGCAGCAAATGGTCACCACCTTCCCTGGAAGCATGTGGGAAGAGCTGGTCAGGATCTCGTGTCTGTCGTAACTCTGAAGGCCCTCCCACCCACCATATAGCTCTTTGCTCTGCTGTTGGCTGTGGGGCTGGCCTGCCGCTCCTGCAGACAGTAGATGCCACTGTGGCGGAAGCTCTCAACCCACCTACGTTCTAGCCCCTGGAAACCTCTAATCTGCTTTTGGCATCCATGACCTTCGGACTGTAGACATTGAGAACAAGCCATTCAGTGCAGGCCCTTCCGTGTGCCTCGTCTTTTCCTGACCAGCGTTTTCCAGGGTCATCCATGTTGCCGATAAAGCCTCACATCACTCCTTTCTGCAGCTGTCACCCCCATTATGCAGGGCGGCCTTGCTCAGTCTCTCCCTTCATAGTTTACCCATGTGTGAGATGTTTCTTGGCTGTCGAGAGTAATGCTGCTGTGAAAATCTATTTCCAGTTTTGTGTGGATGTCTGTTTTTATTATTTTGGGTCTCTAATAATAGAACATGCAGGTCATATGTCAAGTAACCATTTTCTACATACCTGAGGTTACATACATTCTACAAGTGGTGAGCATATGAGGGGCTCAACTTCTTCACACAGTTTGTGGTTTTTAAACAACTTTTCATCCTTAGGGCAGAATCCATTAATATTCGTCAGTCAATTGCCTTGTCAGGTACGCACGTGTAACTTCAGACCTTGGCAGGCTGGGGCAAGAGAATGGCAGATTTGAAGCCAGCTTGGGCTACCAATTCAGAATGTTTCTTAAAACAAAACCAAACGAACAAGAACCAAAGTTACTTGAAATTGTTCCTGTTTAATTTTATATTAGGTTTATAGAAACTACCACTTATGTTTAAGTCAGCTTTATATTGCATAGAATATTTGCATGCTTTCTAGACAAATTTAAACAAATCAGATGTGCCTTAAAAAGTCTGCCTAGGGGTTAAAAGCACTGACTGTTCTTCCAAAGGACCTGGGTTCAATTCCCAGCATCCACATGGCAGCTTACAACTGTCTATAATCCAGTTACAAGAGATCTAACACCCCCACAAACACATACAAGCAGGCAGAACACCAATGTACATAAAATAAAAGTAAACAAATACTTCTTAAAACTCTGCCTGGAAGGACTTTACTCTTTTTATGTCACAGAGGCAGACGTTCAGGGGCCACACTACTGATGTTAGGCGGAAGGCTCCGAGCTCCATCTCCTCTTCACCTTGCCTCCTGATCTCTAGCCCAAGACCATAGCACCAGAACTTTTTTGGAGACATGCCCACTTTCCTTTACTGAAAGGTAGAGCCCAGACAGCAGTGCGCGCTCAGTCAGGCCCTGCCGTCTGCAGGGCTGCAGCCACACTCCCATGTTGTAGATGCTGCTGCTGTGGGCAGCTGGTGCAGATGTCTCTCCTGTCTCCGTGAAGCGTCTTCCCAGAGACAGCCCCGGCTTCATAGCCATGTCAAGTGGAAAGAATTAACTTCCCAAAGGCTGACGATAGCTACCTGGAGGCCTCTGGCTCAGTTTATTGGTGAGTGAATTATTTTTCTACAAGGCTAGCACAGAACCCAAATTCCTTGACAGGAGAGGTGTGGTTTTTAAAATTTTGACCTTCCCTGTTTCCTGTTTGTGCAGGTAACAGTCAGAAAACGTCTACCACCTGGAAACTTCTCCTACCTAGAGAAGGGCCTATGAATTTAGACCCAGTGCAGCTCAGGATATACTCAAATCTCAGCTAGGAAAGGTGAGAACACCTACCTGGTGTCTCAGAAGACTCTCACCTTCCAGGAAGCCTGTTTAAAAGATGCAAGAGGTCTGAAGAGGAAGCACTTGGCCCGGGCCCAGAACCTCAGAGAGCAGTATGCCAGCCCAGCGCTGTGCTGAGGGGACCTGGAAGATGGCTGCCAACAGCTGCCTGTCACTCCTGTCCCAGCAAACCAGCATAGGAGTACTGGTCACGTGTTCTGTGTCATGAGCACATTACTGAGGGGCTAAGCCAGGGGCCAGAACCCACCCGGGAACCAGATAGATGTGGCAGGTCCTTCAGGCTTACCAGGAGGTAGTACAGCAGCGAGTTTTCAAACAGAAGCAAGAGGCCAGCCTCACACAGGCAGAACATTGGCTGAAATGTAGAGTGAGACATCAGCAGGTCTGGCTAGTGTGACAGCATTGAGACAAAGCTTTCTCGTGACACATGTGGTCTCATTCCCTGGAGTGGTGTATTAGTCAGGGTTCTCTAAAGAAACAAAACAGAATATATATACCTACCCTCCCATACATCTATATTAGATTGGCTTATAGGATGTAGTGTGGGTATCCCAGCAATGGCCGTCCCGTGCTGGTAAGGCTAAGAACCTGGTAGTTGTCCAGTCCATAGGCTGGATGTCTGAGTCCCAGTGTAGTGCTGGAGTCCTGAGGAGCAGCAGATCTTCAGTCTACATTGGCATCCTAAAGAGGTTGTTTCTAACATCAGTGAAGGAATGCCTCAGCGACCGGATAGATGAACTTACCAGTGAGAATGAGGACAAACAGGCGAAAAAGCAAAGTTTCCTTTTTCTGTGTCCTTTTATGTGGGCTGCTGCCCTCCTCATTTAGTTGGGGGGGTCCTTCTTGCTTCAAATAAATCAGGTTAATAAAATCCCTCACAGGAGCGCCTAGCATCCTGGGTTTCAGTTGTATTCCATACGCAGTCAAGTTGACAACCAAAATCATCTATCACAAGTGAGTTCTGATACAGCTCTAGTTCTGTATCTGCATCTGGGACACAAATGATGATGTCCGCCTCGTCCGTGCCCCCGGAAGGGGCAGTTACCTTCACTCTCTGCAAGCATGTGGATCTGTTTCACTGGTGTTATGATTTGATCACAGGCGTCACCCATCTGGCAGGTGCCTCTGTGCACCCCGTGATGTGTGGCATGGGAAGTGTAGTGAACGACACGCGCTCACAGGCTTCTGACTAACAGGAAGGAGTTGGGCCTAAGGCTGAGAGTGTGGGCCCTACTGGAGAAGCCCTCTGTGGGTGGTCTTCTGGACCTGTCTGATTCCACCAGCACTACCACCCCGGGTGGTGGCACATTGTCACTGGTCGCCATGGATGTTCTGACTCTGCTGAACGAATGTTGTGGAACCTGTGTTCTTTAGTTCTTTGCTTTCTGCTCGCTTTCTGCTGGCGATCTGTTCAGTGGTCAGAGATGAAGGTTTTTGGAGGAAGCTGACTTTTTTTTTTCTAACCTGGTTTTCTTCCACCTGGCTTTAGCTTCCTGACTCAAAACATTCTTTGGTGTCAACTCCATTGGCTATTTGTCAGAGGATGAAAACCACTCAAGCTGTCTCCCACCCTGGACATGCAGGAGTGTTTGCTGTAGAAACGACACTAATCCCTTTTTTTCTCTGAATTGTAAGCGTGGTCCTTGTTCATTGTAAAAACTTTAGAATCATTAAAAAGACTAAAAGAAGTAAATAAAATTTTCCCACATTTTATGAATAGTTTTGTTTATGTTTCTACTAAAAATCATGCTGTGAACATTTCTCCACAAACTTCTTTTAAAGGCTGAATAGATGGCGCACTGATTAAGAACACCCACATGACAACTCAGAGCTGTTTGTAACTCCAGATCCTGGGACTCCAATGCTCTTTTCTGGCATCTGTGGGCACCAGATGGGCACAGATATGTAGCACATAGTAGACACACATGCAGGAAAAACACCCATACACACAAAATTAAAAATAAAACCCCACAGCTCTAATAGAAATGGCATTACATCACAGGACATAGTCTAATGTCTTTGTATTTTCAGTTTCTGTATTAAGTTAGTCTTATGTAGCATTTTTTACCACTTTGTGGGTTCCTTTTTCTCCTAGCCTTCTCCACCCCTGTCAACCCTCCTACTTCCTGATAAGTACAGGTGTCAAGTTAATTGGGGCAAGTTTTATCTTTGTCAACAAGGTATAAAATTTCTTCTGTTTCCTCCTTCCTTCCTTCCTTTCCTTCCTTTTTTTTTTTTTTCCAAGACAGGGTTTCTCTGTGTAGCCCTGGCTGTCCTGGACTCACTTTGTAGATCAGGCTGGCCTCTGCCTCCCTGAGTGCTGGGATTATAGGCACCCAGCTTCTTGTTTCTTTGTGCATGACTACTTGACAAACCTCAACCAACAGCATCCAACCACTAACCAGCCACCAGCTGCAGCCCTGCCTCTTAGGGCCCTAGCATTTATGCATCCTCTGAAAAGTGCCCATATTTCCAAATGTCACACATTTGAAGAAACTATCTGTAATTGGCAAAGCCATGTCCCTGCTAGAGCACGAGGCAAATCATAGTCAGCTGCTGTGAAGCAGCCTCATGTCCCCATACTTGGGATTAAAAAGAAAACATAACATTTCTGTTTTTTTTTAAGAAACCAAAATTACACAATTTTGACTACAGTCTTGTGCAGTTTTGTTTCTCTTTTCTTTAGAATCTGCCCCAGGGTCTAAAATCAGCATCACAGAGGTCAAAATCTTTCCAGAGAAGCATTGGTGTATATGTACACAACATACATCCTCCAAGGTGTGCCCATATTTGCCAACATAGATGCCCACTACACAGCTTGCTAGCTTTGGAGGCAGAGTTGGCTCCCTACCAACTGTGCTCTTTTTTTTTCTTTAGTGCCTGAGACTCTCCTTGGTTTTTCCTTCGTCTCGTTGGACGGCTTCCTGGTTTCCCTCACTGCCCCACAGCACCCTCTTTTGGGTGTGTCATAGCAGGCACCTTTTTCTGAAGCTCTTACTGACCTTTCATTCTCTGGTGATGACTGGGTTTACAGATCTCTCTAGTTCTATTGTGCAGCTACGTTTACAAAACTTCTGTAGAAGCCCTTGTTCTGCTTCCCATTCCTCTTGTCTGCTGAACGTTCTGTGTGCTGTGTTGCTCCTCCCCTTCTGGTTGCCATGGTTTCTCTCTCCATCAGCTCTGCAATAGCCTAGTGTGAAGGTGAGTCTTGGCACCACCTCCAGGGATTTGGACCACCTGGCCTTTGTTTGGTTGTGTTTTTCGGAATAAGGTCTTGTTGTACAGCTCAGGCTGGCCTTCACTGTAGTCTTGGTTCAGACTCCAGAGTGCTGGGTCTGTAACATCTGCCATCACACCTGACCCCATACAGTCTTTCAAAGGGTCAGCCAGTATGCTAGGCTGATGGCCATCCTAACTGATACCTGGCTTTGTATCAAGAAGTCTTGAGAATGGGCACCATTTGTGTCCCTCCTGCTGAAATCCAGCCTGCTCCGTGTTTTACTCCACTGTGGTTACACCCCGGTTGGGGGAATGGTAGCAACCTCCTGGGGCTACCCTGGGCACGGACCGTATGCCCTGACTGTGCTGCTTTACCTGTAGCCTTAAGGTAGCGAACAGTTGGTGTGAGGGAGATTCTCCTATAGATCAACTGTTGGGCCTCCTTCCTGCCTTCCTGAGAAGTGTCAAACAGAGCAGGATGTGCAAGCAAGGGGTGGGAAGGTGGTGCCCTTGGATGGGATTTTTATTACCTGAATGTCTCTTATGTCATCTGCCAGGTGAGCAAATGATATTTCCCAGCCCACCAGTCTCTTGGTGAAGAAGAACAAACATGGCGTAAGGCCTTGCCACACTCTTTGCCTTCTCTCCTCCCTCTTGGTTGCCCCTCCTGCAGCACAAGCCATTACTACCGGTTGTCACCACTGGTACCCACAGTGGTTATTCTCGCCTCTCCTTTCTTAGGCTCGTTCCTCACTGCCTTTGTGGTTTTCCATCCTGACTCAGGGCGCAATGGTCTACCACAGATGGGGTTGGTGCCTCAAGCGGAGCTTTCAGTTCAGTCTGTCCTTTTCTGTCCTGTCTCATTGCTATGGCCTGAACTCTTCTGCTCAGGAACACCAGGGCCCTGGACACATGGCAACTCCAGAGGGAAGCCTGCCCCCTCTGCTGTGCAGGCGGAAGCTCCAGTGCCCAGCCACTCCTCTCCACAGAGTGGGAGCAGATTGCTACTTCTAGGCCGTGTCATTCAAAGTCTCTGGGCTTTCAGCCCACTTCTGGGGCTCAGCTAGCTCATCAGTACAACAGCAATGTGTCCCTTGCTGGCTCTGACCATGCACAGAATCCCACCCAGCTAACAGGTGTCCAACAGGCTGCCTGATGCCCTGGACTGACCCTACTGTCTCAGCCAAGTGTCTGTCTTCTGACCTCAGTGGCTTGAGAAAACCATTGCAGAAAACAGCTGCCATGTCCAGTGCCCCGGAGTGTCTGAGGCATCCTGAGGGCATCAGTGCCACACTGTACCTTCCAAGGGAAGGGTCGGCAGGTCAAGGACAGGAGCAGCAAAGACAGCAAGCACTGCTCGACACAGGCATTACCTGGCCCCAACGTTGTGCTCTCCTGGAGTTTCAGAGCACAAGAGCCTCCCACAGGGGGAAGGGCTCAGCAGAGGCCCAGCTCTGTGGCGGGCTGACAGCAAGGCTTGGTCTGGTGGCTGGGGAGCCTGGGACACAGATCTTGGAGCTCCTGCCTTCTCTGCCAGGCTGTGCACACCAAATGTATTTCTACGGGATCCACCCAGGGCCAGGCACTTGGTGGCCTGGACACTGCAGCCACCACTCCTAGTCAGGTATGTATGAGGTCCTGCAAGAAATCATAAAGACCTGCACCTTGTGCACCCACTACACCGTGTAGAAGGAAACGAGGAATGGCTGACACGACTAGTTTAAAAAGAGGAGAACTTTGAGTTAGTTAAACTCTGAGGTGAGGCATGCTGATGCCATGAAGCTGGCTGTCCACAGGTGATGGCTCTGGGCCTGGGTTCTGCCATGAACTCCTCCTAGCACCAGCCACATAACCTCTTGGGTTGAAGGAATCTCTGGAAAGACAGTGACACTCCTGCAGTTCCCTGAAGGTAGTACCTGTATATAGTAGGCTTTCAGGTAAGGGGGGTTCTGTGAGACATGTTGCCCTTCTCGATAATGGGGCTTCTGCTGGTGTAAACAGGCCTGGCCTAGGAGATGGCCACGACCACAGGGTCCCCTATAAACTTTCAGCCTGCCCCTCAGCTCTGACTCCAGCTTCCCTCTCTAGCTGGTCACTTGGCAGCTCCCATATCTCATGATCTTATTCCACATCCTCCAGCAGGTGCACAGAAGAAATCAGCTGGTTCTTAAGGTAGACACTTGCTGGCCAGGGCTCCTCCTCAGTTGCCTTTCCTCATCCCGGCATGTTTTCTCTGGCCAAACCAGACAAGTTGCTTCTCCATCCTTCTGTGTTCTGCCTCTGGTCACTTTGCTTCCTTGAGCCACAGCTCCTGCCCCTGTGCTATGACACCTCGCTTGATTCTTTCCAATGTCCTGTTGGAGCAGGGTGTGATGGCACACGCCCCTAATCCCAGCACTCAGGGCAGCAGAGGAAGGTAAATATCTGAGTTCAAGACCAGCCTGGTCAGCAGCAGAGTGACTTCCAGGACAGCCAGGGATACAGAGAGAAACCCTGTCTCGAAAATACAAAAGAAAACAAGACATAAACACCAAACAACAACAAAAACATGATGTTTAAATAAGTGTACAGTTCTGAGCTGCATCTTAAGACACCTTACACCATGCCTTTAGCACAGTTGCAATTACTGCCTTTGTTGAGACAATGGGGCACTTGGCCAGTGTGGTCTTGTGGGTGTCTGTGACTGCCTTCGAGCAGGCATTTCTATGGTTACCCCTGGTGGCCATGGCTGCAGTGGCCTGCTCTTCCTGATTTCAGCTACCAGCCCACCTGCTAGAGCCATCTGCAGCATCTCCCAGCAAGTCCCATGTAGCATGCTGTTACATCTCCTCTGCATCTGGGTGGGACTTAGAATCCTCATTTAGGGGCATGTACTGGCTTAAAGCCAAGTGGAAATTAGCAGCACCATGGATAGCAAGGCAGTGGGCCTTCACAATGTTTCCAGGCCTAGCACTGTTGGACTGGAAGTCTCATTGTTGATATTCTCACTTCATCCTTTCCCCAGTTTCTGCCCTATTGTATTCTACTCAATGCAGCCCCAAGGCATTCTGGTCATGGTCCAGCCCCAACTTTTCAGGACATTCATGTAATAGTTCCTTCAAGGAAGGTTGATATCCTCATCTTGGTATCATTGGTTGTGGGGAAGGTGCTATGCTAGGAGGAGGCTCCTGGACTTGGCAGAGTCTGGGCCTGCAGTACTGAGTCTTGTACAGCTCCCATATCCTGTGTTTTTTGGAGAAGGGTTGCAGGCTGGTCCTAGTCTTTGACAGTTCTCAGCAAGACATATAAGGTGAACCAAGACCATTTCCAGTGCAGTCTTCCTGCTCCTTCCTACCTCAAGAGGCATAAACTCACAAGTGATCAAGGGCAAGGTTCAGATAGGCCGCATGCAGTCACATGTTCTCATTCTCAGAAGCCAGGCTGCAGAAGGGGCTTCCCTCTGTTTAAATTGCAAAATGACCAGGAAAGTCCTCAGACAAGCTCATCTGCTTACTCCTGCACAGGCTTCTCGGAAGCTTTTAGAAGCAGCAGCAGCTCAGGGAAAGCGTGGAAGGCATGACAATAGTACCAGTGGCATGTGTGTATGTACATACGTGTATACATATGTGTATGTACATACGTGTATACATATGTGTATGTACCTGAGTGTATTGTATGTGGGCTTGCATGTGCATACACATACGTGTGTATGTGTATGTATATATTACATATGTAAATGTTCTTTTTGTTTATTTCCTTACTTTCTTAGTATGCACACATACTGCATTTTTAAAAAGTAGTGATGTAGTGGAGGTTAGAGTCCCATACCGTAATAATGGGGCCTTCCTGAGAGCTACCCTGGTCCTGACTCTGTCCCTGCACCCAGATGTCTCCTGAAGGTGTGAGCAGCATTATAAACTGATGTATAGATGAAGCTGGGCAGAGCAGGCGGCCTCGGGACCTGACAGGCAGGCCAGACCGGTAGAGGAGCTGTGGCATCTGTGGAGGGAGGGTCGCTTACAGTAACTTCAGATTGAGACCACTGTGCTCCGTCCCATAGGGGAGGGACGGCAGACTCTGGCTCACACAGCTCAGGCACAGTGGGTATGGGAGAAACCAAGCCTTCCTCCCACCCGGGGTGAGGTTGTGGGGATACCAGCATGGGTAGGATCCTGCACACATGTCCCCCAGGTCACAACCTGCCTGCCTACAGTGGATACAAGTGGCACTGATGGAGTGTAGGCTCTGTCTGCTCGTAGAGGCCACTCCATCACTGCCATCATCCAGGTTGGCCTCTGTGAGGATGAGGCCTGTCAGATGTCTGCCTCTGTCCTCCCCCTGGGTAGCCAGGGGCCAACTGTAACTACGAGTACCTGCCTGTTAGCCTCGAGTATGGCTGTGGAGTCTTGCTCATTGTGTACCTGTCATAGCCAGATCACGAGATATTTCTAGCACAGGCACTGGGAAGTCTAGGATCAGTCATCTTGCTATGACGTATCCACAGAACATGAACAGACCCTTAGTCACTTCGTGCTGGGGCATCTTTGTTCTGTCTAGGTCTAGCTAGATCCTATCTAGATCTTCAGAGGGCTGCTGTCTTTACAGTGGCAGATTAAGGCAGCCTGTGACCCCAGGGCTTTCCTGGTGGCTTCAGCCCTCTTTTCCCCATTAGCCTGATGATCCATGTCTCAGCCCCTTGCTGCAGGTCTAGGGTCCCACAACAGGAAGACTTGAGCTCTGTAGGCCTACCCCTTCACAGTGTGTGTCCAGATGTCCAGGCAGCATCACCTCCTCACTCTGTAGATTAAATACACTGAGGCCCTGTCAGAGGCAGTGATGTCTGGGACTGTTGAATTTTCTGAGAGTCCTTTACCTCGCCTGGGGCCGCATGCATAGACAAGCATGGGTGTGAGCACAATTCACAGGCTAATTGCATCTGTGTCTTCAGGCAGGCTTGCCTCGGGGCAGGACACGCTGTACTTGGTCTCAACAGAAGTTGAATGTGCAGTCTTGGTCAGTGGTTGGTAAAGAAACTGAAAATGTAAAGAAAACTCCTGTCTAGCTGAATGGCCCATCTTCGGGCAGAGACGTCATTGCTGCCTAGAGGGAATGGGGCTTAGTTCATTTCACACTGTGGACCTGGTGCCAGTCATGGCCTTGTTCACATTGTTGTCCCACAGTGACTCTCTACCTCCAGAGCGTCCTTTGATAACTGTAGAATGTGTACTAGAAATCTGACCCTCTTCCTGCCTCAGAGAGAGCCTCTGAGTGTGGAGGGGGAGAGGTACAGGAGGCATGGGAATTGCAAAGGGTTGGGGAAGGTGTCCTCGCACCCTTGGCCACCCGCACATGGTTGGAGTCCCCAGCCTGGTGTGCTGGGGCGGAAGTGAGGCTCTACCCCCCTACCAAGTCTGAGGCTTGGCAGAGGCAGCTGGGGCCCTAGCATCTGTAGTTAAAGTTGCCATGTCACCAGAAGCCCCCACCCTAGAGGCGGTGGCTGTGTGGGTGTTGTTTCTCTTAAACTTCTCAGCTTTCTGTCTTCGTTCGTTCCTTTCTGCAGACGGTCTTCAGGTGCAGTGGCATTCAAAGCCTGCACACGAAAGCGTGAACCAAGACCACCTCTTTGCTGTTCCGTGTTCAATTTGTGGAATGAATGCAACAGTAAACACTCTGTGCAGAGTGCTTTCCTAGATGTATAAACATTGATTACAAGCTCCAACTCCCCTAAGTGACTTGATCTATAATTATGTGTTAGGTATGACTGTTTTCTTTGACGGCTTCAAACACTTCAAATGTGGTCTCTCTCTCTCTCTCTCTCTCTCTCTCTCTCTGTGTGTGTGTGTGTGTGTGTGTGTGTGTGTGTGTGTGTATGGACAGCTTCTACTCAATTGCATGAACATCCCCTCCCTGTAAACTGCTCTGTGTATTAATGCCTGAGGCAGCTGTGCTGGTATCTCTCAGACTGTCTGGTCATCAGGACAGTTTACTGCCATTCTGTGGGTGAAGGGATCTCATCTCTAGACCTCGTGACTCACTGGGGTCATCCAGCAGGTATGTGATGGTCTCAGAAGGGGATCACAGATTCCACATCCAGATCAGTGTGAGAGCTGCTTTAACAGAACAACAGCCAATGAGGAGACGTAAAGCCAGCCATCCACTCTAAAGTTCTAGAGGTTAGAGGTCTGAGGTCAAAGTGCATTTCAGCTGAAGGTTCTGAACATTTCTGCCTCCTCTGGTTCCTAGGACTCCTGGCATTTCGTTGGCTTATAGGAAATCTCCTTTTCTGTCCCTCAGAAGGACACTTACTGGTCATCCAGGCTGGTCTCACCTTGAGATCCTTCCGCTGACAAATCTATAAAGTATCCAACAAGCTCACAGCCCAACCTTCTGGGGTGTGGTGCAGTTTTCACACTTTGGGGACTTATGGCATTCACCATGGTATCCAGATCTTGAGCTTCTGACCATTCTACCCTCCCATTCCTCCACATAGGGGCCCCCATGGATATGTCTTCATGATGTCATCAGAGAAGACATCAGGAAGAGCGCCTGGCCAGAGGCAGGGATTTGCTGCAAGCCACAAGGCTACTCTGCTTTCCTAACCTGTAGACCGTCTGTCTGGTCACTGCAAAGTGATTATCCCCTCAGAGAGGAGAGCCTGCTTGTGTAAAGGCTCCTTTGTCTGTTTCCTTGGACATGGTGGGTAGTGTAGGTCCAGAGCATGAAGAACATTTGTTACAGCTTTTACATTCTCATTGAGTGTGCTAATGAGTCTACAAGCAGTAATCAGACAGGGTTGGGGCAGGAAAAGATTTGTGTGCTGTGGTCTATTTGTGACCAGGCCAGGGATAGTTTCTCACATAGAACACTGGAACAGATCCTGAAGGAACTTGAAGCCCTTTCAGCAGGTAAAAATGGTCACTGCTAAGCCTGAGGATGAGTTTGGTCTAGAAGCTCCTAGAGGTATTCAGGAAAAGAGCTTGATGAGCTCAGGGACACTGAAAAGCCCCATGACCACATCATCATGATAGCACAGAGCAAAGGCTGAGAGGAGTGAACAAGTGAGGGGAGATTGTAGGGGCAGATGAGTGACTTGAATAGCGACCTTCTGACTTGTGTGTACAAAGCTTCTCTGTCCTGGGCCTGTGGGGGGGGGGTCTTCATAAGAGCTGCAGTGTTTGGGGGCAGCCCATGCCTGGTATAGCCTGGATACCTGGGCAAATCTGAGTCATGGGACACTCTTCCATGAGTAAGTATCTTGGGCTTCTGTAACAAAATGCAGTAGATGTTGCAGAGGGAATTGGCTGTCTTACAGCCTTGAAGGAAGTCAAGATCAGGGAGTCTCAGAGCTGATTCTATCAGAGACTGAGAGAGACCCTGTCCCAGGCTACTCTCCTGCTCCTGGTGGTGGCCAGGCATCCCTAGAGCTGTTTGGCTTGTGGAAACATCACCCCCAACCTGTACCTTTATCACCACATGCTGCTGTTTCTGTATGTGTTTGTGTCATTTTACTCTTTTTATGAGGACACCAGTCCTGTTGGACCAGGGCCTACACTGTTCTGGTATAACCTCATCTGAGTTCATAATATCCACTGTTTGCAAGTAGGACCCTCTCTGAGTCCCTTCAGGCTAGGGCTTCATCATACATATGAATGGATACCATTCAGCCCAGGACAGCATACACACCTCTCTGCTAGAGCCATGCAGGACTGTAAGGTGCCTGATGGCCAGCATGTTGACCACCTGCTGCTGTTCACAGCTGGTCTGCAAAGCAGACGTGACCTTGGTAGATGTTTCTAGAACCTGTTTGTACAAGGGTATCCTGCCCCATCTGCCTTATTGCTGTAATGAAACACCATGACCCAAAGCAAATTGGAGAAGTTATTATAACAGTTCACCATCAAAAGCAGTGAGAACAGGAACTCAGGCAGGGCAGAAACCTGGAGGCAGGAACTAATGCAGAGGCCATGGAGGAGTGCTGCTTGCTTACTTGCTCCTTATGGCTTGCTCAGCCTGCTTTTTTATAGAACCCAGACCAGGGATAGTACTACCCACAGTGGGCCAGGCCTTCTCGCATCAAGCACTAATTAAGAAAATGCCCTACAAGGTTGCCTACTGCCCAAACATAAGGAGGTAATATCTCAGTTGAGGTTTCCTTCTCTCAGATGACTTGTAGCTTGTGTCAGTTTGACAAAACCGTCCATCACACTGCCTGACCCATTGACTCTTGAAGATGGCAGAGCAGGAACATGCTGTGTTCATTTCAGCTCTCTGGAGCTTTAACTCTTGGGGAATGAAATCTCCGGGAAAGTGGGGCTGACCAGGACCAGGGCCTGAGTGTGGGCAGCAAGTCCTTCATGTCTAACTTCTGGAAGGCTATAATGGCCTGTTATTTTCGTCTCCAGTGTCAAATCTTCAGCAACATGTCTCCTGTGTAGATGGTCTGGCTTCCAATGTGCCCTGACCCATTTCACCACCTCTCTCATCTTTCAGCCTCTTGCTACCACTACCATAAGCAGGCCCAGCGCACCATCTGCTGCAGACTGCCTCGTCATTCTCTTCTTGGAATTGATTCTTTTTTTTAAAATTGAGACTGGGTATTACTGTGTAGCTCAGGTTAGCCTCAAACTTTCTTTTCTTCTGCCTCCCCCCCCAAAGCTTGGTACCACCATGAATGCTTCATTTATTCTTCTGACCAGAAAAGAAATAGTTGATATTTCCTAATTTTTCATCTATGTTTGTATAATACTCTGAGGGTTTTGTTTGTTTGGTGTGGTTTATTTGTGTGTTTGTTTGTTTTTGGAGACAGGGTTTCTCTGTGTAGCCTTGGATGTCCTGGCACTTGCTTTGTAGACCAGGCTGGCCTCAAACTCAGAGATCCACCTACCTCCTAAGTGCTGGGATTAAAGGTGTACACCACCATTGCCCAGCGATACTCTAGTTTTTTAAAAACATTATAGTTATTTATTATTTTGTCGTTTGGAGGCAGGGCATGGCATGCATACCACGTTACATTTGTGGAAGTTAGAGAAAGATTCTCTCCCTTCTCTATGTGGGGCCCAACTCAGGTCTTTAGGCTTAGCAGTGAGTGCCTTTGCCTGCTGAGCCATCTTGGAGGCCATTTTACTTAACAGCATTTCCAGTGTGCTCATGTTATACCTGTCTTGCCTCCTCGTCCTCAGTGCCTTCTCCTTTCTTCTTTGCTGTGGCCAGTTGATTTGTTTTACTTCCACTTAGTAAAATCTTGATAAATACACAATATCAACCACTGAGGATTTCGGCTGTGTTACAGTACCAGACTTGCAGCCTTAGTCAGCCACTCTATGTCCAGCATGTCTTCCCTTCCTAAGCTGAATTCTGTCTCCATTTACTTGCCCACTCTACCTTTGGTCTCTTTGGAATCACCAGCTCTAGAGCCCTCAGATGATAGAGTCTTGTAAGATTTGTCTTTTGTACCTGGTTTCTTTCACTTAGCATATTTAAAAGTTCATCTACACTGGAGTGTTGTCAGACTCTCTTTGTTTTGAAGGCTGGCTGCTATCTCACTACCTTGTTTATCGTTCATCCCTCTTCATGGGCTCTCGGATTTGTTTCCACCTCTGGGCACATGGATAATGATGCTCAGAACATCTCTGTACAATCATGTGCCTGAGTCCCTATTCTCAGTTCTTTTGAGTGAGCTGGGCATGGGGGCATGCGGCTTTAATCATAGCACTTTTGGAGACTAAGACCAGAGGGCCATGAATCCAACCTGGGTCACATAGTGAGACCTTGTCTAAACCAATAAAAGTAGGCACATATGGTGGCCCACAGGCATAAGGATCAAGAGTTCAAGGCCTTCCTCACTACAAGAGCTAGTTTGGGGCCAGTGTAGTCTTTGTGAAACTGTGTCTCAAAAAAAAAAAAATCACTTGAGCAGGGTATGGTCCTGCCTTTAATCTCAGCATTTAGGAAGTGGAGGCAGGTGTATCTGAGTTCAAGTCCAGCTTGGTCTCATCCAGTGAGGCTATCAACTGCAGCTAGAGAATCACCTCCCCTTTCTTTCTCAATAATCGTCACAGAGGCAACAAGGCCCACGTCTCCAGACTGAAGTGAGGGGCTTCTATGAAATAGAGCCATCTAGATGTGGGGGCCTGCAGCTCATCCTCCGGATTCCAGGACACCAACTTTTGTGGCTTAGCGTGCCTAGCCCTGACTGGCTTCTGTATGTACCAATAAACATTGGCTGTAGTACAACATGTCAAGACACAATCTGTGAGTGTCCCTTCAGAAATGAAGGAACCCATAAGGCTTCAGGACTTTTTCCAGGCCCAATCCCTCTTTCTGGTGTAGTCTACCAGTGTTGAGTGTTCATGACATTTGTGCTCCCAGATGCTACCCAAGGTTGTATCCATGAGCACAGCCCTGTGTGTTTTCCTACTGCATGTTCAGGGGCTCATAAGATACATAAGCTGAATCGTGCCTATAGTGGGCTGTGTTGGGCCAGCCCACCCTGCCTCGGCAGTCCTGGCAGTGGGTGGTCAGATTGCCATTGATTGCAAACCTATCATGGAGGTTTGGACTCCTTCCCAGTTGTTTTTTTCTAGAGCATTGAGTGTTGTCAGGAAGATGTAGTATCAGCAGACATACAGACAGAGGGTTCAGGGCTATGCTAGCAATAGTCCACTGAGCTACAGAATTGGGGAGTAGATACAGTTTTATTTTGATGGCACCAGAATACTTTTCCAAAGTGGTTAAAGTAGTTTACACTTCAACAACAAGACAGAATGCCATTTTCCACTCCTGTCGGGCAGACTTTCCTCTAAAATGCACCAAATAGTCAAGTACCCACAAGCATTTGAAAGACTTTGGCATAGAAAACAGACCATCAAATAAGTCAGTTTCCACCAAAAGGAAAAGAGATCATGAGTTGCTATCAATCAACTGAATGGGGTTCTTTTAACTCTACTTGGGGAGAATCCTTGATAGGCCAGGAGAAGCACTTCCAGTGCTGACCATCCTGGGCCCTTCAGTGCCAGAGGCTAACAGCTGCCAGCAGGGCTTTTTGTTCCAGAGTGTAGATGCTGTGGGCTTGTGGCTCTAAACACTCTGGTTGGATGCTTACTGCAGTGGGCTTCAGCCACCAGTAGTCCCATGTCTTGGCAGTGACAAGTGGTAGCCAGATGTATTGGCTGCTGTTAGAACTACTGACTGTCCTTGAGTGTTGGCACGCTCAGTGCCACAGTGAGTGGTGGCTTAGCCTAGCGTGACAGATTCTTGGCACTCACCGTTTGGCAGTACCTCTGAAACTTCCAGTAACCAAGGCCTGCAATTTCTCTTCTCTAGTTCTAACCAGCCTTCTGCTTTGCCTGCATGTATTGCCTACACCTGTATTTGTGTACTGCATGCATGCCTGATGCCTGTGGAGGCCAGTAAAGGGAGTCAGGTCTCGGAGTTACAGACAGTTGTGAGGTACCATTCTGGGAAGTGAACTCCAGTGCTCTAGAAGAGCAGCCATTGTGCCTAACTGCTGAGCCATCTTCCAGCCCCTTTCTCTCTTTTGGCCTTAGCTCATGGCCTGCCCTCTCTAGTTTCCTCCCCACTTTCCCCGTCTCTTGTTATCTCTGCTGCTTTGATCCTCATCATTTCTACCCAGGCTGCTCTCTGGAACGCTTTAGCTGCCTCAGCTTTGTGGCCACTGTTGTTCTGGTGGTTTTTGCCACTCTGCTGTAAGTTTAGCAGCCCTTACTTCACTTCATGTTCAGCAGTTCAGCTTCACTAATAGTAGAAAGCTCAAAACCAGGCCGGGCAAGCTCTTTAGCCCTGGGCCGTCCCTCAGCCTCTTGATTTTTGGGTTGTGTTTGTCAAAGTAGAATCTTGAGTTTTTAGAGACTTGGCTATGAATTCCCTGTGAATCGTCAGAATAAACTCCTAAAGAACAAACTAGCCGCTGGGGAGGGAAGGGACAGGTGTTAAGAGGGGGCGAATATGTGTGCGCCCTGTGGCTCCTATGCAAAGTGCCGCAGTGGGCAGCCTCAGTTGTCAAAATGTATCATCTTATAGGCTCAAAGCCAGAAGTCTAAAATGTTCAGGACGGTTCTCCCTTCAGAAGGACTCACCAGAGAGGGTCCTTACTGCCTCTTCCAACTCCAGGAAGCTCCAGGTACCCCTGGATTTTGGCTGCAACACTCCAATCCCAGACTCTGGACATGTGGTCTCCTCTTCATCTTGAGTTCCTGCGCCTCCCCTTTTGTGTCTTACAAGGCCACTTGTGTTTGGATTTAAGACCCACTGAATAATCCAGGGTTGTCCCCATACCAGACCCTTCACTTAATTACATCTGAAAAGATCCTCTTCTCAAATAAGGTTCCCCTCACAGGCTTAAGTGATCAGGTGTGCACACATTTCAGGTCTGCGTTCTGTTCTCACAGATGGCATGAGAGGTGAAAGGGTCTTCATAGAAAGAAGTTGGGAAATTAGGTTAGATGAGTTGCAAGATAGAGCAGCTTAAGCTAGAAAATGCCACAGCAGTCCACTTGGAAGTGCTAGTGCAGGGAAGTAGCAGCCAAGGGCTAAGTCAGGGCAGCACTGGGTCAGGGACTATCAAGTCCACTGTTTTTAAAAGTGGACATACTGGGGCTGGAGAGATGGCTCAGAGGTTAAGAGCACTGGCTGTTCTTCCAAAGGGCCTGAGTTCAATTCCCAGCAACCACACGGTGGCTCACAACCATCTATAATGGGATCTGGTGCCCAGGCAGAAGAACATTGTATATATAATAGACAAATCTTAAAACAAATAAAAATAAAAGTGGACACACTGATGGCATTTACATGATAGGTAATGGCATATCCAGGAAACTTCTTGAAGGGGAGCCTGAGGACAGACTTGCCCTGACCTGACAGCCTCAGGCTTCAGAGGCCTTCTGCTAGTTGGTTTTTGTCAACTTGACACACACTAGATATTTGTGAAGAGGAAGTCTTAATTGAGAAAATGAATCTGTAAGCTTGGCCTGTAGGCAAATCTGTGGGACATTTTATTAATTAGTAGTTGATGTGGGAGGGCCCAGCCCACTGTGCGTAGTTCCAGCTCAGGACAGGTGATCCTAGATTGTATAAGAAAACAGGCTGAGCAGGCGATGGAAAGCAAGTATTGCTCTTCCACAGCCTCTGATTCAGTTCCTGCCTCTAGGTCCCTGCCTTGAGTTGCTGTCCTGACTCTCTATGTGATGGAGGGATCTGAGAGTTATAATCTGAACTAAACCCTTTCATCTCCAAGTTGCTTTTGGCCATGGTCTTTTTATCACAGCAGTGGAAACCCTAACAAAGACAGGTCTGTAGCTGTGGCCCCTACTCACCTGCCCTGCCTCTCTCTCTATCAGCTCTCTTGCTGGTTCCTGCTCCTCAGACAACACCAGGCTGGAGGGGTCCCCTGCACCCATGCCTGTCACCCCCATGGCCACCAGAGAGAAGATCCGGTCTAGGTTCCATGGCAGCCATGACCTGATCCACCGCCTGTTTGTCTGCATTTCAGGTGCGAGATCTGGACCTAGGACATGAACATGAGGACAGGTGGGGTGTGCCTCAGGAGGGAGAGAATGGTGGGGCTGGCCCAGCTTTCCCTGGTTGAAGTGGGGTGCAATGTAGTCTGAAGAGCAAGCCTGGGGGTAGGACTGGATTGACCTACAGGGAGGAAGGAGCTCTGTAAGTGAGGGTGGGCTAGCACTCTCCTCTAGGGGTGGCTGGGAGTGATGGGCTCAGGTGAGCAAAACAGCCGGGCCCTGGACACCACCTCAGGGTGGGATTTAGCCTGGGATCCATGGCCATGCAGAGCCTGTTCTGTGACTATGCAGTCAGTTATGCAGGGCGGTGTCGTATGGGGTCTTGGGAGAATGTGGACATATCTGGATTCCCTTGTTTCTGTGATGCAAACAGGTGCTACCACAGGCACAGTGTTATGGTGCCTCTGTGAGTGTCTCTTGGCAACCACCAAAGTTTAGTAATTGTGGCTGTGACCCCTGGATAAGTCATATATTGATGAGAGCAGCAGGAAGCTTTTGTCCATTCCCATCCTCTCTTGATTCCTGAGTTTGTACTTATGTCAAGGGAATCCTCTCCCAAGGGTTTGGGACCTGCTGATCCATGAGCACAGGGTGTATGTATCCAATACAGCACATGGCAGTGTGGTCTCCCAGCGCAGTGACTCAGCCAAGCCTTCATCTTCCTGTCACCTCTCTACCAGGTGTAGCTGACCAGCTGCAGACGAACTATGCCAGCGACCTGAGAAGTATTCTCAAAACACTGTTCGAGGTCATGGCCACCAAGCCAGAAACAGATGACAAGGAGAAGCTAAAGAAGGGTGAGTGCAGCTGCAGGACAGGCCCCCAGGCTCACACCAACCCCTGTTTATGCAGAAAATCACACCTCCAAGGCAGCCACATGCCGCAGGATCTGCCGGACCAAACGTGCCAGGTTACGGACTTAGAGAGATGAGTGTGTAGCCTAGAGTAGTGACTCTCCATGCCACTTCGCAGGTGTGCCCCTGGCTTCTGGTTCTGGCATAGGCTGTAGCAGATTGTCCAACATCTCACTGCAGACAGAGGCTGGGAACCTGCCATCCATCTTAGACTAGGCCAGATGACTAGATGAGACACAGCATTAGTTACACTCATCTGTCAAAGTATTCAGAGACCAGCCCAGCCCAGTGAAAAGGAGGAGACATGAGCCCATCTCTCTATGAGAGGGAGACAATATCCACTCCCAGCTGCCGTACATATATTCAGCGCATTGAAAGCACACATATTTCCTCTCACATTTACACATAAGTGCATATGTGCACACTTTTATATGAGTACCTTACACACAAGCAGGTAAATGGATATTTGGCAAAAAAGGGAGTTTGTCCTCTCTCGCTATAGGGTCCCTGGTAGGAAATGGTGCTAGACGCCTTCTCTGACCCCTGGTGCTAGTCTGAGGTACTTGTTTGGGGAGAGCTACCTCTTCACACCAGGGCAGGTATCTGGGTATATGGGATAGCCCAGCCGGTCCTAGAAGTCCAGCCCAACCGGGCATGCCCTTGGTGGTGAGGGGGAACTTCTATATCAACTGGCTCTGCCACCTGGCCAGATTCTGAGTGGCAGTCCAGGCAGTGCTGCCTCCTGGGAATCATGAGTCAGGTTGGTAGTGAGGACTGGCACCTTGGCCACACTCTGGGCAGAGTTGTCAGATGCCGGGGCTTTATATCCCGGCTTTGGAGACCATAGGCCAGGAAGGCTTACCAGTCAGTGTAGGGGCCTTAGGGATAAATGCTCATGTAGAGGGGCTACCAAGAGCCCCCAGGTCCATCACACTGCACAAAGAATGTACCCTTAGACAGGAAGAACTTTGCCACCGTTGGCATCCTGCCTGCTGAGGTAACTTGCTCTGTGTGCTGAGAGATAGTTGGGGGGGGGCTTGTGGGAGCTGGCAAACTGGGGGGCACCCAAGTGTCCCCTAAGGACAATCGGTTGTATCTACTGCACTGCCTACCAACTCTAGTGGCTTCCCTCTCTCCTCCAGTGACCCAGACCCTGAGGAGCGCGGCCTTGGAGGACTGTGCATTATGCCAGGAGACTGTGTCATCCTCAGAACTGGCAGCCAAGACCCGAGATGGGGACTTTGAAGGTGTGTGGGAAGCTCTGGTGTAGACCTAGCATGCTGTGTGCCGAGTAGAGAGAGCTGCTCTGTCTGAATTCATCCACACATCCAGGGGGTACAGTTTCCCACGGGGGATCCCGCTCCGTCCCTCCTCCTCTGTACTAGGTATATATTGCCCCTTTGCCACTGTGTAACCTTGGGCTTGGTGTGTGCAGAGCAGCCTGGTAGGTACAAACTCAGGGATGGGGAGCAAGGAGTGACTGATCTGGCCAATACCCAATGCCCCAGCACCTCACCTGCTCTGAAGGAGTCTCACACAGCAGCTTCAGGACACTGTGGGACATTAACAGGGGCTTTGAGGGATACAGAAGCTTTTCTTGTGAGGAGGGGCTCTCAGACTGATCTCGTCACACGGCATGTGCCCAGAGTGGGCTGGAAGTTGGCAGCTTGGATGCCAGGGGAGAGGAATCCTGGCCTGTTTGGGAATGGACTGCAGAGCATCTGTGGGAGGGGTTCCAAGGCTTGTGGGAAAATATGCTCCTAAAGTGTTGAATGGGAAGTCTGGCGTAGAGTGTCCAGAGATGGCAGAGTCTTCGCTAGGGCACCATCATTGACTCTGCTCTACATCCTGAGTCCAGGTGGCCTGGCCCGGGGGTGCAGCTGGGGTGTGACTCTGCCCACTCGCATTGTAACTAGTCACTGGCTGACATGTCTAGAGCAGGCCCAGAGGAGTGGGATGAGAGGCGGGCCTCCACCTTCCCTCCCCCCAGCCCGCCAGCCCCATGTGTCTGTTGTTCTGCTGCTCTTGTTGTGACAGACCCCCCTGAGTGGGTGCCAGATGAGGCCTGTGGCTTCTGCACCTCCTGTAAGGCTCCCTTCACCGTCATCCGCAGGAAGCACCACTGCCGCAGCTGTGGGAAGGTGGGTGGGGCCCCGCTGGCCCTCTGCATCTTTGGGGTGTGTGGGGACTGTCCCCAGGTACAGCATTGGGGTTTAGAAGCTAGGGCTGATGTCCCAGGGACTCAGCCGTGTTTTTGTGGTCCTCGTGTCTGGGTTCTAGGCTCTAGTTTGACTCCGTGTATTAGGCCATTCCTAGGTAGCACCCAGGTACAACTATTCCAAGGTAAGAACAGGGAGGGGGGAGGGGTTTGAAAAGGAGTCTGCAGATAGCTATGGTGAAGGGCCTAGTTACATTCAAAAAGCCTGACCTACTGGAAAGCTCTACCCAGAGTTTTCTGAAAACTCCAGCTCCATCATAGACTGTAGGTCTGGGACAGGCAGACTCCTGCCCACGATTTCCCTGCCTATTCCGGGTGGGAGAGTTGTGTAAAGGGGCTGATAAAGGGCCTGTCTGCAAACTGCCTTCTATCCCTCCTTGGCTTCCAGATCTTCTGTTCCCGCTGCTCATCACACTCCGCACCACTTCCGCGCTACGGACAAGTGAAGCCTGTGCGTGTGTGCACACACTGCTACATGTTCCATGTTACACCCTTCTACAGTGACAAGACGGGCATGTGATGCTGTGCCTAGCATGTCCCGGCCGAGTAGGCTGGAGTCTAGGACAGAGGCACTGCGCCTGCCTTGAGTCTATCCAGGGTCTCCAGGAAGGAGGTGCTGTGCCTGCTATGTGCCCTTTCCAGTCTGGGCTGCAAGAGGGCCTCATTGCATCCCATCAAGCCACAGCTGCTGCAGGTCTGCCCAGGTTCCAGAATGCCCAGAGCCTTTGTCTCCCTGGCCTCTCCACCTCTGGAGACACCAGTCCTGGCATGCAGCCAATGAGAGGTCAGCTTTATTTGGAGAAGAGACCCCAGGGATGCCCAGTTGCCCTTTCCGGATCAGGTTACCTGGCCAAGCAGGGTTGAACTCTTTTTGCCTATCTAATGGCGCTTTGCTCCAGCTCTGCATACTAAGGCGGAGAGGGCCAATTCTCTGTGTCGGTAGCCAAGAATCTGGAAGCGGAAGCCAGGGGGCGCTAGGCCCCAACGTCATAGCAGGGCTCCCTGCTGTTTACCTCCCTCCTCATTCCCAAGCACTCACCACCTGCCCCAGGACCCTGCTCAACGACTCCCATCTCATTTCTTTTTGAAGGAGAACTGCAGGAGGCAGACACAGTGGTGTCCTGGGGAAGTAGACATGCCCTTGGCATCTACACCATTGCCCCTTGCTGGAGGAGCAGGGGATGAGCACCCACTGAAACCCTAGGCTGAGCTCTCAGGTGTTTGGGCCTGGACCCATCAGGCAGCTGCCCACTTGGCTAACATTTCCTTCTTCCCCTGCACCCACTGGGACTCTAACCCACTTCCTCAGACCTCAGTGCGGCCTGGACGGGCTGAGACGCTCAGACACCTCCTCAGGCTTCAATCTCAGGCTTCACGTTGCAATGATGATTGCAGTTTTATTTTTAGAGAGATGACACACCTACTGCTTCTTTTATAGGATGAAATCCAATTGCTGTTTAGCAGTGGATTACACATGCACAAAAATGGCTTCTGTGCGGGGGCGGGGGAGAGTATATAACAGAGGGAATATTATGTATTGAGATTATTTTTATTTTCTAAATGCTGTAATTCAAAATCATTTCCATAAATCTATTTAAGGATTGCACACGCTCTGGTGTCTTCTATGAACACCGAGTTCTTCTCTCTGTGGGGTAGGTGATGGTGTTAGTCCTGATCTGGATTTTCTTCTGGAAGGCTGGGCCCTTGAGGACAGTTGAACGGCAGAATGGTACACTTATCCTCCTGGCAACACTCAGGAGAGTTGGCTACCCTCTGCCCCGCAAGCCTAACCTCCATCTTGGAATGGTGCCTGTCTCCCTAAGACCTCTGGCCTATGCTAGGGAAAAGGGCACGGCAGGTGCCTTTGGCCTCTCCACCTTGGTGGTGTTAGTCTTAGATCTGGGAATTGCCCCTTTGACTGCTCTGGAGAAAATACAAGAAGGTGGCCCAGGCCAGGGTTGCCATGGTGACAGAGCCTTTACCTGCTGTTAGGGTAAAGAGGACCCAAGGCAAGAGAACTTGGTTTCTTTTAAGTGCCCTGTCCCTTGAAGGTGTATGCCTGAGTGACGACAGGTGGCAAGACTGTGAGAGACAGCAGTGGCTGTCACACCTGCTTTTCTGGTGAGAACATGTTTTAGAGTTACGTTCTCTCTGAGTGGAACAGTCTTGGGAACATACGAAAGGAGAGTCCAGGGAGGCTGGTGACTACTGCTTTCCAAGGCTGGACCCCGTCATTCTGCCCACCTGGACAGAATGCAGAAAATGACTCTTGCTTCACCCACCTCCACCCCTGTGTCTGTGTCGCTGTCTGGATAGGTGTACCAGAGTGGCATTATGAGTTGTTGAAGAAAGCTTTCTACTGCTACGGACCAGGATGCCAGGCCCAGCAGGAGCCCAGTGGAATATATTATAGTGTGCACCTTTGTCTTTATAGGCATTTATTTTCCAGACCTGAAACACAGTGTCTTTCCCTTCTATCATGTCAGAGGGGGAAAGAAGTGAAAGTTAGAATAGAGCACCTGCCCTCCAAAGAGGCCTGAATCTGTGAGTCTGTGTGTGTGTTACTCTTCCATGAACTGTTGTAAGGCCTAGGGCCACAGGTGTCCTTTAAGGAGGATAATCAACTATCCTACGATGAAGGAATGTTGAGCCTTCCAGAAGTGTTTCTGGGATTCCTACCTATATGCATTAGATTTCAGAGGTCCCTTTGATACGTATCAGCCTTGTTTGTGTCTCATTTGTACAGCTAGTTTGTCTCCAGCCCCTATAAACTTAGGACATCTGGTCACTCCACCCTTCTGTGGAGCGATTCCCACACCAGAGCAGTGCCAGGATTAAGACACTTCAAGAAAGCTCTAGAAACCTCATCCGTGGTTGGGGTTTGTATGTGGGAGATCCTGGAAGAGCAGAGACATGGAGCATGCTTAGAGATCTGGGTATGGAATCAGCTCCTGTGAGCTAGCCTCAGGATCTTTTCATGTCATCCCTCTAGAGCCTTAGCTTCCCCAGTGTCACCATTGCTGTTCTAGATTTTTATATGTCCATGATCATCCCCATGGCTGTCCTTCAAAAGAGCAGGACCCCTTGTCATGGGCAGGGAAACTGAAGCTCATGAGGGTCAGACAGCAGTTGAGCTTCCGAGTCGAATCTATTGAGAAGTAGATGCAAAGGTGACCAGTGGAGCAAAGATTTGAAGACTGGTCCAAGCTAGTTGTACTGGGAACCATCCTTGGAATTTGGGAGTAGTGCCAGCTCATGACCATGCTTGGCCGCTGGAAGCAGGGTTTTCTCATTGTTCTCTGGCTACTCTCATAGTCCTGGGAAGGGACCCTCACCATTCCCTGGCACCTCTACCCGTGATTGCAGGTGCTCAGGGGCAAGCTGGCAAGCTGAAGAAGGGTCTAGAGCAGAGATTGCTATGCCTGGACTTGGGAGATAGCACAGGTGGAGGGAGGAGGAAGCCTTCTAGCTTCGTGTCCAGTGTCTTGGCTACTGTTCTGTTGCTGTGGTAAGACAGCATGACTAAGACAGTTTAGAGAAGACTGTTTATTTGGGCTTAAGAGTTCCAGAGGGGTGTCCATCATGGTGTGGAACCATGGCAGCAAATGGCAGGCATGGTGTCAGAACAGGATCCTGGGAGATCACGTCCTTTACCACAGCATGAAACAGAGAATTGGACGTGAATCAAGACTATAAACACCCAAAGCCCACCCCTGTAACATACTTTATATAACAAGGCCAGACCTCCTAGACCTTCCCAAACAATGCCACCATCTGGGGACCAACTGTTCAAACACCTGAGCCTGTAGGGGACAGTCTCATTTAAATCACTGGAGAGTCCCACTTTGTCACCTCCATTGGGTCTATTCATTGCCCACAGAAGTGTTTCTGGGGCTCCTACCTTACACATTAGATTTCAGAGGTCCCTTTGATACATTTCGCCCTTGTTTGTGTGTTGTTTGTAGAGCCATCTTGTCCTTAGTCCCTATCTGCCTCTCCCCAGAACCTGAGGATAGTCCTGACTGGGAGGAAACATGGTGTCTCCTCTGCACACTCAGCCAAGTCCTGTGCTAAGTGGAGAAAGGGCAGCCATAAGCTGGACGTATAGTGACCCGAGGACATATGGCATGACGTGGGATTCTGAAGGACTTTTGGTGTCCTTGTGGCCATGAGAAGCATGGCTTTAAAGCCTGGTTCTTCTCTCCCTTCTGTGTGTCCTTGACCCAACAAGAGTTCTGGCTGCAGCCCCTAATTGCCACCAGGGGGCACTCCATGTCTCTTCAGCAATGCTTTGCTTCTTGGGGGTGTGCTTCCATGCAGGGGCCACTCCACTGTTAACTGGCACCCTCAGTCCAGACAGAATATCCCCAGTGGCCATGCCCTAGTTTTCAAGGTTCTGCAGATGGTTGCAGAGGCCAGAAGGCTCTACAGGTAACCCAGCAAGGAAGACATTCTCTGGAAGCTCTGGGAGTCCAGGAGTCCAGGCTACAATGATGTACCTTTCATAGGTAGGGTTGGGTTGGGGCTAACAGCATCCTTGACTGAGAGATTCCGTGGCCTCTGTGGGCCTGGTGCTATCAGGGCGTTCAGAGGAAGCTGGAAGAGGTAATAAGGACCCGAAGTGCCGTGCCATCTCTAGCTCCAAAGTCTAGAAGCCTATGCTTCCTTTCAGGCTCCCAAGGAAGTCTTCTTTGACAGCAGTGTTGACTCCCACCTCCAGATACACATAGAACACAGCATAGACGCTTGGGTTCATGTCTGACCTCCAAGGAGGAGAACCCCACAGCCATATGAGTCCAGGAGCAGAGGCAGGACCAGGCTAAGCCCTCCATGTGCCTCTTGGTCAAGACCCAGCTGCCTCAGCTGCCATAGTTCTGGTCCCCCAGTTGTGGAGACCCCAAGGCAGTGCATGAATACATCCACCCACATTTTTCATTCTTGGGCTTCTTATTTTTCTTCTGTGAAAGCATTGGAAAGATTTGGACCTTTGGTGCCACAAAATTCATTTAATATATAAATTGTTAATTTAATAATGGGGAGCAATGGGGAAAAAAAGGTACTCCACAATCATTCACAAACACAATGAACTGTTTTATTTTAAATCTAAAGATAATGCTGGCATTTTAGTTTCCATAGACAGTTAACTACATCTTGATGCACTTTGATTTTCCTGCCTTCCTTTTGTATTCTGAACAGTGTTCTCTGGCATGCCACACTTTCTGGAAGGCCTCCAAGTGCTCAGAGACCAGGCTGGGGCTTGTGACTGGCCAGCCTGGCAGCCCCAGCTCCACCCCGGGTTCTGACCGGTTGTGGCTGGGTAGGCCTGCCCCTATGGGCTCCATTTCCCCATGGGTGTGGCCAGGGGTTTAACTCCATCCGAGAGCTGCTCACATCCCTTCTGTTTCCTAGGCACTGCCTTATGCTCAGCCTGCTACTCCCTAGGGTTTTTCGTCACTAAGCCCTCCAAAAGCTAGAGGTCATCATTTTTATTTTATAGTTAGGGAAACTGAGGCTTAGAGAGCCAGATCCTCATAGCCGTGCTAGAATTTAGAATCCCTGTCAGGAAGGGACTCAGCCAGAACCTCTGCATTCTCTTACACCACTAGCCTGTCAGTGCAGGTAGCAGAAGCTTCTAGAGGACTGAGCTCATCATGGCTCTCCATGCTGGGCCCACCATCCTATAGATCCAGATCTCGCCTCCAGGAGCTGCCCGCTAAGGGTCTGAGGAGAGGCAGGTGCTGGCTGTAGGATTCTGACAAGGGAGCCAGGGTATAAGCAAAACAGGATGCTAGGGCCAGGGTGGGTGGCTGCCAGGTGTCTACTCCAGTGATTGAAGAGGCCAAAGAAGGGAGAGAAGAGGTCAGGGGCAGGTAATCAGAGAAGGACATGGAGTAGGCTTTACCAGCCTTTCCTCTGGCTGTGTGGGACACACTCTGCTGTTCCTAAGAAGCCTGGGAAATGTTGTCATACCTGGACAGGGAGGTATATGAGTGCTGTCTACTGGAGGCTGGTGACCCTGGTCCCAGAGAAATGAAGCCAAGGCCAGGTAAGTGGTAAAGGACCCAAGAACAGTCTTCTAGAGGTTTCTCAGAACTCTCTCTCTGTGCGTGTGTGTGAGATCAAGCAGCCCTTTCCCACACTGGACCAAAAGCTCTTCGGTCAACCCTCCAGATGCCCCAGAAGTGGATGCTAGCCTCATTCCTAGTCAGAGAAACTGAGGTGGGGGAGGCCACTAGGGAAAGGCCAGGCGGATTGAAAGACTGGCTATCCCTGGTCATCCACCCCAAATTGGGAAGGTCCCATGTCCTTTCTCTTGGGTCTGAGTTACCCTCCATTTGTGAAGGAAGACAAGGCTGAGGACTTGGGTGGCAAGTCCACCAACAGTGGAGATATCTTCCTTCTTACTCACACTTTGGACTTTGCAGTTACCTTTGGGAAAGTCTGGGCTCTCTCTACCGGTCTCCTATGAATGGTCCTGGCAGGTCACAGTGACCTGTGATGAGGGTCTTGGTTGGCCAGCCTGCTTGCCTCCTTTTCCCAAATCCTGGAAACCTTTGGGGCCTTGATGCATACAGGCATTGCTGGTGCCCCATCTCACACAATGAAGGTTGTGGGTGTAGAGACCCTTCTGGTCTGCATGAGACCAGTTGCATTTGCAAGCCAGTTCTTGTACTGAGAAGCGTCTTCCAGCTCTCCTCTGGGGATCCAGCTCATTCTCCAGCTTCTTTGAGCAGCAGGCTTGCTGTCCTGCCCCTAGGACTCCTCTGCAGCCAACCTTCACTTACCAGGTTACCACTGCCCACTTCTCCCTGCTTTTGCACTCTCTGGAAGAGGGAAGAGTCTCTTGGCACCAGAAAGGCCACTGTCCTTGATGCAGCTGGTGGGAGCTAGTGTCCTAGGTTAAGATTAAAATTTTCCCAGGCTGGGAGGCAGTGGTCACCCTTGTGCTCCTCTTCAGCACACTGGAACATCCTGTCCAAATAGCAGGAGGCAGCAGGCTGGAGAGGGCACTTGGAGGTGATTCACCAGCCTGACAAAGCAAGGATGCACCCTTCAAAATCTTGGGACCTGAGCTCAGGAGCCTCAAAGCTCCAGAAAGATGGACATCCTTCTTCTTCACAACCCTGGCCAACCCTACAGACTGGTTTGATCTATGCTGGCTCTGGGGTGATTGTGGGGCTGGTCCAGGAGGCACCTCAGCCAACACCGAGGAGGTCTTTCGGTGTCCATACAGGACTGTTTATGGCAGCATGAGGTTCCTCTTTTGGTTTTGCAGGGCTCCATCTGAGCACCTGTTATTCTTAATCCTGCCCCATAGGTCACATCTGTGGCTCATGCCTAGGCTTCGAGGGGGGGTGGTGGTTCTGGTTTCCACATCTCCAGATTGTTAACAGCCCTGAGTGTGGGAGCACTAATCTCCATTTTTCTATTTCAAGGGGACATTGCAAGCTTCCTTATTTGCATATTGGGCACACGGGGACCTACAAGGCAGTGCATAAAATGCATTCACCTTGGTCCTAAAGTAAAGTACAGCATTAATAATTTTTGTTGCTTGCTACAGTCACCCCCTTCCATTTTAGGGGCTGCTGTCCAGCCATCTTATGCCACAAAACTGTCCAGCCTGTTGGTTAGTCCTCAATCTAAAGAAGCAGAGAGGATCAAGGGGTGGGACAAGTGGGGTATAGAGGATAGTGTTAGGGCATCTTGAGGTGCCTGTTCCCCCATGCATCTATAGATCAGCCTGAGGGGCCCACGTCATTAGGGTGTAGGGTGGCCAAGACAGCCAGGAGCTTACTGAAGAGCTCACCCTCTTTGTCTGTCAACAGCGCCCAGCTCTTGGAATGGCCCTACATTTAGACCAAGCACTACAGTCTACACTCCCGGACTCCTCTGGCTTGTGGCAGCAGATCTTGGGGGGGGGGGGTTCCTTCTTTAGGCCTGGTAACCTTCCTTTGACTCCTGATGGCCACTAGGAAACTTGAGTGATCGTGCCTACTTTGGGTCTGACATCTTCTGATAAATTTTAGGTTCCAATCTGTGTCCCTGTCCCAAGTTTTAGCTTTCCTTGAAGCCACTATTCATGAGAGACGGATGTCGTTTGCAGTCCTTTAGCGAGATCCCAGCTCCCGGCCCCAATCAGGCTCCAAGCCGGGTCATCCACCGAAACTACAGCTGACTCCGGGCAACAGGTCATGGCGCACGACGTGCATGGGCACGACAAAGCGCCGGGGCGCGTGTCCGCAGCGCATCCTGCCGGGTGTCTACCGAGACACGGTCCACGTCCTCCTGGCCCCAGCGTAGGCCGGGCAGCGGTCCCACCGCTCTGTGCTTCCTCTCGGCAACGCGTCCTGCCCCGGCGCCCTCATTGGCCCCACGCCCCGTCGCCGGCCATTGGTCCGCAGCCGCAATTTACATAGACGGATCTGGCCCAATCGGTGTGCAATACCTACTTAACATGCACGACGGCCACCAGTCAGCGAGCACTGGGGCCGGGCCACCACGTGCTGTTGCTAAGCTTGGGCTTCTAAATTGTTACTACTGGGGCCAGCCTATCCTAGCCAAGCTTCGCATCTGTCAACATTCTCAGCCCTGCCCCAGGCGTTCTGCCGGTTCCCATTGGCCGACGCTGGCCCGGGACCCGCCCCAGAGGCCGAAGCGCCCACGCCTATTGGCCGTGTCGACCGCCGCTCGCCTTATGTGTCAATTTGAGGGCCTGGGGCGGAGGGTGGCGGCCCAGCGCTGGAGTCCGCAAGTCGGGCTGGTGAGCCGCCAGGCGCGGGGCGTGCGGCGAGCAGAGCCGGCAGGAGCGCGCCGGGCAGCCGCCGCCGCCGTCCCATGCGCGGGCGGCAGGATGGAGCTGAACTCCCTGCTGCTGCTGCTGGAGGCGGCCGAGTACCTGGAGCGTAGGGACCGAGGTAGCCCGCGCCCCTTTGTGCCAGGGTGGGCGGGCAGCGGGCGGGAGCAGGGGGCCGCTGACCGCACCGTCTGTACCGCAGAGGCCGAGCACGGCTACGCCTCCGTGCTGCCCTTCGACGGGGACTTCGCCAGGAAGAAAACAAAGACGTCCGGCCTGGTGCGCAAGGCCCCGAACAACAGGTACCGCCCCCATCCTCCCCCACCTCCCGGCCCCGCTCGCTGTGGCCAGCCAGCTCGGGCCGGCCCCGCCCGAGTGTCCCCGTCCTCTCCGCGTCCCCAGCGCAGTCCTGAGCGCACCCGGGCGGCCCGCCTGGAGGAGGTGCCGGCCCCGCCCGCGCGTCGCCATCTTCCCGCGGCCGCGCCTCCCGCCGCCGTAAACAGTGCCACGCGTACAGCGCCCGCGCTCGCCCAGAGCCGTTCTGGACTTTTCCAGACCGGAGAGGAGTTGTCAGTTGGTGCCGACCGCTACAACCTCGCTTGGGCCGAACTGGGCACTCCTCCCTCCCTTGCACTTCTTGGAGCTGGCTGTGCTTTTAGGCCCAGCACCTTACCCCCAGGAGCCTGCCAGAGACCCCTCCCTGGGTACCTACCAGGCTTGTGCAGCCTACTGACGGGAAACTCCAACTACAAGTGCAGGGCTGGCCCTGTTGTGAAGAGCTGCAAGGAGTTATTTCTACCAAGAGTCCCAAGGTCCAACTCTCTTCGCCTTGGCCTTGTTCTTGGAGGAAGCCCCCAAGCTGGGGTTTAGGCATTGCTAGGACTCCTAAGGGTTCCACCTTCCTGGCCTCAGTGGGGACCATGGCACACCTGACACTATCTAGGGGCCAATATTGGCCTAGCCGCTCCTGTGTGGTCAGTCTGGGAGCTTCCCTGGCAGGCTGGGGGCTTCTGGGCCCCTTGGCAGAGGGTGCGGCTCATTCCTGTGGCTTGTCTGTTCTTGGGAAACAGAGAGGCTGGCACAAGGACCCATTTCTGTGGTGTCCTAGGCCTGGCAAGAAATTGGTTGAATTTCTAACTGCCTGAGTCCCAGCCCCTGGTCTGTCTCCTGCTTTGGACAGTTTGCAGAAGGACAAAGTGCGTTGGAGACCTCACTGCCCCAGGCTTCCACAGTGAGATGGCCTGGCCCCTCCTCCTGTTGCCCTAAATCCCAGGTAGGAAGCTCAGGTGCCTGTGGCATGGAGTACCCGCAGCTGATAGGAATGGTAACATTCCTGAGCTGAGGCCCTGGAGTGCTTCTGCCATATACACAAGTAAGCAATCTGACCTAGCCTTCTAAAAGAAGTCTTATTTTCATCTCTACAACTGAGGAAGCCAAGGCATAGACAGATTCAGTTGCTTGCCTAGGGCCACTTAGCCACCTCTGTCCCCTGTTTCTGGTTGAGGTCCTAGCCTTCTACCTTCTGCTGTGATGCAGAACTGGGTGCAAGGGGCAGAGGATACAGAGGGCCTTCCTGACTTGGGTGCACTTTCCGTAAGGCTTCCTTGGACAGAATGTACTCCCTCAAGGCCTAAGGCCTTAGGGGGTAGTTGACAGTCCTTCCTCCCTGGAGGCTGTATTCAGTCAAGCTGAGTTGAGGAGCTGGGATGACAGGCCAGTGTGCGAGGTGGCAGAAGGGAAGCACTGAGGTAAGGAGACAGCAGCCCTATGATTGATTCTTAAGACTTTGTACAGGACCCTAATGGCAGTGACTCCATGGGAGGGGGCTGGAGCCAGCCATTCAGGGTCAAGTTCTTTGAGCTGGGGAGCCGAAGGGTCAGATAAAGTGATGGCCAGACAGCATCGGGCACAGCCGTGGCCTCTCCTCAGGCACAGGCGCTTCAAAACCTGTGGCTCAAGCTCCCACACAGGATTACTGGACTCAGGAAGAGTTCCAAGAAGGGCCACCCCCATGCTTGGGCCAGGGCTGGGAGCAACACAAGTGCCGTCCTTTGGTGCAGGAGGTGGAGGCCATCTCAGCACTGAAGGCTGCTGCTGACCCCAGCCTTCCACACAAAGTAGCAGTCTTACAGACCCAGTTGGGCTGCAGTTTGGCCTTGAAGAACAGTTCTCCAGAGGTCAGTGAGGAGCTTCTTAAGCTCTGGTTGGCCCGTGGAGAGATTCTGAGGCTCTGGCCCAGACCCAGTGACTAGCAGGTCTTGGAAGACCCTGGGAACTACACAGTAAGGTTAGCCCAGGAATCCGCAGGGCCTGATGGGTGAGCTGGTACCCTCATGGCTTCAGTAGGTGGTGGGGAAGGCAGAGTGTATATGCTTTTTGTTGAAATATACCAGATTCAAGTTCCGAAGCAGCAGAGGAAGGGGTAGGTAGGCAGAAGCCAGCAGAAGCACAGGTGGGACTCGGTCCAGGTGTGTCCTAAGCTTCCTGCTCATATGTGCGGCAACTTGGGCACCTACAAGCCCTTGTTGGTTCGTGGCATTCCCTTAGATTGAGAGACGCTTAGAAACCTGAGTGTACCTGTGGTGTTCAGAAGTCTGCTGCGAGTGCGTGGGCTTGTCCTATGGGGTTCAAGCAGCCCGTAGGGATTACGGTTCTGAGAGAAGGTAAATTTAGTCCCTGGGTAATAGGTTCTAGTGTAATGCAGCTTGTGAGAGAAGTGGAAGTGGCCATCTTCTTTGTCCTGCTATGTACCTACAGGCCCCCAAAAAAGCATACATTTCTTTCAAATGCCCCTGTAAGATGACTTGGCTTTAACAACTCTGTCCTGGATATTTCTATCTGTATGACAGTGTGGCCATGGGAGGACAGGATCATTTTCTCTCCTGAGGGCTTGGCCTTCAGGATACATGCTCAGACTGCCACTGGTTCTGTGTGTGGTGTGTGTGTGGCTTGTATTGCATAAAAGGGCACAGCTGGCCTCAGGGAAAGGAGGGCAGAGAAGGAAGGTTGCTGGTCACTTAGACATTCCCAATACCAGGTATCCCTGTTTATTAGGGCTCTCTACCTACTCTGGAGGGGACCCTTTGTCCTTCTGCCAGTGAGAGCCACCGTGAGCCTCACTGGTTGGTCTGTGTGGCAATGGGCCCCTTAGATCTACTTGCATATCTGTGCCCTCCTCCCCAATTCTCGCAGTTCAGTGTGAGGTTACCCAAGCCTTTGGTAGGCAGCTGAATACCTGCCCTAGCTCTCAGCATCCAGAGATATCCTGGACCTAGATCCTCCAAGTCACTGTGTAAGGGCTCTTGGCGCTCTACAAAGAGCCACTGTTATTTGTGCTCTGCCTTAGAGTGAGCCCTGTCTTTCTATCTCTCTAAACAGGTCTTCACACAACGAACTAGAAAAGCACAGGTAAGTGGCACCCCCATCCCCATGTGAGTTACTGGATGTGACTGCCCTCAACCCCCCTGCTGAGGGATATTTTTGCTGGCCTGACCTGTCTGGGTTACCAGGCTATGCTCTAGGCTCTGGAGAGGTCAGTTCTAGAGGGAGCCAGGGTCTGTTCTCAAGCATTTTTGGATTGGCAGGCAAGGGCTGGGCTCAGGCCCTATTCTTCAGTTTTAGCCTGGGGTCAGAGCTGGGTGGGTACCAAGGATTTGAAGCACAGCTCCTTGTACTGGTAGCAGTCTGAGTTGGCTCCCTGGAGGAGAACAAGGGTGTGATTAGGTGTGCCTAAGCCCCTTAAGAAGCTTTGCTTCAGCTCTCAGTGCAAGGCCTTGGTGTAGGATTCAGCCCTTTCCCCTTTTACCTTTTTCCTTTTGGGGCCTGCTTTCTAAGGATCTGTGATGCTCTGCATGACCGAGAGAGCATCAGAAGGGCACCAGACCCAGGTATTCTCCCTGCACCCTGGCTCTAGTCAGCTCCTAGTGTGGCTGGTGACCACGGAGCTGCTTCGTCCTGTCATTTGTGTCTCCTCTCTGACTGAGCCCTGGGGGTTCAGAGGTGAAGGAGATATTTGTGGCTGCCAGCAGCAGCCTAAAGTGGAAGCAGAGGTATTTTAGGCCAGGCAGCCCCATAAGCAGTATCCCCCATGCTAGGATAGGGAAAGCCTCTGAGAGACACTAGGCAATAGCTCTATCCTGACCTCTGCTCCTCTCTGTAGAATAGACCAGTTCTGTCTTGCCTTCTTGCAGTTTAAGGGGTGGGGTACATAACTCTGCATCCTAGATGAGCCCTCCTGGGTGCACTGGAAAAGTCTGGAGCCCAGCCAGTTCTTTCCCTCCCCCTCCTCCATGTCTGCGCCCAGTGCAGCGCCAACTTCCGCTCTCCCGGGATTCAGGATTCTAGTTGGGGCGGGTGGCTGGGCAGGGACAGAACACCATGTTCCCTGAGGAGATGCATTTCCTGCACTGGTTTGTGTGTTTGGGGGGTTCCCAAGGGGCCAGGCCACAGGGATGGAAGCAAGTATGAGGCAGGCTTGGGGTTTCTCCTAGTTCAGAAGAGATCGACCCACCTTGTCCAGACTCAGGCACATCGGCCTAGCCTACGGTGAGGGCTTTCTGGAAGCAGTGTTTGGGAGGACAGCTGGTGGTAAGGACAGATGGGGAATGCCATTGAGGGAAGAGTGGGTAGTAAGAGTATGGCAATCTCTAGGGAGGATAAGGGTTGACCTCTGACCTCTGCAGATATCCATTGACCTCGGCCTTGGTCTCTGCCATCCTCCATCCTTCACAAGCCTATAGTTAGACTGGGTCTCATGGAGGGCCTTAATTTAGCACAGAGTAAAATTGGATGGGCATCTTGGGGCTCTCTTGACACTCAGATCAAGGCAGGGTCTTTCTACCTAGCTAATTAGGGCATAGATATAGTCAGCCCAGAGCAGTCCACAAGGCTGGGGCTTGGGCCCTGGTAGGGTCATCAGTTATGGCTGGCTGTAGCTGGCCTGAGATTATGCCAGGTGTTCCTGGCTGCTGGCTGAAGGGAGGGCTGTGTATTATCCTGAGGAAGGAAGGAAACACGTGGCTAGCTGCCTAGCAGGCCATAAGGCCTACCCTGGACACTGCCTTCACTGGAAGGATCTGTGAAAGAGACTCAGGTGGGCCTGTGGAACTTCCCCTTTTGGAGTTTTGAACAGTACCCAGCCAACCCTAGGCCTACTACCCCTGTAGGTCAGTAGCTCTGGTGTATCTGCCAAGACTGGCACTTGTGGTTGACTTCAGGGTCTGGCAACTCTCCTAGGCTCACCTCTGGTCCTTGGTCTTAGCTAGTGTTAATGAGAGCTCTAGGTGTTCTTCTAGGCCCTTGGCACTCCTGGAATGTCCCAGTCTATTTCAGAGGTCAGGTGTAAGCCCTCAACTAGGCCCCTAACCCTAACCCAGGCACAAATGTGATTATTGAGGCTTGCCATGGGACCCTTGGCATGCTCTTGCATGGGTGCCCACAAGTGCCTGAAGCAGCCATGTGGAACCAAACAAGGAACATGTTTGTTAGCAACAGCTAGAAGATGCTAATAAAAAGAAAAGAATGTGGCTTCCCCTTGTCCCATCCTACTGACTGTGGTGAAATTCCTCATTGCCTTTTTCGCAGTAACCTGGCCTGGAACTTCTGTCATACAGCCAGAACTCTGACCCACATGTGCTGGGGGACCCTGGCATGGAGCCAAGTCTCCGCCCCCAGCTTTTAGGCCTTTCTTTGAGGAGTAGGGGGTTTTGGTGAGACACTAGGTATGGCAGTGTCAAGGGATGGGCTATGAGGAGAGGGAGGGCTGTTGATGATAGTAATGTAGAAATTCCGGGGGGGGGCAGGTCTGCCTCCTTTAGAAACACAGGGGTTTGACAAGTCTGGAATGCATAGGGACAGCCATGCATGTCTTGAGTCTGGCGTGCTATAGTGACTTTAGGGAGGACTTGGTGAGATTCTAGACTCTAGGACTGTGATGCTCAGAATAGGGGAGGACCTTTCCCACATCCCCTCAGCAGCCATAGGCTTAGCCCTGGGTGTGGACTGTCCTGGGTCTGGGTTAACGTATTACTTTACATTGCCTGTGTATGGTCATGTGACTTTTCTTTGCCTCTTGAAGAAATAACCTTTTTCTAAAGTATTATTCATGTGCACCCTACACCCTACCCAGAGACCTTATCCTGGTTACTTGAAGGCCCCTGAAATGATAAGGGGCCCTTGTTACCCACTATCCCTACCAGGATTCTTCATCCAATATCATGTAAGTGCTCTAGACCTATGTTCATGTACCCAGATTCTAGAAGTAGAATAGAAGTACTGCTCAGTGGTCTGAGCCAAAGTCAGTTGGTGCTTCTTCCACAGGAACTGTGACATGTCCCCTGCGCCCCCCAAGTGAGTTCAGCCACCTCTTTCCTTTCCAGTAGGTATAAAGGAGAAAATGAGCATCTGCTCATTTGAGTCTTTATTTCCTGATTCCTCATGGGATGGAGTCTACTTTCATGTTTAGATTTGCCCTTTGTTTTCTGCAATTTGCCTGTTTGTGTCCTTTGCTCATTGTTACACGGAGGCAGTATTCTTTATTTTTGATGTGTATGAGCTCAAAATATCACTAATACTAACCGTTTTGTCTTTTTATATGTATTGCAAGTGCGTTCTTACTGTTAATTGTCTTTCAGCTGCGTTTCTTTCTTGTACAAACATGTCTTTCTCTGATTGTAAAAGTAAATGTGGGATTTTAAAAAGCATAGAAAACCTGGAAAATACAGAAGAGCACAAAGCTAAAGAAATAAAGGTTGCCAGCCGCATCCCTGGAGATGCATGCTTCCTGTGCTTCATTGTGTTTTGTTGAGTCTCTTCTGTGCGTCTGCTCTTTTTATTTTTTAAACAAAAGTGGGTCACTTGTCACATGTGGTTCTGTATCCTAATGTTTTCACTTAACACTCATGAACTGGAAAAGTAGATACATTGAAACAACAGTGTGGTTATATCTGGGACAGAGAACTTGGGAATACTTTGTTTCTTGTCAATTTGTACTTTCTGTCAATTTCCAAAAAGCCATTTCTGCTGACATGATTAAGTGGTGGGTTGTAGGAGTTGCTACTTGCTGTGTAACCAGTACAGCTGGTGAGAAGGGTTCCTGGCAGCTTCACCTGTATCCCAGTGGTGGCCTCAGGACAGTGGGTGCTATCTCTAGAAGGCTCCATCCATCTCTGTTCCCTAGTCCAGGTCTATTCTCCAGTCCCTTCAGTTCCTAGGGTTGTATGCTCACTGTGCTGGAAGCAGTGAAGCTGCGATCTGGATTCTCTGGGAAGGTAACTCTGCGTGCAGTAGCAGGAAGCCAGGAGCCGTCTGTGTATGGTGAGATTGAAGATACTCTAGCCTTGAGGCAGAGTCTAGGGCTTACACAGCTCTCTCTCACTCACACTGCACCTCCTGGCTAAGCCCAGCCTCAGTCCTGTGTCTGAGAAATTCTTCCAAATGTCTAACTCTAGTTCACCAAAAGGACCTCCAGGCCTCAGGGTGCTAAGTGAGGATGATAGGTGAGAAAGTGCTTTGTCAGCAGTGGGTGCAGTTTGAAAGGCATAATGGCCATGGGTGGCACTCCAACCCTCTGTGTCTGGCTATTAACATCTCTCTACAGTCTTCCTGTTCCCAAGGGCCCCCTCCTCTGTGCAAGAAATGGCTGTTCCTGCCTGTTGTCCTTCCAGAGTCTTTCAGAACTGAGAGAGTCTGTGGGTGTGTACTTGGGCTCTGTGACTATATATTGGTTTTTTGAGACATGGTTTCTCTGTGTAACCTTGGCTGTCCTGGTCCTGAAGACCAGGCTGGCCTCGGATTACAGGCATGCACCACCACACCTGGCTTTCATACAACACATTCTAATCATGATTCCCCCCATCTTCTTCCAGATATTTCCCACCTCCCCACCCATCCAACTCCACACCTCCTCTCTCTCTTTAGAAAATAAACAGGCATATTTAAACAAACAAAGGAACAAATAAACAAAACACTGTTAAAGAAGGAGTATGTGTGGGCACTGGCCATGACAGGACAGATGGGCAGCAGGTTTTCAAAATCTTGAAAAATTTTTTTGTTTTGACCTGCCATTTACACTTCTAAGAATTTGTCCAATTAGAAATTGGCTTAGAAACCACCTTGGCTTCCTATAGGGAGCATGGTTAACTCCACAAGTGGATAGTGGGCAGAACACTGGTTTCCTGCAGATACTGGTCAGGTGGAATGTGCAGACAGTGGTCTCTCTTATCATTGTAATGTCAGAGATAGTTCTGGAGGTGAACTATCAGACCAGGCAGGAAAGTGTTGCAGCATACTAACAAGAACTATGAATATGGCTCCATGTTTTGTGAAAAAAAAATAGATTCACACAAATGGATACAGGAACAAAAATCTGGAATGATGCACTTTCCAATGATACCACAAACTCAGCAGAGAGGTGGTCCTCAGCCCTCCCTCGACCTTTTCTGTGAGGACAAGAGTGACTAGAGCACACTGTAAGGGCAGAATAGGTGACTTGGATTTTGCTCCCTGGGCTCTTAGGCTCTGTGGAATCACGTGGATACCAATCCACAGAGGTACCTGTGACACGCTGCTCCTGAGTGAAGGTATTACCCAGGCCAGGAAGGAATTCCTAGAGAGGGACCCAGATACTCTAGCCTTGAGGCAGAGTCTAGGCCAACTCCCAGGCCAAGAGGATGGCCTACTGTGGTGCTGGGGCCTGTGGAGAGCCCAACTGGCCACTTTCCACCTTGCACCAGCCACACTTACTATAGTTCTGTGCAATTTGCTACCTAGCTTGATAGTCTGTCTCTGGCTCTTTCAGACGAGCTAAACTCAGGCTCTACTTGGAGCAGCTCAAGCAGCTGGTGCCCCTGGGTCCCGACAGCACACGCCACACCACTCTGAGCCTCCTGAAACGCGCTAAGATGCACATCAAGGTAAGCATGCTGTGTCCAGTCAGCCACTCTGAAGTCCCCCAGCCACCCCTACCCTTGGGCAGCACTGGCTCAGAGGAACTGGAGGCAGGCAGTGGAATCACTCAGCAGGTATGTGTCAGGAGCTTATGGGGGGGACCCAAAAGAAGCTGATTGGTGGTGTGGAGGTTACATGGCTTGTGTTGGGTTTTGTTGAGTGGTGATGGCAGGGAGACAGTATAGTTGGCTGGACAGGACAGGCTCCAGGCTGGTACAGATAGTTCTCTGTAATGCTGGGCTATGAAAGGGAAGCAGCTAAAAGAAGAGGCGGAGGTAAGAGAGGGGCAAGAGGTCATTGTTTGCCTTCATAGACAGGGTATAAAGGGGAGAGGGAGGAGTGGTAGAGAGTGTTCTTAGGAGTTGGTGTGAGGCTAGGTGAGGGAGATGTTGCCTGATGCAGTCCCCCAAGGCCTTCAGACTGAGAGCTTCTTATTTAGTGTTCCTGGTTTGGACTCACAGGCCAGGTGGCAGTAGCTTTGAAAGGGTTATATCCAAGGCCCTGGGGTTTTAATTGAATAGCAGTGTCTTGGGTGGACCCCCACACAGGAAGGTTTAAGAAGGTGGGAAAATCTGCCTTACAGGATACGCCAGGCCTGCCTGCAGGTGTCCTCACCATTTTCCCAGCACTGTTCCATTTTCAAGTGATACAGGTAGACTTGGTGAAAGCTCAGTCTTGGGGCAGGTGGCACTCTCATGAGTAGGGCTGGAGGGAGGTGCATGCAGGCTTGGATGACATTGTCCCAAACTTGAAGCCCGCATGTGTCTGCACTTCCTGGGGCTAGCCAGCAGGACTGAGCATTCTACAACTAAGTCAGCAGGCTGAAAGTGAAAGACCAAGTTGAGTAAGTGGTCACCTTGCTGGGGTAAGGAGGGAAATATTAAGCCTTTGGCTGGACACCCTGTGGCTCTGTCTAGCAGGCCATGTTATAGGTAAAGATCCTGTAAAGCTTCTGTGCTTATGCCCAAGGAAGCTTACTCCTTCTTGGCTATGGGATCATAGACCACCCTCTATTCCCAGAAACTGGAGGAGCAGGACCGCAGGGCACTAAGCATCAAGGAGCAGCTGCAGCGGGAGCACCGCTTTCTAAAGCGCCGCCTGGAGCAGCTATCGGTGCAGAGTGTAGAACGTGTGCGCACTGACAGCACTGGTTCTGCTGTGTCCACGGATGACTCCGAGCAAGGTAAGTCCCCAGGCAAGCAAGGTATAAGCTGGGGCAGCCCAACCCTGGCCTCTGGGTATGGGTATCACTAAAGTTCCAGGGGAGCAAGGAAGTGTACCTAGTGTGGGAGAGATCCCAGAGGTGACAAGGTGCCCATGCCACTTCTGGCAGTACTACAATGATTCCCTAGCCTTGCGTGAAGAAGGGATGGGAAGAAGACAGTGAGGCAGAGAGGCCATTGTGTGGCTGTGTGAAGGCAGAAGATGACTCACCTCTGGGCAGTGTGCTACAAAGTCTGGGTTCAAAACTTGACTTTGACTAGAACCATCCTAGCCTCTTCTACCTCGGGGCCCAAAGGACCTCTTTTTCTCCCCTAACCCTAGCCTCCACTTCCATAAAAGGGAAACATGGGCTCTAAGTTAGAAGGGAGCCTCAGGCTGGCTTCCACGGTGGGCCACCCTGACCCATCCTCTCTCTGTTCTCTCAGAGGTGGACATAGAGGGCATGGAGTTTGGCCCTGGGGAGCTGGACAGTGTTGGCAGCAGCAGTGATGCCGATGACCACTACAGCCTACAGAGCGGTGGCTGCAGCGACAGCAGCTACGGGCACCCTTGCAGGCGGCCTGGCTGCCCTGGCCTTTCGTAGGCTCCATGTTCTTTGCTTCTTGGCCCACCTGCCTGCTCACCTAGCCAAGTGTCTCAGCCTTCCAGTCCTCCCTTGACTGAAGCCAGCCTCGTCATGGGCCTACTGCTGTGCCATTCTCGAAGCTACAGCTGCTGCCTGGTCTGCCTGCCGCTGCCTGACCACCCTTTGGTCAGGACTCAAGCTGCCAGCCCCTTCTCTGCAGGGCAAGAGACCATGCAGGGAAGCAGGGTCAGGCTTTCACATCTTGGAGCCCAGCGTAGCTGCCCACGATCTGTTCTCAGATTCCTAATCATTCCAGAAGTATTAAATGTCGTTGCTACAAATCTCAGTGGGATCCGTGTAGGGGCCTTAATGACCACCATGGGGTATTTGAACCCCATTATCGGATCCCAGGAGAGAGGAGTGGACTGAGAAAAGAAGGAAGAAGGAAGGAAGGCAGGCAGGCAGGCAGGTGCTGCAGTCCATCCATCTGTCTATCCATATACCTGTTGGTCCACACAGACTCCTGAGGTGTGGACAGAGGGATCTGTGAAGGGCAGGATTTGGGTGAGCATCTGGACCAGGTGGGTGGCCTCCTTTTCCATGGTGTCAGGAGCCATGGGGATGTTCCTGGGGTCTGGCTGGACCACCTTATATCAAGTTGGGTGGCTTCTGCTCTTTTAGGACCATCTGATGTATACACACACACCTAGGCTCACACCTACAAACATATACACACAGACATGTGGACATCAGAGAATGTATGTCCTGAGATAGTTTGCCTAAGGTCATTTGGAAATGATGGTCCTTAGCCTGTGCCTGACTCTCACTAGGCCTCTGCTTACCTAGGCCAGCCCAAATGGCTCTGCCTAGTCTGCACAGGAAATAGATAGGGCCTTTCTTCCTGGCAAGGGACTGGAATAAGCTGGGTGGCAAGCTGAAACCACTGAGTCCTCCAAGCTTTCTCAACTCCCTTTCTTAAGAAAAGAAAAAAAGAAAAAAAAAAGTTTGACAGGGAGCTCCCAGAAGGGGCCTCACAAGCCCTGCCCAGAGCAGCCTCAGCTGGCAGAGGCTTTACCCAAAACACAAAACAGAAACATTTTTAAAAAGAGAAAAAAAGCTCTGAAGGCTCGCCAAGGGACATGAGTGTGTGCCGTCTCTATTTCCTGTATAAGATTTTTGTACTCTATTTTCCTAGCCATTGTTGTGTCCTGGTTTGCTGAGGGGTGGGAGCAACCCAGTGTCTCAGGGACCCATCCTCTGTCACATCGTCATAGTGTGCCTTGTGTCCCCTGTCTCACCCCACCCACTGCCACCAGCACGTCCCTGTGGCTTATGGGATGCACCAGGCCTGTCGGCAGGTGCCCCCCTTCACTGCTTTCCCACAGGTAGCCCCTAGCCCCCTCCAGCAGCTGCAGCCTCCTGGGAGGGACATGTGCATGCCTGTGTGACTCCCGTGGCTAATTTTTTCATATCCTGCAGGGTTATGACCTGCCTCCACTGTTGCCTCCATGGTAATTGGCAGTGTGGCTGTGTCTGAAAATTTGGGGACAGCAGGCCTGCTGGTGTAGGGCCTTTTCTCTGGGCCTGGAGTGTCAGCCATGGGCAGCTGATAAATACAGCTCCTCTGGAGGTTGTACAGGCCTGACCAGGAGGCTTCTGTTGCCCTTTCAGTACTAGAAGACCTGTCTCTAGGGATACCACATAGCAATATTTGGGTAGTGGCAAAGGGCTGGCCCACAGCAGCACCTGCCACCACCTCTGGTGCATTTGTAAACAATTTTTAAACTGTGGGGGAAATTCTTGTTTATCTTCAGTCATGCCAATGAGCATCCAAGGGTGGGTGGTTTACTGATAGGCAGAACAGGGTTCCTGGAAACAGCTCTGGTATAGAACTTGCCCTTTGGGTACTCCAGATGACAGGTCGATAGCAGGCCTGGGTAGGAGTCCTTGAAATAGAAGGATAGCCAATATCTTAGTAAGTTGGTTCTGTCTACATTTTCAGCCCAGTGTCTGCTGAGCATGTCTCTTGGGCATTTGTTTTGAGCACACCCACCCTTAGTACAGGAAAGAGCAATGTTTAAAGGCCTTGCTTCAGGGTCCTGGAACTCCAGGATTCCTGATGTGCCCTGAATTCTTATATCATCAGCTACTTGCTCCATCTGTAGCACTTCAGATTCTGCTTCCACCACTGCCAGCAGAGTCCACTCTTGGTGATCAGAGTGGCCCCCTTGGCTGAATTTTGTGGCAGCTCAGCCCTTTGCCTTTTTAGGCTATGGTTCCCATCTAGCCTAGGAGTTGGCCTCCTCAGTCACCCAGGGGTGCTAGCCAGCTGCTCCTCCCTCTAGCAGGTGTGTGAGGGGTGGTCCATAGGCATGGGAGCTGGTGCTAAGAGTTACAAATTCATTACTCCTCCTCCTGCTCTCTACCATTTGCACACTATGGTCACTACTGGTGGCCATGGGATTCAGCCAAGGCTATTGTGAATCTGTAGAAAGAAATCTGGACCAAAATAGCTGCTGCTGTGTCCTCCACTTGCACCTGTCCATGCAAGCCAAGTGGTGCTCCATAACAGAGCTCAGAACTCCTGGCTCAGGCTGGTGTCCTCTTACTGGGAGGTGGTCCAGATGTAGCAGACCCACCATCCTGCTGCAGGCCCAGCTGGTCTAGCAGGAAAGGACACAGAGGTTTTATCTCTGTATGGGCCCTAGGCCCACCTCTGTAGTCCTATGTTGCAGCTGTTTTGAGTGTGCCTTCCTAAGCAGATGGAGTTGTGTACCAGACTGTGTCTGGACAGCCCCTACCCTTCTGTCTGCCCCATGCCTTCCCTGCCTCTGTGGGGTCAGTTAGTCTCTCGCCCCTTGTGCCTGCACAGAGGATCTTGACCCCAGGCCAGCAAGCAAGTTATCTCAGGCCTCTAAACTAGGGCACTAGGGCAGGTTCCGTGCCAGAGTCTGGGGCTACACAAGAGGCTTGGTGCCAGTCAGTGGGTGAGTTACGAGACCTGAGCTGCAGAGTGGAATGGGCCCCCCAATCCCACCTGTCTAACAGATGGGGCTGTGCTGTGTCATTCTGTCATTGTAATATAAATACAGATTTTTTTATACCTCATCTTCTGTTTCTAGTTCTTTCTGTCTCCCTGCTTTGCTCCTTTCTCTCTAGCTTCAGCTAGAGGGCCTGACTCACTGGAGCCTGGTCACCCTGGCCCTTGGGAATCGGCCTTTACATGTCCACAACCTCCATTTCCTGGTAAGGCTGTGTGAAGGCATGGGTGGAAGTACCATACACCCTACCCTGTGCCAAGTGTTCCTGTTGTTGGCCTTGTAGTTTCACCCTGTTGCTGGCACTAAGACCCTAGGGGCCCAAAGCTCAGTCCTCAAGGGTGCTGTGCTGGCCAGGAACCCTCTGCACAGAAGTTGCTGGGTCTCCAGATCACACCTCAAGGACCCCCTCCCTGGGCCCATCCCAGCATCTTCAAGCTGACCCTCAAGACTGTGCTGAGGTGCAGGTGTGGCCAGCTGTGCTTTGGTTCTAGCATGGGGACTTAGGCTTCTGGACTGTCCTCACAGATGCAGCCGTAAGGTTGTTAGAACATACAGTGGAGAAGAAAACAGGACAGTGTCCCTGACATGCCAACAGGGAAGCTCCATCCCACTGGCAGAAATCCTGGCCCTGATTCTTGGAGGACTCAGTGTCCTCCTAGAGAGAGGAGTGCACTGAGGCATGTCCTTCAAGGATTTGCCACCTTGAATACACAGAGCATGGTGTTACTACACTAAACCCTGTGTAGCACCCATTGGAGATGGCTTGTGGCACCTGCTACAAAGTTTGAGAGTGGAACCATGAAACCTGGAGAGGAATTAGTTCTCTCAGCAGGCAACAGCAGGCTCTGGATTCTTGTATTCTGGCCTTCTTTGCCTTTTGTTGGGTGCAGGAGAAGGGATGGAGCATTAGAGAGGCAGTTGAGGGTCACTCAGAGAAAACGTTTTCTGATATGAACACAATTAGAACCTCGGTATTGTTATTACTTGAGAACTGATGCCAATGTGGACATTTAAGTTCCAAATACTGTGGCTTTCAGTCTTCCCTGCTACGATTTCCTGTTGGGGGCAGAGGGTGCCAGAGTCTGTGCTAAACACACTGCGTAATTAGTACCTGCTGTAGTCTTGCTGGGTCCATCTCATGCTTAGGGGACTTGAAGCTCAGAGATGTTTTTGTTTTTGAGGCAGGGTTTCTCTGTGTAGCCCTGGCTGTCCTGGACTTATTTTTTAGACCAGGCTGTTCTTGAACTCAAGAGGTCTACCTGCCTCTGCTTCCTGAGTGCTGACATTAAAGGTGTGCACCACCATGCCTGGCAAGGCTCAGAGATGATACTCTTTCTGTAGCTTATCAGTTCCCACCCTGGCGCCTCCACACACAGCCCCTCCACCCCTCTATTCCTAATGTTTGCCCCCCAATGACACCCCTGCATAAATGTGAACCCTTGCTCACTCCCTTCTTGGCAGCCAGAGAGGCTCCAAGGTGGTCCTGCTGCTCTTACCTCCTTCACCCCCAGAGTTAAACTCAGATGCCTGCTCCCCTGCTCCTCACCTCAACCCAGCCTACCTTCTACTTAGCCCTTTGTCCTTACCATCTCATTTTGGATCTCACGGTTAGTTCAAGTCCAGCTTCCTCTGCAAAGTGGGCCTTGAGTGCTTTGTCCCTTTCCATCCGACTTTTGCTGAGATTATGGCCTTATAAATTAGGGGCTAGGATAATCTGGACTAATTGCTAGTGGGACATTCTATGGCTTCTTCTTTTTCCAATCTTCAGCCAGACAGCTGGGGCACAGGAGCTCTGGAGTTTTCCAGAGTTAGGCCACTGGCCAGGGAAGGGAGGTGAGTGGCTCTCATCCCAGTCTTCCTCAACTGACATGAGCCTTTCAGCCAGCCTAAGGTCCTGGGCAACTAGGATCCCTAAACTCTGCCAGGCCACTTGTCACTGGCTTCAAGCTCCAAAGACCATGGTGGCCCCTTCCTAGTGGTGCAGACCCAAACGCTCCTGAGTTTGGCACCAAGTTTTTACTTTTGTCACATGGCTATAAATACAATGAAAAACAAACTCCCCTCCCCCAACTCCGAGGTCTAAGAAAAGTCAACTTTCTTCTGGAAGAACAAAACCAATAGGAAAAAGCTTCCAGACCACATTTCAACTGGCTGACAGCCCCCAGTGTTCTGCCAGCTCCTGGGGTTCCCTTCCTTTACCCATTGTTGAGTTGTCCAGTGCCAGCTTTCTCAGACCTTTTGTGACTGATTTTTTTTTTTTTTTTCAGAATCAAGCTAACACATGCCCAAGGTTGTCTCTCCCTTGCTTAAAACACAGCCCCTCTCTATTTTGTTTGGAGAATAGATCTTTTCAACTTCCATTAAACTACTTCTAAAAACAACCTTTAACATCACAGTTGTATAAAGATTTTTAAAGCTGCCTGAAAATATACTGTCTAAAACATAAAACATTTGTAATATTGGTGACAGGCAGGTAAGACAGACAGCAAAGACTCATGGCCCTGCATTTAGGTTTCTTTCACCCATTACATTCTCACAGGCTTTCTTAGCTCCTGGGCTCCCTTTACCTTTTGGCTCCACTAAATCACAACTGATTTTGAGTATAAAAAAAAAAAAAAGCTTGTCTCCGAGATAAGTTTAACATACTTGCCTTCTTAAGTTTCTAATCCAATCCCAAGAAAATGTTCCAGTTAACCCTGTTGTGTTTGCCATTTGTACTCAGCAGGCTGATCCTGTCCTAATCTTTATATTTTTATGGCCTCTTGTGGCCTCACAAATACCTTTCAAACAAATAACTGTAGTCAGCAACTCAAGATAGAGAGTTAGGAGCCTGGAGTCACTAAGAACAGTGGGTTTTCTGGAAGGTCTCCTGGGCTTCAGGGGTTTGCCTCCTGCTCTGGGGGGGCCTCATCTGCAAAGTAGCCCTTTGTCTTTCTGGCATCTTTAATTCTGTCTCCTCTGAGTTCTTCCCTGCACAATCTATAAATATCCCCTAAGTTCCTCCCACTTTAAAACAAAACAACACCAAAAATCCTCTCAGCCCTGCATTCCCACCCCCTCATCTTGTGTCATGGCTCTTTTTCTCTCAGTCTTTGCCTCCTCAGCAAAATTTCCCAAAAGCACTGCCTGCACTTCCTCTGGCCAAAACCCACTCAATGCCAGCTCCCTGCTGAGCCCCCACCTCCAGCCTGGCATCAGGGGTCCTCCTGGGCCAGCCCCCTGATTTCCTAACCCCAGATTAGGAACCCTTCTGAGAACTTTTCCCCTGTAATGTTTGTTTTTATTTACTTTCAAACTTTATTGACTTTCAAAAGGAGAATAAAAAGTAAAATAAGAATAGTGAATGTCTTCAGCTAGAATTTAAATTATCTTGCCTAGAACATTAGATTTTCTTTAAAAACATTAAGTGCCGGGCATAGTGATTCATACCTGTGACTCCAGGGCTTGGAGTTGCTAAAGTAGGAGGATCTTGAGTTCAAGCCCAGCCTGGGCCATGCAGCAAATCCTTGTCTCAAAAAACATAAGCAAGGAGAAAGAAAAAAAAAAATCCAGAAAGAATTCTACCTAGTAGCAAATAGACTAGAACCTTGTCTGATAAGCCGCCTTATTTGTGACCAGAGGAGGGGAGTACTATTTTGTAATGATCAAAGCTCACACGTTGCAAATTTATATGTCATCTTACAAGAGATTGGTAAGTTGAAAATGCTGTCTGGTAGAAAAACGAACAAATTCTGTCCCATGCAAACACGTTACCAATGCCAACTGTAACTCCAAAGGTCGATTTTCTGGGACCAAAGGTCATTATCGAAGCTTCCATCAGAATTAGCCTTAGTTCAGCACTCTGTCTTTCACCGAATGACTGTAGGCATCCTAGCAGTCTCAGAATATCTGTACTTTTGAGTTGAATGCACTTTTCTTGAAGGACGTCAGCTTTTGCTTGGAAGTCAGTGAGGCCTTGGGAGTTAAGTGATTTTGCTAAATAACCTTTGTAAAAGTCTATTGCCAACAATCCTACACTGCAAGAGACCTGCTGGGGACCCTACTACTTACTGACCTTGTTACTAGCACCACGTCGGGTCACCCTACCCAGGGTGTCGGGGAGACAAGAGCTGCTGGGAAAGAGAAAGGTTCTCAGTCCCATAGTGGCATCAAAGATTGCCAGCCAAGCTTAGAACAGGAGGCGTAACAGAGCGACAGAAGCCTGGATCGCAACGCCAGCCGACAGACCCAGACGCCAAGTTCGGGCCGGGGCGGGGCGACAGCGGAGCCTCCAGTGGGAAAAACAACTCTCTTCAGCCTCGCGGGAAGGACAGCGGGTAGTCGTGGGGCGGGTGGGGGCGGAGTCAAGGGGCGGTGCGCCTGTCAGGAAAGCCAATCGCCTGGCTCCTGGTTCCACGCTGTAGGCCGGTCAGCGGTTCCGCCTCTCACGTCTCCGGAATGCCACGCCTGCGCAGACATTACCGACGTTGCTCTTTGCGCGTGCGCGTCCTGGCACTCCCGTGAGGCACTGCGGCGCGCGCGGTTGGTTGCTGCAAAGGGCGCCGGCGGGTCCTTCCTGAGGTAATGGGCTCGCGTTCCTGGCTGGCGAGGTCGCCGCTACCCTTCTACAGCCAGCCTGAGGCACCGATAGAGGTCGCTGGGCTCGGGCGTGGGGTGCGCCGGGAGGCTGAGGCTTCGTGCAGGGGCCGGGGGTGGGGCTGCTCGGTGAGGCTGGGGTTGGTAACTTTTTGGATGCTGCGGATAAAACCCAAGGCCTCAATCACACTGGGCAAGCATTAAACCTGAACTATACCACCATCTTTTAAAAACAGCAATTCGGTGGGTATGTTTTATTTGGGATCCTAACTGTCGTAACTGGATACTCTGAAACAAACAAAACCCAGGCAATAGATTTTGCTACAAGAGTGCCAAATGTATCGTGGTTTTAAGACCTGCCATTGCCACTGAGGTTCGTTTGGCTTAGGTCGTGGATCATAGGGCGCTGATTGGAAAATAATTCTTTTTACTTGATGACTGCTGGGTACTTTGAAACTTGTCAACTTCTACGGGTTTTCTCTGCAGTAGGCTGCTTTGAACCTGATGAATGCTGATTGAGGTAAATATTGAGGAAAATTTGATTCTTCCTTAAAAAGATTGCCATGTTTCTATTTACTAACTAGAAACGACAGGAAATAAACAACTATTTTACAAAATGTAGTGTATTTTAGGTAATTTCATCACTGAAATAAATCAGGATTTTAATGTTATATCTTCATTAATTAGATCCCTCATTGTTGAAGTATCCTAAGCAACTCCCTGAATACTCGTGGTTTGCTTTACTTTCGTATGATACTGCACCTGCATCCGCCTTTCACTTAACTAGTTTCCTGATGTCATCTTACAAAGTTATCTGTATATTTAAATTGTGTTTGCCTTGTTTGTGGTCTAATAGTTGTTTTCTTCCCCCCTCCTCCCCCCAGGAAAGCACATTATAGATTGTATTTTTCCCCCATCTTCTATGGACTTAGCGTAAACATGTTTTTTGTTTGAACTTAGTTTTTTAAAATCATTACCATAGATTCATATCAAATATTTAAAAAATCAGGGGTGGTTAAACCATGAGTTGTGGAAATGAGTTTGTGGAAACATTGAAAAAAATTGGTTATCCCAAAGCTGATATTCTTAATGGAGAAGATTTTGACTGGCTGTTTGAGGCTGTTGAAGATGAGTCATTTTTGAAATGGTTTTGTGGAAACGTGAATGAACAGAATATATTGTCTGAAAAAGAACTGGAAGCTTTCAGCACTCTTCAACAATCAGGCAAGCCCATCCTAGAGGGAACAGCATTGGATGAAGTTCTCAGAACCTGTAAAAGTTTTGATTTGAAGACACCTATACTGGATGACAAAGAGATACAGAAATTAGAGGATGAGGTTCAAACTCTGCAGAAATTAAATAACTTAAAAATTCAGCAACGAAATAAATACCAGTTAATGGCTTCTGAAACTAACTACAAGTCTCTGACTTTAAATGCTAAACAAGAGGAAGCCACTAAGAAGCTGAAACAGAAGCAAGGATTCCTAAATGCTATGAATACTAAGCTCAGTAATGAACTTCAAGTTCTTACTGATGGAATTAATAATTTGGTGATATTCTTCAAAAATTCTAATTTAGGTCAAAGGACAAATCCAATGGTGTTTTTATCTCAATTTTCATTGGGAAAATACATAAGCCAAGAAGAACAGAGCACAGAAGCCTTAACCTTATATACCAAAAAGCAATTCTTTCAGGGTATTCATGAAGTAGTTGAAAGTTCAAATGAAGAAAATTTTCAGCTTTTAGATATACAAACACCATCTATTTGTGATAATGAAGAAATTCTTGGGGAGAGACGACTGGAGATGGCTAGACTGCAGATAGCATACATCTGTGCCCAACAACAGATCATATACTTGAAAGCAAGTAATTTGAGCATGGAGTCAAGTATAAAATGGGCAGAAGAGAATCTTCATAGCCTAACCAGCGAGGTAAACATAAGAAATAAGACAAATCATATTTTAATTGTTAGAAATACAGGGTTTAATATTGTTACTACTTTAGAAAGGGGGAATCTGATTTTAATTTTATATTTTCTCAGTACGTATTTGTAGTATGTTTCACACAAATATATTATTAATCATATTATTAGAATATAATAGTTTTATCCACAGTCATATTACCTGATTAATTTTTGAACAGAAATACTTTAATATGCATTAAGAATTGAAAATTGTGTCATTTCAAATACAGGTTAAACAGGGTTTTCTGTGTTATGATATATGCCAGAGAGACTACTTGCTTGATTATGGGTATTTTTAAGATGCTGTTAATGAAGTCAAAAGTCCAGGATTCAGTGGAATCTACTTGTTGAAAATATGTACATATATTGTAGTTGTTTACGTGTACTCTTTAGAAGCTTGCTTTCTTGTACCATTAGATAGGTGAATAAAAATGTAGAGTTTTCTGAATTAATTACATTAGTGACTACAACAGACAAAAATTTTGAAATAATTAAAGAAGTCTGGTAAATCTGTGTGTTATAATCAGCTGATGGAGTAAGAAAATACCTATTGAGATAATTTTAAGAAAAACTAAAATCTTCATTTGTTATAATAAGTAATATGCTGATAAAGTTATGATTAAGATAATGATGAGATCTCCTAGTTTGTTAGCCATTATTGTAAAGGTATGCTGTGTGTAAAAGCACTGAAGTTCAGTAGTTCATGCTGGCTTTTCTCTTGACTTTATCTATATTTTTCCTTTTAAAACAATTTTTTTGTCTATTAAGTTAGTTTTTACTCATTGAGTATATTATCTGACCACCTAAAACAAAAGTGAAAATAATTTTAAAATAAAAGTTTAAACCTACCATTTAAACTGTTATTGCTTTCTTTCTATAGGGTATTGTTAAAGACAATTTGGATGTTAAAATTTCTAGCTTGAACAGTGAGATTCTAAAACTTGAAGAACAAATCACTCATATAAAAGAGAAAATTTTGCCTGCTGTGGTAAAAGAGAATGCACAGTTATTGAACATGCCGGTTGTAAAGGGAGATTTTAATCTGCAGATTGCTAAACAAGATTATTATACAGCAAGACAAGAGTTAGTTTTAAGTCAGTTGATAAAGCAGAAGGCATCATTTGAGCTTGTACAGTTATCATATGAAATTGAGTTGAGAAGACATTGGGATACATATCGGCAACTTGAAAATTTGGTTCAACAACTTAGTTCAAGAAATATGATCCTCTGCCAGCAATTAACAGGGTTAGCAGGTCCACTGGCATCTGAGCAGTTAAACTCAAAGACTCCCATCAACTCTAAGGATTATTCTACTCATAGGTATGTACATGTTGTTGCTTCCTTAGTATTTTTTCTTTAAAGAAAACAAGTTTTATGTATTTTTTTCTTGTATTTGTGTGAAGTACTAGAGAGTTGGAACAGAAATTTTGAAGGTTTAAAAAAATTGCTTGTACTCAGATTTGGCCTTTCTGCTTTTCCTTATCTTTTAAATTTTTTGTTTCCTTTCTGTTCATGTTAGGTCTGAATATAGCTACTTTAGAGCTGAAGTCAATGAATTGGGGAATAAACTGATAAAATACTTACTCCCACGTAGATAACCATTATTTAGATACTTTATTTTAGATTTGGGACAGGAAATTTGAATACAGCTTTGTCTCATTGGTATTGCTGGTGATGGTACTGATCATATCTGGGGAAGGTAGTGGTAGGACAGGAAGACTATTTCCCTATCTGGGGAGGGAGACCATGAGAAATGAAAGCTAGCCTTTCCTGAATATCTAAGCAATTGATGACACCAAGATACTGGAATTAGAAGGCTAAAGTATAATATTTCAAGTCTGTACTCTGCCGTTGTGGTGGCTCATATCTGTAATCCCATTAGAAGGCTGGGGCAGAAATCTTAAGTTTGAGGTCTTCATGGGCTATATAACACGAAAATGTTCAGCAAACACTTGTGTTTTAAATCCTGTGTGGTGATGGGATTATACCTTTAATTTCAACTTTCTGGAAGCTGGAGAAGGAGAATCCTGATTTTGAGGTCAGCTTGGGCTACATAGCAAGAATTCTAGGACAGCCTGAGCCGCACAATGAGACTTTGTATTTTAAAGAAAGAACAAACTGGCAAGGAGACAGGACTGGGGAGATAGCTCATCACTGAAGTGCTTGTGTACAAGCTTGAGAACCTGAAATTGATTCCCCAGAAACTAAATAAAAGCCAGGTGCAGTGCCATGTTTCTGTTGTCTTTTCTCTGGAGAGGTAGAGGAGGGAGGATTGCTAGTGTTTGCTGACCAGCCAGTCTCACAGAATAGGTGAGGTTCCAGGTTCATGAGAGACTTTCTTAAAAAGCGAGGCACAGAGTGGTTGAGGAAGACCCTCAACATCAATGTCTGCCCTCCCCATGTGCACACACACATAAATTTTGTATGTTAGTCGTCATTTTTCTATAGGATCAGAATAACATACTTTAGCTTTTAATCCCAGCACACAGGAGGCAGAGGTGGGTGGATCTCTGAGTTTGTAGCCAGCCTGGTCTACAGAAGGAGTTCTAGGACAGACAGGACTATACAGAGAAACCCTCTGTTAAAAAACTCAAAAAGAGAAAAGAAAGAAAGAAAAAGAAATAACATACTCTAAATAATTTTGCTTCTTATTAGTATAATGAGTGACTTAGAATTGCCTCATTGTTTTAATTTTAGGGGTTACCATCTACATCATCTATGTGAGTGTGACATTGTGTAATTGTGTAGTTATAGCCCCCAGGATTATAATTGTCCGCTTTGGACTTCCACCAATTTTATCGTCTGTTAAGATTTGTGTGTGTGAAGAGAGAAAGCAAGCTATGTATATTATGACTAAAGACCGTGTCTTTTTATAAGTCTGCTTTAGATTTTGTTGTTGTTGTTATTGTTATTCTGTAGGCTGGTGGATTTTGTTTTTCCCCATTAAGTACAATGTTAAAATGGTCTTAATTAGCAGGATTTTTACCAATGCTGAACAAATTAAAATAGGAAGTGTTAATGGCTATTTATATAGCTATTAATTGTTTACGTTTTACAATATTTACATTTTTAGTTTCTCTCTCTCTGTTTTTTCAAGTCAGGGTTTCTCTGTGTCGCCTTGGCTGTCCTGGACTTGCTCTGTAGACTAGGCTGGCCTCCAACTCACAGAGTCTTCCTGTCTCTGCTTCCTGAGAGCTGGCTGGGATTACAGTCATGCGCCACCACGCCCAATTTAGTTTTTCTCTTTTAATCCCACCACATTCTTGTGAAATAGGCATTAAAGATTGATTTTCCTTATGTCATTGTTGCTGCTGCTTGGGACGTATCAATGAAGCTCACTTTGAAATAAATTAATGGCAGTTAAGAATCAAGGTGAAATTTATACCTAAAACATGGAAGATGGAGAAGCTGGAAACTCAGATGTTTCTTTTAAAGAATTGTTTTCTTGTTTGTTGTCTTTTCTTTCTTTTTTTATGAGATAGTGTCTTGCCAGCCTTGAATTTGCTGTATAGCTAAGATGAGCCCTGAGCCTATCATTCACCTACCTTAGCTTCCTGAGTGCTGGGATGACAGGCCTGTAACACATACTTTAATTCAGATATTTCTCTTTTGAAATAGTATTATACTTGAGACAGTTTCAATTGCTCAGTATTAGAAACACATATATCACTATTCTTCAGTAGTTACTTAGCTATCACTGTCTGTGACCCAATGTGGTGGGTTATAATTTTTGAAAACAACTGACCTGAACATTTTTCTCTTTAATTTTTGTATTTTAGGCTTTATCAACTTTTAGAAGGAGACAATAAGAAAAAAGAATTGTTTATAACCCATGAACACCTGGAGGAAGTGGCTGAGAAATTGAAACAAGATGTTTCTCTAATACAAGATCAGTTGGCTATATCTACTCAAGAACATTTTTTCTTTCTATCCAAACTGAATAATGATGTGGACATGCTTTGTGATGCTTTGTACCATGGAGGGAATCAGCTATTGCTTTGTGATCAGGTAAGTATTTACCTAGAAATTTAAAATGCTTTAAAAATTATTTTTCTTGTAAGGGCTGGAGAGCTGACTCAGTAGTTAGGAACACTTGCTGCTATTGTAGAGGACTTATACTGCATTCCTAGCACCCATATGGTGGCTCATAACCATCTGTGACTCTAGTTCTATTGGTTCTGATGTCCTGCTTTTGTGGGTACCAGGCTCACATGTGGTACACATGCATACATCTAAGCAAAAATACTTTTTCAAATCAAAAATAGTAACTTTAAAAAATAATGTTTCTTAGAAAATATCATGAAGAAAAGATTACCCTAACCCATTACACTAACATAAAATTTACTTACTTAGAAAGACAGGGTCTTGCCATGTGGCTATGCTGGTCTCCAAACAAAATCTCCCAGGTACTAGAATTATAGGCATATGCCACGATATAAAAACTTTATGATTTTTTAAACTCCATATATTCAGATAAATAATGTTGATGCTGTGTTAAGGAAGAAAACTTTTAGCAAATAGAGGATTGCCTTTCTGTCTTTAAATTTTCTATGTACTAGGGAAGGACTTCATTATTAAGGTGCAACCCCAGCCTTCTTTTTGATACAGGTCTCATTATGTGCTCAAGGTTACCCTAAACTTACTTTGTAGCTCAGGCTGGCCCTAAGCTTGCAATCTTTCTCCTTTTTCTTCCAGAGTACTAGAATTACAAATGTGTTTCTCAGAGACTAGCATTTGCTTGTTTTCATTTCATTTTGTTTCCTTTCTTCTTTTTTTTTTTTTTAAGACAGGGGCTCACTGTGTAAATCAGGTTAGCCTCAAGCTCACAGAGATTTGTCTGCCTCTGTTTTCTCAGTGCTGGGATTAAAGGTGTGTGCCACCATACTTGCCATTTACTTGTTTCTTAACATTATTTTGGAAAATCATCTATGTAGACACATTAATTTTCTCCTTTATATAATTACTGTTCCATTATATAAAACTTCATAATTACTTGTTCTCTTGACAGATGTTTAAATAATTTTTAGTTTTCTGTGGTTAGTCTTTGTGTTAGTTACTTATACATACTTCTATGTAGACTGAATACCTACCAGAAGCAACTGAAAGTGGAAAAGATTATTTGGCTCATGTTTTCAGGGAGTTTATTTCATGATCATTTAGCCCCATGTGCTTAGACAGAATATCATAGTGGCAGAGGTTCTCATTTTGAGGACAGGAAACAGGAAAACTCTCTCACACACATCTTCACTAGAAGGGATCTTTAATATATAGGTAGACATTTTCTCATATTACTCTTTTTAAAAAATTACACCTATTCATTTGTGTTATGTTGGTGCATGTGTGCCATGGTGCACAATTGAAATAGGACAGTCTGTAGGAGTTGGTTTTCTTCTTTCTTCCATATGGTCCCAGGAGGCAATTATCAGCTGTGTACAAACGAAAGCCCAAACTAAAATCCCATACTTGGAATTAAAACAAAACATATTTACATAATATAACTGAGTTTTTAAACAAACCAAAACATCCATTACAGGTATCATTAATGTTTTTTTACTACCTCATCAGGATATATAAAGTCAGGTCAGGCTGTACTTTAATCCTACCACTTGGGAGGCAGAAGGAGGCAGAGCTGTGTGAGTTCAAGACCAGCATTGCCTACATAGTTACAGGACAGCCAGAGCTATAGAATGAGACTCTGTCCACAAAACAAAGAAAAAAACCAAAAAACCAAAAAAAAGGAAATTTAAAAAGTCAAGTCACTTTTATTAGTTAAATTGAACATTTTTATAGTATATGCTGTAGTAATATTTATTTTAGTACCATAAAAGCATTAGGATTTAATTAAAATTAAAGTTTATTAGTGTGCCAAATTTTTGTTTACCAAAATTTTCTTAGAGAACGTTAAAAGTACACAATAATGTCAGAATTACCTGTTTTCTTATAAATGTATCAGTCTGTGAAATTAGCATATGTGACAGGTCTAAAAGCAGTCATTCTTTAAAATTTGCACGTTGAGATCACCAGGGAGTGGAGTATTGAAATGCCCATTCCTCGTCTATTGCAGAGATTGAATAATTTAGCCTGAATTGAGGCCTAGGAATTGTATTTTCGTAATAAGCACCCAGCTGCTTGTGGGCCATGCCCAGAAGCTCTGGAGTGTTGGGGGTAGTTAGAGCTACAGATTTTGTGAGGATCTCTGCTAATAACTAGCTACAGTTTTGAAGACTAGAATGCTTGATTGGATAACTTTTAAAATCCTTTAAATGCCGAAAGTGATTAAATCAAATTCATTAAACATTAAGGTTTTAGAAAACGTCTGAGTTCTTAAGCAGAAGAATTACATATGTTAGCGTGGTTTTCATTGAGTATTTTTTATCTTTTACAAGATAAAAAAGAGAGAAAAGATTTTTGTTGAGACACGTTTGGTTTTTGTTTTCTTTTAAGGTTAAAGAAAAGACCATGCCATTGTGGATTTTTATTGTCAATGTGATTATATAATATAGTCAAATAACCTACCATTTCTACAGACCTCAGGACCATTGTGGTCTTATGTGTCCTTTAGCCAATGTGGGTGCAAATGTTAGTGGTCTGGGTGATGTTCCAAAATCCACCTTGCAGATATTTCTAGTTTCTCAAGAGATGTGAATAAACCATCTACACACCCAGCTGAGGCTCACCAATGACAGTGAGTTTAGTTGCGATAGCTAACAGGATTTGAATGAGAGGCCAATTAAGGAGCATGGACAACTAACTTTCTACCTAAAAGTCTCTTTCCCAACTGTTAACTGCCTGGATATCCTCTGAGAGGGGCAGGAGGCAGAGCTTCCTGAGTAACTTCATAACAAAGCATTTTTGTGTCCAAATTGAAGTCGTTTTTTTTGTTGTTGTTGTTAGACTTCATTTCAAGGCTTTTTCTGCATTTATATGTATCAGGCTCAGAGTAAGCTACAATAAAGTTTGATTACTTATATAATATAATAAAACTTCCAGGAGAAAGGTTTTGTTCATTTTTTTGTGTCAGTAGTTACAAACAGTGCTTGGTGCAAGGTAGGCATTCAAAAATATTTCTTAATTATATAAATACACAGAACAGATCAGGTATACTTCAGGAAGTGAGAGTTTGCATTGAGTCATTCAGAATTACCTATTAGATGCTATCACAGTTAATTTTATGTCAACTATAAATCTGGTGGAAACCTATTTGCTTACTTGTTTGTTTCACATAGGGTCTCATGCTGCAGTACAGACTAATGTGAACCTCATTGTGTATCCCAGTCTGACCTCAGAGCAATCCTGCCCCAGCTTTCCTGCTGCTGGGATTATTTCATTGCATTTATTTTTGTGTGTAGAGTGGTGCACATGTGTCGAGACATCAGAGGACAGTTGGGAGTCTGTTGTTTCCATCAAAATGTAGCTTTGGAGGATCAATTGTGTTATCAATCCTGATAACAAGTACCTCTATCCACTGAGCCATCTCTTCAGCCCAGTGATTTTTTAATTACAGGTTTCTGTTTTGTTTTTCTTTAGTTCTTTTTTTTTTTTTTTTTTTTTTTAAGACAGTATCTCACTTTGTAGTCTTGGCTGGCTTGGAATTAACTATGTTGATTAGGCTAGCCTAGAACTCAGATCTTCCTCTCTGTCTCCCAAGTGTACCACCACTCCAGACTCATGGCTTTTTATTATGAGGAGTTATTAAATCATTGAATTTCCTTTTAAATAATATTTTAAATTTCTAGTTGGTGTTAGGAATAAAGTTCTTGAAATAAAAGGTTTTTCTTTCTCCCCTTTTTAGGAGTTAATGGAGAACTTTCATCAAGTTGAATCTCAGCTGAATAAATTAAATCATCTCCTTACTGATATTCTTGCTGATGTGAAGACAAAAAGAAAAGTTTTAGCAACTAATAAATTGCATCAAGTGGAAAGAGAATTATATGTATATTTTTTTAAAGATGAAGACTATCTAAAAGATATTGTGGAAAATTTAGAAAACCAGTCAAAGATTAAGGCTTCTGGTCTTAAAGACTGAAGATTTTTAAAAAATGGAATTCTTATATACATGCTATGTTTTCATTTTTAAGTATCAGGATACTATATCTAATAAATGCTACTAATTTTTCTTATGTATTTTGTTTGTGGGGAGGGATGTGTGTGTTTGTGTGGTTTTATACATTAGTGTGTGCCATATTGGATATGAGAACACCTTGCGGGAGTTGGTGTTATCCTTCTCCCATGAGAGCTCTGGGAATGGAAATCAGCTCATCAGTGTTGGTAGCAGTGACTAACCCATCTCCTCAGCCTCAGAGCTGGAGCAATGACTCAGTGCTTAAGAGCACTGTTTACTCTTCTAGAAATCCTGAGTTTGATTCCTAGCAACCACATAGATGGTCTATACTGGGATCTGATACCTTCTTCTGGCATGCAGGTATACATTCAGATAGAGCACTCAAATATAAAGTAAATAAATCTGGAGAACAGTTTATTTTAATAGATTCAGTGTCAAGTTGAACTTCCCTAATTGGAAATTTTTAAATGCTCCAAAATCTGAAACTTAAAAACAACTGGCATGATTTCACAAGTGAAAAATTTTATATCTGATTTTACATGACAGGGCAGAGTCACAAAACTACCCTCAGTCTTATTTGTAGAAAATATGAAATATAAATAAATTTTACATTTCAACTTGGGTTCTATCCCTAAGATAACTAATTGTTTATGTACAAAAATTAAAATATCTGAAACATTTTGGTCCCACACATTTGAGAGAGGGGATATTCAGTGTGTATCAGTTTAGTTTTTAATCCACGTAACCATTGTTCAGAGTGGAGGTGCTGAGCTTTTGTAGCACAGGCTAGCCAGACTGGGCTTGCGTTTGAGGGATTTGCCTGCCTTTGCCTCTTGAGTGCATGTCAGGCATACTATCAGCACTTTTCGTGACATACTTCCTTTGTGCCACTGAGTCTCGGTATAATTTTACTTGCAGGAAAAATGCATATTATACAAATACTTAAATATAATTGAATCTGAAACTGGCATTTCAAAATTTTGTAGAACTTTTGAGTTTTGCTCTTTAAGGTTTTAGTTACCTAAGGTCAACTGTGATCTGGAAATACTGAATTAAAAAAAAACAAAAACAAAAACATCCCAGAAGTAAAGTTTTAAGTTGTATGCTTTTCTGTGTATGTGGTGGACTCTCACACTTCCCACCTGGTGTGTGTCTTTTGTTCAGTGTATCTGCTATGTGTTTGACTGTTTTTGTTAGTCCACTTAATATCTGATAGCAGATGCATCATTGATTTCTAAATGAAAATGTGCAATTTCATTTGGGTCTTATATTTTTATCTCCTCTGGGTATGATAATACTGTTGTATATTCAGTAGCTAAACCTTGTATTTGACTAAAGTAAAATTCTGCTTGTGGGAGTGCTTTCCCCTAATTCTCTATTGTAACCTTTGAGAAGTTTAAATGTTTCTACTTGCACCACAGAGTTTGAGGACTCCTGAGCATTTCCATTCTAGGACTACGTTTTGGTGGCTCATACTAGAGCTTTAACCAGTGTGATACAGCATAAGTAATGAAATTTGAAATTTAAGTTTCAAATTTATGTATAAATGTTTGCTTAAAGAATTTATGATCCATATTTAAATCAGTTTCTTAGGGAAGAAAGAGACAGTTATTTTAAAGGCTTGAAGTGGCTCTTCAATTTGATTTTTAAATTCCTTTTTTTTTTTTTTAAGATAAAGTAGCCCAGATTGGTGTTGAATTCATGACCCTGCCTTGACTATGCTGAGATTATCAGCACTCACCACCACACTGCACTGCCTGTCAGTTATCAAGTGCTCTCAAAGAGCTCATCTCATGCTATGTCTGTTAAATAGTAAATACTGTAAAAGTTCTGCTGGAGCTAGACGCGATGGCACACACCTTTAATCCCAGCACTCACCGGCACTCAAGACAGACAGGTGGATCACTATGAGTTTTAGTTCCAGGCCAGCCTGGTCTCGAACAGGACAGCTGAAAAGAGTTCTGCTGTAGGAAATACCTCTAAGAATACTCTTTAACTTTTTTATATGTAATGTCAGTCTTAAAAATACATAATTCAGAATTCAGAAGGTTTATGGACTTTTTCTATCTGCCGATAGAAAATGGGCATGCGTTGTTAATATTTATAATTCATTAAGCAAATGCATTTTTGTCTATTATTATATCATGTTACATAAATTTATTTTTGTTAGGTGAACCTAATGTAGTTGGAAAAAATTTAACATTAAATTTTCTCCTAAGATTTAACTGATAGCTGTTTGTTTAAATGTCCCTAGTTGTCTTGCTCATGGGGACCAATAGGAAGTGTCAGTGTCAAGAGGGCAGGTTGTTTGTCTGCCTTGATGACCCAAGTCAGTAATTACTATATTGTCAGAGCTGTATGCTTGAAAAGTAATAATGACTAGTTTTCAGAGACTACTTCATAGTTGGTTAATTAGAAAGTGAGGTGTTCCCTCACTCTTCCCAGACAGGGTTTCTCTGTGTAGCCCTGGCAGTCCTGGAGCTCACTCTGTAGACCAGGCTGGCCTCGAATTCAGATTCGCTTACCTCTGCCTCCTGAGTGCTGGGATTAAAGGCATGTGCTGCCACCACCTAAGGGCTGTTTTTCTGTTTTTATTTATTTTTTAATCTGTTTATCATGATCCCTGAGATTAGTTTCTGGTTGGTTTTGTTTTGATTTGTAGCACTGGGGAATCAAGCCTAGGGCTTATACATACCAAGCAAGTGCTCTACCACTGAGCTCTATGCCCAGCACTTCTATCTTTAAAAATATTTGAGACTGGGTCTTGTTAAATTGCCCAGGTTGTGTTTGAACTTGCTCTATATCCTAGACTGGCTTGAGTTGTGTTCCTCCTGCCTCCCAATGCAGCTTGCACCACGAACTTCTCATTTTACCACCCTATTAGATAATCAAAACTTGTCTTTTGTAGTTATTAATTCCTTTTAAATGAAAATATATGTAAGTCCTTTTAAAGTCTTAAAATTAATATATGGGTACTTATCTTATATTTAGGACTTTATGAGAATGGAAAATTATGAGGCATGTATAGGTTTTGATCTCTGTGAGACACCCCTCTCCACTGTTGCTCAGAAGATTTTGTCTGCTATTCGTTCAGGTGATTTAGTGGATTCTAAAAATGAGGAAGAGAGTACAAAGAGTAAGTAATTTTATGAGCTTTCCTTTTATTGTTTTGAATGTTAATTATTTTAAAGACTAAGACTGAAAGGTGAAATGACTATAATAAATTACTCCATTAGAACTTTATAGTTTGTAGGGATTTTCATTGCCTACAAAGGGAGTGGTTTACTGTCCCTGCTCCCTTCCCCAATCATTGTAACTAAATTGCTTACCTGAATTCAAAGTTCTTTAATCACATCGTTTTAGTAAAACACACTCTTCCCTGTTCCAGGTATTCTAGTGTCTTCAAAGGAGATGAAGTCTTTTTAAATATCTCTTAGTTGACTATCAGATTATTGAATTGTACATAATACTTGCTGTTATATATGGTCATAAGAGAAGTGTTTCTGTCACTGTACTGTGATAAAATGTATAAACCCTGGGTATCAGAAAAGAAGGGGTTTGTCTGTATGGGTTTATGATAGTAAAAAGCTGTATATATTCCCAGGCACAGATCCAGCTGAAAGGTTTGTAACATCAAGGTTTGTTTTTTTAACTAGCAAAGCCAGTATTTTGTGGTTTATTTATAATTCCTATAAAATAAGTTAGAAGTGATACTAAGTTAGGATGTTGAAGCGGAGTGTGGTGGCACACACCTTTAATCCCAGAACTCAGGAGGTTGAGGTAGGTGGATGTCTGTGAGTTCAAGGCCAGTCTGGTCTACAAAACAAGTCCAGCAAACCAAGGCTACACAGAGAAACCCTGTCTTGAAAAAAAAAAAAAGAATGTTGAGATGAAATCATTGAGAGTTTTGCCAAGTATAAACACAAATGCCATTCATTAACATAATTTCTCAGTTAAGGGATAATAGTACTTGGGGCTGGAGAGGTAATGGCTCAGTGAAAAAGTGTCAGCAGCTTGAGCAGCTGAGTTTTAATTCCTTGTTTTCAGATTAAAAAAAAAAGAGCCAGTCAGGCAAGGCTACATGTATCTGTAACCTCAGTATCAGAGGTAGAGGCAGGTAGATCTTGGGAGTTTACTGCCCAGCCAGCCTAAGTGAACTGCTTGCATTGCTAGAATCTCATATTTTCTCAAAAAAATCCTCTCCTTGCTCAAAAGTAACTAATACTATCCTTTTATTTCAACTATTTCACAATGAAAGGCATTTTATATTGCTTCAAAGACCGTTTTGTCAGAGATTACTTATCTATCCTATCTATAGGAATCCAGAATTCCCTAGACACAGGTCTATGTATGGCTCAGTTTCAATGCATCAGGTTCCTGTCAGCCAAGTGTGAACTCAGGTAGTGAGTGCCCTTTCCAGATAGGCTTGAAGACAATCAACTTGCTTACCAATTGGAACGCAAGATAATTTCTCTTCTGTCCTAGTCTAAATAACAGTATTAAGGGGGTAGGGGTGAAATAATGTGCCAGAAAGATCCTGGGCCTGTAACTGTGTCATGAAACAGCTCTACCACCAACTGGGACCTTTTATCTCAGAACATGAAAGAAATAAACTTACGCTTTGTTCTTTAAGCCATTATATTAGATCTTTTGTGCCTTTAGCTTAGTTTTGTTATTGTTTTTGTTTTTACCTTAAGTCACTTATATTCAGAGTTGGGTTCTTCTGTAAACTCCTTGGCATATATTGTTTAGTGTTTGGCAGTTGCTGGGGTCAAAAGAGTTTTTAATGTTGTTGGCTGACTAGATGCTATGTTATACTTGTGATTAAGCATGTTTTTTTTATCAGTATATATGTTTATTTTATCTTTGTTTTCATAGAAATAAACATGCCAGTGCCCATTGATTAGCATTTTTAAGTTTGAGTTTAGGAATATATATTATACTCAGAATATTTTTACGAATATGAATTTATAAAAGGTTGACTCCCCAATGGATTTGTTAAAATCTACTTAATGTGAAGCTTGTCTTTATTTCCAGTATGTAGTAGATATATTTAGCAATTTCAGCGACAGAATAAAAAACTAAATGACAGAATAGACCTATGATCTTCCTTCTAATTATGAGTAAACATTTTTATGTGTGTCAATTAATATAAAATCCTCAGTTTAAATCACTTACATGACCCTGCAAGGCTTTAGATTTTCATTCCCAAGTCCACTGCCCTCATTCAGGCCCCCTGTCTCATGGGGATTTTTGTGGTAGCCTCCAAATTGTTTTTTTTTTGTGTGTGTGTGTTCAATTGACTGCCACTCTAGTTGTTTCTATGTGCCATGGCTTGAGGTCATTCTTTGTCCTTTCTCTCTGGAAAGTTTGTCCCTAGAAATATTTCCATGTGTTCTTATGAATACATCTGGCTCCAGCCTGTCCTCTATATTATATTCTACTATTTTCTATGTCTTTGTTGTTGCTCCATTCACTTCTGAAAATGTGATACTTTTCTGTCTCCACCTGTTCCCATCATCTTCTTTTTAACCTTTCCTCACAGCTCACAATGTTTTAGCACTGGTTTCTTTTGTGAACATAGAAGCAACTTTTCTCAATAAAATACTTGCAAAAATGTGTTTAGTGCCACATTAAAAAATCATACAACATGATCAAGTTAATTTTATTCCAAGGTAGTTCAAAACAAGTAAATTAATTTAGCACATAAATAGAATCAGACACAGAAATCACATTATCATCTCAATAGATACATATATTTGACAAAGTTCAATACCCTTCCATACTTTTTCTGAAGCAACTAGGTCTAGAGTTAGAGAGTTAGAGTTAGAGTAAGAGAGTTAACACTGGGTAACAGCACTTCCCTCTAGATTGACCACCTGAGTTCAATCCCCAGGATCTATCTGGTGGGCAGAGAGAATTCCCAAAATGTAGCTTCATTCTTAAGAATTCTGGAATTTTGGTTTCTTTAAAAAACACAGAAACATAAGAATCTGTTTCCATTTTAATTCTAGGTGTGGGGATAAGGGGCTGCTTCAAACTGTCTGCAGCAGCTGACTATCATTTGCCTCGTGTTCTAGCAGAGACGTGGTTTTGCCATCTGCAGATAATTTCTGCAATTGTGTAACATTTGGAATTCTGGGAACTTATCAGAGTATATATAAATGCAAGAGCCCTGATGGGTGGTGGTGGTTTGTTGTTTAGCGAGGTTGGCTGTGGTTTGTTAGCAGCCGTGGTCAAAGAAGAAAAGGAAAGAAATCAGATTCGTGGATTTTCCTAATTCTTCTCTCACCTTTATCCTTAATTTTCTCCTATCTGGTGTTAGTGGGTAAAACCAGGGGAATAAAGGTTGGGAAAAAGAACCCACAAAGTAACAAAGACCAGCTAACCGAAAGTTGTCTCCTGACTACATGAATGGTGTGGCATAAGCATACACAAACATAAATAAATGTAAATTTAAAGTTAAGAGTTGGGAAGATGAGTCCATGGTTAAAGTACTTACCATACAAGTGTAAGGACTGGAGTTCAGATGTCCAGAATTCATGTAATGTGTGTGTGTGTGTATGTGTGCCTGTAGTGAAGCTAGCCTTATAGTGAACTCTCAGTTTGATTGAGAGGTCTTACCTCAATGAATAAGGTAGAAGAGTGATGTAAGATGATTCCTTACATCAACTTTGGATCTCTTCTTGCATGAGCATCATGTGTTCATGTATCCATTCATGCATGTGCTTACATGCATTTATTTTACACACTTGTATACCTCACACATGAAAGTGGAAAAATAATTTTAAAAGAAATCATATAGCAAACACTATACTAAATGGAGAAAAAAAATTTAAAGCATTCCCTGTAAATTCAGGAATAGGAAAATAATGTCTAGTTAGTGAGATAGCTCAGCAAGTAAAGGTGCTTACTACTGAGGCTGACAAATTAAGTTCAATACCTGGTACCCATGTGGTAGAAGGACAGAACCAACTCTTGAGAGTTGTCCTCTGACCACTGGCACCCTATGGCAAGCACAGGCCACTCCAAAATAAACAAATATTTTAAAAAGAAAAATATGTCTATTTTCTCTACTGATATCCAATATAGATCTTGAATTCTCAAGCTAGAGCAAGCAGTAAGGCAAGAGAGAAAGTATACGCATAGGAAAGGAAGATGTCCAATTATCCCTATTTCAGACTCTGAGAAAACTCCTATATCCAAATAAACATTTCATCAAAGTAGCAAGATAAAAAATCAGCATTAGTTGCTTTTCTATATAAACACAGATAAAAGATATGTTGAAAAAAAATCAGACTGAGAGTGCTGGTACATTCCTTTAATTCCAGCACTTGAAAGGCAGAGGCAGGATGTCTGAGGGCAGTCTGGTCTATATAGCAAGTTCTAGAACAACCAGGATGACGTAGACAGACCCTGTCTCAGAAAGAAGGAAGGAAGGACAAATAGACCTAAAAATAAACCTAAACAAAGTTAGAGGCTTTTACAGTGAAAAGAGTAGTAGAAAGGAAGAAATTGAAGACAACTAGAAGGTGGGGAGGAAGTACATCCATTGACTGGCGGGAGGAAAATTACTATAGAAAAAGCAATCCATAGAATCAATGCAATCCCAACCAACATTCCAGTAACATTAATGACAACTGATCTTCTAAATTAATACGAAAGCACAAAAGACCTTCAGTTGTCAAAGCAATCCTGAGCAAAAAAGCAGTACAACAGATATCACAACATTTGATCTCAAATTATACTACAAATACAACATGGTACTGACACAAAAACAAATAGAGACCAACAATAGCCTAGAACTGAGGACTCTGAAATGAACCCATAGAGCTATAAACATCCAATTTTAAACAAAGATGCCAAGATATATTGGAAAAAAGACAGACTCTTCAATCTGTACTAGGAAAACTGAAATTAATGCAACACCTGGAACTACTAGAAGAAAACAGGAAAAACACTTAAAGCTACAGACACAAGGACTTTCTGAATAGGACTGTAGCCTAAGATGTCAAGAAGTGACCGATGGGATTATACAGAGTAAATCTGGGAATCATGGGAAAGTAAGTAGTGAAGAGACAGCCTACAAAATAGGAGGAAATTCTTGCAAGCTATTCATCCAACAGCACTGGCATCTAAATGTTTTTAAAACTCAAGAAACTAAAAAGAAAAAAATCAGCCAGTCAATGATGAACAGGTAAATTGAACAGTAATGAAAAGAAATATAAGCAGCCAATAAATACATGAAAAGTGTGAATGTTTTTAGCTGTTAGGAAATTCAAATCAAAACTACACTGTAGGGCTCTATACCAATCTCTGTCAACAGCAGATGAAGCCAGCAGTCTCTTTCAAGAAGCTGCACCTTGAAGTGTTTCTCTCAGGTCTCCAAACTGCTACATCCCACCTCTTTCTTGGCTCTCAACTTATATTCTGAGCCCTACACCACGCCCCTCTCTATGCCATATGTAGAAGGCCATCACCAGCTGGCAAAAGCCACGCCCTGAATGAGACAATTAGTAGCTGTGGACAAACTATAGCCCAACTAAAACCCCACACTTGGGATTAAAACAAAAACATATTTACACAACATAACTGAGTTTACACAGAAAACAAAAATTTCCATTACCACCCCAGTCAGAACATCAGTCATCAATAAGACAAAATTGGGACTGAATAGTTGGCTCAATGATTAAGAATACTTAAAAAAAAAAAAAGAATACTTGTTGTAAAGGTCCTGGGTTTAATTCCCAGCACTGACATGGAAATTTACCACCTGCTTGGATACCAGGTATGCATGTTGTGCACAGAGGTATGCAGGCAAAACACTCATACAATAATAAAAATAAGTTTAATTTTAAAGAGTTTCTTTTAAAAAAAATTCAAGATGTGGGAGAAAAGGAACCCTTTAATAATTCAATCTAATGGACTGGGTGTGTCAGCTTTTAGTATTTGCTGGAATCCCAAAAAAATAGGCAATGCCAGTGAAGGAATGGTCTTGAAAGTGAGAGCAAGGACAAACAGGCAAAAAGAGAGTTTCCTCTTTTGTTGTTGTTTTCAAGACAGGGTTTCTCTGTGTAGTCCTGGCTGTCCTGGAACACACTCTTTAAACCAGGTTGTCTTCAAACTCATAGCAATTCACTGTCTTCTGAGTGCTGGATTGAAGGAAGCAGCTACCATTGTCTTACTACTTTCTTCTTTGTTCTTTTCACAGGCTGCTGCAGAAGGTGTGGCTCAGACTAAAGGTGGATCTTTCCACCATAAATGATCCAGTTTAAAAGCAGGCCTTTTACTTCAGATGATTTAATTAAGAAAAAAAATTCTTCACGGTTGTACCCTGCTGCTTGGGGTTATTTTGTTTGTTTGTTTTTGAGACAGGGTTTCTCTGTGTAGCCTTTGCTGTCCTCAACTTGCTTTGTAGACCAGGCTGGCCTCAAACTCACAGAGATCCACCTGTCTCTCCAAGTGCTGGGATTACACAAATGTGCCACCATGCCTGGCACTGCTCAGGTTTTAGTCAAGTTGGCAACCAAGAATAGTCACAAGTTTACCCCTTGTCAACTTGACATACAATTATACTCCTTATGTCATGCTTAATTTCCAAATGAAAACAATAACCAGATAATAATTACACCTAACATGATATAATTATCTCATTTACAGTTACAAACAAATTATATATTTAACCAGGTCATAATTAGGCCTAATGTGATTTAATTATCTCTTGTACAACCACAAACACTATAAATTTTAGAAAAGGCACCAATGTCCCTTGAGGGACGTTCTTTAGTATCTTGAACTTAAATATGTTAACTACTGATAGTTTCATAATTGATGTTATATTACATGATAAAAATTGAAAGAAAACATAAATATCTGTATAAACACATTCTTAAAATATGACAGAACTATGTCAATGACAATCCTCATTTCTGCAACTACTCATGTGGCCTTAGCTGGTATTTATAACTACCTTCTTCTGCTACAGATGTAGTATTTCTTCCACTCCCAGCAGGTCTTGGCTCTTTTTCTAGAGGAGTGACCCATACCTTCATTCTGAAGAGTTTGTGCCCCTTGTCATTCTAATTTCCATTGACGTTAATCACAGACATGGCAGCACCAAGTGGGTATAGGATCTCCTGAATTTCAGATGTAATTTTTCTTACCTCAACTGTGGAGAAGTAATCCAATTTCTTCATGACAGTCTGGATCAGTCACCCTTCCTAACACTTACTCCTTTCTTAGCCTGCTGGTTTAAGAGCATCAGAAGCCCAAAGTGATCAGGGGGAAGTCTTGAGCTTTCAGATCAATGGGGTTATTGTTGGCTCCTGACAGGAGCATGCCCCCACCCTTCTCGGAGATCATATTAAGTTAAAGAAGCCAAACTCAGACAAATGTTTTGTTTGTTTGTTTGTTTGTTTTCAGTTCTTTTTGAGACAGTTTTCTGTGTATCCCTGGCTGTCCCAGACAGGGTTTCTCTGTGTAGAGCAGGCTGGCCTCTAATTCACAGAGCTGCCTCTGCTTTCTGAGAGCTGGGTTGTGGCACTGTGCCCAGTGCCAGAGAAATGTTTTATGCCTAATCTTGTGTTATTAGGATTAAAGTTGAAGAAAAAAGGAGAAGGGAACCAGAGTAGGTTGAAATAGAAGACAGAGTGAATTATCAAAGTACAATTTGAATAAAGGGTGAAAACCAAATGGTTTCAAAGGTTAGTTCTGGAGATTTTGCTATCCAGATACACAAAGCTCAGAAGCCCTTTTCCATGCAGCTAATCCAAGTCTAGGCCACCTGGATGGCTGGAGAGCCAGGCCCCACTGTCCTTTTGCTTGAAAGCAGCTTGAGGGCATCTGTCTTAGAGAAACACGGCATGTTTGTTTATTTTGTAACATATTAGGGAAACTTAAAACTAAACCCGATGTCTTATTACCCTATTTTTCTTAAACATTTTGATATACTCCCATATTTTATCAGAAATTTTTATAGTATATGTTCAAATTTTCTTTCTTTCTTTCTTGGGTCTCCTTCCCCTTCCTGATCTTTTTGTTAAACTAGTTTAGCAGAACTGGGCTTGTTAAAGTATTTTCGTTCTCCCAGGGGACAGAAGTCACATAGTAATTTGAACAGGGAATGTTTAAATCATTATTACTAGATGGTTTTTAGCCACCAAGGCATCTAAAGAGAACTCTAAAAGATCTAAGTAGCAGATAAGGAGTTCCTTCCCCAAAGCTGGAGTAGAGTACTGGGGGGGGGGGGAAAAAAAAAAAAAAAAAAGAGTCCATCCTCTGGCAGTGTTCCTCCAGCACCCTCTGCTGACTAAATTTAGCATTGTGCCAATTATTTATAGAGTCAGCTCTAATATTGAAAGCAGTTAAGAAAAGTCAAGAAGTTCACATTCACTTAGGATGGAGAATATAGATCTTCATTTTGCCCCAGGACTGTGGGTAAGTGTTTTGATGCCATCATGCCAGTCCAACAGCACAAACAAGAAATATTGTTTACTAGAGATCTTACTGTTCAATGGCTGGGAGATAAACCCTAAGTGAGTCAGAAGTCTTAGGGGTATAGTAGGGTATCACCTTCCAAGTAAAGGATGGATTATAGCATTTTATGTCTCCCACCACTAAGAAAGAGGCACAGAACCTGATAGAAAATGTTGCAAAAAATAAAGACATACGTCCCACATTTGGGAATGTGTGCTATTCCGTACAATGAATGATACAAAAGTCACCTGCTTCATGTAGAGCCTAAAGTAGATGGGGTTCAGGCAGTGAAGTAAGTGTCCCAGCCACAATGCATTGCCAGACCAACAGACCTTATGTTATTAGAGATGGAAAAAAATAAGTATGTGTCTTTTAGAGCCTTCACAAGAGAATCCTAACATAGACTCTTAAGAACATGAAGCAAGGCTATACCATCAGCATCAGAGAACCATAAATCTTTTAAAAGATTAAAATTAAACTTAAAATTCTCCCTGCCATGATACTAGCTCCTGAGGAAATGGATCTTGAGATTGTGAGGACATCAAGTAACCCTTGAATCCCAAACTGCCAAACATTGTCAGTTCTGTCAGAGCATCAGTAAGAGGGTCTTCAGCAACCCACTGTATGCTGAAAGTGCTTTTCTTGGTTTGGGTACAAGCAGGCCAGTAGGCACAACTGGCTACCTGAGCTAGTGGTTCAGAGATACATGGCTTGGCTTATAATGTGTTGTTTCGGTGTGAAAAAAAGCCATAAACGGACTGCAGTTGCATTATACTACAATTCAGGCACCCTGAAAAACAGGTTGAAGATAAATCCAAGGGACAAAACTTATAACCCGGCCATGTGTATTGTATGTATGGGAAAACCGGGGCTGGAAAACTTTGGACCTATAGACAAAGGTTGACTAGTTGGCCAATGTGGAACAAGAAACGTCAGGAGGTCTGGCATAGGAAGTTCTTGAGGCAAGATGTATGGCAAGGTCTAGGGTACAGATCTGAAGTATCTCTCACCTATGAACATCTACCTCGGGCTGTACCAACAGCCATGTTATTAGAGTGACTTGGCCAATTAACACATAGCAGCATCTATCCCATGCTCTTTAACTCTTTCTTTGCTAAACATTCAGTTTCCCAGCAAGAGAGATAGGGCTCAGAGTCCCCAGTGGAATAATATTTGATGAATAGTCAGTCGCCTAGTGGCAGGTTGGCAACCCTGAACTCCCCATGCTCTGAAAGATAGAGGGTTGTTTTTTTGTTTTGTTTTGTTTTGTTTTGTTTTGAGAATGTATCTCAATGTGTGGCCAAGGTTGGTCTTTCTCAAGTGATTTTTCTGCAGTATCCTCCCAAGCAAATGAACCACAGATATATGTCATCATGCCTAACTACACAGAATCAATACATGGTCCAAGCATGGTTTCATCTTTTCTACTCTCAGTGCCTTTGTCAGCTCCATTTTCCATGATTGCTCAAGAGCCTTGGAATTACACATGTGCAAGTGGGCCCATGTACATAGAAACACCCATCAAAGTGGTCATGATACAGATGTATAAGTTACACTGTTTGAGATTAAGTCTTAATTCTGTCATTTACTGTATAGCTCAAGTTAGTTAGTTATTCAGTCAGTTTGTTTTAGTATGGGTGCACAAGTGTGTGTGTGTGGAGACCAGAGGTTCTCAGGAGCCAGCTACTTATCTCATTGTTTTGTTTTGTTTTAGTTTGTTTTTGATAGGGGTTCTCACTGGGATAGGAGACCCACCTTAGGCTAGGCTAGATGACCTACAGGGTCATCTAGATGAGCTACAGGGATCCTATCTTTACATCAAACAGTATTGGAATTATAAGCTCATACCACACTTGGTTTTTTAAAAATATTTTTATTTTTAAAGTTTATTTACTTTTGGTTTATGTGCATTGGTATTTTTCCTGCATGTATGTCTGTGTGAGGGTGTCAAATCAATTGGAGCTGGATTTCAGACAATTGTGCGCCGCCATGTGGGTGCTGGGAATTGAACTTGGGTCCTCTGTAAGAACAGCCACTCCTTTTAACCACTGAGCCATCTTTCCAGCCCCATATTTGGGGCTGACATCCTCATTCTTACTCAACAAACATTTTACACATTGAGCCATTTATGCATCCCTCCAGCCCAGGGTTATTAAATTTTTAATCTAAATTAGGTATTTGTATTAGTGATGTTTTCCTGAGTTCCTGATTAATCTATTGCAGTATTATTCAGTTTGACAATTTCTTTAAGCCTTTAGTACTTATAAGGTGTTTCCAAAATGTTAACTTTGGGTTTTGTTTCTTACCTTTTTTCTTTCCTCTCCTTTCCTTCCCTTCTTTTCCTTCCTTCCTTCATTTCTTTCCTTTTTCTTGTTCTCCTCCTCCTCTCTTCCTTTTCTTCTTTTTTGAGGCAGGGTTTCTTTGTGTAGACTAGCTGGCCTGGAACTAGCTCTGTACACTAGGCTAGCCTTGAACTCAGAGATCTGCCTGCTTTTGCCTCCCGAGTGCTGGAAGTAAAGGTGTGCACAAACACCTCCTGACTAATTTGAGTTTTCAAAATAGATTATTCAAGTGTTTATTCCAAGAAACTGCAAATAAACATTTCATAATTATATAGATCTGTCTTAATTTGAAGACACTTTATGCAACCACTTACTACAATGGTCTTACGCATTTTGGTTGTGTTGACAGTGGTTAAATAGCACATTAATCATTTTCAGTTGTGAGCTAATTATATAATTTGTTTTGTTTTGTATGAGGATCCCCATATGAAACCCTGGCTGGTCTGGATCTGGCTATGTAGACTTCAAATTCACAGAGATTCACCTGCCTCTGCTTCCAAAGTTCTGGGATTAAAAGCATGCCTGGTTCATTATTTTTTCAGTGTTAATTTGCTTGCTTGTTTGTTTGTTTTTAAGCTTCAAAGGTGACCAAAAAATCCAGTGTTCATTACTCAGTATTACCTGAACATGAGAAGACTCAATCACTAGAAACAAAGGTAAGTATTTGTAATAATGAGTAATTCTAAACAGATGATCCTCATTTGTTAACAGATCTTTAATAAGCATGCTGGTATATGCTAAAACTCTGAACATGATGCTTAAAAAAATGTTCCTAGTCTCCAGAACTTATGGGCTAACTTAGATAGGGGGAGGGAGAGAACATAGAAACATGCCACACATCTGCTCCATGTGTGCAGTAAATGCTGTGATAGCAGTGAGTTTCATGTTCTCTGAGACCAAAAGAAAGGAAACCAACCTCTTTGCTGTCGCAGTAGTGGGGCAGTGGGGGCAGGACCTGGAGATAGCTTTCTGAAGCGTAAAAACTGTATGTGAGTTGAAATGTAATGGATGGTCAGGAGTTGTCCAAACTGAAGCTCCTACCTTTAGAGAGTACGGAAAGGACACTGGAAAGAACTTGAAGCGTTAGTGAGCTAACCAGTTTTGGCAATACAAGAAAAAGAAGAGGTCATTTCACTGAAGCAGTGGTGGAATTCACCTCATGGGAATGGACTCTAGAGCAAATTGCCTGTTCAGTTCTAAACCTAAGTTTTTTTTTCAAGACAGGGTTTCCTGGCTGTCCTGGAACTCTCTCTGTAGACTATGCTGGTCTTGAATGCACAGAGATCTGCCTGCCTCTGCTTCCCAGGTGCTGAAATTAAAGGTGTGTGCTACCATTGCTGGGCTCCTAATTTTTTAAAAGCTATTTTATCTGTCTGTCTATCTGTTTATTTTGAGAAGGTCTTACTTACTGTGTAGCCCTGGCTGGCATGGAACTCACTGTATAGACTGGACTGGTTCAAACTTACAAAGATCTGCTTGCCCCTGCCTCCGGAGTGCAGGGATTAAAGGGCACAGAGCACTACACCTAGCAAAAGCTTTCTTCAAGTTTTAGTTGAATTTTTATGTACTTATTTTTGTTGAGGGAGATATTCATGCCACGGAGCACATGTAGAATTCAGAGGACAACTAGCAAAAGCTGAATGGGTCATTTTTCTACCTTGTGGGTCCTAGGGATCTAATTCAGCTCTTTAGGCGTGGTGGCAAGTGAGTCATCTTGCCAGCCCCCAACCTAATTTAAAATTAAACTTCTTGTAGTAAAGTGGGGATAAAGCCAGGCCCTGTTTCTAGCACTACTGACTGATTATTTGGCCCTAGGATTGTGAAAAGTCATGTTCTTCCTGATATATTTTAAAGTTGAAGTTTAAAATGTGTTTCTAAAATTGCAAAGAACATTATTGTAGTATAATGTTAATATTGACAGTTTAAAAACTGTCATGAAATTTAAAATACATCCACTGTGATTCAAAGTACACTCTGGCAATTTGATATCCACCATCACCCATTTAAAAAACCCACAAGCAGCTGAGCATGGTGGTGCACACCCCAGAACTCTGGGAGGCAGAGGCAGGCAGATTTCTGTGAGTTCAAGGCCATCCTGGTCTGCAGAACACGTTTCGGAACAGCCAGAGCACACAGAAGCCTTGTCTCAAACAAACAAACAAACAAACAAACAAATCAAAACAAAAACCCACACAAGCAAAATCTTCAATAGTCTGAAACCTTATTGAATTCCTTTTCTTGAACACTCCACAGAATTTTTAATTAATATAATTTTATGCCTAAAAACTTGTTCTTGGAATCATAAACTATTTCTCTGCAGTAAAAAATGTAAATATAAATATTAAATTTTCTGTGATATATGACCAAGTGTTAAGACATTTTTCTTTCAAGATTACATTTTTTCTTCTTGAGGCCTGACTCTCCTGGAACTCACTCTGTAGACCAGGCTGGCCTCTACTTCCCAAGTGCTGGGATAAAAGGCTTGTTCCACCATCACTCAGCTCAAAATTACTTTAAAAATAATATTAATGTACAGTTGTTTAAAGCAAGAAATAAATTATAAATTTGGAAACGAACATTAAAACACAAAGTGCCATTGTAAACAAAGCTACTAAATGGGTGGAATGCTTTCCTCCCATCAGGGATGGATCTGTCAATGTGGATTGCACATTGCTGGAATGAGGACAAGGATTGTTGAGCTGTATTTTTGTTAATTTAATTTAATAGCTCAATTAACATTATTAAGTACTTTTTATGATTTCATATGATTTTATGATTTTCTCTATGACTGGACTTTAAAGATTTGTCATTGTAAATTGCAGGCCTCTCTCTTGTTCATTATCTTCTGAGATAAATGACTCCCAGTATAGGAGCTAGAGGAAACATTTTGAGCTTGTATCTGCTCTAGCCCCAGGATCCAGCTGTGCATAGTCTAGAAAGATTGTCTAGCTCTGTTGGAAAGTGTGGTTCTAGGGATGGTAAAACGCTTGTCCAGCATCCACCACAGTAAAAGGAAAGAGAAAGATAATAGATAACATAAAATTCCTCATATCATCTTTGATAAGCTGTATCAAAAATTTACTTGGTTTCTAGACATGTCTTGTGAATTCATGTTGTAATGAACTATTTTTCCTTTTTTCTACAGAGCCCTACGTCATTAATAACTCAGACACTAAAAGGATCCACCGAGCTCTTTCCTCAGTCCTCCATTACTAAGCTTACAAGTCAGTTCTCTGCTGTCCAAGTACAGAACAGTATCAGCTCGTTAGCTCTTTCCAGTCATTTAATTCCATGGTGTGATCAGGAATCCTCAGTTTTACAGAAAAGGGAGCATAAGAGAGAGCACATCCTAAAGGAAACTATAGCTAAAGAAGATAAGGAAAGCTTGAATTGTAAAAGGAAATATATTACATGTCGTACTTCCCCAGAAATAGCAAGTAAACGCTCAGCACTGGAAGAAGGTACTGATGGGACTGAAACCTGGCTAAACTCCAAGGATGCAAGAGCTTTTGGAAAGCAGCTTTGTGATGTTAGGTATTTGGATGATATGGCAAAAGTTCAGCTGATGGGTGTTCTCAAGCAGGCAGCAGCCCTGGTGGTGACACTGGTGTACAAGGATGGTTCCACGCAGCTCAGAGCCAACCAGGTCAGCAAACCAGCAGTGCTATGTGCCCGTGGCGCTAACACTTGGGAGAGTAGGGCAGGAGGATAACTTGAACTCTGGAATTGGGGGTCATCTTGGAACCATAGTGAGACCTCGTTTAAAAAACAAATCCTCAGAGGAAAGGAAAAAAGGGGGGTGCAGGACAGGAGCCTACCACAGAGGCCTCTGAAAGACTCTGTTCTGCAGGGTATCAAAGCAGATGCTGAGACTCATGGCCGGAGTCTCAAGGGCAGAGTACAGGGAGTCTTGTGAAGGAGGGGGGAGATGGAGGGACCTGGAGGGGATGGGAGCTCCTCAGGGAGAGCAACAGAACCAAAAATCTGGACACGGGGCTGTTTTCTGGGACTGATACTCCAATCATGGACCATTCATGGAGATGGCCTAGAGCCCCTGCACAGATGTGACCCATGGCAGCTCAGTGCCCAAGTGGGTTCACTGGTGATGTGAACAGGGATTGTCTCTGACATAAACTGATTGGGCTGTTCTTTGATCGCCTTCCCCTCAGGGGGATGCAGCCTTGCCAGGTCACAGAGGAAGACAATGCAGCCACTCCTGATGAGACCTGATAGACTGAGATGGGATAGAAGGGGAGGAGGACCTCCCCTATCAGTGGACTGGGGAGGGGCATGGGTGGAGAAGAGGGAGGGAGCTACAGGTGAGATACAAAGGGAATAAACTGTAATTAATAAAAATAAAATATTATAATAAAAATGCAGATTTAAAAGCTGCCTTAAAAAACAACAACAACAACAAAAATCTCAAATTCTCTTTCTGATTTTAGGAGAGGTAGAAATAAGTTTTTAAGCCATGCTTCCTCTACTTTGGTAAGTGATTCTGATAGTGTAGGAACCCTGTCAGTTCTGGGCAACTGACAAACTGTTGTCTAGAGGAGGCACTCCATTCTACCTTCCACCAGTAGTGCTTGAGGGTATCAAATTCTCTACTTGCTGGAAAGTATCTGTCCATCTATTTTAGCCATTCTTGTGGATGGAAAGTGGTATTTTGTTATACTTCTGAAGTCATTTGCTCAAAAGTGACAATACTGAGCATTTTTATCCACTTCTTGCCTTCATGTGTCTCTTTGGTGAAATTCAAGATTTTCACATATTTTTGAATTATAATTCTTTTTTCTATTTTGGGTATGTAAGAGTTCTTTATATGTTTTATTTGATTCGGGTCCCTAATATATGTGATTTGCAGTTTTTCCAATCTGTTTCCAATTTCATTCAAATTTTGGAGTAACTTTTCATAAAACAAAACCTTTAAATCTAAAGATCCTCAAAAACTTGTGCTTTCATTATCATATTTAGAATGCTTGGGGCTTGGAGAGATGGCTCAGTGGGTAAGAGCACTTGTTCTGCCAGCATGGAACTGAGTTCAAATCTCCTGTAGTCACAGAAAAAGCAGGGCACAACTTTGCATGCATGTAATTTCAACATGGGGAGACAGAGACAGGGAGATCCTGTATACTTGATAGTCAGCTAGCCTAGCTGAAAAATACTGAGCTGTCAGTTCAATGAGAGACCCTGTTTCAAAGCAATCACATAAGGGGCAATTCAAGAAGACACCCAGCATTCTGCTCTGACCTCCACATAGACACACACACTTATCTGCATGTCTCTTGTCTCTCTCTCTGTCTTTCTCTGTGTCTCAGTGTCTTTGTCTCTCTCTCCCTGCTTTGTCTTCCCCAAGTTCAGCAGACTTGCCTCAGTTTTATTTTTAAGTGTTCTGTTGTTTTAGCTCTTACATCTAAATCTGTAATCCATTCTAGTTAATCTTTCTAGGCTGTGAGAAATTCGCCCTTTGCAGGTGACTCTCCAGTCATCCAGGCTCTATTTGTTGAAAATACTTTCTCATTTAATTTTTTCATGCTTTTATTAGTTTTTTCTCATTACTGTGAGAAAATAGCTGACAAAACAACTGGGAGGCAGGGTTTATTTTTCTCAAATTTGAGAATATAGCTCATCATGGCAGAGAAGGCCTGGTAGCAGGAGTTTGAGACAGTTGGTCATGTTTCGTTCACAGTTTAAGAAGCAGAGACAGATAAATGACAGACAGAAAATCTTATCTGACTTTCTTCTTTTTCTTAAATTCATCCCAGGACTCCATGGGATGGTATCTCCTGCATTCAGGGTAGGTCTTCTCTGCTCATAGCCTTTCTAAAAGAATCCTTATAGACACATTAAAGAGGTATTTTTCCTTGGTAGCTCTAAATGCAGTCAGGATGACTGTGAAGTTAACCATAATAACATTTTCATTGAGAATTAGTTGGCTTAGATCTAAGGACTGTTTCCAGCCTCATGTTTTGTTTTTTGTTTGAGTCAAAGTTTTGCTATATACCTGAGGCTGGCCTTGAACTCAAACTCATGACCATCCTCTTGCCTCAGCTTTCTGAATGCTAGGGTTATAGGTGTATGCTACTTCAGCCCCGTCTCTAAGGGTTGATTTCCATAGGTTTGATTCTTTCCTTTAATCTTTGTGTTGGTCTTATCCTAGAAAGCATACTATCTTGAGTACTTAGGTTTGTAATAAATTTAGAAATCACAAAGTGCAACTCTTCCATCTTCCAACTGAGTTAATTTTTTTCAAGGTTATTTTGGCTATTGGAGTACCTTTGCATTTCCATGTAAATTTTATCATTATTTCATTATGCCATCAATTTCTGCAGACATCCAGCTAGGGCCTTGATACAAATTGTGTTGAATCTTTCTTTATGTTTTGTTTTGATGGGGAAACTTCCCCTTTTTTTAAAATCTCAAGGACAATTTAGTTTAAAAGAAACACCTGAAGAAAACTGGCAACTGCCCAGAGGAATGAGATATTGAAGAGGGAGAAAGCCATGGCATTTGAGGTAAGCGAGCCTGGAGCTCAGCTACATTGCAGATAAGTTGCTAGAGAAATGGTAAGGGATCCCAAAATGATGGGAAAAGCATACTTAGAACAGAGACAAAAGAAAAGAAAAAGTTGATTTGGATAGTGTCTCTATGCCTTTTAGTTAGTTTTCTTGTTGATTTGCTCAAAGAATCAGCTCTTGGTTTCACTGATTCTTTGAATTGTTCTCTTTGTTTCTAGTTTATTGATTTCAGCCCTGAGTTTGATTATTTCCAGCCATCTGCTCCTCTTGGGTGTGTCTGCTTCTTTTTTTTTTCTAGGGCTTTCAGGTGAGCTGTTAAGTTGCTTGCATGAGATGTTTCGAATTTCTTTATGAAGGCGCTTAGTGCCATGAACTTTCCTCTTAGCACTGCTTTCATCCTGTTCTATAAGTTTGGGTATCAACATACCCATTTTCACTGAAGTCTTTAATTTCTTTTTTATTTCTTCCCTGACCCAGCTGTCATTGAGTAGTGAGTTGTTCAGTTTCTGTGTGTGTGTGTGTGTGTAGGCTTTTTGCTATTTCTGTTGTTGAGGTCCAGTTTTAGTTCATGGTGGTCTGATAGGATATGAGGGATTATTTCAATCTTCTTGTATCTGTTGAGGCTTGCTTTGTGACCAACTATATGGTCTATTTTGGAGGCCATATAGTTCCATGAGAGAGTAGGGCAGGTCCCAGGTGTGGGATTTTAGTTGGGCTATAGCTTGCCCACAGCTGTTAATTGTCTCGTGCAGGGTGTGGCTTTTGCCAGCTGGTAAGGCCTATCTTGTGCCTTGCGTGGCACGAAGAGGAACATGGTCTAGGGCTCTGAGGATGTAAATATGAGAGCCCAGAGAAAGAGAGGGTGTAGCATGTAGCAGTTTGGAGAGACCAGAGAGTATAGTGGGGTGGTTTGGAGCAGATAGATGGAGAGAAACGCTTCAGGGAGCAGTGGCTTCGAGGAGACTGCTGGCTGCATTTGCTGTTGACAGAGATTAGTATATCCCCCAAAGACCCACTGACCTTAAACAGCCAGGAAAGTAAAGGGGTCTATGCCATCTTTCCCCAATAACTTTCTTCTATATAGGGTTGGAAGGTTGGAAGGGAGGTAGAAGCCTAAACATCCCAAATAAAGTATAGTTTTTAAAACAAACACTACAAAAGACTAATGTACTTTCCCAAGTTCTATATCCCTACCAATAAAGAAAATAATGAAGACATTTTTAAAAAAGATAATTATTCCTTCTGTGTATTTAGCATGGCTTAAGGTGAACCTGCCTTTCTGAGAGATGGTCCCATGCCAGGTGATTGATTTACTGGCCCAATTGCATTGACTCTCATGTTTTTGCTATCTTGGAATGTTAGGTCTCCACCCAGGTCAGAGAAATAGCTTTCCCTTCTGGGCCTCCACAGAGCCTATTCAAGGCTACTTGTAACTTGCCCTTCTCTGAAAGGTATCCCTAAAATCATTTAGAAACCAGGGACCAGAGTCCTGAAATGCTTTATTTCTATTTTTGAAAGCTATCTTGTTGAGTAGAGAACATTAGTTGAGACCTAGGTTAAATAGTGCATGCCTATACTCCTAACACTTGGGAGGCTAGGGCAGGAGTGGCAGGCATTCTAGGTCAGCCTGGGCTATAGAGATGACCCTATCTAAAAATAAAAATCAGTTGGTGGGGCCGAGCGTAGTGGTGTACCCCTTTAATTCCAGCACTTGGGAGAGGCAGGTGGATCTCTGTGAGTTAGAGGCTAGCCTGATCTACAAAGCAGGCTCTCTGTTACACAGAGAAACCCTGTCTCAAAAACAATAGCAAAAACAACCCCCCCAAAACAAAACAAAAAAAAATCAGTTGGGGGCTGGGGAGATGGCTCAGTGGACAAAGGGCTTGCTGTTCAAGCATGAAGACCTGAGTGTGGACCCCCAGAACTTATATATAAAGGTCACTACTATAACATGTGTTTATAATCCCAGGGTTCCTGTGGTAAGATGGGAGGCACATACAAGAGAATCACTTGAAGTTCAAGTGTCAGTTAGCCTTGCACACAGCAGCAAGCACCAAGAGACCATGTCTCAAACAAGTGGAAACATGGAAACCAACACCCTAGGTTGTCTTCTAACTTCTGTGTGTACTATGCTGTCTGTACCTGGACTTACACATGCATATGCAGAGATTTTTTTTTAAATGGCGCTTTTAAAAGTTTCATTATAGATGTTACTTCTTTGTGTTATAGCTTGCTCTTTAAAGCAATATAGCTGCTTAATTTTGTGACTTTGTATTGCTATGTCTTCACAGACCTTAACTTGTCCTGTTAAAGGAATCATGGTATTACTGAAAAACCATATAGACAGGAGCCCCCTGATTTCCCCAGCCTGTGGTGGTGCTCTGGGAGAGGACTTCACATCAACAGATCATTGTATCTACATACACACTGAGCACTCCCCTTTCTGGGGTCCAAAGCAAGAAGCACATAGTCTATTTGTCAGGTAAGAAAATATTTATTTATCATATTAAATTTAAAACTTTCCAAGCGCCAGTTTTAACTATTTAAACTTTTAGTTTTTGTGAACACATGAAAATAATTTTAAGATTATTTTATGTATGTAGATGTTTTATCTGCAAATACACCTATCTGTATACCAGCAGAGATTATCTGATACCACGAGACTACAGTTATAGATGTTTGTGAGCCACCATGTGGGTATTGGGAATTGAACTCAGGACCTCTGAAAGAGCAGCAAGTGCTCTTAACCACTGAGCCACTTCTTTGACTCGTGAAAATAATTGTGTGTGCGTGTGTGTGTGTTTTGAGACAGAGACAGGATTTCTCTGTGTAACCTTGGCTGTCCTGGACTTGCATTGTAGACTAGGCTGTCCTTGAACCCACAGAGATCCACTTGCCTATGTCTCTCCCAGTGCTGGGATTACAGGCATGCACCACTGCACCCAGTCCATGAAAATAATTTTTAAGAAAAAACAAAACAAAACAAAACAAAACACGAAAGCAGTGGTCATCTCCCTCAGAGTCTCTGGGATGGAGGTTCCATTCTAATGCCAGGGGAGCCTGTTCCAGTATTGTGACAACTTTGCAGTGAGATGTTAGGGGGAAGCCTTGCCCTCTATCCTGCCACTACCAGGGTTCCAGGTGATTCTAATTAGAATGGTAGTAGATATGTTATCACTGCCTGAAAGACTAAGCTGTCTTCAGTATCACTAAGGATAGTGCCTGTCTGAAAATGTGGCTTGAGTGTGGTTTGCTTAACAAACAATTTTGCTGATGTAGGCTTGGTTCCCAAAGTGGCTGTTTTGAGATAGTAGGCCCTTAAGAGAAAGGACTCAGCTGGTGATGGGTAGGTCATAGGGGCTCCTCCCTCCTGAGGGGGTGAGGGCTGTTTTCACACTGGTGGGCTGTTGTGAGATGAGGACACCATGTACTTGGCCTCTTCTGTCCTTGGCTGGTTCCCTTTCTGTCTCTTCATGCTGTGATGCTGTAAGGGGCCCCTGATCAAGCCAGTGCCATGCTCCTTGGACTTTGCTGCTGCATTTATGAACTAAATGAGCTTAATTTAATTGTGCCTAACATGATAGAGACTTTCTAGCTCTTTTTCTTTACACTTCTTAAAGCTTTCTGTGAAAAGATTTTCTTTATCAACTAGACTTTGCTCACCTTATCACATTTTCACTCATGTGTTATTTTATCCTTTAGGCCTTTTCTAAACATCTGAATAAAACAATACCTTAGCTCAGCACCATATACAATCAACATCTTCAATTTCTTTTATATTTTTGGTTGTGAGCATAGCCTTTAATGGCTGAGCCATCTCTTCAAGCCCACATTTCTCTATAATGCCTGTTACCACTACCATTTACAAATCTTACTTTGTTCATTGTATCCTAATCTCAATGAGGGTGAAGACAGGATTTTGATCCTTTCAGTTTCATGCTCCACACCCAGGAGCACTGCCACAGGAAAAAACATGACTATTTATCAGCATCATTTTGAAGCATGTTAAGTTCTAGGAAAGATAGTCCCCAATTCTATAGTAGCATATTTAGGATTCAAAATGAACTTAAATCATACTTTATAAATATACACAAAAATATATTTTAAGAAATTTTGCATGTTTATGAGTGTGTGTAGGTGTTTTCATGTGTGTACACATGCACATGTGTGTGTACATTTTATTTTATTGGGGCAAGGTCTCTCTCTTTTTATTTATTCTTTTGGTCAAAAGATCTTTAATTACTATTTGCATCAGAACACTTCCATCTTTTAGTATAGGAAATATTTTTATTAAATTTTTATTTTTTATATTAATTACAGTTTATTTACTTTGTATCCCAGCTGTAGCCCCCTCCCTCATTCTCTCCCAATCCCACCCTCCCTTCCTCATTTCTTCCCTGCCCCTCTCTAAGTCCACTGATAGGGGAGGTCTTCCTCCCCTTCCATCTGATCTTAGCTAATCAGGTCTCACCAGAACTGGCTGTAATGTCCTCCTCTGTGGCCTAGCTAGGCTACTCCCCCCAGGGGGTTAGGGAGGTCAAAGAGCCAGCCACTGAGTTCATGTCAGAGACAGTCCCTGTTTCCTTTACTAGGGAACACACTTGGATACTGAGCTGCCATGGGCTACATCCAGGCAGGGGTTCTAGGTTATATCCATGCATAGACCTTGGTTGGAGAATCAGTCTCAGACAAGCCCCTGTGCTCAGATATATTTGGTCCTTATGGAGCTCCTGTCCTCTCCAGGTCTTACTAACCCGAGGCAGGGTTTCTTGCTAAATGTAGAGCTTATATATCCTAATTAGTCTAGCTAGCCAGCTTGCCATAGGATCCCTGCCTCCCAAGTGCTGGGATTACAAGCAGGCCACAAAGCATTTACATAGGTTCTGGGGATCTTTGATCTGTCATGGTTAGCTTCAGCTGTCAACTTGACACAAACATAGAGTTACCTGGGAAGAGGGAACCTCAACTGAAGAATTGCCTTGATCAGACTGGACTCTGACCATGTCTATGAGGCACTTCCCTAATTGCTAATTGATATAGGAGGGGACATCCCACTATGGGTGGTGCCATCTCTGGGCAGGTAGATCTCGGCTATATAAGAAAGATATTTGGGGGCTGGAGAGATGGCTCAGGGGTTAAGAGCATTGGCTTACCTTCCAGAGGTCCTGAGTTCAATTCCCAGCAGCCAAATGGTAACTCCACAATCATCTATAGTGAGATCTGGTGCTCTCTTCTGGTGCTCCTGCAGGCAGAACACTGTATACATAATAAATAAATCTAAAAAGAAGAAGAAGAAGAAGAAGAAGAAGAAGAAGAAGAAGAAGAAGAAGAAGAAGAAGAAGAAAGATATTTGAACCTGTTGAGATGGCACACACTTGTAATCTCAGCAATCAGGGAGGCAGAGGCAGGTGGATCTCTGTGAGTTCAAGGCCAGTCTGGTCTACAGAGTGAGTCTAGGGCAGCCAGGGCTACACAGAGAAACCCTGGCTTTAAAAAAAAAAGAAAAGAAAGAAAGGTATCTGAATATGAACCAGGTACAAGCCAGCAAACAGTCATACCTTCTTGGTCTCTGCTTCAGTTTCCACCTCCAGATTCCTGCCTTGACTTTCCTTGATGATGTACTATAACTTGTAAGATTAAATAAACCCTGTTATTCCTAAGTTGTTTTATGTTAGGGTGTTTTACTTAGCAACAGAAAGCAAATTATAATAGAATTTGAAGTCTAGTCCTTATGCTTATGTGGCAAATGATTTTTCTGCTGAGCCATGTCCCAGCCACAAGAAACCGTTTTTCTACTTGCCTTACCAAGATAGACTTAAGCCAGCCTGAGTTTCTCCCTAGGAGAAGGCAATGTAGCTATTAGATCACTCCATCCTGGATTTGTGTTTCAGCATGTCTGGGAAGTCCCATTTTTCTATCATTCTTCACTTCTTCCTTCCCTTCCCTGTGTCCGTTCCCAGTATTATCTAAATCAAAAGCCAGTGCTTTTGACACTTTGACCTCCCTGCCAACCTGGCCTTCTGTTCAAACAAACCAAGGCCAATGCATATAACTTTCAAAACACTATACAGTGTCTGTCAATGGCGCCAGACAAGCAAAACCCAAGTATATATCACCCCAGGAACATGTCCACTGGGCTCCTGGTTACTTTTTTTCTCACTCTATCAAAGAGCTCCTTTAATGTATTATTATTGTACTTTTCCATGATGAGGAACTTATAGATTGGTGATTCAGGGCTTATCTTCTGTCAGTAGTGAGCTACAGTATCAGAACCCAACCTTACCATCTACAAGATGTGACATCTCTGAACCATGTCCCTTCCTCTGTATACTGGATGGAGCTCCTGCCTCGTAGCACTGTGATTAAGTTTCAGTGTGGCAATCTTGTGAAATGTTAGCCTGATATCTATACACATATGATAATATTAACGGTTACCCCACATTTAGAAGCTCAGGAGGTGATGGAAGAAGTTGCATATGTGGATCCTTCTGTGAAGGATGTATGGGTAGGCAGCTTGCCCAGACCATCCCTTGGGCAGGTTGCACAGTTGTGGGAGGAGAAGAGTAGACAAGGAACACATACCATCTCCAGCAGTATGGATAGAAACTGCCACAGTGAAATGGCAGAAGGAAGACCTGGCAAGCTGAGAGGTGGGGTGCTTGGAGGGGCTTGGGCCAGGTCCAGTGTGTGTACTCTGTACAGGAGATTCAGGAGTAGAAGCTTTGCTCGGAGATAAGCCCTGAGTCCAAGCTTCACAGTGTATAAACTGCACACAAGAAGCAATGCTCACCTCACAGGATTCTTTAATTAATCAAGTTATGCATATGCTGCATACAGATAGCTAAATATTTGATATTACAATATTTTTCCAAGATCTGAATTAGTGTCTAAAATTTTCTCTTGTTAGGAACATGCTGCTTTGGACACTTACATGCAAATGCCCCATTGTTTGTTTTAATGCCAAGGACTTTGTGAAAACAGTACTGCAGTTCTGTGGTGAGGAAGACGGCTGGAAGCATGGTAAGCCACCATTCTCATTGTCCCTAAGACTTGAAAGGTGGTCAAGCCACCAGTCACCTGCTCCAGGACTCCTAGCCACACAGACTCCGCGTTTTCACCTAGGAGCAGAAAAAGGCAGATTTCACTGATGTGTCTGGGTTATACTTACATTTGTACCAGCTTATATTCCTTTGGTGTAAGGAACGACCTCTGAAGCAAAGTCAGAATGGGCCTTGTTATTACCACCAGTGGCTACAGACACTAAGAATTAGACTACAACACAGAATCAAAACCATGCAGGGCATATAGTATCTTTAAGAGAGCAGGGAATAGTTGGTGTACACCTTTAATCCCAGTACTCAGTAAGCAGAGACCATAAGGTCTCTGAGTTTGAGGTCAGCTTGGTCTAGAGAGTGAGTTCCAGTTATATCCAAGACTATACAAAGAAACCTTGTCTTGAAAAACCAGAGAGACAGAGAGAGAATAAAGGCAAACATGGCAAAAACATTCACTGTGGAATCCTTGAGTTTTTTTTAAAATAAATCTTTTTTTAAAGATTGATTTATTTATTATTTATATAGTACTCTGCCTGCATATGCACCTGCATGCTAGAAGAGGACATCAGAACCCAGTATAGATGGTTGTGAGCCACCATGTGGGTGCTGAGAATTGAACTCAGGCCCTCTGGAAGAGCAGACAGTGCTCTTAACCTCTGAACCACCTCTCCAGTCCCAGAATCCTTGAGTTTTAACTGTATATTTTTCTATATTTCAAAATACTCATAATAAAATGTTGAGAAAATTTTTATTATAATCAATTTCTAACATACGTGAAATTACTCATCAAAGTTTGACCAAGATTGGACTTACAACTGATTTTTTTTTCTTTTGTAAGTCTCTGTTTTTCAAACCGTAGACTTTTTGGTATTTTATAACAAATCTCCAATATTATAAGATTAAGCTCTGGTATTTCTGTTGTGTGAGGATCCCACATGCAAACAATACCATTACCTTCCCCAGAGTAAGCAGTGATCTCTGCATTATTAGCTGTCCTGACAATTTTCCATCTCTCACACTTGCCCTGAGATGCTCTTAGTTTTTTGTTTGTTTTGTGATGGTAGAAGCTATAGATTATCATTGTCTAGGTTCTTAATTGCACCCTGGTAAGATTAAAAATCTATTATACTTCATTTTTTTCTTTTTCCATTTTCATGTGTGTTTGTTTGGAGGAATACGTGGGGGGTTGTATATACGTGTATGTGCATACATGTGGACACTGAAGCTGATGCTGGAAATTATCTTTAATTGGTCTTCTACCTTATTCATTGAGGTATGGCCTCAGTCAAAACAAGAGTTGGCAGAAGTGAGTAGCCAGCTTGCTCCGGGAACCCCATCTCTGCCTTTGGAAGCTAGAATTACAGGCGTGCTGCCACACCTATCTGGATTTATGTGGGTTTGGGAATTTGAATTCTGGTCCTCAGGCACTTTGACCACTGAGCGGTCACCCCAGTCCATTTTTCTTCATTTGTTAACTAGGCTAGTTCAGTAGACAGAATCCAATCATTATCTGCCTAAGTGAAGTTGAGATGGAAACTTCTGGATGGAAATTTAATTCTTTTTTTTTTTTTTTACTTACCTTCAAAATAATGAATTGTTCCACAGAGTCAGCAAAACTTGATACAAAATACTTTTAAAGTATGTCCATGATGAGCATGTGGGCTGGTTTTACTGCTATTTATTTTAAATATTAGTAATGTTTAAATAATAAATACTTATATATATAATATATAATTACATATGGTAACAGATTCCTTGGGAAATGGTTGAGTACAAGGCAGAAAATGCTCAGGGTGAGTATGTAGCAGCTCAAAGTTCCTCAAGTCAAGAAAAGTCAGCTTTATAGTCATCAATGATATGTGTGCCAGAATAAAACCTACATTTTTGTTTAAGTAAATGGTGGAGAGCACAGAAGGCAAATCAATAGTATGACCACTATGGAGAACACTATGGACAGACTCCTCACCCCCCCAAAAAACAAAAATAGAGATTTGTCCTGGCAGGCTTCTGTTTGTCAGTTGCAAATGTTGACAGGGATCAGCACCCAGAACATTCTGGTACTGTCCAATCTCCCAAGGTCTTTTCAAAAGATCTTTCTATAGAACTCTTACCTTTGGAATGTCAGAGGTCAGTCAGTGTTACCAGACAGTGTCATATAAAGTCAAACTTTGCTGGGGCAGAAGCAGCCAAAATGACTATTTCATCTCATCCAAAGTTCCAAATCTGCCTCTATCTGTAGTCTCTGACATAATATAGAAAAGTCTTGACACTCTCTGGCTAGTATAATAACTTAAGAATATCAGACAATCTGGCATTTAGTGTGATGTGATCCGAGAATATGTTCTTATTTAAAGGTCAGCTCCTTTTTGTTTTTAGCTACCTCATTGAACTGTCTTACGTCAGGGAATACCATTTTGCCTGGCCTATACCGCCTACTTCCTCTTACAGTGACAAGGAAGCTATGTGAGTTCATGTAGCTCCTACCCTTATTCCTTGACTCAGGAGGCATAATTCTGAGACCATGATGAAGTATTACATGTGGCCTGGAAAGACAGGGGAAAAAGTGGAAGAGAAGAACTACTACCTATAATGGCTGAAAAGCTCAAATAGGAAGAGAAAAACAGGGACATGGGCCAAAATTTCTAACTTCAGTCTCTTGTATTATTGAGATAGCCATTTTCCAAGTGCACTTGAACTCTCTATCCCTTCTTAGCTGTTTAGATTCCATTTCTTTAGTGTGATGCCCACATCAACCAACCATGTAGGACCTGGGTGTATCCAGCCACCTTCCAGCAAGGCAGACATTCTTGAAGAGGGCTATGGAGATGGCTCAGCCAGTAAAGTGCTTACTGTGTGAATGTGAGGATGGGAATTCCAGTCCCCACGACCCTTGTAAATGTTGAGTAGATGTGAAGGTAGCCTGCTCTTGCAGTATTCTCAGAAGGTAGAGCCAAGGTCTCTAGAACAAGTTGGCTATCTAGAGAGCAATATTAAGGAGTTATGAGTTCAATTGAGAGACCTTGCCTCAGAAAATAAGATAGAGAGTATCTGAGGAAGATTGCTGACATCTGTTTCACATGCATATACTTGCACATGTACAAATTAATACACACAGATAAACACACACACATCATACATAAAGATGCATACAAAAAATTCTTAAGAGATAATAGTTCAAATGGACTGAGAAAGAAATTAGGGAAACAACACCCTTCACAAAGGACATAAAGTACCATGGTGTAACTCTAACCAAGCAAGTCAAAGACTTATATGAAAAAAACTTCCAGTCTCTGAAGAAAGAAATAGAAGAAGATAGCAGAAGATGGAAAGATCTCCCATGCTCATGGCTTGGTAGGATTAACATAGTAAAAATGGCCATCTTACCAAAAGCAATCTACAGATTCAATGCAATTCCCATCAAATTACCATCACAATTCTTTACAGGCCTTGAAAGAAAAATTCTCAACTTCATATGGAATAACAAGAAACCCAGAATGGCTAAAACAATCCTCTACAATAAAAGATTCTCTGAAGGTATCTCCATCCCTGATCTCAAGCTGTAGTATAGAGCAACAATAATAAAAACTGCGTGGTGCTGACATAGAAACTGGCTGGTGGATCAATGGAATCGAAGACCCAGAAATAAATCTACACACTTATGGATACCTGAATTTTGACAAAGATGCCAAAACCATACAATGGAAAAAAAGATAGCATCTTCAACAAATTGTGCTGGTCTAACTGGATATCTACATGTAGAAAAATGCAAATAGATCCATACTTATCACCGTGCACAAAACTAAAGTCCAAGTGGATCAAAGACCTCAATATAAAACCAGACACACTAAACCTGTTAAAAGAAAAAGTGAGGAAGAGCCTTGAGCTCATTGGCGCAGGAGACAATTTCCTGAACAGTACACCAACAGCACAGGCTCTAAGATCAACAATCAATAAATGGGACCTCATGAAACTGAAAAGCTTCTGTAAAGCAAAGGACACTGTCGTCAGAACAAAACGACAGTCTATGGATTAGGAAAGGATCTTCGCCAACCCTATATCTGATAGAGGGCTAAAATCCAGAATATATAAAGAACTCAAGAAGTTAAACAGCAACAAATCAAGCAGTCCAATTGAGTTAAACAGAGAGTTCTCAATAGAGGAATATCGAATGGCAGAGAAACACTTAATGAAATGTTTAACATCCTTAGTCCTCAGGGAAATGTGAATCAAAACGACCCTGAGATTTCACCTTACACCCATCAGAATGGCTAAGATCAAAAACTCAAGTGACAACACATGTTATAGAGGATGTGTAGAAAGGGGAACCCTCCTCCATTGCTAGTGGGAATGTAAACTTGTACAACCACTTTGGAAATCAGTCCGGTGTTTTTGCAGACTATTAGGAATACTACTGCTTTCTCAAGATCCAGCTATACCACTCCTAGGCATATATCCAGAAGATGCTCAAGTACACAACAAGGATATTTGCTCAACCATGTTCGTAACAGCTTTATTTGTAATAGCCAGAACCTGGAAACAACCCAGATATCCCTCAATTGAGGAATGGATACAGAAATTGTGGTATATTTACACAATGGAATACTATTCAGCAATTAAAAACAAGGAAATCATGAAATTTGAAGGCAAATGTTTGGGAACTAGAAAAGATCATCTTGAGTGAGGTATCCCAAAAGCAGAAAGACACACATGGTATATACTCACTTATAAGTGGATATTACACATATAATATAGCATAATCATACTAAAATCTGTATACCTAAGGAAGCTAATCAAGAAGGAGGACCCTGGGTAAGATGTTCAATCTTCATTCAGAAAGGCAGAAGGGATAGGCATCGGAAGAAGGTGAAAACAAGGAACAAGACAGAAGCCTATCACAGAGGGCCTCTGAAAGACTCTACCCAGGAGAGTATTAAAGCAGATGCTGAGACTCATAGCCAAACTTTGGCCAGAGTACAGGGAATCTTAATGAAAGAAAGGGAAGATAGAAAGACCTAGAAGAGTCTAGAGCTCTACAAAGAGAACAACAGAACCAACAAATCTGGACCTAGGGTTCTTTCTGAGACTGATACTCCAACCAAGGACCATTCATGGGCATAAGCTAGAACTCTTGCACAGAGATAGCCTGTGGCAGCTCAGTCTCCAAGAGAGTTCCCTAGTAAGGGGAACACAGGCTATCTCTGACATGAACCCAGTGGCTGGCTCTTTGATAACCTCCCCCTAAGGGGGTGGGGAGCATCCTTACCAGGCCACAGAGTAAGACTGTGAATGACAGTCCTGATGAGACCTGATAAGCTATGGTCAGATGGAAGGGAGGAGATCCTCCACTATCAGTGGACTGGGGAAGGGGCATGGGAGGAGATGAAGGAGGGAGGGAGGGTAGGATTTGGAGGGGGTGAGACTGGGGCTACAGCTGGGATACAAAGTGAATAAATTGTAATAAATAAAAATTATATTTAAAAAAGACAAAAAAAGAAATAATAGTTATTGATTGTTGATCTTAGAGCCTGTACTGTTGGTGTTCTGTTCAGGAAGTTGTCTCTGTGCCAGTGAGTTCCAGGCTCTTCCCCACTTTTTCTTCTAACAGGTTTAGTGTGTCTGGTTTTATGTTCAGGTCTTGGATCCACTTAGACTTTAGTTTTGTGCGTGGAATTTTATGAAAGAAGGGGGAGATAGGAAGACCTGGAGGGGACAGGAGCTGCAAAAGGAGACTAACAGAGAGAGAAAAAAAAAAACTGATCCTGGGGGCCCTGCAGAGACTGATTCTCCAACCAAGGACCATGCATGGAGAGGACCCCTGCTCAGATATAGCCCATAGACTCAGTCTCCAAGTGAGTTCCCTAGTAAGGGGAACAGGGACTGTCTCTGACATGAGCTCAGTAGCAGGCTCTCTGATCACCTCCCCCTGGTGGGGGGTGCAGCCTTGCCAGGCTACAGAGGAAGACAATGTAACTAGTCCTGTTGAGACCTGATAGGGTAGGGTCAGATGGAAGGGGAGGAGGACCTCCCCTATCAGTGGACTGGGGAAGGGCCATAGGTAGAGAAGAGGAAGGGTGGGATTGGGAAGAGATGAGGGAAGAGGACACAGCTGGGATACAAAGTGAATAAATTTAATAAATAGTAATAATAATAAAAATAATAGTTATAGGGGTATTTAGTCCCATAATTTGAGGAGATAGCAAAATATTACTCATTGAAAATTAATCTTTTTTGGTTTATTTATTTTTTTCACACAATATTTTTTAATTGTTTCCCCTCTCCAACCCCTCCTTTCTTACTTAGATCTTCCCCCACCTCCTTACCTAACCAATTTTGTGTTTTCTCTCAAAAAAAACTACCACAAAAAATAGAAAATTAAAAAGCAGTTGAACCAAAAGCCTATAAGATGAAAAGTTCCAAAACAAAATGAAACAGAAGTTCACAAAAAACAAAACAAAACAAAGCATGGAGTTTATTTTTTATTGGCCCACTACTCCTGCCCATGAGGCTTGCCCTAGAGTGTGGTCGATACACCCAGTGACACTCCATTGAATGAAACTGATTTGCTCTTTGCTAACAGGTATCAATCACAGATAGCTTCTTGGTGAGGGAAGAAACCCTCTGTTCATGTCCCCCTCTTAGTGTGGTACACTGTTTGACTTGAACCTGTGCAGGTGCTGTGTGTACTTCTAGAGTCTCTGTGAGTTCATGTGTGCATCAGTCTGGTTGTGTCTGTAACACTGTTTCCTTGGAGTCATTCCTCATCTCTGGTTCTCACATTCTTTTTGCTTTCTCTAACTCAAGGATCCCTGAGCCTTGAGGGGAAGATTTGATAAGATGTTTCATTTAGGATTGAGCACCCCAAAGTCTCTCACTCTGTGCACATTGTCTAATTGTGGGTCTCTCTGTTAAATTCCCATCGCCTGCATGAAGAAGCTTCTGTGATTAAGGTTGAATGAGGTGCTAAATCTGTGGATATATCAATATGTTATTAGGAATCTTTTTATTGACATGTTCTTTTAGCAGAATAATATGTTTTCCAAAGGGCCCATGGTTGTTTTCAGGTTGTTGGCACTTTAGCAGGGTCAGGTATAGGTTCCATCTCATGGAGTGGGCCTTAAATCCAATCAAAAAGTACCCTCATCACTTTTGTGCCACTGTTGTATCAGAATATCATCTAGGCAGATTGCTGTTGTAGATAACAGGATTCGTAGCTGGGTGATATTGATGATTGCCTTTATCCTCTGGTGGAGTGCAGAGTACCTTCCAGTATCATGAACACAGTAGGGGTTAAGCTTCTAGTTTGGCACCAGCTGCATTTCTCCATGTTCAGTAAAATAAATGTTTTCTACAATAGTGCCTTACCATTCACTGTGGAAAGCAATCAGTGGCCTTGGCAATAGCCTGTGATATATGGGGGGTTCCATGGGACCTCTTTAGCTAACAACTCAAAAATATAGAACCCATTCCTGGCGCTGGAAGTTTTAATTGGTGACATAAGTTATATAGTTAGGACATTGTCTCCCCCATTATATGGTGATTCCATTTAGACTCCTTTCTTATATGTATATATTAAGAAGCTTCTGTAGTAGTGGGTTTCTTTTTTTTTTTAAGATTTACTTAGTTATTTAATGAATGTAAATGCTCTGTTTTCATGCACATCAGAAGAGGAAATCAGATTCCATTATAGACGGTTGTGAGCCACCATGTGGTTGCTGGGAATAGAACTCAGAACCTCTGGAAGAGCAGACAGTGCTCCTAACCTCTGAGCCGTCCCTCTGCAGCAGTGGTGGGTTTCTATACGGCTTTTTCAAAGCCATATAGTGTAAGGTGTAAGGTGTTCCTCTGCATACCTCCTGTACTATGGTCTCCCATCCTCCTTGCATTAATCCTTTTACTTTAGTTTCCCTCCTCTCCCCACAACACTATGTTCTACTTCCCCTTCCTTGGAAGATCCTCTCCATCCCTCTGACCCCTTATTAGGTGCTTAACCTCTTTGGTTATTTGAATTTTAGCGCACAAATCAAAAGCTTAAAAGTTGAACGTCCACATATAAGATAAAATATGTAATATTTGTCTATTTTGGGTCTGGGTTACTCAGTTGGGATTTTTTTCTCTAGCTCCATCCATTTACCTGCAGACTTCAAATTTTCACTTATTCTTAACAGCTGAATAATATTCAATTATTCAAATGTACCACATTTTCATTATCAATTTGACAGTTGATGGACATCTTGGCTGTTTCCAATTTCTGGCAATTATGAATAGTATGCCAGTGAACATAACTGAGCAAATATCTTTATAGTAAGGTGGAGAGTCCTTTGGGTATATACCCAAGAGTGGTATAGCTGGCTCATGAGGTAGATCTATTCCCAACTGCCTGAGGAACCTCCACACTTATTTCCACACTGTTTATACTAAGGTGTGGTCCTATGCAATGAATAAATGTTCTTCTTTGCTGGCATCCTTGCCAACATGTGCTGTCAATTGTTTTATTGATTTTGCACATTCTGACTGGGGTAACATGAAATCTCAAAATAGTTTTAATTTGCATTTCTCTGATGGAAAGGATGTTGAACATTTCTTTAAGTGTTTCTTAGCCATTTGTGTTTCATACTTGGAAAACTCTTGGCTTAGTGTAAAGATGGGAAAAACAACAATTGTTTGTGATTGAGGGGATACTAAGTGACCATTTCCTCTGCAGTTGCTGGTTTTGTAGGACTAGATCCCAGAGTTGCTGCATGGCTCATAGATCCTAGTGACACTGCACCTTCATTTGAAGATTTAGTGGCAAAACACCTAGAAAAGTCCATCATAATCAAACCAAGCAGTACATTTGGTGATGCCTCAAGAAATACTGTGGTAAGATGTTTAAGATGAGGTTCTATCTACCTTTGTTTTTATTTTTATTTTTTTCTATCTACCTTAATACAACGCTGACTTTTTTTTACTTTGTAAATAATCTAATAGTAACAAGTATATTGCCAGAATCCATTTGCATTTCATCTGTTCTATCCAAATTCTTTTGGCTGAGGTGTTTCTGATAGAGGTTAATGAATAAAGATGAGAGATTTCCAGGGATGTCACATTAGAGTGTAGCTCTTCTATAGATTCTCCAGTGTCAGTAGCACCTCCTCTGCGAGCAGAAAACTGACCTTTTGTAAATCTTTCTGGTGACGTGTTCTTGTTGTTTGACTTTCTGGGACAGCCACCTCAGTCTAGATAGAAAGGACAAGGTGCGTTTTCCAGAGCCCTCTTGTGCTGAAGATGCCACTTGTCTTCAGGAGCTACCTTTCCTGAAGGAGAAATGTTGGGGAACAATGTCACAATCAGGACTCTTTATACAGCCACATGGCATAACACTTCGATGAGCATTCAGAAATGGCTAAAGGTGCAGCAGCACATGTAAGAGCCTGCACACCCTGCTCTTCATACTCAGAACTACCATGTGGAGGGTGTAGGTCTATGTCCCACAGGGATAGACAGTAAATACCAGAAACTTTGAATTTAAAAAGAGGTATAACAGAAGGTCATGAAATAGTTTGCAGGATCAGAGAAAAATTTACAGTTCTTCCAAGAATGGGAATCTAGTCCTGGCAGCCTGGGGACAGTGGCCATGCAGGAGTCAAGGTTCTGTTTTAGTACTTGGAAAGTATCCCTCTTCTCTTACTGGTGATTAGAATCTTACTCAGTCAGGCAAAGATTGCCTAAACAAGCTGAAATATGACAAGAAATTGTCCACTAGTGTCCACCACTAGTATTATCAGTCCTAGTTCACAGATGGGGATATTAGATGTGCACATGCTATTGTTCACTCATCTTACCCAAGATATAGTTGACACCATGGTTCAGTTTGGATTTATGACTAAGTCTAGTTTCTTCTTATTCTCACATATTATTCAGGGATAAGATGGCTGCATGGAATGAAAATCAGCTATAGAGGGTGTGTTCTTCTAATGCAGGCTGTCACAATGCTTAGTGATGCTGTTGAGCCAGGTCTGGATCTTCTACTCTCTATTCCTAAGGCCCTTTGTCCTTGCCTCATGAGGATAAAAGGCAGCTTCAAATGTAGTTTCAATCATGGTCGTTGGCCAGATATGGTTGTGGGAGAGCCTTGCAGCACATGGGAGTGAGAGATTGAAGTTGGCCCTTAAGGAATGTGCTTCTATGTCACTCTGAAGAGGTGATTTGAGGATGAAAAGGAGCTCAGATAGAAGGAACGGTATGAGGACAGCAGGCCTCCTAGACAGTAGCTCCTTCATGAGGATAACAAGGGCAGTTCAGGAAGGAGAAAGAGGATTTGGGGATCCAGGTGCATGAAGAGTTCTCAAGGGGCTCTGCCATGCCAAGGAACAGGCCTGTCTTGGAATGGTTCAAAGAGGACATTTATAATCACTTTGGAGTTGAAAGAGCTGCAGGAAGCCATGTGGGATTGGTCTATGGGGTGCCATAGATATGGTTCTCTGCCTCATATTTCCTGAGTTGTTCATGGGAGAGCCAAGTTCAGGAAATGACTGAAGAACCATAGTAGCATGGTTTCTGTAGGGATCTATGTGCAGCCAGCAGCCACATACTTTGAGTTTCTCCTAATGTGAGGATTTAGCAGAAAGGTAAATCTGAGAAGCCTAGAGTTTGGGGCTCCTTGGCAGAGTGGGATGCTGAGAAGAAGGTCGTAAAAATCCCTGTTAGGAAGAACACAGACAGAGGTCTGAAGAGATGGCTCAGAGGTTAAGGAAGAACACAGACTGTGTTAAGGGGATGCTTCTTATCCCATCCCCCCTCTCTGTTCGTTGAACATAGCTTCTGTTTGTGGCTTCTCAGAGCTTCTATATTTACCTACCCAGAGTGTTAATGGATAAGTTAGTGTGAAGTAGCATCCATCAAGTGGTTGCTGTGTGACAGAGCATAGAGGAGAGAGTGTGGGATCTGAAAATCCATGTTTCTGGCTTTGTCGGTCATTTAATCATTGCAACAGGCATTGGGAACTCTGTTTCTCTATCTGCACAAAGAAATACTGCGCTGGGGGAGTGTCTCCTTGTGGACAGCCTGACTTGGACCTTTTCAATGGTGATTGGCACAGAAGCCATCAGGAGCATCTTGCCATGTCACTAGAAACACTTTTTATAAGTGATATCAGTTCCCAGACTGTGATGAGAATTTCTGTTAAGTTCATTAAATTTTAATGTATTCATTTTAAAGAATCAGAATGTGTATGTGAATCTGAGGATACTCTACGACCTCACGATGGATCTTTGTTCCAAGTTGAAGGCAAGGCATTTTTCATACTGTAATTTCTGGCTATGTAAGACCTGTGTTTTCATTTATACCCAGACTCACACTTAGTGTTTTGAATATGAAGTGAGATGTTTGTCCTAAGTCCAAGTTAAATGGTGCCTCACTTAAAAAAGGAAAGAATAAAATTATAATTCCTGCAGTTTTAAAAATATGTTCTGAATAAAAATGTTCCAATGTTGAAAACAATTGTTTCAGTTCCTCACACTTAACTAGAGTGTTTCAGATGCCAAGGGTTTATTTTAGTTAGCAACAAAATGCACCCAACTTGTTTCAGTTAGATTCTTATTGGGAAGCTGCAGCCAAAGGAGGGACAACTAAGGAGGCTAAAGGAAAAAAGACTATGTCCCACAGCAAAGGTGAAGGAGACTGGCAAGAATGAGAAGCTTCCAAGACAGGCTAGAGCTAGAGGCTTTCCCTTCCTGGCTCTAAGGCAAGCTGCTTCTTTCCTCCCCTGCCCTTAGATGTATGCCCAAACAGGAAAATTGTCTAAGGGTTGAGGAGGATGTGTCCTGGACAGGATCAATCTGCTTTAGAGTGCAGGGACAGGCAGAGAAATTGAGAGGAACTAGAAGATGAGGCCCAGCACTCTTAGGCAACAGCAGAAAAGAGTGAATAGAAGAAAAACTCCTGTAAACATAATAGGAAATCAGGTGTGATGGACAAGCCTGTAATCCTAGCACTTAGGAAGTGGAATTAGGAAGTTCAAGGGCAGCCTCATTTACATGGAGAGTTTGAGTCCAGACTGGACTGCATAACACTGTGTGTATAAGTAGGGTCCTATAAATAAATAAACAATGTGGATAATGGTATGAATAAAAGAGGAAGGATTTCATGCTCTTAAAACAGGTGGCCTAACATAAAGATTCCACCTCTTTTGACTAGTCTGTAGGACCAATGCAAGATCAATGAAGACTAGGTGAAATGAGTAGAACTTAGTGAGCCATTCTGTAGTAAAAATGGAAGACTAAAATCATACAGATATTCCTAAAAGTGAGAAAGCAAAGGCCTTATGAAATTTTAGAATATCTTTACTAGATATTCAGATAATAATGAAATATCTCTGTAATGGAAATAAGAGTTTTATTAAGAAGATAGTAAGAGAAACAGCTTCAGACAGAGGTTACTTTAATCATAATACAGCGAAGTCAAGTAGCTTTTCAACAAAATGCAGATAATCACTCAAAGCCATATTGATATTATTTCTTCCTGTGAAACAGGCTTATGGTTTATGGCAACTATTTTGTACTTTGGAGCTTCCATTGATACCAATTTTGGCAGGTGAGTTACCATAAAAACAAAGTACAGTCATCTTTCTGGAGAAACTTTAAATTGTTTAGGAATGAATTTTTTTTTAAACCTATAATGGAGTGAGTACTGAATTTCATCCAAAGAGGTTGCTAGCACCTTATTTTCTCCCCTGCAACAAGAGGGTTTGGGCTGCATCACTTCCTGGTCTGGAAGGACTTGATGGCCTAGCATTCAGCTATGAAGATCTCTCCTGTTCTGTCTAGCCAGAAGGAGGTATGATTGACATTTACTCACCTGTTATCTTAACATCAGGCCAGTCCTCCAGTTCTGTGCTTCTCTTCCCTAACACTTTAGACCCTTCCTTTAAGCACCCTCCAGTGCTTTTGCCCATCTTTGCCTCTGAGCAGGTCCTGCTGCAGGGCCAGGAGTGGCTCTCCATCCAGAGTAAGCAAAGGGCCAGGCTGGGGACAGTAGAGTCCCTCATCCCTCACACCTAGGAACTGAGCCCAGGACCTGGCTTGTGTTGGGCAAGTGCTCTGTTACCAGACTGTATCCCGACAGTACAGTTCTTATGATGCTTTTATTTCCTCATAGAACAGAGGTTGACTTACAGCGGGACTTGAGCAAATGAGCATTGGTATCATTAGGTCATCAGAGAGTGAGACTCTTCAGTCTATTGAAAATGTGATCTGTTTTTGACTTTGATTCACAGTGATGGAAAACCATAAGATTCCAGTTGACAAAGAAGAAATGAAGAGGACATCGGCACTCCTTGGAGTAAGCTATTATTTCAGAATATGTAATTGTTTGTGCTCTCAGTAGACTCTTCCCTTCCCTATTAGTCCTACAGCAGTGTTGATACTGTTTCCCTTTTTCCTGGACTCCTAGAAGGGAAGACCATGTGGTGAAGGGTTTACACCCCAGTTACATCTACTGCAGTGTAGTGGTTTGAATAAGAATGGTTCCAACAAGCTTATATATTTGGATGCTTAATTATCAGGAAGTGGTAAATTTAAAAGAATTAGAAAGATTAAGAAGTGTGGCTTTGTTGGTGGAAGTATGTCACTGGATGGGGGTTTTGAGGCTTTAAAAGCCCATGCTAAGCAGGCTGTCTCTGTCTCTTGGCCCTCGGATCAGGATGGAGAATTCTCAGCTACTTCTCCAGCACCACATCTGCCTGCATGCCACCATGTTCCTCATTCTGATAATAATGGACTAACCTCTGAAACTGTAAACAAGCTCCCAATTAAATGCTTTCTTTTATAAGAGTTGCCTTAGTCATGGTGTCTCTTCACAGCAACAGAACATTAGTACCAGGGACTGGGGTATTTCTGTGACAGACCTGACTATGCTGTTTATTTGGAGAAATATGGAGTACTTTGGGACTTCAGATTAAAAAAGTGGTTGAATGCTTTAGGCTGAATTATTGGGCCATTCAAGTAAAAACATGGGATTCAGTAATGGTGACAGCAATGTAAATTATAGTGCCTGAGCTCAAGAGAGGAAGAATATTAGCAAGTGGCCTAGAAAAATCGTACTGGTGATATTTTGGCAAAGAATATAGATACTTTTTGCTCTTGTCCTAAAAAAAAATCTGCCTAAGGTTAAATTGAAGAGTTTTGGATTAATGGCACTGGCAGAAGAGATTTCAAGATAGCCTAGTATTGACACTGTATCTTGTGGTTATTAGTAATCACTCCTATGTAGATCTATAGTGAAAAAGAGCAAGCTGGACAAAAAGAAATGCAAAATATACTGTGTGAGGAGAAAAAGAACACCAGGGAAGATGACACTGGAGCTAAAACTGGGCGCAAGGAGTTAAAAGAGCTCAAAGAAGCCAGGCGGCATTGGTGCTCAGGAGGCAGAGACAAGTGGATCTTTTGAGTTTGCGGTCTTTAGAGTGAGTTCCAGGACAGCCAAGGCTATACAGAGAAACCCTGTCTCAAAAACAACAAACAAACAATAAATTGCCTTGAAGCTCAAATACTTTGAATTTTGGACTTTTCAGCGATATTGAGACAGTGATAGACTATTGAACTTTTGAAGTTGGACTGAATGCATTTTTGCATTATAGTATGCCTGCAAGCCTATGGGGGTTAGAGATTGCAATGTGATTGTTATTCAAGAATGGCCCCAATAGACTTATATGTTTGAATGCTTAGTCACTAAGGATTTAAAGGATTAGAAGAATTAGGAGGTGTGGCCTTGTTGGAGGAAGTGTGTCATGCCAAGCCCAGTGTCTTTCTCTTGGTTTAGCCTGTGGATCAAGAGTAGAACTCTCGTTTCTTGCTCTTCACAGCAATAAAACAGTGACATGTACTCATGTAAGGGGGATAAGCATTCCACCGTGTGTGTGCGTGTGTAGAAGTCAGAGGAAAATTTGGGGGATTCAGTTCTCTTTCCATAATGTGAGTCTCTGGGATGAAACTTAGGTTTCAGGCTGTGCATTTACCCATAGCCAGACTTTCATCTAAGTCTTTTACTCGTGTTTATATTTCCTCATACTGACTTAGAGGACACCTTGATCTAGTAACCTATACCTCCCCCTTTTCTGTCTTTTTTCTTATAGCATTGGATCCCTTCAAACAGCACTGAAAAACACACTCTTTTCTCTCTCATTTTGGTATACTTTTATTTTTTGCTTAAGTTTTAGCTAGGGAGCTAGGAATGGTGGATTCAGACACAAGCAAATTGCTAGGAGTTCAAGGCTAGTGTGGTCTACAGAGTGAGTCCAGGACAGCCAAGGCTACACAGAGAAATCCTGTCTCAAAAAACAAAAACATAACAAAACAAAAAAAAAAGTTTTCACTAGGTTTGGGGAAAGGTGATTTATGAGCCTGGAAATTTCACAACAAAATCAATATGTATGCTTTCAAACCTTCATTTTGCTAAGTGACAGGTGACTTATTCCATTTAGGGCTTTTGTTGAGTTTGATGAACAGATTAAGTTCTTTTAAATCATGAAGTCTGTGAATGATAATGTTTCAAATTTTCAGGCTCATCTCAAGGAACTAGAGCAAGAAGCCCATTTTGTTGCAGGAGAACGGTTTCTTATAACGAGTAACAACCAGCTTCGTGAGGTAAGGCTCAATTTCATTTATTTGTTTTGCAACAGGGTCTTAATCTGTGGCCCAGACTTATCTAGAACCCATTCTTTAACCAATGGCTGTATACTCACCTCAACCTATGACAGTCACCCTGCCTCACCTTCCAAAGTACTGAGATTACACCCATGGGCTACCATACCCTGTTGGTAATATTAAATTTTGTCCTTTCAAAAACTAAGTGTCTTACTCAAGAACTTAAAAGATGGTTAATTATGAATTTGTAATATTGTCTGAAAATGATGTTAAGTTGCTCATGTTCTCACAAGTGATGATGTTTTGAAATACATTAACTTAAAGTTTTTATAAATGAGGAGCTAAGCCTCTTGTACTATCCAGTTATGTGGCTGTAGCTGTGATGGTTATGTTCATTTTCTGAGATCTGGATTTTTTCACACTTATGATTTGCTTTTGATAAAGATCCTCTTTGGCAAGTTGAAGCTGCACTTATTGAGTAAGAGAAAGCATCTTCCCAGAACTGGGCTGCTAAATCAGCTGTCCACATCAGAAGCCACGGTAAGAGTCTAGCTTCCCTGTCTCTCTGACATGTTCACGTATCTGCACCAGGTATAAGCTGCCTTCTGTGCTGGCAGCAGACCCTGTAGACAAGGTGCTCCCTCTCAAGGAGCTATGCACCAGGAGACAGGCAGGTGGCTACCCTCCAGGAACATCTGGCTGGCTATCCTTCTGGAAAAGAATAATTTGGTGCAATTTTGCTCTTTTAAGTGTGTGTGTCAGACACAGTGTATATGTGTGTGTGTGTGCATGTAACAGGGAGAATGTGTGTGTGTATATTTGTGTGTGCACATATCTGTGTATCTGGATACAAGAATGTAGGTGCCTGTGGAGGCCAAGAGAGAAAGTAAATGATAGGACAAAGTGATAAAGCAAGGATGGGAGGAAATAGGCAGATTCAGTATACATTTTGTAGGGAGAAACCACAGGATTTGCTGTGAGTAAGGCTAGAAGAAGGTCAGAGATTATTCCAAATGTTATTGATTTTTTGGCAATCTATCCTGTTAAAACATCTTTAGTAATATTGGGCACACACAGGCATACATAACTTCTTTCTGTGTGTTTGCTCTATTTAGATGTTTTTACGTGGTTGGAAAGCCTATGACAATACCATGTAAATGCTATCATGGCAAGAAATAAATATTCCAGTTTCCTAGTAGGCCCTGCGCAGACACTGAGCTCTGTCTATTTTTGAACTTCATATTAACAGATTAGGATCAGTTCTGTGTGTTCAGTACTTGGCTTTAGGGTTCAAAGCTTCTGTCACCTCCCTGAAGTTTCACTCAGTCACATGTTGGCCATTGCTGTGGTGTGGAGTTTATGTTTGGAGGCATTTGACTTACTCCTTTATGTGAGATTTAGATTTTTGCTAATTTAAGGTCTAAAGAAGACTCTTATTTCTCAGCTCATTTGAAGTGATTTTAGCTCCTTTTTAGATGTTACTTTGTAGGTGGTTGGGTAAGATATTTGATAATCTGAGTTTGTTATGAAGCTTCATTTTTGGAAAATATCTTAAATTACATCATTTATTACTGGTATACTCCCCAGTAGAAAGTAAAAAATTTGAAATGAGGGAATTATGTTGATAATACATATTTTCATTTTTAGTTAAATTCTCTACAAGATCTTCACCCATTACCCAAGATAATTATGGAATACAGACAGGTAAGTTGATTCTGTATGTGTGTGTATGTGTGTAAATGGTTTGTGACGAAGGAATACCTTCTTGACTCTATTCACAACCCCATATTTGTTGACATGTGTTAACAGTATTCTAAGGAGATAAAAATTTTCCCAGCCAACTTTATGTCAGCCTTGCTTCTTCACATCCCGATGTCATCCTACTGAAGACTAATTCTATTTTTCTCAACACTGGGAGCCCAAGGAGTCCTGTGTGGAGGAGACTGATGGCCTGTGCCCCTGTTTCTTTAAGTGAGATGAGACTTCTGCCAATTCTCACAAAAGTCTTGTCATTCCCCTGGTTTCCAGACTCTAAGACAGTGATATTTACTGAGGCTTTCCTCTTTTAGCTAATCATGGTTTTCTGTTCACATACTTGCTCTTTATTTCATGTTTTCTGTTATTCATTAACCACATTTACAAACCAAACAATAGTGCTGTTATTTACGGAGCTCTTGTCCTACAGAAATACACTGGTACCAAACTAGCCATCCTTCTGAAGTAATGTAAGGGTGGGGAAAGAACTAGAAAGGGCCCATTTCGGGGGGGGGGGGGGACACTGAGATGAGCAGTTGACTTTGTAGCCTAAATATTGTAGAATGGCAGACTGGCATCTTTCTTTGTGGACCTGTATTATTCAATTCTGGCACTACTTAAAGTTATCCAAGGTAATTCTGCCCACATGCCCATTCCTATGTGAACTGATGCTCTGCAGTTGGTCTCTTTGAGTACTTAAACAAGTTTAAGAACATAACTATTCTTATCTTTATGATGTAGGTTCACAAGATCAAGTCAACTTTTATAGACGGATTACTAGCTTATATGAAAAAGGTAACTAAGGCTTTATAAAAATAAATTGGGATTAGAATTCAATAGTTGTTCAGTCCATGAGGCTGGTGTCTCAGTTGGACTTCAGTACATGCTAGAATCCCAAAGAAATAGGCTCTAGTGCCAGTGAAGAAATGGACTCTCTGTGAGAGTAAGCAGGCAAAGAGAACAAGTTTCCTTCTTTTGTGTTCTTTATATAGGTGGCCGCCAAAATGTGTGGCCAATGTCACAAGTGGATTTTCCCACCTCCAAAGATCTGGATTAAAGGTGTATCTTCCCACCACAAAAGATCTGGATTAAAAGGAAGTCTTACATTTTAAATTATCTAATTAAGAAAAAAAAAATCCATCACAAGTTTACCCAGCTGGTTGGGTTTTAATTAATTACAGATATGGTCAAATCAGCAACCAATAACATCAATCACAGGTAGACATTACTGTTTTAATTTACACACAAGAAAATGACAGTCAGAGATGTCTCTGACTTACAAGGCTTCATAAGTAATAGAACCTGTGGCGTAACTCCACTTTGAGCTTATGCTGTCTCTACAGCCCCTCAGCCACATAGAGAGTTAATAACTGACATGGATCCATTTATCCTATTGCTGCTTTTTATTTGGGTTAGAGGGGAACATCTTCTGCTGTCCTTGATCCCAAAGCTGTTTTTTTAACTTGTAGGAAGAACAGGGCAGGTTGTAGGCGAAAGGTCTGTGTGTTCTTCCTCACATCACATTGCCTAGGTTTGAACTGACTTTTCTTAACTGATCAAGGGCTTCATCTCTTCTACATGGAATCAGACTGGAACTGTGACGGGGAGACTTTCAGCCAAGCATCCTGTAAGTTACTTGCCCATTTCCATGCCCTAGTGTGCATTTGCTTCTGCACATTCTGTTCCCAGAAGAGGACCTCATATGCTAATTGTGTTTTACTCTACGTGTTTATTTCTCTGATATTGAGGCATCCACTCTGTGCTCTGAGAACAAGAATGGCTGAGTTTTCTACCCAGAAGCTTAGAAGTTATGAGGGCAAAAGGGATGCTCTTCCCTCACTCCATAACCCTTTTCAGATTTGTCCTGGAAAGGTGGTGTCCAAAAGTATTATCTGATGAAAACCATCTCCATTTTGTAATTACTAAAGACTGTTTTGTTTCGTTTGTGCCTGTTTTGTTTTTGTTTTCAAGACAGGATTTCTCTGTTTAGCCCTGGATGTCTCTAGACCAGGCTGGCCTCAACCTCAGAGAGATCTGCCTGCCTCTGCCTCCCAAGTATTGGGATTTCAGGCCTGTGCTGCTGCCACTGCCAGGCTCTAAAGACTGCTTTAATGGAAGGGTATAAATGCCACTGCATTTATGGTGCCCTTTTAGTAACACTTTTTTTTGGTTCTTTTTAAAGATAAGGTCTTGCTTTGTAGCCTAGGTATAGTTTCCTGAGTGCTAGGGTCACAGTTGTGCACCACTCCCAGATAGCTTTCTAAATGGCTTTGTATTTTTATGTAAAGGAGAGTTGTTGAGCTAGATAGGACCTGAGTTCAATTGCTAACACCCCGATAAAAATGTTGGGTGTGGTAGTATTCTTTTAATTCCAGTGTTGGAGAATTGGGGACAGAAAGGTCTTTTTATGGACAGCCAGCTTAGACTGTTTGGTGAGTTTGGGGGCAAAATGAGACCCCATTTCAAAAAAACAAAGTAGATGGTTCCTGAGGAATGCCACCCAAGGTTGTTTTCTGGTCTTCACATGCATACAACCATACATATGTGTATGCACACACAGATTTGTTACTAAAATAATTTTTTATAGAAAAGTTCTAGTATTGAAAAGAAATACTGTTATGCCCAGTTTGCGAGACCCCCTCCCAAAAAAACCACCATAAGTCAACTCTGCTGCAAATACATGAGGGTTTATTAGATATGTGCTTGAGTCCAGGTCACAAAACTTCCTGTGTAAGCAGGAGAGGACTTGTTCTAGGGGAACAAGGTTTTTAAAGGGGGGGAAAAAAACTCAAGCAGGGAGTTACATGCCTTGGTGTTACATGATTGGGTAAGGGAAATTGACTTTTGAAATGATCGGTTTACTTTAGGCACCAAGACCACACAAACAGTTCTGGTCTGGTCTTCTGGGCCAGTTTCCTAGCAACTGTATCTCTAGTGGGCAGGAAAAGAATGCAGTAAAGCTAATTCCTTACTCCAGGTGGCTGGACATGTCTCTACCTGGCCGGCCTTCACCCAGGCCTGTGCTCCAAACCCCAAACTAATACCCAAAAAAACAAATTTCAATTCTTTGTTGTCTCAATACAAACTAACAAATGTCACCTTTATTCAAGTTGGAAAGTCACCTGTCTTTTCATACTTCCTACTAAATACATATATTCATAAAATGCTATCCTTATCCTTACTTTTTGTTTTTTACTTTTGGGTTTTCAAGACAAGGTTTCTTTGGCACTCACTCTGTTGACCAGGCTAGATTCAAACTCAGAGATCCACATGCCTCTGCTCTCCAAGTGCTGGGATTAAAGGCATGTAAACCACCACCACCCAACATAAGTTTTTATTTTTAACATTTCTTGCAATTATACATCAATCTGAGTCCACTTAGATTTAAATACATGAATTACATATATGAATAATTCAAACATAAACTAAAAATATATGTAGTTAGAAATGTTTGACATAAGATAATGTGAAAGTTAAAAGAATAAGAAAATATAAGTTGGACTGGTGAGATGGCTCAGAGGTTAAGAACACTGACCTTTGCTTGTCCAAAGGTCCTGAGTTCAATTCCCAACAACCACATGGTGGCTCATAACCATCTGTAGTGAGATCTGGTGCCCTCTTCAGATGTGCAAGTACACATGTGCAGCAGAATGCTACATAAATAATAAATAAATAAGTCTTTAAAAAAAGAAAGAAAATATAAATCATCTTCATCTGTTCTTCCTATGAGTCTCTGATTAGTAGCTAGGACTTTCCTAGGTTTATTAGTCAGGGGTCTCTAGAGTAGTGGTTCTCAACCTTTCTAATGCTGTGACCCTTTAACATAGTTCCTCATGTTGTGCTGACCCCAAACATAAAATTATTTTTGTCGCTACTTTATAACTGTAATTTTACTACTGTTATGAATTGTAATGTAAATATCTTTGTTTTCTGATGGTCTTAGGTAACTGCTGTGAAAGGCAACCCAAAGAGGTCACAATACACAGGCTGAGAACCACTGCCCTAGAGAAACAGAACTAATAAAATGAATCTGTATATAGATACAGAAAGATGATCATTACAGTGACTTACAGGCTATGGTTCAGTTAGTCCAACAATGAATCTCTACCAATAGAGAGCCTAAAAATTCAGTAGTTGTTCAGTTCAGGAGGTTGGATGTCTCCACTGGTCTTCAGAATACTGAAGAATTGGCTCTAGTGTCAGTGAGAGCAAACAAGCACAGAGCAAACTTCCTTCTTCTATCCCCTTTACATAGGTTGCCACCAGAAGATGTAGCCCACATTAAAAGTGGATCTTCCCACCTCAAAAGACCTAAATTAAAAGTGGGTCTTCCTACTTCAAATTATTTAATTAAGGAAAAAAAACCCTCAAAGGTGTACCCTGACACTTGGGGTTTAGTTAATTGCAAATGTAGTCAAGGTGTATCTAGTGACACAGAGAGAAGAAACACCTGCTGACCTAACTCAGGTGACTGTGCAGGGAGGAGAAAGAGACTGGCATGGTGTGGGTGTTCTCTTGGGCACAGGGGGCCTGCTCTGGGACTATAAACCCTAGGGTCAGTGTCTCTCAGGCCTCTTACACTTGCTCTAGGAGGTGACAATGAGGAAATCTGCCTTTTAGAGGGCTCTGTAATATAGATCCACCTGGATACCCTGCAGGTTCAGGCCCTCTGTGGGTGTCTCTGGCAGTTTCCTTCTCTGTTTCTTGCTTTTCTCTATCAGTATCTGTTGGTAGCAGCCCTGTTTCACTCTTGGCTTGTGAAGCTAGATACCTATGAGAATAAACCATGAGCATGTGACTCTCTCTGAGCTTCATGAGCTTAGGCCCCACTGCAACGAGCATTCTGAGTGTGTGTCTTGTAAAGGACATTCAGTTTTTTCTTTTATAGTTTTATCGGATTATCTTCTGACAATGTTCAGCTCTCATTTCTTCCATAACCCACATATAGTGGTACTCCCCACTGTCCATTGTCCTCTCCCAAACCTGTAGTTCCTGATTAGTTATGTCTTCAAACCTTCTTAGACAGGTTTTTCTCTGTCCAAGATTAATTGAATGTTTGCCTCTGATTTCGATAATATTAGTATTTTCATGTTTTTTATTCATAAAACTTGCATCCGTTATTTAACTAGATCTCATTACCATAGATGACTAGAGTATGAATTATGGTTTTCCTTAAACTGAGCAAGATTTAGTTGATGAACTTCGCACATGCTAGACAAGACTGAGCTTTATCCTCATCATTGATAAATATTTTTAGACGTATGTACTTTATTATTTTATGTGTGTGCTTTGGACACCCTAGAACTAGAGTTACAAACCATTGTATGCTGCCATGTGGATGCTGGGTATCAAATTTGAGACTTTTAAAAAGCTTTTGTTTATTTTTTTTCAAGACACGGTCTTACTATGTAGCCCTGGCTGTCCGGAAACTCACCATGTAGACTAGACTGGCCTCAATTTCACAGATATTCATCTGCCCCTGCCTCCAGAGTGCTAGGATTAAAGGTGTGTGCCACTATGCCTGACATTATGATATTCTTTACTTTTTGAAATTATTATGATTATCATTTCCCCACTTCCCTTTCTTCCTTCCTCTCTATAGCTGCTCTTGCTCCCCCCCCCCAAATTTTTGGCTTTGTTTCCCTTAATTATTGTTACATATTTTCCTAAATATATAGATGTAACCTGCTCAGTCTGTATAATGTTACTTGGTATTGAATAATCAGTTAGGGGAGGGCTCTTCTTTGGGGAAGACTATTTCTCCAGCTCTGAGCATTCCTTAGTTGCCTATAGTTCTTTGTCCTGTGTGATTTCCCCCTTCTATGTTAATATGTCTATTGATGCTGTCGGTTTTTTAGGTCCTATTTAGGCAGCCATGTTGATTAGACTTCCTGGGTGGAGCTTTTATGACTTTTCTAGGGGATATGATCTCACAACAAACTTCCTGTTTTTCTCTTCTGTCCCCTCTTCTGAAATGATCTCTCAACCTTAGGTGCAGGAATTGTGTTATAGAGATATCAGTTGGAACTGGGCACTACACAATTTCTTATTCTTTGTGTTTTGACCAGTTATGGTTTTCTGTAATGGTCTCTAATGCAAAGAAGAGTTTCTTTGATAAGAGATGAGGACTACACTTATCTATGGGTGTAAGGGTAAGTACTTAGAATGTAGTTAGGGATTGTGCTGCTTTAGTAAAGTGGCAGTAGAAAATTCTCCAAGATCCATTTCAGGTCCTCTGAGTTACATCTTCAAAGCACATGGTGTCTTCAGCAATAGCAACTTACCTTCCAATTAAGGGTAACAGCATTAGTTTTAATTGGATCCTGTATGACTCTGTGAGGAAGCATTGTCAACCCAGATGGGAAATTTTTATTTAAACTATATATTTTTTCTTTTCTTTTATTAATTTTTATTTTATTTTTTATTATTTATAGTTTATTCACTTTGTATCCCAGCTGTAGCATCTTCCCCCGTCCCCTCCCAACCTCACCCTCCCTCCCTCTTCTTTTTCTATGCCCCTTTCCCAGTCCAATGATAGGGGAGGTTGTCCTCCCCTTCCATATGACCCTAGTCTTATCAGGTCTCATCAGGCCTGATTTCATTGTCTTCTTCTCTGGCCTGGTAAGGCTGCTCCCCTTTCAGATGGAGATGGTCAAAGAGCCAGCCTATGTGTTCATGTCAAAGACAGTCCCTGTTCCTAATCTTGGAGAACCCTCTTGGACACAAGCTGCCGTGGGCTTCATCTGTGCAGGGTTCTAGGTTATCTCCATGAATGGTCCTTGGTTGGAGTATAAGTCTCAGAAAGAACCCTAGGCCCAGATTTTTTGGTTCTGTTGCTCTCCTTGTGGAGCTCCTGTCCCCTCCAGGTCTTTCTATCTTTTCACTTCTTTCATAAGATTCCCTGCGCTCTGCCCAAAGTTTGGGTAGAGTCCCTCAGAGGCCCTCTGTGGTAGGTTCCTGTCCTGTTCCCTGTTTTCTCCCTCTTCTGCTGTCCATCCTGTTTGCCTTTCTGAATGAAGATTGAGCATCTTACACAAGGTCCTCCTTCTTGCTTAGCTTCTTTAGGTGTACAGATGTTAGTATAAGTATCTTATATTATATGTCTATATTCACTTATAAGTGAGTATATACCATGTGTGTCTTTATACTTCTGGGATACCTCACTCGGGATGATCCCACCACTTGCCTGCAAATGTCATTATTTCCTTGTTTTTAATTGCTGAGTAGTATTCCATCGTGTAAACGTACCACAATTTCTGTATCTATTTTTTAACTGAGGGACATCTGGGTTGTTTCCGGCTTCTGGCTATTACAAATAAAGTTGCTACAAACATGGTTGAGCAAATGTCCTTGTTGTATGCTTGAGTATCTCTTGGATATATGCCTAGGAGTGGTATAGCTGGATCTTGAGATAGCACTATTCCTAATTGTCTGAGAAAACACCAGATTGATTTCCAAAGTGGTTGTTCAAGTTTACATTCCCACCAGCAATGGAGGAGGGTTCCCCTTTCTCCACATCCTCTCTAGCATGTGTTGTCACTTGAGTTTTTGATCTTAGCCATTCTGATGGGTGTAAGGTGAAATCTCAGGGTCATTTTGATCAATAATGGGACCTCATGAAACTGAAACCCTTCTGTAAAGCAAAGGACACTGTTGTCAGAACAAAACGACAGCCTACAGATAGGGAAAGAAACTTCACAAACCCTATATCTGACAGAGGACTAATATCTAGAATATATAAAGAACTTAAGAAGTTAAACAGCAACAAATCAAGTAATCCAATTAAAAAATGGGGTACAGAGCTAAACAGAGAATTCTCAATAGAGGAACATCAAATGGCAGAGAAACACTTAAAGATATGCTCAACATCCTTAGTCATCAGGGAAATGCAAATTAAACTATATATTTTAAGCATACCTAGATTTATATTTATTATATGTAATTTTAGGTAGTAGACAATAGATAACTTTTTCAAACATTCTTACTTAATTTGCCCTCTTTTTCCCTTTTGTGTTTATCTCTTCCTTAAGTATAGCCCCTATTTTTCACATTTCCCTCTTCAACTCACTTGTACCCTATTATTTTCCCCCTTACTACTGCTCTCTCCACCATGTCCCCCTTTTACTGGTTTCTGCAATTACTGTAGTTTATGTACTCACATTCAAAGACCAAGTGCTAGAAACCACAGATGAGAGAGATGTGACCTTTGTCATTTTCAGTCTCAGCTAGCTCACTCAATATGATCTTTTCTAATTCTATCCATTTATCTGCAAAGTTAATGATTTCAATTTTCTTTACAGCTAAATAATCTTCCCTGGTATAAAGGTACCACAGTTTATTATCTATTTATTAGCTGATGGGCATTTAGCTTTTATCAATTTCCTAGCTGTTGTGAACAGAGCAGCAATGAACAAGTATCTGTGGAGTAGGATGTTGAGTCCTTTGGACATATGCCAAGAGGTCGTACAACTGAGTCATATTATAGATTAATTTTAGCTTTTTGAGGGTTCTCCACATTGATTTCCAGAAGTTGATCCAGTTTGGAATTCCTCTTTAGCATTTGTTGTCCGTTGTTTTGTTGATCTTTGCCATTCTGACTTTGAGATAAGATTTGAAAACATTGATTTAATTGATTATGCTGAAGTTTCATCAGTATATTAAAGTAATCACGTTGACACTTTTTTTTTTAACAGTAGCTGCTTAAAAATCTTTGTTAGAAAGTATTTCCAGGCGTTATGACTCACACCTTTAATCCCAGAACTTGGGAGGCAGTGGCAGGCAGATCTCTATGAGTTTGAAGTCTACATAGGGAATTCCAGGACAGCTAAGGCTATGTAGTGAGACTATGTAGTGTTGAGAGACAGAGACCAAGAGAGAGTAATAGAGAGACAGAGAGGACCTATATTTGTATTCTCCTGGTGCTACATTTTGGGTTGTTCCCAGCCCTCCCTCCCCAATGTAACTTGAGATTTTCTTTCTTTCTTTTTTTTTTAAACTAATTTATGTTTTATTTTCTGTGCATTTTGCCTACATGTCAGTTTGTGTGGTGGTTTTAGATACTAGAATAAGAGATAGTTGTGAGCTGCCATGTGTGTGCTGGAATTGAACACAAGTTCTCTGGAAGAACAGCCAGAGCTCTTAACCATTGAGCATCTCTCCAGCTGCCTTTTCCTACTTTTTTGTGCAAGGGAATTTGAGGTTGTTTACTAAACATTTTGAATATAATGTCTTGAAAGTTTGAGTTTTGTGTCTGAAATCTACTAAAATGGTTATACTTTTGTTTTAGTGGGCAATTGGCCTGGTTAGGTTCAGGCTACAAGTAGGTACTGATGGCTGTAGAGCCACTGTAGACTATTTTCTTTCTTTCTTTCATTTTGTTTGTTATAATGTTTTATTCTTTTTATTTTATTTATTTTTATATATGATTTTTATTTTTTTATATTAATCATAGGTTATTTATTTTGTATCCCAGCCATAGTACCCTACTTCATTCCCTCCCAATCCTACCCTCCCTCATCTCCTCCCTGCCCCTTTCCAAGTCCACTGATAGGAGAGGACCTCCTCCCCTTTCATCTGACCCTAGCTTATCAGGTCTCTTCAGGCCTGGCTGCAATGTCCTCTTCTGTGGCCTAGCAAGGCTGCTCCTTCCTTCGTGGGGGAGGGAGGTCAAAGAGCCAGCCATTGAGTTCATGTCAGAAATAGTCCTTGTTCCCCTTACTAGTATACCCACTTGGATACTGAGCTACCATGGGCTATATCCGAGCAGGGGTTCTAGGTTATATCCATACACGGTCCTTGGTTGGAGAAACAGTCTCATAAAAGACTCCTGTGCCCTGGTATATTTGGTCCTTGTGAGGCTCCTGTTCTCTCCAGGTCATATTAACTCCCCCTTCTTTCATATGATTCCCTGCACTCTGCTGAAGGTTTGGTTATAAGTGTCAGCGTCTGTTTTGGTACACTGCTAGGTAGAGTCTTTCAGAGGCCCTCTATGGTAGGCTCCTGTCCTGTTACTTGTTTTCTCCTGCTTCCAATGTCCATCCCATTTGTCTTTCTAAGTGAGGATTGATCATCTTACCCTGAGTCATGTTTATAGCAGCCTTATTCATAATAGTCAGAACCTGGAAACAACCCAGATGTCCATCAGTTAAGGAATAGATACAGAAATTGTGGTACTTTTATACAATGGAATACTACTCAGCAATTAAAAACAAGGAAATCAGGAAATTTGCAAGCAACTGGTAGGATCTAGAAAAGATCATCCTGAGTGAGGTATCCCAGGAGCAGAAAGACATACATGGTATATACTCACTTATAAGTGAGTACTAGACCTATAAGATAGGATAAACATACTAAAATCTGTATACCTAGGGAGGATAAACAAGAAGGAGGACCCAGGGTAAGATATAGACTATTTTCAAATGATGCCTTTGAGGCACCATTTAGATAGTTCCACATGACAGCCACCCAGTGGTCAATCTAGGAATTACCTGAGCAGGATTGGACGAGTATAGACAGCTGTAGCTAGAGACCCATCCAGTGTTCTTTCCTTGTGCCGTCCTCTTTCTGTGGATTCTTCCATTGTTGCTGGATCTTTGGCAATCCATTTTCTTGATCTTCTAACCAGAAACCCAAGGCTTTAATAATCTGAAGTTATTATAATTCTCTGCCACATGTTGAATACCAAGCATGAGGGGGACAAATGATCAACTTGCTGCCTGTCCTTAGAGTCTGTGTCCTGCTCTAATTTATAAGCATCTTCAGGTTGCTGTCTGTGCATTCTGTCTAGTTTTCATAGCTGTATTCAGTGGAATGTAGTCACTATATCTTATCAGGAGCAAAAACTTCACCTTTATTTTTTTTTAAATATTTTTGTTGACTGTTTGGAAATTTCACATCATATACCCTGATCACACTTACTTCCCAGTCTTTCCAGGTATGTCCCTTCACCTTTGTGACCTCCTTGCCCCCCCCCAAAAAAAACCACAAGTCCAATTTGTGTTGCCTATAGACTCACTGGAACATGGTCAAACTTCCAACAGCCAGCCCCTTAAAGAAAACTGAGTCTTTCCCCACCCACACCCGTCAGAATCCCTCAGTTGTAGAAAGCTAAACTTCAGCATCCTTAGCACAATTTTAAAGAGATCTCTTCCATGGTTTCCTGTCTAGGCTGTTACTTTCTGGGGTGGGGGGGGGAAGAAGAGGATTGTACTAAAGCCTACTGTGTTTCTCATTCTTAACTGCGAGTCTGCTGCGAGTCTGCAGGCATCTACTCCACTGCAGAAGTAGCTTCCTTGCCCTTTATAGTCAGCAGAAACATGGATCATGGACTTCCACATAGTTTCTGACAACAGCACAGATCTCAGACATCAACATGGCCTCAGATAGCTGCATAGGGTCATGGAGTTTTACCTTATCAATAAAAACAAGACAATAGACAGTCCTTACCCCTCCCCAGGATGAGATATTTATAAATAGTCCATCTTTTTCTGATTTCATTTTTATGGGTTGTCTGGAAGGTCCAAAGAAGTTTCCAACTAAAGATAATTATTCTTCAACTTTGAGGGAAAACTTTTAAAATATTCTTCTAAATGTCTGTGAATTCTGAGCTTTTCACAAATATCTGCTAGAAACAGGCACAATTTCTGGCCCTTTGTGACCATTGAATCTTGTTCTCTAGTCTTTTAGATGGCTGTCTGCAAGAGGTAGTAATTTCTTCAAATGCATGCAATATCAGCTCTCTGCTGAATACTTAGCTGGGTGGTGGGCGCAAAACATGATGATTTTTAATTATCTGAAATTTTCATTATGGGAACCAATTTTCTTTGAATTGTATATATCCCAAGAGGGAGTGGAAAGTACCACCTAGTACATTTTAATTTGTCTAAAATGCTGTCTGTGTTCTGTATTGAAATGGCTGTCAGTTAGTCTTCACTCTGTCAGAATCAGCCTTCTGTCCTTGAGTTCTCCCTGGTCATGGTGCTTATGGCACTGGGTTTCTAGAATCCTGAATACTTGTTTTTATCTTGCTGGATCATAAATTCCCTGTGAATAGAAGCCTTTTCAGCCTTCTCTGTTTGTGGAATGTGTCACCTGCTCTTGTTGCTCTGGCATGGGGTCCTCACTAGGATTTCAGTGTGATAAAAAATATGGCCAGGTCTCTTCCCACCTTCGAAGCACAAGCCATGAGGTTTTCATCTAAATTCTCTTTCCCCCAACTCAGGTCTTGGGGCTCAGACCTTTTGGTCCCTTTTAAAAGTCCTGTTCAGAACCACTATTTTCTCCACAGAGGCCTTCTCATGGGAAGAGAAGACCTTTGCTCTCAGTGTGTTTGCCAGGAGCCACATTATTCCATCCAATACCTCTTATCACACATGGCTTAGATGTCCGTCTAGTATTTCTGCATTATCAGGGCCAGCTTTGTCAATGTCCTTATTTCACTGCAGTACTACTCGTGATGCTGGCTCAGAATTTATCAATGTTACAAAATTCAAAATTTCTGACCTTTCACATTGTGTTTTTACTTAGTGTTGGGAGTCCTTGGTTTTCTTCTGGCTTTTAAAGGTAACAGCTGAATTAATTGGAAATATTTACATCCAGGTATTATTAATTGGATTTTTACTTTAATTTCTTTATGAGTACTTTTTCTTCCCTGGTATCGTTAGTGTCCCACTGAGATGTTTGTACAGCTTTTTAGTACCTGGTTAGATCATGATTGAATCAACTGATATAACCTATGGTGCCTTTGCATTCCAGTTACTGCTCTGTTACCTGTTACTTTTCTGCCCCTGAATCCCTGAACATGTCCTCCAGACCAGTTGTCTTTCCTAGTCAGTGATTCTGATCTCCATGCAGGAGACCTGACCTCAGGAAGCCTCGTTTCACGTCTCCATCCCAGATTATCTGGTCCTTTTTTTTTTTCTATACACAAGGAATGAAGCCTGCTGTAGTCAAGTATGTCGCTCATTCAGCTTAAGAGCTTAAACGTCACTTGGTGGCACTGAAATCCTGTTTATCCTTTCCTAGATCCTTCTTCCTAAGTTAGTGTCCTTTTCTATCCCAAATGCAGTGTTTATTGTCCCATATATATATTCCTAAATAATAATATGCCAGTTAAACACACTAGTAATAACCTCAGTGTATCCTAAATGCATCAGTGTTACATTAAGGAAAATAAATCAAACACTTTCTCTTAGAGTTATACCAAGAGCAAGCTCAGAATTGAATCTCTACTTCTCTTCCTGTGTCTTCTGTCATATCTTGGTAGCATATTGTTTCTTGCTTCTGTAACCTGTCTGCTTTATGAGTCTGAATCTGTGCCTGCCTGAATGTTGTCTTGTCTATCCCTGTGTCTATGTGTATCTCTCACAAAGGCCTTTGCTCTGTTTTTATTGAATAGCACAAAAAATACCACATGGAGAAGGAATAAGGGATACTTTACAGAAATATTTAATAATAAAGTTTTACAAGGGATGAAACATTACTGACTCAAACTGACCACAACTGACCCTAATAACAAACAGTTCTTCAAATGGATTTATCAGTCTATATTCATGTTGCTTCCAACATTATGGTAGACATTTGTTTTATAAGGTTTATTTCACCATATTTTCTGTTTTTAACATGTATTATTATATTAGTCAGGGTTCTCCAGAGGAACAGAACTTAGAGAGAAGGAGGGAGGGGGAGAGAAGGGAGAGAGAAAAAGGGGGTTATTAGAATAGCCTACAGGCTATGTTCCAGCTAGTCTAACAGTGACTGTCTACCAATGGAAGTTCTAAGAATACAGTAGATGTTCAGTGTATGAGGTGGGATGTCTCAGTTGGTCTTCAATATACACCAGAATCCCAAAAAAGAGAAGTGGGCTCTAATGCCAATGAAGGAATGGACTTGCTGAAGAGCATGCAGGCAAAGACAGCAAGCTTCCTTCTTTCATGTTCTTTATATAGGCTGCCGCCAGAAGATGTGGTCAAGATTAAAGGTAGATCTTTCCACCTCAAAAGATCTGTGTTAAAGGTATATCTTATTACCTCAAAGACCTGGATTAGAAGTGGGTCTTCCCATTTGAAATTATTTAATTAAGAAAAATATTCCTTTAGTCCATTATTGTCAAGGCAGGAATGTGGTGGTATGTAGGCTGACAGGGTGCTGGAGAAGGAGCTGAGAGTTCTACATCTTTTTTATTAATTTATTTTTTTAATATTAGTTACAGTGTATTAACTTTGTATCCCAGCTGTATCCTGCTCCTTCATTCCCTCCCAACCCCACCCTCCCGAGTTCTACATCTTGATCTGAAGGGGGTAGGAGGAGACTGTGTGCTGCACTCGGACTCGGTGCAGCTTGAGCATAGGAGACCTCAAAGCTCCCCACAGTGACACGCCCCCTCCAACAAGCCGCACCTCCTAACAGTGCCCCATGGACCAAGTATTCAAATACATGAGTCTGTGGGGACCATACCTATTCAAACCACCACAAAACCCTTGCAAAGGCCTGACATTTGGATTTTAGTTAATTCCAGATGTAGTCAGTTGACAACCAAGAATGGCCACCACAATTACAATATGTTTGTGTGTATTATATACATATATGTACATACGTGTGTATCTATATGTATATATATATACATACATTTGTGCATTACTCATGATTCAGTGGCATAGAAGGATATATAACTTAATATGTCAGCTACTCATTAGCTTAGGTTATAAAATTTGATTACATGGAAAATCCAAGGAAAGTAATATTGTGTCCAACATTCTCTTAAAGATAGGTCATATCTGATAGGCTAGGGTCAGATGGAAGGGGAGAGGATCTCCCCTATCAGTGGCCTGGGGGTGGGGCATGGGAGGAGAAGAGAGAGGGAGGGTGGGGTTGGGAGGGGACAAGGGAAAGGGCTACAGCTGGGATATAAGATGAATAAATTATAATAAAAAAAGGTAGGTAGGTCAAATCAACAGGCTGAGTATATAGTATGAGGTCAGTTTTAAGTGACTCTAGGCTGTGCTATTAACTGAGGCTTTAAAGTCCAGTAAAAGTTACAATCTCTTTGACTATAGGAGATTTTTTCATAATAATGTGTCACAATGTAGTGGGTGAGGCATTGGTTTTGTCTGATGCTCTAAATGTTATGTGAACAGTGACGGATGATACTTACCCTCATACCAGTCGCTGTTTTCCTTCAGTATTGTTAACAGAAGCCACTCCAGTTCATTCTTGGTGACTATACAATGTCATTATACAACACAGATTAGTTCCATATTTTCACTGCTTAAAACACTATCAGTTCTTACAACTCATATTCATTATTAAAGAAGCTTTCTCCAGCAGCTCATGTATTATATCAGTGTTAGTTATTTGAAGCTTGAATGCAAAAAGAGCTAGCATTTTTCACTGTGGCTCACACTTTGCAGGATTCTGATAATACATTGAATGAATTCTAGCTAAAAGCCCTAAGAATATTTTTGACAGTGAATATATATTTTATAGAAGACCCTTTTACAATTTCAAGAAAATAACTATTTTTCAAAACAATAGAGTTAAAATACTTGATGTTTTGACAAAAGATATTATGTTCTATGAGCAGTTTAATCACCACTTGAAAATCTGAACATGACATTTTTTAATCTGTGGGACATTTGGATCCTTTCCAGCTTTCAGCTATTACAAATAAATCTGCTATAAACATCAGTATACAGGTTTTTCATGTTCCATCTCCAGCTTACATCTCCATTTCTCTGAGATAGGAGCCTATGACAACAATTGTTGGATCAAGTGTTTTAAAATATATGCCTGAACTCTATATGTTGATATTCTAAATGACTTTATATGTATATTCATGAAGAATATTGATCTGTATCTGGTTTTGATATCAGTGCTAAAAAATGAATTGGGAAGTATTCTTTCTCTTATATTTTCTGGACAATAATGTGTGAAATTATAACTCTATATTTGGTAGACTCCTCTGATGAAATAACCTTAGCTTAGGGACAATGTCCTTGCATAGTTTTTTTTAAATTTTATTATTATTTTACTTATTACAATTTATTCACTTCGTATCCCAGCTGTAGTTCCATCCCTCTTTCCCCTCCTAATTCCACCCTCCCTCCCTCTTTTCTTCCTATACCCCTCCCCCAGTCCACTGATAGGGGAGGTCCTCCTCCCCTTCCATCTGACCCTTGCCTATCAGGTTTCATCAGTACTGGCTACCTTGTCTTCCTCTGTGTCCTATTAAGGCTGCCCCCCTCAGGAGGAAATAAGATCTTATTATGCAGTTCTAGCTGCCCTGGAAGTCACTATGTAACCTAGGATGGCCTTGAATTTACAGAGATCTACCTGCCTCTGCCTCCTGAGTGCTGGGATTAAAGACAAATGCCCCCAGGTCTGGCCTTTAACTGGGATTTTCATGTTATCCATTTCACAGTGTGTTTTTGTCCAGGCTCTGACGTTGCTGACAGTATTCTCTGCATTTTCTATGCACTAATCAGCCTTCAGTATTACTTTTTTTCTTTTGTCTTTTTTCTTTTGACAGTCTAGTGAGAGTTTTGTTGATTTTGGTGATCTTTTCAAATAACATTGACTTTCCTGTTTTCAATTGGTTGGTTTCTATTCCCTTTTATTTTTACTCTTCTGCTTGATTTGGATTGATTTTTTTTTTCTTTCCTTCTAGTTTCTTTAGCTTGGCTTGTTGCTGAAGACTCCCTTTCCTCTGTGTGATTTTTTGTGTGCTGTGAACGTCCCTCTTAGTGCTGTTGTAGCTATGTTCTACAACAGATTGATACATTATATCTTATCCAAGAAAAAATGGACGAAGGAGAGTTAAGCAAGCCAGGAAGAATTTATCTGAGACTATGGCAATACAATGGGGAGGCTGAGCTCAGCTCCAAACACAGCAGAGAAGTGTGGGGACTTAGCACACTCAAGCAAGGTGAGGGGCCAGTGCATGGAAAATTACAAAAAGGAATTTGGCTAGGTGTCTAGGTAGGAGATCCTAGCTAAACTTAGCCACAAATCTTTTCTTTGGTGTTTGACAAGAAAAAATTCTGCTTGTCTAAAAGTTTTCTATCCTGCAAGGCTGCATGTAACAATAGTCTTTTGTTAGAAGTTTTTATTTTATTTGTTTGGTTTTCATCTGTGGCTATTGGCTTCTCTAGCACCCAGTTTGAGACATCTTAGACGCAGAAAAAGTATGGACCTCAGTTATGTCTAGTTCTATAGACTTTGTATTCCCTGACCATTCTTTTTTTTTATTCAGCTTTCAGTGTTCTTTATCTTTCCTGTGTGCCTAATGGCCAGGGTTTTAGTGACAAAAAGAAGAAAAATATGTTTACACCACTTTCCTGGAAACAGAAGCAGCTTAACTGAACAAAATACTTCGTAGCACAAAGATGGTTTTGACATACCATCTGATATGTATTCATTCCTGCCCCTTTGCTATTGAGAATCTGCCAGCCATTGGGGCTGAGCCTCTGTCTCTCCACAGAGAGAGGAAATACAATTGAGAATAAAGAGTCCTGCTCAGCTCTGGCTCTCAATTAGAACTTGAAAGAGAGCACAGAAGAAAGAAGAGCATCAGGTACTGGAGACCTAACATTATTTTACTCTTCATTTCCAAGTTGAATTTCAGAAGTTTTCCTGCAGCCCCCGGACTCAGCCTGGCGTTTGCCAGTTTAACACAATAAGGACACACTGGAACCTGCAGCTCCCACTTGTTGGGAAGGGGTTGGAGGAGCTCCTTTGGACTTCGGAGAGGTTCTGAGAGGGAAGAGACAGTGCAGAGTTGAGTTGGGTGGCAGGGAGAAGGGGAGCTCTGAAAAGGTCCTAGCCCTGCCCCTGGGGTTTAAAATCTAGTGTGTGGGGAGCAACCAGAGAAGAGCGTACAGCCCTAGTGGTGGTGCTGTTTATGGGCTTGGGACTCTGTCTTCCAAACCCTAAGCTAGGAAGAAGCAGTCTCTGCAGCAGCATTAAAGTAACTGTGTGCTTTTTAAGTAAGGCACAGCCTCCACCAGCGTAATAATGAGCTCCTGGGCTCCGGGTGCCTCTACTATACAAATGAAGACCCTACATTCTCCCGCTCCGTCTGTACCCTGGAAAGGAGCTATGACTCGTACAGTCCAAGGCTGGCTCTAAAAGAAAAGCACATCTGAGTTTCAGAATACAGTGATGTCACCAGGATTAAATATAGGGCCATGATAGGAGACAGGGGTATCAGATACTTGCTGCAGCAAGTTTACAGACTGTAGTCCTGTTGTGGACACTTCGTTCTGGGCAGGGAGCCCAAGCGGAAATAATCAAAGCTAGAAAGATGAGGGTAGTCCCAAGTTGGTGGCATGGGATCTTCCCACTGGTGTCGTGGAGTCACACGGATTCTCCTACTGCCCACCACCACTGATAACACTTTGGGAAGGAAGAGCACAAGTAGAGGGAGAATGATGGGGTAAGGTGAACTACATTGAGTGTATGCTCTTTCCCAAAACCCTACCCTGAGTTCAAAGTGTTGCTGATCTATATGTATTCATTCAACTGAACCAACACCAACTAAACTCAAGCTATCTACACAGTTAAGGATATTTCTAAGCCTACCTGTGTCAGATGTCTTAGGAAGGGACATTTTCAGGTAAAGTCTATAGGAGCAGGCCCAGAAGATTCTTTGCCCATTTCTCATTGCCACTGCTGACATGGTCTTAGCAGATCTTGGAAGCAGTTGCTCAGTTTCTCTCCAGTATTAAGGAAAAAAGTTTCTGTGCAGCTTCTGCTAAAGTCTGAAGAGAAGTTTTTTGCAGCTCTCCTCAACAAACAACTCTGTGTGCACCTTATTGATAGAGACTTCTTATACTGTATAGGTGGGGGGAGGTGCAAAACTATACGTGTGTGTGTCGGTGCTCATGCATATGTGTATAAGCAACATTAATACCAGGAATCTTCCCCAGTCTCCTACCTTATTCTTTAAGGCACAAGCTTTCACTCGAACTTAGAGCTCACCAATAAAGCTGGTTAGTCTTCCTACATAGCTTGCAGTGGGGATCTCCTGTCTTGGCTTTCTGAGTCTGAAATTACAGATGGCCCACAATGCCCACCCAGCATTTATGTGGGTTCTGACAATAGGAATTCACTTCCCAGTTGTCAAGCTTGCCTAACAAGCCATTTTAGCCCCTGAGCCATCTCCCCAGCACCTGTAGCTGAACTTATTTCTTTTTAATTTATTATGTGTGTGTATGTGCATATGTATGCAGTCAGAAGACAATTTTATGGAATCTGTTCTCTCCTTCCACATTTACATGGGTTCCAGGAATCAAACTTGGGTCATTAGGTTTATGTGGCAAGTGCTTTAACCACTGAACAATCTGACCAGCCCACCTAGTGGTTGAAATGTTTTTTAATTAAAAATGTAATGGTCAGGATGTGGGACAAGAGACATTCTCGTTTACTGCTGGCGAGAAAAATACAGTTGTTTCATATAACTAACCTTTGCTACTTTGTGGGTTCTTCTTTTTCCCATCCTTTATCTCCCCAGTTTCACCCACTATCACTAGATAGGAAAGAAAGAAGGATAGAGGAGAGAGATAGAGATCATTGAATCTAATTTCTTCTTATTTTAACGTGTGCATCCTGTTTATTCACATCACCTTACCTTCTTAGACAGTAACTAATCAATAAATATACATTAGAGCAACTATGTGATGTTGACATAACAAAAGACTGATAAAACAAGACCTTTTATTTTATTTTATTTTTTGAAACAGGGTTTCTCTGTTTAGCCTTGGCTAGCCTGGTCTCACTTTGTATACCAGGATAGCCTCAAACTCACAGAGATCCTCCTGCCTCTTCCTCCCTATGTGCTAGGATTACAGGTGTGTGCCGCCACTCCCCCGTGCCCAGCTAGACAATATCAGTTTTCAAGAGATATTCCCATAAAATAAGCATATTCAATATTTTTGTATCAAATTGTATTTTTAAACTTTTTTTAATTTTAATTTTTTTCTTCACAATGTATTCATTATATATCCCAATTGAAGCTCCCTCCTTCAACTCCCCCAGTCCTACCTCCCAAAGGGGGAGTTCTCCACTATTGCCATCTGCCAATAACTTGTTAACTCTCAAAAGCACTGTTTAGATTCTCTTCCTCTGTGGTCTGGCAAGGCAGTGTCATCAGGAAAAAGTGATGAGAGAGCAGTCAACTGAGTTAATGATAGAGGGAGTCCCTGCTCCCCTCACTCAGAGATCCACATGGAGACTGAGCTGCCAATCAGCCGCATCTAAACAGGGGTCTAGGTCCTCTCCATACTTGGTCCTCCGTTGGTGCATCAGTCTCTGCAGGACCCCCTGGGCTCAGATATTTTAGTTTTGATGGTCTTCTTGTCCATCAGGCTCCTGTCCACTCCATACTATAGAGGATCCTCTGAAAGGATTCACCCAACAGGGGATCTAATTTCTTCTTTGAGCATGACTAGTAACTGCACAGAGCTTAGAGGATGGTAATGCCCCGTGTTGGCTTAGCAGTGGCAAACTCCAAGATGCTCACTGGGTGAAACTGGATGGGGACAACTGACAACTTTTCTATCTTTACAACTTTGCTCTAAAACAAGAAGTTTTTTCTTTAAAAGTCACCCCACATAATAGACAATTCTATGGATATTTTTGGTCTTCCTTATTAGATAAAAAGGGGGGAGGGGATGGAGAGATGGCCCAGAGCTTAAAAGCACTGGCTGTTTCTCCAAAGGTCCTGAGTTCAAATCAACAACCACATGGTGGCTCACAACTATCTATAATGAGATCTGATATCCTCTTCTGGCCTGCAGGCAGAATACTGTATAAATAAATAAATAATAAATCTTTTAAAAAACTGTATTTTAGGAGTTGATTTATTTAGTGTTAATAGCTCTGCTCTGTAGACATATTGGGACACTTTATAGAAGCAATTCTCATTGAAATGCTTTTTCTTGTGGAGTGGTTTTATATTCCTCTAGCATTAGTTGGCAGGCACAGCATTTCTCTGGCTTGTGCTCATAGCTGACACTGTTGTAACTGTTCCTGCCCTGTCAGCTGTAAAGGCACTGGTTACTAGCTGAAGTCCTCTGCTAAAGTGGATCCAAATCCCCATTCATGCCTCAGCAATGCTTATTGGACATAATATCTATTGCAGGGTATCAAAGAATAAGGCAACAGTCAATTTACCCTAGTACCTGTTAGCAGTACTAGAAGAGAAAAAGCTAAAGTCTTGTCTTTCAGGAAAGAAAAAAAAAATAAGTTCCTTCTCAGGATTACAATCTTTTATATGACCAAAGATAAGATGTATGTTTTAACTTTTCTTGATATGGTTAAAATGCACTATGTCAATTAAGTATCTGATGAGTTTTCTATCATCCTGAGAGTTAATATATTATAAAACAAAATTTGATTATCAAAAATATTCCTTTACAATTCATCTAGGCACAATAAACTTAAAACTTACTACTTTCTCAGGACTAATAGAAAATCTATATAGTCTATTTTGGTAAAACAGCTGTCATTAGCACTACCAGGCTGCATTCTATGGGACATAATGTCGGGACCTGAGCCCCTATTTGCTGGCTGGGCCTGACCATACAGTGCTTTCCAAGAGCTGCCAGCTATGTGTGTTAACTGCAGATTGGCTTGATGTTGGTCTGACTCTGACAGGTAGGGAGCACAGGCCTATGTTACACAACTGTAAACAGTGAGATTACTCAGAACCAGTAAACTTTCTGCATGCTATTCACTATGTTGAAAACTCCCTTCTCCTAGTTAGATTAGATATATCAGTGTATATTTGGTACACGGTTAGTCTGAATGAGTGTTGGATTTTGTCATTGCCCTTTTCTGTTCTGATGTAACTGTGTTTTAAAGTCCTTTATTTCATGAATACTATATATTAATTGTTTTGGATTTTTAACCTTGCATTTTTAAGACAATTATCTCTTGGTCATGATATATAATCATTTTTCTTTGTTAGTAGGTTTGCCTTGTTAATAATTTGTTAAGAATTATTGTGCCTGTGTTTAAGAATTTTGACTAGAAAAAAAAAAAAAGAAAGAAAAAGGGAGGACATTGCAGCCAGCCCTGAGGAGACAAGATGATCAGATGGAAGGGGAGGAGATCCTTCCCCGTTGGTGGACTTGGAAGGGGTGGGGAGGAGATGAGGGAGGGTTGGGGAGGGTGGGAGGGAATGAGGGAGGGGGATACGCATGGGATGCAAAAAACCTAACCTGTGATTGATATAAAAATAAATAAAAAGAAAAAGAAAAAAGAAAAACAAAACAAAACAAAAAAGAATGTTGACTAGCACTTTCTTCCTTCTGCTGCCTGGTTTTCGTGACCAGGATGTCACAGATTCCATATGATTCAAGGAATCCATGGATCCCTTACCCTTCTGTTCTGGAAGTGGCTTTTTCATTGCCAGGGTGCTTTTTTATTTGTTTTAAGGGTTTGTCTTAGTTAGTGGTTTGTATTTTTTGTCTGTGTGACTGAAACTCAATTGAAACAAAATTCCATTAAAGCTTTTCTTTGCATTACTTGAAATCAAATGTTCTCTTAATTAAGTCATGTTTTGTTTATTATTTGAAAATTTAGTGCATGTATACAATGTACCTTAATCATATCCACACTCCACTTCCTCAATCCAAATTTTCTTAGGACCCTTCCAACATCTCAATTCCAATTTTATGCCTCTTTTAATTTTATTTTTAGCTCATTGAGTTCAGTTAATGCTGCCCACATGTTCATGGCTATGTGGTCATCTATAGGGGCACAAGGAACCTGCCAGTGGCTACTTTCTCCTCCCCATCAGCCATCAGCTTCCAAAGTCTCCTTAGCTAGAGGTGAGGCTCCAATAGCCTTTCTCTTACCCTGCTAGAATGTTTAACTGTTTTGATCTTGTGCAGGTCTCGCTAGCCTCTCTCCTACCCAAGCTGGAATTTATTTGTTTATTTATTTTTATTTGTATCATAGTTTATGTACTGTGTATCCCAGCCGTAGCCCCCTCCCTCATTCTCTCCCAATCCCACCATCCCTCCCTCATCTCCTCCCTGCCCCTTTCCAAGTCCACTGATATGGGAGGGCCTCCTCCCTTTCCATCTGACCCTAGCTTATCAGGTCTCTTCAGGACTGGCTGCAATGTTCTCTTCTGTGGCCTAGCAAGGCTGCTCCTCCTTTGGGGGAGGGAGGAGGGTCGAAGAGCCAGCCATTGAGTTCATGACAAAAATAGTCCCTGTTCCCCTTACTAGGGTACCCACTTGGATACTGAGCTACTGTGGGCTATATCCGAGCAGGGGTTCTAGGTTATATCCATACACGGTCCTTGGTTGGAGAAACAGTCTCATAAAGACCCCTGTGCCCTGATATATTTGGTCTTTGCTGAGCTCCTGTCCCCTCCAGGTCTTACCAACTCCCCCTTCCTTCATATGATTCCCTGAACTCTGCTGAAGGTTTGGTTATGAGTCTTAATATCTGCCTTGATACACTGCTAGGTAGAGTCTTTCAGAGGCCCTCTGTGGTAGGCTCCTGTCCTGTTACTTGTTTTCTCCTACTTCCAATGTCCATCCCATTTGTCTTTCTAAGTGAGGATTGATCATCTTAGCCCAGGTCCTCTTTCTTGTTTATCTTCTTTAGGTATATAGATTTCAGTATGTTTATCATATCTTATAGGTCTATATAAGTGAGTATATACCATGTGTGTCTTTCTGCTTTTGGGATACCTCACTTAGGATGATCATTTCTAGGTCCCACCATTTGCCTGCGAATTTCATTATTTCCTCGGTTTTAATTGCTGAGTAGTATTCCATTGTGTAAAAGTACCACAATTTCTGTCTCCATTCCTCAACTGAGGGACATCTGGGTTGTTTCCAGGTTCTGGCTAATATGAATAAAGCTGCTATTAACATGGTTGAGCAAATGTCCTTGTTGTGTACTTGAGCATCTTTTGGATATATGCCTTGGAGTGGTATAGCTGGATCTTGAGGAATCACTATTCCTAATTGTCTAAGAAAGCACCAAATTGATTTCCAAAGTGGTTGTACAAGTTTGCATTCCCACCAGCAATGGAGGAGGGTTCCCCTTTCTTCATAACCTCTCCAGCATTTGTTGTCACTTGAGGTTTTTGATCTTAGCCATTCTGATGGGTGTAAGGTGAAATCTCAGGGTCGTTTTGATTTGCATCTCCCTGATGGCTAAGGGCGTTGAGCATTTCTTTAAGTGTTTTTCTGCCATTCTACAACCCTCTACAGAGAGTTATCTATTTTGCTCCGTACCCCATTTTTTAATTGATTTATTGCTTTTTAACTTCTTGAGTTCTTTATATATATTGGATATTAGCCCTTTGTCAGATGTAGGGTCGGTGAAGATCCTTTCCCAGTCTGTGTAGGCTGTCGTTTTGTTTTGATGACAGTGTCTTTTGCTTTACAGAAGCTTTTCAGTTTCATGAGGTCCCATTTATTTATTGTTGCTCTTAGAGCCTGTGCTGTTGGTGTTCTGTTCAGGAAGTAATCTCCTGTGCCAATGAGTTCTAGGGTCTTCCCCACTTTTTCTTCTAACAGATTTAATGTGTCTGATTTTATGTTGAGGGCTTTGATCCACTTGAACTTTAGTTTTGTGCAGGGTCATAAATATGGATCTATTTTCATTTTTCTGTATACAGTTGGACCAGCACCATTTGTTGAAGATGATTGTCTTTTTGTCATTGAATGGTTTGGCTTCTTTATCAAAAATCAAGTTTCCATAGGTGTGTGGGTTTATTTCTGGGTCTTCTATTTGGTTCCATTGATCCACTATTCTGTTTCTATGACAATATCATGCAGTTTTTATAACTATTGCTCTGTAGTACAGCTACCCAAGCTGTAATTTTAACTTGTTTGATTTCATGCAACTCTTGTGCAGATATCTATGACTAGTTCATGTGAACAAGGAAGATAAAATACTTGCCCTATATGTCTTGTGTTTCTGTGAGACTTAAAAGGGTCACCTGAAAGATACAGCCTCTGGCACAGTATAATTCAGTGGTCAGTGGGCCAAGACTAACTAGTACCCAGAAAATTCCACTACTAAAGTAGTCTGTTGCTCACTGTCCTGCCAAGCATAGCAGGGTGTAATAACAGAAGTTCTCATGATTTAAACACTGGAAACAAGATGGAACATGGCTCTTATCTGTTATTATTATCATCATAATTACCCTGGTAAAGGTGGAAAACAAGGATGCTCAAGAAAATCCTGTGAGGGCTTACAAATGATACAGCCACTATCAGTCAAAAGCTAAGGCCCAAGCAGATACCAGTTACCAGAAGGAGCAGGGAGGGCATGCAGCAAAGCTGTGACCAGAATTTCCATGTTAAAGCATGGTAGGGAGTTTGTTTTCTTATGCTTTTAGGTAATACAAGAGATGACACCTTGGACCTTTGTACATGATCACCAAGTATTAAATTCCAGATTATATAGTGCTTTTAAATAAAAAGTATAATGGACAGTTTTCCAAGAAATATCCTTTAGGATATTATATTTTTTACAAGTTTTACAGTGAAGAAAGTTCATAATTTGGTCTACTTTCAAGTCACTGTACGTACCACAGACTCACACAGGCCAGAGTCAAGGCTGTTCTCATACTTGCTGACTGTCATTTTTGATGTCTCCATTGAAACTTTCACATTTGGCAGTTGTATTATATGACAATATGATTTTACATGGAATATTGGCATTATATATTTAATAAAATATGTATTTTAAATACTCTTGAATGGTACAAATTAAGAGTAGATATTTCAACTAAAGCTATTGTCTTATTAACAGAATATCCAGGGTATCTCAAAGCACCCAATTCAGATTTCTAAGCCTCGGACTTTTAAAGGTAACATATTACTTTCTGACTTATTAAAATCTTGGGGACATTTCTTAAAACCCAGAAGTGTTTATAATTACTTTCTTATAATGTAACTGCTATTCTTTTCTGAAGTTCTCTTCTATGTTTGCATGACCAGGATTTAAACCTACACTGAAAAAATAAAAGCAGTTGAAGTGATATAGTACCTCCCTTTCAGCAATTTACACATTAAAATAGATGGTAATTATACCCGGGAAATATCTCCCTTCCCACTGTCTCTCCCCCACGAACTTCCCGATAAAGAACAAACAAACGCACACACAATAGCACTGGCTTTTAATAAAATCTAAAGTTTTCTGGAGATGTTTATAAAAACATCTGAAAAATCTTTCTTTTGAGCTATCCCACTGTAATGCTGATGGTCACGTTTCTAAAACAAAAAATTCTTATCTGGTAAAGGGTGCTAGGATGTTTATTCCCAATAAACAGTGGCCGGGTCAGTGCTGCTGCTTTGCTGGGGGCATTGACGAAGGAGTCACAATAATATCACCAACGCCAAGAGCACTCCTTTCTGAATACACAGGCACCTTGAGGAGGACCAAGAGAAAGCCACAGCAGCTGTGACCTGGCTGCCCTTTTATGCTAGCTCCAGTGGGAACCATACAGCTGCATGGCCTCTGTGTAGATCTTCCAATCAGTGAGGCTCTGTCTCCAGTGCTTTGCTAGAGTGGTTTTGGGTCAATGTCTGACTTCTTCCTTTCTTTATTATAATTGTAGACAGAACAGAGAATTTTGATAATAGAAAATTTTGTTCTCTCCCAGCAGTGTTCATTTTTTAAATTGTATTACTAGAAACAGTCACAAAATTTAAATCTAGACTTTTGTTTATGGATGATATTGAAATAACTCTGTATGAAAAATTATTGTAAGTCAACTGACAGTGGAACTCTTCACATGCTCTTGAAATGATAATTCAGGTAAAGAAGAGGAGACAGTCACCATCTCTCCAAGAAATCTGTTTGTTTCCTCTGAAGGCCACACCTTCCTGGCAGCAGGTACATGTGTAGGATGGTGGAGGGATGCCACTGTCCTTTTAGCTTGCTTTGTGCATTTTCGTGCACTTCAAATATTTACCAAGTACCTAAAGCAAAGATACATATAGAACTCCTTCTTGCAAATAACCCTAAAGCAAATACTTATATAAAACAAAGATTTCTTAAGCACATTAAATAATAACACGTCTTTAGCTTTCAGGGTCCCCTCATTTTGCTATATTTTGATACCAGATACCCTTGCATAACTTATTCAATCTGCTTTCTCCTCCTTTGTCCTCCCCCTATGTCCTCCCCCTTGCCAGCCCAGGCAGCCCTGCTAGCCACTGTGCCCCTGTACTTCAAATCATACAGCCCCTCCTTTTCCTATTCTGTCTTTGTTCATTGTAATCTTCTTGAGGTCTAGAAGCAGGGATGCTGACTACCCCACCATGACACCAGCTTTCTACATACACACCACTCTCTTCCAAGCTATCCTTTGATCCATTTTTTCCATTTCTCTCCCTCTGACATACCAAATGATTTACTCAGAATGTCTCCATGGAGAAGGATTCTCTGTCTATATTGTTCACTAACATATCTCAAGGGGATCCTGGCACACTAGAGGCCCTTCATAAAATTGTGATGAATGTAAAGAATAAACGAACATTGCCCATCCTGAAGGCTTTGTTGACCTTGCAAGAGGAAGGACAGGTCTTTGGAATTGCTGGCATAGAAAAAAAGCTAATAGTCATAAGGCTAAGGGAGTCTGGCATATGGGAAGAAGTGTTTTGACCTTGAGTCCACTGAGAGGCATGGTAAGAGTGGCTTGGGGTGAGTCAATGATGGGGCACCACTGGTGAATTCAAAACTGACCCAGAACTCTGTCTCACAGACTTTTCACAGATTGAATTGCGCATTCTTGCACATTTATCTGGGGATCCAGAGCTTTTGAAGTTATTCCAGGAACCTGAAAGAGATGATGTATTTTCTACCCTGACTTCACAGTGGTAAGATAACCACTAAAAGTATCAGGAATGCAGGAATGCTGATATGATTTTAAAGTATGAAGTTATTCCAAATCTATTTTCATAAGAAAGAAGTTAAATTTCTCTCCAGTAGTTAATCATTTTGAAAAGAGTAGATGACTAGGATGCAAATACTTCTGAAAGAACTCATGACTTGTCCCACTAAAAACAAGTGTAAGAAGAATGAAAAAATAGTAAGTGCGAGTCACAGGAGAAGGTGATGCACCTGTGATCTGTGGGCCTCCTATTAAAAGACCATTGTCCTTTCTGTGCCTGCCCCAATCCCTGCCATTCAGAGGGCAGGAACATATGGGCCTCGGGTGGCAGCCCCCAATTCTATGGCTCACACTTTGGGAATTCCAAAGTGTTTTTGTCAGGTTTTGTTGAGTTATTTTTCTGAATCACCATTCTTGGGCACTAACTTTTCTTCCTCCCAGTAGAAGAGCAGCAAGCTGTCTGCTAGGCATGTGAACGGAACAGGTGCAGGCTTCTGATCTCACATAGCCCTCTGATCTGAAGTAACAGAATGCTCCATGGAACCTGCTGCAATCAAATGCTGTACCTCACTTTCCAAGCAGAATTGTGCTGTCCATTTAAATGGAGGCCAGCTGGCTCTGCTTGGATGAGGAAAACCTAGAGACTGTAACTGGCTTGGACCATGAGGCTCTTCACCTTAACAGATATGTCACTGCTAGTACAGATTCAGGATTCTGCTATAAGGAAGAGAAGGAATGGGGTAGCTGCTGGTAGAAGGTCCCTGCCTCAGCTGTCACTGTCTCCTTTCTTCACCCACAGGTACTGACTTCCTCTCACCTTGAGCCTCTTCCATAATACTGCTTCCTGTTACTTTCTTCTTTTCCCTCACCTTCATCACACCTCTTAAAAATTGCTTGTGTCAGGAGCCTTCTAGAAAGGGTATCCCTGGCCCCCACACATGGTCCTCTTTGCCTCTCAAGTACTCATTTCTGTTGTCAGTCTTCCCTGGGGCATGCGACCATCATGGGAGCATGACTGCGTTCCTCCAGATTAGGCACCAGCTGGTATGGCCCATTTACTGCTCTTCTAGCTAGTCCCCAGAACAAATGGTGTTCATTTCACTCAAGCCTCTCTTTACTTTGCACTCAGGAAGGCCTATTCCTAACTTCATCCAAGCATGGCCTGCACTCACAACGTCCAGAGCTCTCTTTGACACACCACCCTGACTTTTCCTAGCTTAGTTGCTCCCTGTCCAATGTACATATATACTGAAGCAGTAGCTCTGTTCCCCGCTGCACCCTGCTAAGCTCTGCAGCTTGCAGAGCATCTGCTGGATAAGTGGAAAGCACAGAGTCTAGGCATCCTGTACATTCACCAGAACACCAGCACCATAGACTCTTATTTAGTAATAGAATTCAGGAACTATATTATATAAAAGAGCTAGGGTTAGAGTGAGAATGCTGTGTGCTAAGATGGACTTAACAGTGAGTAACCATGGAAATGGTGTTAGGTCAACAGGGAATTAAGCACATGCAAGAAATGAACAGTATGGTGGTTTGAGTAGTTGAATGTTTAGTCACTTGGAAGGGTTAAGAGGCGTGGTCTTGTTTGAGGAAGTGTGTCACTGGGAATAGGTGTAGCTCTCAACTGCTTCTCCAGCACCGTTCGCCTGCCATGCTCCCTGCCATGATGACAAAAACTAAACCTCTGAAATGATAAGCAAGCCACCAATTAAATGCTTTCTTTTATAGGAGTTGCCGTGGTAATGGTGTCTCTTCACAGCAATAAAGCAGTGACTAAGAAGAACAGAATCCTTACTAAGTACAATAAGAGGCGTTCTGGCTGGAAATGGGGGTGGGGGGGAGTTTACATCATAAAGGAATGTGATCAGGAGCCAAGTCTAGCTAATAAGCATTAGCTCAGAGTCTTACCACCTGCTCCCTTCCAGGGACTATTTTTCTTTCTGTCCCTATCCTCTGCCTTCCTTCTTAGCATTGTCCTGACCCTCTGCAATGCTGCCCTTTAATACAAGGGGCCTCTTACATGGCTAGGGCCCTCTCTCAGATTCTGCCTTCCTGAATCTTAGTGCCACCAGATGTACATTTGGTCCTCACCTGCCTGCTCCCATGCTCAGCCAGCACCTCTCTGTCCTATGCCTTTCACACATATAGTGATATCATTCGTCTTCTTCACCACTCTGAGCTTCAAGGCCTAGCTCCTTTTATCACTAATTCAGGGTTCACAGGATATAGATGAAGAATCACTTTGAGCCTCTCACCTCTGCTCAATTTTAGTGACTGTTTTTGGCTGAGGGTCCCTTTGCCCTCTCTTCTCTGGTTGCTGTTTTAAGCTCTGAGTGATAGCAACAACCACGTCTCATCTCATAGCCTAAGCACTAGAGAAAGCTATGCAGTAGGAGTGATTGGATTTACTTGAATCTCTATGTTCTTGACACCTGGTCTCATATCCCACAGAGGCTGCTTGCCTCTGTCTCAGAAGTAGATGGTCCTCTACCTAAGAGGCTAGAACTCTGCCCATGTGCTATGTTCTCCTGTTCCGACAGCTCCCTCCTCACAGTACAAGGGCACTTAAAAAGTAACTTCATTCTCAAGAAGACAGTGTCTTGACTACCACAAACTACTAGAAACTAATTAAAATTATTATTCCTGTAACTATTTAACAATTATGTTTGTAATTTGAAAACTCTTGAAAACGAAAACTCCATGCCTAGATGGTTTTGCTGAGAATTTAACTAGGTCTATAAAGAAGAAGTGACATCAGTTTATACAAAATAGAAAGAAGTAGGTGGATAGCTTTTCAATCCATTCTGTGAAAGTAGTACCAGACAAAGAAAATTTAAAACTAAAGCAGAGTGAAGACTAATGTCACTAATGAATTTCGTAGAATTTACACATAAAAAATAAAAACTTAGATTTATTGCAGCAGTGAAATAATGCTTCAACTTGTAAAAATCAATCAACATAACATCATAAAATCAAGCTAAAGAATGAAATAATCTTGTTATGTTAGTTGTTGCAAAGTAAGTTCAACATTCATGGTAAAAATCATGAATAACTTATTTAAAACAAATCAATAAGTTATAAATAGAGGTGGGCAACCTCAATTTGATAAAAAAATTGTTTAATTTTTTTAAAAAAGCTAAGTGGTACTTTATAGGGAAAATTAGAACACTTTCTTTCCCATAGAATGAATAAAAACTAATTAAAACTGCAAGATAAGGTAAAGAAATGACAAATATATTGGAAAGGAAGAAACAAAACCTCCCTATTTGCAGATAACATGATTGTTATCCAAAGAATATAAGCCAAACATTTTTTTTTCCATACAGGGTTTCTCTGTGTAGTCCTGGCTGTCCTAGAACTCGTTCTGTGGCTGGTCTTAGTCTCACAGAGATCCACCTGCCTCTGCCTCCTAAGTACTGGGATTAATGGCATGCACCACTGCCACTTGGCTCTAACATGTTTTTTATTTACTTATTTATTTATTATTACTAGACCTAGTATATGAGTTCAGCAAAGTCACAAGACTCAAAATCAACACACAAAAATCAAATCACATTCTTTTAAACTGCCAACAAACATGTAGAAAGTGAAACTAAAAACTAAACTAAAACTAAAAACATCATCTATAGCCTCTGTAGAGACTGCACAGAGCCCCACATGGATGTTCTTACTTTACCCTGGTGTGAAAACCATGTAGATTTTCAGCCAAACATCAGAGTTTGGAGTTCAATAGCTTTCCTTGCTGACAGTGGGCAATGGTGGGGGACGCCGCCCTCAGACAGGTCTCCCATGGACAAACAGTGTTCTCCCGGGTGCTGTGCTGCTAAGCCACAGTGTGTGCAATCTAACTGTACTAACTTCATTTTCAACTGAAAAACATTTTAACATATAAATGCAGGTTTATTGTTAGCAGCTCTTGGCTGCCATGCAGGGGGAGGGAGGGAGAGAGGGAGAGAGAAAGAGAGAGAGAAGAGAAAGAGAAGAGGGGAGAGATACAGAGAAGAGAGCAGAGGAGAGACAGCAACTTAAAATATTTTTCAGTTTTAAATGGGTTTGCCAGAATAAAACCCAATTCATAGGGAATATCTGTTCTTAATCACTCGGTCAGCAAATATTTATGCCTAAAATTAGAAAATGCTAAAAAAAAAGAATCAAAGATCTAATAATTCAAGAGGTATATTGTGTTTGTAGTATGGACAACTCAGTGTACACATGTCAGCCCCCTAAATAGAACCATATGTTTACAATGCAAATCTTTTAAAGCTCTATGTTTATATACATAGAGAAGCTTATTCTAAAATATATGTGGAACACATGGGGAAAAAACTTAGACCAGCTAAAGCAGTCACTCTACTTGGTAAGAAGATTTAGTATACAGTGATCTAAGGATAGTGATGTTGTGGAGGGCTGGAGACAGATCAACACAACAGGAATGAGGTGCCAAAATAGTCCCTCACAAATATGCTCAACTAATTTTTGGCAAAGGTTTAACTTGAGGCAGAAAAATCATCCTCTTCAGATTTGTGTCAAGCTTATTACACATAAAGGTGATATGAAAAGTTCATGTTTGCATTGGATATTATATGTCTTCTTGGCATTTTATTAGCTTGTAATAGTTTGAGGGAGAACTTCCAAAATAAGGAGCTTTTAGTATCCCAACCTCCACAGCAGTAGTAATCTGTAATCTGTGACTTATGCTATATTTAGTTGCTGTAGAAATTATTTTTATGTTTTTAAGAGAGGACCAGAATAGCACATGGTAAAAATGCAGATCAAATACACTTTAAAATGCCTGTGCCTGTAAATGCTCTGTTGTTCCAAACACAACAAGAAAAAAAAAAGCAAAAATATATAGTAATATTTTTCAAAGTGGTAAGAATTTCCTAGGAAAACTTTGGAGGTTGAATATTTACATATAAAGATGTGGTTTATAAGAAATCATGGAGATCACCAGTGAGACCACAGCTAATGATGGAATGTAGTAAAGATGAAAAAGAAGCTGTAACAAACTGTTCTTGCTGTGAGGCAGGAAGGCTGTAGGGTGTCCTGCTTATCTGATATAACAGGAATCAGTCCCTTAAATGCTACAGTAACAAATCCTAACCTATGGTCCCAGCAATGAGGAGCTGTCTATTAGAAATGGAAGAGGGAATTGGGTAAAAATGTCACCTATTATAGCTAATAAAAATAATTGCACTAATAAACGTGTGGCTTTTCAACAAGCCAATAGAAGTCAAGAAAAATGCTTTGATAACTGTTGTCTGCTATTGACAAGGTACTGTGAGAAAGAAACCAACTCAAGAAACAGACAGTGTATAAGTGGACATGAAAGAGAAATATAAGAGTCCAGAAATGTCAGTCTTGCTGACGTGAATATAGTGATTATTCTCATCTTTACCCAGTAAAAGCTAAGACTTAAATGGCCTTATAAAAAGGTGTACCCTGCTGCCAACTGCTGCTGCACAGGAAAGATCTGGACGATGCAGCCCTGGAAAGAGGACAGCAAAGAGTGAACTCTTATGGCTCCCCCCTCCCCATCCTCAGTTCCTTGCGATGTCCACAGTACCTACAGAGAGAACATATCTCTTGAGTTGTATTTTCTGGATACATAGAGCAGACTGGAGTTAAGTGGAAGGAGCTGATGACATTTCTGAGAGCTGTACTTTCTATATGAACATTAGTGCCAGGCAAAATATTCTGTGATTATTTGAGACGTAACCACTGGGCTTCTAGTTGTCTACAGACAAGAAGCAAGCTGAGCTTCATCCTCCCCATTCCATATTTGTACATCACACATCTTCCACCAGGGCCTAGCCTGGTGAGTACCTATCACCACCTAATCCTTGTTTTTCCACAACCTGCAAGATCTAGCTGGAGTCCCACATCCTGTGCCCTGCCTAGTCCTGTACACAGCTATTATCCAGGCTTCTGCCGGGACCTGTATCTACCCACAAGACTGCAACCTCCACTTTACACCCAGACTTTTTCATTTCCTCCTCCAGGGTTGAGCCTGGTGATTACCCTGTTCTCTTTACCCATACCTTTTCCACAATCTGCCTGATTTAGCCCTAGTCCCACAACCAGTGTATCAGCCTACTCTGTGCTTTTTGGCTCCACTACAGAGGAGCTCTGGCCTTGGGGCCAGTAACCTCCATACCTGTCCACCATAACACAGGGCACTCCCATGTCATATTCAACTTTTCTACTCAGACCTATCTCCACACTTCCCAACTTGGAACAAGAAGCATGTCCTGTCAACCAGCCCAGTCCCCTCTGCCCACCTGACTGCATTCCACCCAAGACACTTCCAACCTCAAGACTCCCATACACACATTCTTTCTTTTCCCCACCCTAATATATTCATAACAAACTCAAAAATAACAAAGAAAGTCTACATGGCCAGATCTCATCAAAGGAATACCAGCAATATAAAAGATCAGGCCAGTATCTTCTCTCCAGTACCTATAAGTGAACAGAAATGCTTGTCAATGAGAATTACCTAAATGAACTTCAATTCACAAAAGTTAAAGGAACAATCACAAATCTCCTCAAAATCAAGTTTAAAGAAGACACAGAGAAACAACTCAATGAAATCAAGAAGAAAGAACTTAAAGAGAATAACTGCCTGATTGGTGCCCAAGAAAACACACAAACATAAGGCTAATGAGAATGGTGAAGACAAGCTGGGTATGGTGGAACATACCTGTAATCCCAGCACTCGGGGAGGCAGAGGCAGGTGGATTGTTGTGAGTTTGAGGCCCCTGGTCTACAAATTGAGTCCAGGACAGTGAGGCTACACAGAAAAGCCTGGCTTTAAAAAAAAAAGAAAGGAAGGAAGAAAGAAAAAGAAAATGGTGAAGATAATCCAAGACTTGAGAACAGAATTCAGTCAGGAGATAGAAACACTGAAGACTGAAGCATGAATGAAGATGAAACTGAAAAACCTTATAACCCAACTGGAAAACTCAAAGGAATGACTTACAAGTTGAATGAATCAAACAGAAGACAGACTGTCAGGTCTCAAAGATAAAATAGAGGAGCTAGATAAAATAATCAAGAAACATGAAAAAACAACAACCAGGAAATGTGAGACACCATAAAAAAAAAAAAACCTTCTAATTATAGGCATAGATGAGGGAGAAGAATCCTGAGTCAGTGGCATAGACCAGATCTTCAATAAAGTCATAGAAAACTTCCCCGAACCAAGGAAAGACAAAATAAACCACAGAACACCAAATACACAAGACCAGAAAATAAAATCCCACAACATAACATGATTAAAACACTAAGTATATATAAACACAGAATATGTATTGAAATCTAAAAAAGAAAGAAAAAAAATAAGTCACATATATAGGAAAATTCATCAGAATAACAACTTTTTTTCTCAGTGAAAACTTTGAAATCCAGAAGAACCAGGTCCTAAAGATGATGACAGCCAACCTAAAATAATATATCCATCAAAACTATCTGCCATTATTGAAGGAGAAAGAAAAATTTCCCATGACATAAATGTCCTGAAAAAAAAATTTATCTCCAACAAACCAAATCCAAGAGAAATACAAGAAGCAGTATTTGGGGCTAAAGATATGTATGACCATAGAGAGACTGTGGGAAGAAATACAAAGTCATAATTATAAAACACAAAATGCCACTGAGAACATAAACAACATAAGTGAACAACATGTTGAACACAACTAACACATTTCAATAATAAATCTAAATATCAGTGGCTTAAATTCTCCAATCAAAAAACACAGACTGACTAAATGGATCAAAAAATCCATCTATCTACTTCCTACAAGAAAACACATCTTAGTTTTAAAGATAGGTACCACCTTATAGTAAAAGGATAGGAAAAAGCACTGAAATGGGATTTCAGAAAGTGGTGAGCCCTTTAAAGAAAAGAGCCCATGGTGAGTGACTCTAATCCCTACAGGAGGGAAGAGATACCACCTAAAGTTTCAGTTAACTTGTGGCCTAGCATGGCATAGTAAAACTGAAAAGAGTCCCCTTACAGAGCACATTCTTCATTAGGTCTCCATGAGTCTTTGTGAGCTTCTGGGAATAGACATCAAGGCTGAAAGCAGACTGAGAATTATGGGAAATTAATGGAAGGCATTCTGGACCTGAGATTCCAAGGGCTAGTGCAGGGCAGAAAAACTAAGAGGAACTCTACCCATCCCAAGTGTTCTGATAGAGTTTAAATCAAGATGCAGAAAGCCAGGATAGGACTAGGGGGCAAAGTGGCTTTTTAGAAACCCAGAAATTTACATTTGGTTTGTCACAGGGAGAGAGATCTTTTGTGACCTGAAAAGCTGACAGTTGAGCCTGTATTTGTATAGTTCTCATACTACAGACTCTATAGACACAAAGCCATTCAAACAAGTAGTGATCTGCATCAAACTATGATTGCAAGAAAGTCAAAACCCAACATCACCCCTGATTAAATTGACTTTGCTCCCAACTTTGTGGCCTGACAGGAGTGGTGTATCTTTTATAGGAAGTAAATGTTGCTTTTGTACCCACTGTTAGTTTCTGGAAAATGTGTAGTATATAGTAATTCAGATAAGTAGAAGCAAGAAATATACCCTGTGACCAAGAGAATAAATGGTCAACAGAAGACAGTCAAAGAGACAGTCCACACATAAAGCTATGGAAGAGAGTTCTTAAAATTTGTGATAAAGATGCTGAAGTATAGCTTTTCATAGTTGATGGCTTCTGGTGGGTGGTCTTGGAGAAGTCATTTTTGTTTAAGGGTATGGCCACTGCGTATGACCAATGCTCCAGCTGACAGCCCTGCACCCATGAGTATATGGGCAGCACAAATTAGACTTGGTGCTGTTGTTTGTTTTTTAAGAAGGCACAAAACTGTGAGCATTCAGGAAGCAGAGAAAGATGGATCTCTGTGTATTCCAGGGCAGCCTAGTCTACGTAGTAATACTTTGTCTCAAAAAAACAAAAACAAAACCCAACAAACTAAAGTATTTAGATGAAAAGGTGGGCTATAAGCGCTAAGATGTGAAAAACTTTAAGAGACATATAAACACTATAGAAAGGGATGAGATCATTAAAGTGAAGAATACTATATGAGAACAGTAACAAAAAAAAATGCAGTTTAGGCCAAGTGTGGTGATACATGCCTTAAATTTCAGAACTTGGGAGACAGAAACAGGTGGATCTCTATAAACTCAAAGTCAGCTTGTTCTACAGAGTGAATTCCAGACCAGCCAAGACTACATAGTGTGACCCCTCATCATAAAAAGAAGAGGAGGAGAAGGAAACAGGGGACGGGGAGATGGAAAAGGAAGAGGAGGAGAAAATGCAGTTTAAGAAAGAATCCCTGAATCTATTGCCAGTTTAGAGACAAGAATGAGACACAGTGATAAAAAGAACATGGACCACTTAAGACCCATACATATATGGGATAATATAAAACACGTCAACTTTCACAAGGAGAGGAGGGAATGAAGGTAAGGTATAATAAATATGGGTGAAAATATTGATTAGCAAAAAAAGAAAATATTGATTTAACGATAATTACATATCCAAAAAGCTTTAAAACATCTCAAATCTTTAATGCAAAGAAAGCCACACAGTGGGCATATTAAAGTAAAACTTGTAAAACCCAGAGACAAAAAGAAACTCTTAAAAACAGCACCAGCAGAAGACAAGACACCTTGGCAAAGGAACTACAGTAAAAATACAGCAAAAACAGACAGAAGATAATGGGCTAGCATTCGCAGAGTGCTGAAACAGTCTGGGATTCTTTATGTGGAAAACTACAAAATTTAAAGTAAAACAAAGATGCTTTCAGACATGCAAAATTGAGATAATTTGTAAGTACTTCTTCACTACTAAGATGACTTAAATGAGGTTCTTCAGGCGAAGAGAAATGAGATCACACAAAGCCCTGAGCCTTCCTGAAAGAACAGAGAAATGATGAGCAAAGATGAAACATGCTCACTTTTATTTTATATAACTTGTCTTACATCTTTTATATTTCTATAAATGTGGATTATATATAGTACTTGATTTCCTTATCTTTTTTAAAGTTTGGCGCACAGGTGGAAATAAAAGATAAAGACACCAAATGTAAAAAGGGTGGGGGGGGCACAGGTGGAAGTGTCTGATATAAGGCTTTACAGTAGATGAACTATGATAGCGTGCTCAGAGGCAGGCCATAAAGTCTTAAAGATGCATATATAATGTCTGAGGTAAGGCAATGTTAAAGGAGCGCTAGCTAAAATATTAATGGAAGAAGTACAATGAGGTATCAAAAACCTTGTAGTTCACCTAAAATAATTCAAGAAAGAAGAAAAAGAGAACAAAATTCAGATAGGATAAATAAAAACAAATACTAAGATGGAAAAATTAAACTTAATAGTATCAATAAACATTAAATATAAATAAGATGAAAACTCCAGTTAAAAGGCACAAATAAATGTGTATCATAAATATATTATGCCTCCTAGTAACCAAACGTGGGGGTGGAGGAGCATTCAAAATCACCAACAAATAAAAACACACACTTTTATATTTTTTCAAGAAATCTGCCCCTAATATCTTGCAATTGCAGTGTTGTTGGCCCAGCGTCCCTTTTCTTCTGGACAGAAAGAGGCACTTAGACCTCAGAGGACTGGCACTCCTCCACTTTCCAGGAAGTGGTCAGGAGAGGAAACTCTTCCTCTACTGACTTTATGGAATCTGCATTGTCCCACCCACCATGCCAGCCAGGTTTGATGGAGGATTCATTCTCTGTCAATGCTCATTTCCACTAGAGATAAAGAGTTGCTCTGTTCATGGAATGATGCTTTTCTTCCTTTGCTTGACCCATCTTTGTCTGTAATTCTCACAGATACTATAAGACCTTAGTAAAACAAGAATTCTACAGTCACATACTAGGGATATATAGCTTGCTTGCCTAACATTCACAAAACCCTGGGTTCAGTAAACTAGGCAAGGTGGTTTATGCTTATAATCCCAGCACTCAGGAAGGAAAGGCAAGAGAATCAGCAGTTCAAAGTCATCTTCAGCTATGTAGTGAGCTTGAGGCAAGGTTAGAATACATGAGACTCTCAAAAAACGTCAGCAAATCCCAACAACAGCAGCAGTAACATATATATATATATATATATGTACACATATATATTTATGTATATGCATATATTCAGTTTTAATGGAAGCCTATAGTTCCATCATCACTTGGGATATGGAGGCAGGGGAATCAGAAACTTAAGGTCATCCTTGGCTACATAGTTAAGTTTTAGGCTAGCCTGAGCTAGAGACTGGGGTGGGCAGCAGAAAATAATTTTATTTTTCATATATTTTTATTAAATAATTTTAAAATGTGAAACAGAAATTGTCAGGTTGGATAAAAAGACAACACCCAATTATAGCACTCAATACAAGACAAGGCATAATTTGAAAATAAATGCTGAACATAAGAAAGTTAATGTACTATATTCATATCAGAATAAACAAAACAAACTGTTGCCAGTGACTAAACAAGACATTTTGTAAAGATAAAGATGGATTCATCAGGAAGATGCAGCAATCCTAAATTGAATGTACCTAACAAAATAACCTTAAACTACAAAATACTTGATGAAAGCTAGGCGTTGTAGCCTACATCTCTAATCCCAGCATTCCAGAAGCAGAGGCAGGAAGAGCCTAAGTTCAAGGCTATCGTAGGCTACATAGCAAGATTCTTTACGAAAAATAAAATACGTGGTGCAAAAACTGTCAAAACTAAAGACAGAAATAAAAAGTACAATTTATTCATTCACTGGAAAAATCTTGTTGCTTTTTCCAGGAGAAAGTTTCTCCTAAAATAAACATTAATAAATATGATATAGTGTATCCTTTTGATTATAGTTCCATTAATATACAGTTTATACCACTGGTGTCCAGCTATATGCATTGGTAAACATTATTTTTTCCAAGGCTCTTGCAGAAGAAAGTTCTGCTGTATTCATTAATTGTAACAAAGAACTCCTCGGGACTGATTCCATTTCATGGACCATTTTGTTTTCTTTTGGTTTTTTATTTCAGCCTTATCCTCCTAAATAATATTGTTTAGTCTTCCAGATTTTTCTCATAAAGAGTTGGTTTTGGGATGGGGAGAGATGACTTAGTCAGTAAAGTGCTTGCTGGATGAGGACTTGAGCTCAGAGTCCCAGGACCCATGTAAAAGCTAGCCAGTGATGGCGTGCCTATAATCTCAGCACAAGGGAATCAGAAATGATCAACGGAACTGACTGGCCAGCCATTCTAGCCCAATAGATGAGCTTCAAGTTTGATAGAAACCCTTTCTCAAAAAGTGTGGTGGAGCCAGGCAGTGATAGTTCACTCTTTTGTTGTTCTTTTTAAATTATTATCGTTTGTTACAATTTATTCCATTTGTATCCCAGCTGTGGCCCCCTCCCTTGTCTCCTCCCAACCCCACCCTCCCTCCTTCTTTCCCCTCTATGCCCCTCCCTCAGTCCTGTTGATAGGGGAGGTCCTCCTCCTCTTCCATCTGACCCTAGTGAGTTCCAGAACAGCCAGGGTTACACAGAAAAACCCTATCAAGAAAACAAACAAGAAAAAGTGTGATGGGGAGTGATTGAGGAAGATAACCAGTATTGACTCTGACTTTCACATGGATGTGTAAACATGTACACAGTCACCTGCAAACATACAAAGTACATAACACACACAATAATAAGATAAAAATAAATTTCTGGGCATGGTGATACATGCCTTAGCCCCAGCTACTCAGGAGGCTGAGGGAGTCCCAGAGTTCTGGGTTATACTGATAGTGTGTCCAAACTAAGTTCAGTATCAATGTGGTGATCTCTGGAAGCAGGAGACCATCAGGTTCCCTAAGGAAGAGTGAACAGGCTCAGGTGAGAAATGAATCAGGTCAAACAAAGTAAATAAGTAAGTGGCTGGATTCCTGGCAGTGTTAATCCCCTTCCAGTATTCCTACAAGCATTGGTTTTTCAAACGATTGAGCGCTTTGTGGGCCTCAGAGCCTGCCAGTGTTGTATTCTCCATGGCAGCATAATGTTGACAAGCTTAGATGGACAGCAAAGCACAAGACGTCACTTTCATGCAGAAATGTGGGTAACCATTTCTTCATTGTTTGAAAGGAAAGTATCTTTACGGGCCTGATGCCCATGACTATGTCAGTGTTACCCACAGAAGTTCTGACTAGATTTTGTACCATACAGAGTGGGCAGCAGTGGGATAGAGGTCAGCCAACCATAAGGCTCTGGACCATGTATGCATCTCTGACCAGCTGAAGTATGATCCAGGTCTTGGGGTAACACAAAACATTACACAACATTGAATGCTATGGTGAGGAAGTTGAGAGAGTAATTGTTGACAGTTACCATATAGCTTTCTTTAAAAAATAGCTTTAAATAGTTTGTTTTATGTTTATGGATATTTTGCCACTCTGAATGTCTAGGTACCACATATATGCATTGGTCATAGAGGCCAGAAGAAGCACTGGATCCTCTGGAACTGGAGTTACAGATAGTTGTGAGCCATCATGTGGGTGCTGGGAATCTTAACTGCTGAGCCATGTCCCCAGTACCTATAATAGTCTTAAATCTTAATGGACTATAGAACACGTAATAAGTGCAGTGAAAAATTTATCTGGGACCTGAAATAGAGATTTGGAGGGATATTTTTCCTAACTTGCATATTTTTTTCTGACCTCCCTTTTATGTGCAGGAGGGTTTTCTCCCTTCATTTTCTGGTTTCCATTCTTTAGGGATAAAAATTACTGATTTCCTGGGTACTTACTTTATGCCTAAAACTGTTTTGTGCTCATTTTATTTAATGCCACTCTTCCTATCTGCAGATCAGGACACAGGCTTGGGGCTGTTAGGTAACTAGTCAGGGGTGGAACAGGTGCCAAGAAAGTTGACAGATTCTTTCTTGCCCAAACAGATGTGTTCTGTAGCCTGTGCTCTGAGCCCCTGAGCCACAGGGTGTCAGTCCCTCTGTATTTGGATTCTTTTTTTAAAGATTTGTTTTTATTATTTTAAATTGTGTATTCATGTATGGGTGAGCCTATGTGTACATGTGCGCATTGTGTGTGCTTGCATCTTTGTGTATGTGTGTGTGCGTGTGCATGCAAGCAGCTGCCCATTCAGTTAAGTATATGTGAGTGTAAGTGCCTATGGAGGCCAAAGGCTTTATATCCCTCTGGTGTTGGAGCTGCATGCAGGAGGTGTGAGGCAGCTGATGTAGGTATTGGAACTGAATATTACATGCTTTTAACCACTGAGCCATCTCTCTATACCTGTATTTGGAATTCTGAAAGAACCTTGGCAGAAAAGATGATCAATCTTTACATGATACTTTAAAGAATGGACTATTTAGACATCTGGTAAAGTGAGAAGTGTGGAGACAGATCCAGTCGGAACCACCTAGAAAGTCTAAGAAGGGCCAGGCAAGATCTGAGGCTGAAGGCAGAAAGATGTTCACAGCCACAGCTACACAAGAAGGACAAGAAATTTGACTTGTACTTTCCACTTCCTGCACTATGATCATGCATTGTTGGCTAAGCTTCAGAGGTCAGTGCTGCAGAAATTGGGCCCTGCAAGAATCCAGAGATATAGAGACACACCAGTACAAAGCACAAGAGAAAGTGGTCAGGAGTCAGAGGAACAGAATCCAAATAGAATCTGATGGTTACTCTTCATTGTCAACTAACTGGATTTTAGAATCACTGAGGAGACATACCTTTGAGTTCATTTATTAGAGTATTTCTAGAGCTTAACTGAGAAGGGAGACTAGCCTAAGTGTGTGCCAAACCATCCCATGAACTGAAATCCAGACTAAATGAAAGGAGAAAGCAAGCTGAGCACCAGTCTGCTGCTGTTTGTGTCAACTTGACACAAACTAAAGTCTTCTGAGAGGAGGGAACCTCAGTTAAGGAAATGCCTCCATAAGATCTTCTCTACAATCCCTTAGGGCATTTTCTTAATTAGTGATTGATGGGGGAAGGTCCATCCCATTGTGGGTGGTGTCATCCCTGGGTTGGTGGTCCTGGGTTCTATAAGAAAGGCTGAGTAAACCATGTTGAGAAGCCAGCAAGCAGCACCCCTCCATGGCCTCTGTATCAGCTCCTGTCTCCAGGTTCCTATTCTGCTTGAGATCCCATGGTACTTCCTTTGATGATGAATAGTGGTATGGAAGTGTATGACAAATAAACCCTTTCCTACTCAACTTGCTTTTGATCATGGTGTTTCATTGCAGGAATAGAAACCCTAACTAAGACAATCAACATTTTATATTTCTGCATCCTGACTGTGGACACAAAGTGATCAGACATTTCCTGCTCTCACGTCTATCCTTCCCACCATGATGCTCTACCCCCTCAAACCACAAGCCAAAAGAAATGCGTCCTCCCCTAAGTTGCTTTTGTCATGTGTTTTTGTCACAGCAAAATAATTAATGCAGAAAATTGGTACAAAGAAGTAGAGCCAGCACCATGACAGACCTGACCATACAGCTTTGTTTTGGAACTTGCAGTGTTAATGAGGAAGAATGGAGAATTGAAGGCTAGAAAAGCCCTAAAATGCTGTAGGCAGAACTTACTTCGCCATTCTAGTGGGAGAGTGGAAGACCAGAAATCTGAAAAAATAAAAATAAAAAAAGAAAGAGAAGAAAAGCATGGACAGAGGAGGGCTCACTCATGACGTTTCTGAGGTGAACAAAGGCTCTGTTGGAAAGTGGGATAGAGGCTACTAGTGTTCCATTTCTGGCGAAGCATTTGGCTGAAGGTTGTGTCCTGAAATTTGAGTAAGGCTGAATTCAAAAGTAATGGAGGGAATTTTAAGACAGCATAGTATTTGAGTTAAGGCAGGCCCTTGTTCTCTATACTTACTAACATTCGAAATGGGACGTCAAAGCAGGAAGATATAGAACATGTGAAATCTGGGGAGCAAAGAAATGAGTGTAAAGTTGAAGACAAGGCAAATACAAAGAAAGCAGCTGTAACTGATAGAATGCTGATAGAGAAATCTGAGCTTCTGCATTGGAACAACAGGAAAGAAGCTCTGAGAACAAGACTCCACCAATCAAAGATACCAACTACCGAAAATGTAAATCCATCAGAAAGGAGAGAGTGAACGGGTTCTCTGATAGAAAACAACTGTTCCAGGAAGTGCTTTCCCTGGTTCGACTACCAAGGCACACAGAGGCTACTACAACTATGGTAGAATGGGGTCAGACTACATCTGGAACTTGGGAGCAGCAGTCTCTTATGCAGTTTTTTCAGGCATGCAAAATGCCATGAGTAGCTCATGGAGGCTCGCATCAGCAGGGGCAGACCCTTCAAGAAGATTCTGAAAAGCCACTGTATAGGCCTGTTAAAGTGAAACCTAATTGTAGTGAAGAGCCAAGTATGTTGGAGATCTCAAGACATCTGCTGAGAAAAGCTGCAGAAGTGGAATGGAATTGGCCCAAAAGGCTATAGTGCTATAGGTGGCAAAACTGAGGGGTGGGGCTACTCAGGCTCACTGAGTCCAGATGATGCCACCAAGTGTCCAGGTGCAGAATGTGGAAATGTAAGGCCTGGTGTTTGTTTTGCTGGATTATTTTTTAATCTGATATGTCTTGTCTGTCCCTAGTTTACTCTTTGGGAGTAGGAATGTTTATGCTGTGATATTTGTGTAGTGGAAGTATGTAACATCAGCATCATTATTATACAAGAGCTTATAGTTAAGAGATTGCCATGAGTTTGAAGAGTAGACTTCCGAATAATGTTGAAATTGTTAAAAGATTACTACAGAGACTTTTGAAGTTAGACAGAATGAACTTTGCATTATGAGATGGTCGTGAATCTATTGGAGTGAGGGATGGAATGTATGGTTTAGAAGTGATATATTTGGGTGTCAGGTGACAAGGAATGGGCTTGTGGTTAATCATCATGGTTAGCTTGACTGCATTTGGAAGCATCTAAGAAACATCTTTGGTATTAATCCCACCAGGTAAAAATGAAAACCACCATTCAAATTATAGCCAGTTAAGCAAGTTTTATTTACTGTGCATAGTACTGACTCTTCAAAGCAGCATTTTTGTTATTATTATTATTATTAATGTTGTTATTTATAATTTATTTACTTTGTATCCTAGTTGCAGCCCTCTCCCTCATCTCTCTTGGTCCCCCTTCTTGCCTTTTTCCCTCCCCCACCCCCTTCCTCTAGTCCCCTGATAGGGGATGTCTTCCTCCAAAGCAGCATTTAAGAGTACAGTGTAGGTTAGCTTTTAGGCCTTTTTAATAGGGAAAAGGTATAAACTGGGTGTTTTGTAACATAAGGATTTTGAAAGAGAATTTTACAGAAGCAGATAAGCAGATTAGATTATTTGACAGGTTATCTTGGCAGGACATCTCAAGGTTCTTTGACAGAACACCTTATCTTATTAGGGTAGAGTATATGTGTGTCAAACTTGAATTTTGTAGCAAATAGAAACAACTTATTCTGACCTTTTACCCTAAAATGGAAGCAGGCTGGTCCATCACTGGTGTTGGAGGTTGGTCTGATGCTAATTACTGTCCCTCTGTGTAAACCAGTCGTTATAACTGATTGGCTAATTAAACAGCCTATACCTGAGTAGGGCAGAATGGGGTAGGCATGGCTAAGGGTCCAGGGCTTTAGAGAAGCCCATGAGGAATCACAGGTGACAGAAGGATGGGAAGAGAGGAAGGAAGAAGACACCAGGACGGGTTGGCCTGGAGAAAACACCATGTGGGCCGAGGAAGGACTCCAATAATGGCGTGAAAAGGCCCAGATAGAGAATATAAGCAAGTACCATGGGATTATTAATGAAAGGTAGTCCAATTGAGAATTAAGGTGGATGACATTGGATAGGGGTTGGGAGATGGATGGTGAGAATATTGAGACAATGTAAGTAAAATATCTGCCCTGCCCAAGGTAAATAAGGCAATTATAAACATAACAGATGCCTCTGCCTTATTATTTGTGATATTGGGTTAGATAGTACCACCATGATAAATTAGGGCTAATAATAAATCTTATATAGCCCAACACTATTTTTTTATTTCCTATAACAACTGGGTATATTTGTGAGGTCATTTAAAAAGTTATTTAGTTGAAGAGGTAAAAGCTACTCTAAATGTAGATTGGAGTAGATATAGATTGGAGTCCCCATCAAAATAAAAAGAAGAAAGACAATTGAACAACAGCATCTGTCTTTCTCTGCTTCCTGACCATGGATATGTTGTAACCAGTTGCCTCACACTTCTGCTACTCCTCTATCCCCTCAAACCATGAGCCAAGACAAACCCTTCCTTAAGTTGCTTTTCTTAGGTATTTTATCAGAGCAATGAGAAAAGTAATTAACACAGGAACCCACACGCTCCATTCTCATGAAGCTTGCATATACTTTGATGGGCTTGTCCTACCTGCCCTTATGTTGGACCTAGCACCATACTGCAGAAGTTGTCCTGCTTGCATGACTGATCTTCTGGGAAGAACAGGGTAGATGGCAATGCTGGTGTGGCCATGCAGCCCTAGAAGAATCAAGCTGTAATTGAGCAGATAGCACCTTACCATCCAGCTCGTCACCTAAGTCCACTCACTGTGGGTAGAAACTAGAAACATTCTTCTGCCTCTCATGAGGGACCCCCAAGTTTATGTTCTGGGCCCTTTTTCATATCCATGGTTCCCAGAAGACCCTCTCTCCAACTCTGGTTCTCTCTGGTCTCAGGTCAGTGTGACAGTTGCTACTTGTATGACTTCATTTTTTTAGGAAGGACCTTGCGGTCTTAGCCCAAGCTGGTCTTTTCCTTCCTTCCTTCCTTCCTTCCTTCCTTCCTTCCTTCCTTCCTTCCTTCCTTCCTTCTCTCCTTCCCTTCCTCCCTCCCTCCCTCCTTCTTTCCTTCCTCTTTCTTTCTTTTTTTTCCTTTTTTCTTTTTTTCCAGGCTGTTCTTGAACTCTTAGTCCCCTTGCCTCTCAAGTGACTTCTCTGCCACAAGCCAACAATTTGGCATCCCACTTGAGCATAAAATACCAAGGTATTCTGTGAAGTTGAGAACCATGCAACCTGCTGTCACTGTGCCAGTCCTTCTTGCTCCAGCAATGTAACAAACAAACACTGGAAAAAAAGAAACAAACCATAATTTTGCAAAGACTGTTTTCTGCTCAGGAAGCTGAGAGAATCAGTAAAGGGAAAGCCCTTAACAGCATTTAGGTATAGAAGCTAACCAGGTATAAATTAGCTCACAGACTCCAGCTCCCTAAGTATAAACAACCATCACTGTAGGGAATGAAATGGGAGAAAAGATATAATGAATAAGATTTTAAAAAATACCTATAGTAATGTTTTTTTTTAAAGTGCAAAAGATCCTTGTGGAAAAATTAAAATTAGAAAAGCACAGAAAACAGAGAGGAAACCTGAATTTTATTAAAATATTACTTCTTTTTACATTGACCTAGAAATGCCATACCAAACATGCACAGAGACGCTACAGATCACTTCTAGTAGCCTACAACTAATCTGAAGATTATGATGAAAAACAACACATAATAACCATGAAAATGTTTAATAAGACTGACCTAACAAATATTAAAATATAAGGGCATAGTTGCTAAAATATAAGATCACTAGAAAAAGTAAAGTTTAGGTATAGATCCACACATGCATTAAAATTTAATATGCAGTAAAGAAAATGTTAACTTAATGAAAACTAAGGTAATTTTTAATCAGCATCAAGCTGCAATTTTGTTTGTTTGCACTGGAGGGATAACCCAGGACCTTCCATGCTAGGTGAGCACTTTATTGCTAAGCTACAGGCTCAAAGCTGTGTTGTGCTTTGTTTCTCATGCAGGGTCTCTCAGTGTAGTCCAGGCTAGCCTTGACCTGGAGATCTGCCTGCCTCAGCCTCCCGAGTGCTGGCATGATAGACATGCGCTACCCAGCAAACCACAGGCTTTTGTTTAATCCATCTACAATGCAGGAAAAAGTTAACAGGAGCAGCCTTCTCGTTGAACAGATGAGTCTCGCAAGTTTTGATCTGGGTAAGAAACTTTAACAGTGGTACAGCAAGCTTTCAAAACAGTTTTCACAGGACATAGCAACATATTTAACATCTAGGAGGCTTTCTAAGGGGAAATGTGCAAAGGCCTAAGCCAGTATGGTGCTCACCACTCTCAGACAGCAAAGCAAGGTTTCACGAGACAGTTCCCCATTTAGCATCCACTCATCTTGGGTCTGTGGACCATGGTCCCTTCTCAGCCACAGGCCAAAGGAGTATCCCCTTCATTTCTTTCCTAACTACCATTTTAAAAACTATTAAGACTGAAGTTTTGAAAACAGACTACAATCTTATAAGTTAGTATTAAAGCAAAAGACAAAGTCACTCTTTTAGGATAAATAAAGAAGGGCCTGAGAACACTGCTGTGTCCCCTCACGTGAATGAGGAGCACAGGAAGGTTTTCTTCCCTGAGAAAATTTTATGTAGGCATTTACTGTGGAATGATTGTTGTGTTTCAGCATTTTGAAGCTCATTGGGGAACTTGTCAAACCATCAGAAAGAACTCTGGCTCATTTCATGATCATGATCATCATCACTGTTGGGGACAAGGAGAAGTCCAGCTAGATCCATGTTTTACGTCAGGAAGGTAGAGTGACAGGTAGTTAGAAGACTCTACATATATGTGCTAGCCACTATACATACACACACACACACACACACACATATATATATATATATATATATATATATATATATATATATATATATTTGAATTCATGCCTTCCCCAGGTTTAGCCCCATATTCTGCCTTGGGTTGTACCTGGCCCTGCTGGGTCAAATATTCTTATCTGCCACCCAAATACGCACACACACACACACACACACTCATGCATAGGTACACATGAACCCACATTCTGTGCACACATGCACTAAGGCACATACACAATTATTCCTTACTTTTCATAGGTGTGTGAAGCTCTCTTATTTGCTGAACATCCCTCTCCTCTCTTGTGTTCATGTACTTACAGTTTTTTTTTCCTTTGCTTTATTTTAATGATATAGCAGAAGGGAAAAAATAAATGCATCATCTTTAACCAAATGTCCTCCAAATAGCTTTCAGGAAGGCACTCTGTTGCCCTGTGGTTGCTGGCAAAGAAGTGTAATATTATGGAAAATGCTGAGAGGTTCTTGTTGCCATCCAGTGAGAGTTAGGAAGGCATCAGTAGATATGGTGGGAAGGTCCAGACTCTAGTGATATTAAAAGATGGAACTGGCAAGAGCTAGGAATGGACTGGATGTGTGAGTACAGGGATGGGGTCATGCAAGTTTGAGTAGTGAGTACTGGTGAAGGAGGTGAGTCCAGCCAGCATGCCTGCTCTATCCTCAAAGAGATGACAGATAGCTGTGGTCACAAGATTGGAGCCCAAAAAAGGACTTCAGAGAGAGAAGCTGGAAGATAAGCAAGTGGTGAGTACCACTGGTTGCCATCAGGCTGGGCAAAGCAGTTGCTCATGTAATGTAGGCTGTGCATGCTTCTGAAGGAAGCCAGTTAGTTGTTCTGGTTCTCACCTGAACTAGGATGTCAGCACATGAAATGACAGTGAGGGCCATAATCTATGCATCAGTCACTTCCTCCCATGACCACAGATGCAACTGTCTCTGCTCATGTGATCTGATGGGAAGGAGTGGCCCTGTGAAGTTCTCAACTGCACAAGAGAGAATCTGTTGTTGTTAGAGACTCCAGGCCTGGATTTGATAGGGGGTGAGAAACCTCAAAGATGGGTCATCATTTTCACTTTCCTGAAAAATAGAATAAGCACATTCATCCACTACCAAGAGAAACATTCTAGCAGTTCCTTAAAAGTGAAAGTGCCATGTGACCTGAGGGAAATGAAAACATGTCCATACTGACTTGTGGGTGGATATCCATAGTGGTATTATTCATTCTGATGGCTTTGGCAGTTTCGATGGGTCCTAGACAGGTATTTGTAGAATGTCTTCACTTTGGCACTTGTCTGATGACCTTTTGGTGCTTATACTAGAATTATGGGTTGTGGAGGAAGACCACAGTCTCACAACCTCACCTGAAGGATACTCTTCAACAGAATTTATCATTGTTGAGGCTGACCTTTGTCACCACTGGTCTGCAGTGGTGTCTATACCATGTGGGAGAAAATGTATGAAGCACAGTCTGTAACTGAGGGTTAGGCAGTGATATCCTATCTTTCTCTTAAAATCAGAGTCCAGGCATAATTTGTACCTTTTCTACATAGGAATCTGTCTGCTCTTGTTTATTTATTAATTTATTCAATTATTTGTCAGCCTGGGTTCATGATATTCTCTTTTGGGTTATAATACAGTAATAGTTTGTTGTAATATTTGGGTTTTTTTCAGCTGGCTCCTGTGTACCTTTGACTGAACCTCTTTAAAAGTGTGTGTATGTGTGTGTGTACCTACTTTCTTGTACTACCAAGTTTCCCAGGCTCATCTAGTAGGTTTCCTGCTTCAGTTCTAGAACCAACCATCTCAACACCACTGTTCTCTTTGTTAGAAAGTGGTGTCAGAGGCCAAACTCTGGGTGATAAATGTGTGCTTTGCTGCTGGGGAGTCATTGCTTCTAAATCCTCTCAGCTAACAATGGAAGAAAGTGTGTGTTTGTGTGTGTGTTCCCTGTATATACATATCTATCTATAAATATTTTATATGTAAATACCTGTAGCTACATAGGAATTGAGAAGAGTTTGCTGGAGATTTAGGGTCTTTGGGTGAAAGAAACAGAAATGAGACCAAAGCAAAGCTTTAGGGCAGCCGTTCTCAACATGTAGATCGCAACCCCTTTAGGGTCACATATCTGGTATATCATATATTTACATTACAATTCCTAACAGTAGCAAATTTACAGTTATGAGGTAGTGATGGTTGGAGTTTGCCACAACTTGAAGAATCATATTAAAGGGCCACAGCATTAGGAACATTGAGAACCACTGCTTTAGGGGGTTTCAGTTCTTTGCTGACATGGAAGGCAGTTTTCTGAAGAGAGGCTTTTATTGATGTACCAGGCTTTTATCATCTTGCCTGAGAGCTTCGGGTGCTGAAAAGTACAAAGTGAGGCAGAGACAGAGTACAATGTAGAAAGACCCTGTCTCAAAAACAAATGAGCAAATTAACAAACTGAATTGAGTCTGTGTCTAGAAAGTAAAATTCACAAAAGAGGAATTTTGGGGTAAAGAGTCCATAAATACTGTAAGGATTTCTTTCAGAAAGGTCCTAATTTGTGTTTGTATCAGAATTATATCTGAATCTGTATCAGAAACCCCCAACCATCAATATCAGGCCATGTTTCAAGTTTGTTTAGTATTTGTTGGCTTGGTGGGTAAGACAACTCATAGTGCATTTGCATTTGCCTAATTGTTTCAAGCCAAATTTTTGCTTATCATTGATCATTTATTTTTCTTCTGTTAATTGCTTATATATAACTTGCTCATTTTTGACATACTTGTTTTTGTGGCATTTTCTGTGACTTATTAACCCTTTGGCAGACATGATGCCAATTATTTATTCCGTTTTTACTGGCCTTTATTTATATTCACCTCTTTTGAGGAGTGGGAGTAGTCCTAGGGATTGAACCCACAGCCTTACAAATACTAAGCAAGTGCTCTATCACTGAGCTGTATCCTCAGCCCTTTAAAAGGAATTGGTTTTTGCCGTGGTCTCACTAAGTTGTCCTAGGTTGGCTTCAAACCTACTGCATAAGTCTTGGCAGGCCTTAAACTTGCCATCCATCTACCTGAGCATTCTAAGAAGCTGGGTAACACGAATTTATATACTCAAAAATATTTATACCATCAATTCTATTGGCTTTTTGATGCTGCTTTTTTTATGCTGAGAGCAGGCAGGTTCTCATTGTGCTGCCCAGGATGAGCTTAAGAGATAATCCTGCAGCCCTAGACTATCAAGTAACTTAGATTATGAGTGTCACCACCATGGTCAGGGTGCTGGTGAATATGATTGTTGACTTGACAGGATTTAGATCATCCAAGAGACAAACCTCTAGGCATGTCTGTGAGGGACTTTCCAGATTGATGTGGGAAGACCTGCTATAAAAGTGGTTAATACCATTCTGTAGACTGGAGTCCTGGACTGAGAAAGATGGAAAACGTAAACTGACACCAGCCCTCTCTGCTTCCTGAATACAAACAAAGTTACTCAGTACATTCAGCTGCCTCAAGTTCTTGCTGCCGTGCCTTCCAGCCAAGATGGACCAAAATAAACAAACCCAGCCTTAAGTTGTTTTTGATAGGTATTTTATCACCACAATGAGAAAAGTAAATAATGCATACAGCTTGCTTTGTCTCAATATCTTTTTTGTTTGTTTGTTTGTTTGTTTGTTTCAACACAGGGTTTCTCTGTAGCCCTGGCTGTCCTGGAACTTGCTCTGTAGATCAGGCTGGCTTTGAACTCAGATATCTGCCTGTCCCTACCTCCCTAGTACTGGGGTTAAAGGCAGGCATGTGCTAAGATCCTCCCTGCCACCCATGGTGTTTTTAATGAGGGTACATCCTTAAATATTTTCTCTATTTCTTCTGTTTAACATGTTTCTAAAAGAACTGGAAGCTGAATCTAGGACCTCATGCATGCTAGGCAACTGCTCTCCTAGTGAGCCAACCTCATTAACTTTCATCTGTAATGAGGTCACTTTTTCTAACAGTCTGATATATTCCCTAGGCTGTTCTAGAATTCACAGGCTTCTTGCTTCTTCCTCCCAAATTCCAAGATTATTGGAATACAACACTACATTTATTGTGAGGTCAAGTTTAATTTTTTTTTCAATGCTGAGGATGGAACTCAAAGCCTTAGAAATGCTAGGCAAGGCCTCTGTCAGCTGCTTTCCCTGACTCTGCAACAAATTTTTATACTTGAATTTTCTCAAGATAGTGTCCATCTAAGTTTTCAAATGGACCTATATAAAGTTGTACAAGGTAATTTCCAAGGTTGTTTTTTTTATTTCTTCCATTCCAAAAGTCACTTTCCTTTGTAGTTTTTATTTTTATTCATTTGTTTTTTCCTTTTTGGATGAAATTAGCAAATTTAATTGTCTATTTTATTTGCTGTACAACAAAAATCCAAGCCAGGCACAGAGGCACATGCCTATAATCCCAGCAGTCAGGAAGGCAGAGGCAGGTGTAGCTCAGTGAATTTGAGGCCAGCCTGGTCTATAAAGCAAGTCCAGGACAACCGAGGCTACACAGAGAAACCCTGTCTTAAAAAACCAAAAACCAAAAAAAGAAAAAAGTTATAAAGAACAAAGATTCTACTTGCCAATTTGATCTTGTTTTCTGCTCCTTATTTCATTAATGAATTTCGTCTTTATCATTTCCTTTCACATTATTTTGATTGGCTTTATTGTTGTTTTATTGTGTTTTGAACTGAAAATGTTTTAAAACTTTCATTCTTTCTTGTTTATTAATAGAGGGATTTAGGGCTATGAATTTTCATGACTGTTTCTATGTAACCCATTAGCAGATATAAATTATTTCCATTGGAAACAATGTAATTTCTGTTTCTATTTCCATTCATAGAAAATGTTTTACTTTGGCAATTGTTGCTCTTAATGCCCATTGCATCAGGGTCCAGTTCAGAAAGCATTTCCTGGGCCTGTAAGTTCAAGGCTATTCCTTACTTTCTCCTCTACCAGGCATCAGGTTTTTTTGTTGAGATCCTTGATTCATTTGGAGTTGAGTGCAAATTAAGAGATAAAGAAAAAGATCTAGTTTCATTCTTCTACATGCATGTATTCAGTTTGACCAGCACCATTTGTTGAAGATGTGTTTATCATGGGCCTCTTTATGAAAAACCAAGTGGCTGTAGAAATATGGGCTTATGTGTTCAATTTTACTCCATTGGCCAGTGTGTCTTTTTATGTCAGTACCATGCTGAATTTGTGGTGGGGGGGTGGGGGGGTGGGGGGAGGGGTATAAACGTTGGCTGCCAAATAAACGTTGGCTGCCAAATATAACCAGACTTATTACTGGGACCACCAGCTCCCAATAATGACACGGAAACCTCTTATTAATTATCAATGCTTGATCTTAGCTTAGGCTTGTTTCCCAACTAGTTGTTAACTTAAATTAACCCCTTTATATTAAATCTACATTCTGCCACCTTTACTCAGTCTTGCAGTCCTGTTACCTGTTTTTTCCTCCATGTCTAGCTGGCGAATATTCCCCACGCATGATTCTTTCCAAGTTCCTATCTCTGCCAGATGTTCTGCTTTCCTCTCCTGCCTTTGCTACTGGCCATTCAGCTCTTTATTAAACTAATTAGAAAGTGTTAGAGGAAGTATTTACAAAATATGATTCAGCCAAAAAATAGCAGTGCCAAAGTCTAACCTGTACTCAAGTCTCTACTGGTACAGAAGTCAGCATTTGAATAACCCAAAGACAATCAAGCTTTACACAGTGCACAAAAAGGTCATCCCAACAGGGATTGGTGGTGGTGGTTTTTATTTCTGTAACTCTGTAATATAACTTGAAATCAAGGACGGTGATACCTCTATCAGTTTTGGTTTGCTTTGTTTTTTTTAAATATTTTATTTATTTATTATGTATACAATGTTCTGTCTGCATGGACACCTCATGTCAGAAGAAGGGACCAGATCTTATTGTGGATGGCTGTGAGCCACCATGTGGTTGCTGGGAATTGAACTCAGGACCTCTGGAAGAGCAGCCAGTGCTCTTAACCTCTGAGCCATCTCTCCAGCCCGTGCTTTGTTTTTAATTAAGGACTGTTTTCGATATCTTGAGTCATTTGTGTTTCCACATGAAATTTAAGATTTTTTTCAATTTTTGTGAAAAAAAATTGAGTTGGAATTTTGATATGAATTGCATTGAATCTGTAGATTGTAAGACAGCCATTTTCACAATGTTAATCCTACCAATGAATGAATGCGGGAGCTTATCTCATTGTCCCCATAGTGCTTCATAAAACCAAGTTTAAGGATGGAATAAGCCAGTATATAAAACAACAGGAAAGGAGGAGCTGTGGATGCATTGTTGCTTAGATAGAACTCAGATGGTCAAATTTAATGACATTTAACATGTCGGTGGATGTGCTAGAAGAGGCAGCACCATGGACCTACCCCTTCAGAAACACTGAAAAATCAAACATTTACCAAAACCAATTTTTGCTAGAACCCTGAAGAATGGGCAACAGTTTACTCTATCCAGACAAATGCTGAAAAGGGCATCTTGAGAGTGGAAGGAGAGCTTTGTGATATCTTCTGCCCATTCTTTGCCCCTAGTAAGCCCAGATGTGGAAACTGCATATTTTGTTCCTGCCTAGAACCTGGTAACGTGTACCTCATTTGCAAAGAAGTATAGTGCTTTCCATTCTCATTTATTGGAGCTACTTGGAGGACGGACTGACAAGGGTACTTTTCTTTTTTTGACTGATGCCCACTGTTAGAGAATCATTGGGCATCATAAACCACATCAAAAAGCAAACAACCTGCAGCTGACTGGGGCAAAAATGACAGTTAAGATAAACAAGAGCACAAGACTGGAGGGTCTGGGAGAGAGATGCCTCAGGACATTCCAAAGCAACCATTCCAAATCTAGAAAGATCTCAGGTTTTCCAGGGCAGGTGACATGCTATTTGGAAAACAAAAAACAAAAAAACTCTAAGAAAGACTGAGCCCTCACTGTAATGTACAGCATAAACAGGAAGTAATGGCTAAGTGTTGGGAACACCTTGATCCTAACACAGAACCACAATCACAAAGACTAAGAGGCTTCTGTCCTTTGATGTTTGGAAGCTGCATGTAGATGTTAAGGATGTTTTCAAAAGCAGCAGTCAGGGGAGCTCTTCTTAGGCACAGGCACCTGTCGCTGGGAAGTGCCTGGGCAGGGAGGAGCAGTTGCTGGGCTCTGTGTGTCTCAGCTGTTTCCGCTTTCATCTGTGAGACACAGCGGTTCACGGGCAGTCAGATGTGAAGCTGATCCTCGCTGTCAGAACGCTGTAGCTGCAGGACGGAACTCACCCGCTCTCTGTGGGAGATCAAACACCAGCTGCTTATCCAGTCCTGTCAGGGACTGCAAAAGACTAAAACCAGCTCACCCCTGTAGCAGCCAGAGATGTGGCTCAGGACCTGTCAGGCAGGCTCCCCTAAAGCTGGATAGACATCGTTTTTGTGAAGTCAGCATTTTGTTTTGATTTATGGTTACCCCAGAATTTGAAGGCCACGGCCTTACTGTTGGTGTCTCTTTGGGAGCCACTGGAGAGCTGGATACTGTACACCTTACAAGTCTCTGTTGCCTACTGGACAAGCCTGGCTTGAAATGGTGAAGGACCTCCAGGGAAGGTGACAGGATGCTTGTAATGGGGATTCTGTCCCTTTGCAAACAGTCAACAATACTGATAACATTCTATTTCTCCATGCAGGAAGGACATTCCCATGGAGCATGTAACTCACACGGACAGAGAACAGACCAAGAAAGTGGTGTACTCTGTGGTCTATGGAGCAGGTGAGCCATTGGGAAGGACTGGGTTCTTGGTGTCACCCATCAGCCAATGGCTGAATGCCTGTATTTAAGTGTGCAATGTCTCAATGAAATCACTCTGTGAGACCCTGTGTGTTGTTTACACAAACACTGCAGTGGCATTTGTGTCACAAGGCATCAGTCAAATCATTCCATGCTGCTGACTCATAGTGCAGTAGACCCTTGAAGATGGTGATTCTCAACCTTCCTCATCCTGCAGCTCCTTGATATGGTTTCTCATGTTGTGACCCCAACATAAAATTGCTTTCCTTGCTACTTCATAACTGTAACTCTGCTACTGTTATGAATCACAGTGTAAATATTTGTGTTTTCTGATTGCTTAGGGTCATTCACATCACCCCGCAAAGGGGTCATGACACACAGGCTGAGAAACGCAGCTTTAAGAGCAACAACAGAGGTTCAGAGTGTGACCAGACCCTACCTCACACCTCACCACAGTGATAGGCATCATCTCCGTGCTTAGAAATAGCCACCACCTCAAAATGGGATCTAGCTCCGATTCTTAGCACATGTTTAGTAAGAAGTTGTCCTTCTCTGTCTCCTCTTTCCAGGAAGTGTAGTCCTCTACTTTCATCTGCTTTCCCTTTTTTCCTCTCTCTTCCACTCCCCAGATTGATCTGTCAGTAGTGCTTTTTGTAATATTTCATTTATGTGTATGAGTGTGTTGCCTGTATGCACATCTGTGCACCATCTATGTCGCTCAGGGGCCAGAAGAGGTCATAGGACCTAATGGAACTGGAGTTACAGATGGTTGTAAGCTGCCATGTGGGTGCTGGGAATCAACCCCTAATCCTCAGGAAGAGCAGCCAGTGCTCCTAACCATTGAGCTATCTCTCCAGCTCCTGGAGTGTGTTTTTTTAATCCCTTTAAGTCATGCTTACATAGGGACCAGTGCCCCCTCAGAAGATGCCATGAACCCTTCATTCCTTCCTTAAGGAACAGCCTATCTGCTGTCACAAATATAAGCCTGCATGGATCTCCTTCTCACCTTGGTCAGTACAGCTTTGAACACATCGGGGCTTGAGAGTAATCATTACCTCCTGACCACTGAAGTCAAGGAAGGCCAACAAAACTACATAAGCTCAGTGTAGGCATGGTACATGCTTGTCACTCCTAGACACCTCATAATTTCCATAACTGCAGTGCTATGGATGTGCGCATCTCCTGGATCCCAGATACCGCCTTGTCCAGATCCCTCCCCAGTACTTGGTGTTTTGCGCTTGCCCTTCCCTCCATGGGAACGTTTTCCCCACATGCACAAAACTTGACTCAACTCTCCCTTTCTCAGCTGACTCCCCCACTGTACTATTACTTATACCTAGGCAATAAGTTACCACAGAAAGCCCCTGCTAACTGGGGCTGTGGGGCTGAGGCTCCACAGCTCTTCTGCTCTCTTCAGCTTCTGTTTCCTGCTGGCCCCATGGGTCTCTGGCATGAACAGCCTGTACTGTGTCCACTTTAGACTTCAAAGCCAGCTGACTGCAAAGTACCAGCTGTATACCTGCTCATCTTGTTTTGCGTAAAATGCCTGCCTGTACTGAGCATGAGCCCAAGAAGCCAGGAGTGTCTATCAGTTCTGCTTATCAACTACCACAGAAAAGCACAAAGCACTCACTGAACAAGTAACAGTGCTTTGAGAACATCAGACCACATGAAGTGCCTAGAAAGCAACATGGAAGCTAGTAATCAAACTTAGGGGCAGGGTACAGTCCTAATACTAGTGGTTCTCCTCAGAGTTGCCTGTCCCATTTCTTCCTCAGCCTTCTCCCAGCCCTCAGGGCTTTCTTCCCTGGGGGAAATCAGCATTCTGCCAGACAGGTTAGAACTTGATGCTTTGGATCCTCCTGCAGATCTGCCATAGCTTCAGTTCTGCAGGCCCAATATTGGCCCTCTCCGCCCCAGGCTCAAATCCCAGTTCTGTCGCCTCTTGACATTGTAGGCTCACGAGAAACCCTGTGCCTTTCTGCCCATCCCCTCCTGCTAACGGCTCTCACAGGATTGCTGGAACTACAGCTGGCACAGTGAACTTGCAGCTCTGTCGTCTGCTCCCTGGGGTCCTGTTTCAGGGGTAAGCTGTATGGCTAAGCTTCCAGAGGTCTTTTGGCCTTCCATGCTGTAGCTAGCTCAGGAAGGGGGGATGCAGGATGAATTTTTTATTTTTCTGAGAGTTGCCTGGCCCTGGCCTCTGCAGTTGGGTCATGTCTCACCACAATAGTTGTTTCTCAAAGAAAGATGGACTCACAGCACCCACTGGCTCCTTCTGAGCTTGCACCTTATGTTTTCTAAAGAGAAGAGTGCCTCACTGTAAATAAGCAGTGAGTCATTAGCTATTGATGCTAGTGAAGGGAGTAATTTGCTGCTTTTAGCCCCAGTGGTGACAGGGGCTCCCACCCTGAGCTTCTATCTCTGTTTCTCCATTGTTCCTGCTCCACCTGACAGCTGGAATTACTGTGTACTGCTATTCCGTTCATGTTGTCTCTATCCCTCCCTTATTTGAGCCAGAAACTTGCTGATGAACACCCTGGGGGCATAAGATAACCACCAGGCTCCAGTGCTACTGGGACCTTGGGAGACCCAGTGGAGGGGCCTTGGACAGGCAGCGTGTGATGGCACAAATAAGTGTTTCCACAGACGCCATCTGAGTAACCCAGAAACTGCTGATAGTAATGCTGAGCCAGGGAGAAACAACTCCAGTGCAACCTTCAGAAAACAGTTATGTGATCACTGTGAAAACTGTGGTGAGAACAGAAGGAGAAGCTGCAGGGCTATGAGACAAGCAGAGGAGGCACTTGGAAGAAATGTGGGTGTGCCTCCTGCAGCATCTATGGCAACCCTGTCTGGCCTCCTGTGAGCTAAGATGTATGCATCCCATTTGTTATCTGGGATCCTGACCCAGAACTGGCTCACAAGCCCACTGCCTTTCCTCTATGCAGCTGAATTCAGCATCTTCCAGCTTACTGGACACTTCCCCATCTTGCTGGGTCTGCTTACAGCCATCTGTACTAATTGATTTTAGTGCAGGTTTGTCAACTTGATACAAACCTGAACATATCTGGGGAAAGGGAATCTTAATTGAGAAAGTGCTTCCAAAAAACTGAAGTCAAGTCTATGGGGTATTTTCTTGATTAATAATTGGTAGGGGATGGTCCAGCCCATTGTGGACGGCGATGCCCATGAGCAGGTGTTCCTGGATTGTATTAGAAAGCAGACAAGCAACCATTGGAAGTAAACAGTAAGCAGCACTCTTTCATGGCCCACGATCCTGTTTCTGCCCCCAGGTTCCTGCCCCCGCTTGAATTCCTGCCCTGATTTCCCTCAGTGATGGACCGTTTGTTATCTGAAAGAGTAAGATTAAACAAGCCCTTTCCTTCCCAAGCTGCTTTTAGTCATAGTTTTTATCACAGCAATAGAAACTGTAAGACAACATCTCTGAGCTCAGCAGTACTCTAGTCCCTACTGGAAGTCATTCCTAATCTTTAAGCCTGCTGGGCTCCTGCTTTCTGAGGGTTGGCCTAATGCTGAGTCCTCTCCATGATTCCAAAGTGATCTCCATATTCAGCTGTTGTACAATCAGCAGGTGCTTGCTGGATGCATGCAGAATGTCAGGCCTACCCTGCAGCAGGAGGACAGTAGATAAGGGCTCATGCCCGTTCCCAAGGGGCCTGCTCTGCCAGGAGAAACACAAAGTGAGGCCAAGCCTCATATTGAGTGCCTGGGGATTGTACTTATGATGAAGCCCAGAACCTCAGAAGCTGTCCAGAGCAGCAGTAAGTACATGGACTGTATGGGATGTCCTGTTCAAGCAGACAAGACAGTGTTCCTGGGGGGCTCTCTGTGGTTAGGTACTTGCTCAGCCCTAGAACAGAAATGCCCTAGTTACATTTCTGTTGCTGTTATAAAATAACCTGCCGAAAAGCAACTTAGGAAAGAAAGGGTTTTTATACTTAGAATTCCAAGGCCCATTATTGCAGGATAGTTAAGACAAGAACTTAAGCATTACATCCACAGTCAAGAACAGAGAGAGAAGAAACACTTGGATTCTCGCTTGCTGTTCTCTAACACTGTTCAGGAGCCCTGCCTGGAGAATAGCGCTGCACATGATGAGCTGGGTCTTCCTGCCTCAGTCAAAACAGTTTTCTATAGATGTGCTCACAGGACAACATGACCTTAGATAACGCCTCAGCTAAGGCTGTCTCCCAGCTGGTACTAGTTTGTGTCAAGTTAACAGTTAACTAACTACATGCTGTAATCCTAGCACTCAGGAGAGAGAGGCAGGGGATCTCTGTGAGTTTGAGGCTAGCCTGGTCTAGAAAGCAAGTCTAGGACAGCCAAGGCTACACAAAGAGACCCTGTCTTGACAAAACAACAAAATAAAACAAAAACACAACTAAGGAACATAACCTGCCCCTTAACTTGACATGCAAACACTGTAACTTAACACTCTCTGAACCCAAAGTCTCATGTTAATTTTTTTTAATTTAATGATTTATTTTATTTCTATGTTTATTGGTGTTTTGCTTGCGTGTATGTCTGTGAGGGTGTCAGATCCCTTGAAAATGGAGTTACAGACAGTTGTGAGCTGCCATGTGAATGCTGGGAATTGAACACTGGTCCTCTGGAAGACCAGCTAGTGCTCTCAGCCACTGAGCCATTTCTCCAGCCCCTCTTGCTAATTTTATAATGTAAAATACAATCCAAGTCAAAAAAAAAAAAAAACCCTCTCAAAGTCTTCAGAATTTCCAGCACTGCAAAAGTCCAAGGACTCTTCTAAATTCTCTTAACTATAGGTTCCTATAAAGATAAAAACAAATTTTATACTTAAATGTTCTTCTTCCAAAAGGGAAAAGCCAGCTCATAGGAAATGGACAACACACGTAAGCAAATCAAACCCTGTGGCTCAGTGCCTGGGCAGCCCCACTTCTCCAGCTTCACTGAGGGTTCACCCTCACCAACGGCCAGTCAGAGCCCCTCTTCATGGACCCAACTCTTGTCACAAGGTGCCAAGCCCCAGATGTTCTCCTCAAGCCCCTCATGCCTTCAAAATGAGTACCACATGGACAATTCTTACATTACCAAGTTCAGCTAAGGTGCAGCATGCCCTGCTTTGACCACAGCTTACTAGCTTTGTGTGCTGATGCTGAGAAAATAGTTTTCTATTGTTCCAATGAATCATAAAAGGCTTCACCTTCATGGTGCTAATCTTGTTGCCAATCACAAGATTAGCTTATTCTTCAGAACGTGATCAGCACACACAGTTTTTAAGCCAGAATACTAGGCAAATAGCCTTAGTCCACTTAAGAACAAAGTCCCCATTCCCCTCTGAAACACAATCTGGCCTCTCCTGTCAGCATTGCTTTCAGCAGTCTTATCTTTGAGATCCCAGCAAGAATGGCACTATAGAGCATCTGCAATTATAGTTTCCAAGGCACTCAGCACCTTCACTTGATCTTCTGAGCTGCACCGGCACCAGGCATACATACACAGACATACATGTAGGCAAAAGTCACACACATAAAATAAAATAAAACTGAAAAAAAAAAAACTACTTAAAGAGAACGGCTCAGTAAGTTTTTCCCAGATAACTGATTGGCTTTCTCCAGCCCAAAGTAACAAATGCTTCTACATTCTTCCCATTAAAACAGTCCAAGGCATAAAAGCCACATGGTGAAGTCTATTACAGAACAGTCTACTTCTGGTAACAGTTTCTTTCCTAGTTACATTTATGTTGCTGCAGTAAAATACCCTGGGAAAAAAGGTAACTTATTAATTTGGGATACAATCCAGAATTCCTAAACTTGTAAAGAAATGGGGATACCTTGACCACAGACATAGGCTAGAGGTGACCCAGATCTTAAAATTGTAGACAAGGACTTCAAAAGTGCTTGAGACTGTAAAGAAAAGCATGCTCAGCTGGGTGTGGTGGTGCACACCTGTAATCCCAGCACTCAGGGAGGCAGAGGCAGATGGATTTCCATGAGTTCGAGGCCAGCCTGGTCTATAAAGCAAGTCCAGGATAGCAGAGATGACACAGAGAAACCCTGTCTTGACATGCTTACAATAAATGGGAAAAAAATAAAATCTGCCAAATAAAAAGAGCCAAATGGTAACTCTGGCCCTGAAATTAGCAATATCTGAAATTTAAAGTTTCCCAAATTAGTTTAACAGCACATTGGAAGTTAGAACAGAAGAGGATTCCACATCCCTATGACTGACCTGGTTCAGACTCTGTTGATTCTTTTCTTAAAGCTAATGGACTTGTCTATTCCAGTGCAGTAGCTAAAAGTGATGATTAGAATTTGATGGAAGAAAGGATTTTTGATGATTTTTTTTTCAGTAAAATGCAGCAAAACAAATAGCAACTTTATTGTGGAGGTACTACACTATCTTCATTAAACCCTAAAGGGAATTTAAGAGGTTTTTTTTCAGCAAAATTCATGTCAGGAAGGCCTGTATATGGAAGAGAACCAAGGACTCTGGGCATTTGTCCCTTTCTATTAAGGAAAAACCTGGCTCTACACTCTTTCAAGCAAAGCACTTGACGCTGCTTTTTCACTGTCACAAGTATTCAATATTGCTACCATTAGAACTCTTGAAGGTTTAAGCTGACTAAGGCCAGAAGTGACCTCACTAAGAGGGGATCAAAAAACAATTCTGAGAGGTCAGATAGGAACCCTTCTAAGGAACCCTTTCTGTCATCACAGACACAAAGCTCAAGCCCTGAACCATAGGTTCTAGGCCAAGTATCTGAAGGCCTCTTGAGTGGACTTTGTGAGCCAGTTGGTCAGTTCAAAATTCAATGACCCTTTCTCTTGCCCTAGTAATGACTCTCCCAGAAATTATCTCTTGGAATTCCTCAAACAGTGTTACCCACAGACACCAGGACTTTTTCCACAATACAACTATTGGGCAAGGGTCCTGGTACCCATTCCTAGAGAAAATTACAAGATAATGGTTACACATTGAGCATCAAGTAGAAGCCATACTTGGCTTAGAGTTTGGTTCGTAGGATTCCTGATCAATCCCAGGGCTAAGAATTAGGCCAAAACTGTTGTTCTCAATTTATAAATGAAGAAACAGGTTTATTGAGAGTTAAGCAACTTGTCCAAGACCACTAGAAACCTCCTGTGGGTGACAGAGTGAAGCCCCACCCAGGCCTGTCTATCCCAGGCCTGGACTCCAGCAAACAGGAGGCTTATGTGCTGTGCTAGAACTTGGTGCCACCTCCAGAGAGACCTTCACTACTTCGCTGCAGCTGCTTCACAAGAACTTTGCCTCTTTCAGGAACAAAATACTGAGCTAGGTCAAAAGCATGTATTCCAAAATAAGAATGCTAAGCATAGGGGTTCCTGAATACCATGTTTCCACATTTGTCATCAGCTCTGCCTTCCTTGTTCCTGTGGGCCTCACAGCTTTCCCAAGTCCTACAGTCAGTTCTGCGGTTGACTGAGCTGAGAACAGCCCTGATTCCGCCTATCCCTAGATTCCCATGCAGCTCCTGAAGACTGAGGAAGTAAGTGTTTAAATGGCTCTCTCCAGGTCAATGGCCCCCAATATCCAGTGTGTAAAGCCCAAAGCCAACACTATCCAAGCCAACCACATAAGGCTCACACCACCACTGAGCCACTTTGTACCTGAGACCTCCAGTTAGCTCATTTCCACATACGATGTTCTCACATGATATGGGTTAAGCCTGGACTCTGGTGTTATGTCTTCCTGATTCACAGGGAAAGAGCGGCTTGCTTCTTGTCTTGGAGTCAGTGTTCTGGAAGCCTCCCACTTTTTGGAGCGATTTTTGCAGAAGTACAAGAAAATCAAGGATTTTGCCCAGACAGTTATTGCCCAGTGTCACCACACAGGTAAGTCAGCTTCAGCTAGGCCTCTCCTCCTACATCGGACAGTGGCGGTGTCCACAGCTCCTCACTTTGTTCCCGAGTGGATGGACTGAGTGGATAGGTGAGTGTCTGTATGGTCTGTGTATGGGTTAGTGAAGTTGGGTGGAGGTGGCTGGGAGAGCGATCAGTCCTACTGGATCAACAGGGCTAAAAGACTCCATGTGGAAACGGAGGGACTAGAGATAGGTTCTACCTATAGCAACAAAATACAAGCTTAAATTAACATGATAACTACACATATAAGTAAAAACTGACAGATAAAACTGTACTGGGCTGGGCAGTGATGGGGCATGCTTTTAATCCAGCACTTAGAAGGCAGAGGCAGGCAGACCTCTATGAGTTTGAGGCCAGCCTGGTCTACAGAGTGAGTTCCAAGACACCCAGGGATATACAGAGAAAACAAAACAAAACTCTATACCTGAAAATGAAGACCATATATTCCTGCAAAAGGCATGTAGCCCATACATACAGTATCTCCACAAGTAAAACATGTCTGTGAACACAGCACAATATGGATGTAGCTTTATGCACACTCAGTGAGTATGGCTCCTCTCCATACATTTGTTTGGAAATGCATAACAATCCTGTGAACTTTAGATTAAAAAAAAAAAAGCCATCCCAATAAAATAGGTCTCACCAAAAATGTGAGAGACTTGGTCACATATATGCTTTAATTGGAAATAAGAGGATAGAGTATTTTTAGTATTTATTTATTTTAATTTTTATGTGCACAAGTGTTTTGCTTACATGCATGGTAAACACAGGCATGTGTGATTGGTATTGTAGAAGCCACAAGAGAGCATTGAATCCCCTGGTTGTGAGGCACCATGTGGATGCTGGGAACCAAATGCAGGTGCTCTGCCAGAACATCCAGAACCCTTAACCACTAAGCAATCTCTCCACCCCAAGAGTATTTTAAAAGAAAGAGTTTGTAACCATGGATGAGTTGTATTCAACACATATGCACATACCTTAGGAAAGAGCAGCAGCAGAGGAAATCACAGAAGGAAGGAAATAAGTGGAGGATCAGATATTAACAACAAGCAACAGGGTTAGTAACTGGTGCAGAGACAGCATTCACAAATCAGCACTAATTGGATGAAAATGAAAATGGGATTGGGCTGGCAGAGCTTCATTCCTAAGTGTGAGCTCTAGCATGTGCACTGGGGTACAGCAAACACCTGTAGTCCCAAATGCTCTCTAGGACTCAAGAGACTATAGCCTGGAGCCTGTACTCATGCTCATAAGTTCTGGGCAGCTACCACAGGCTTTGCCTTGGCCTGCCTGTAGATGCCATCAGGCAGCATTGGTGCCCAGTCACCACCTATTGGTCAATCGGAGCCTCCGAAAACCCACAGCACACTTAGACCCCAAAGCTCACTGTTCATTCAGACCATGGTGTCAGCCTGCATCCAGCAGGCCTCTGTCTGCCCAGGAGTCTCAGTAGAAATTACAATACTGTCTATTTGAAGTGCTACAATAGTGATGGTGCCTAGTGTTGATGAGAACATAAGAAGCTAGCGTCTCCTCACATGCTATAGTTGGAAATATAATCCCAATACGGACTCTTGGGTAGCATCAACTGCACACTGGGGGTGATTTTTAAATATTGTCCCTAAAGCTACTCCTGTAATCTTCACAGTATTTAAGAAGTGGGTGATGGTGCTGCCTCCATTTTGCAGCAGAATAAAATGAATCAGCAGGAAGTCCAGTCAATGCCTGAATCACATGGCCACGCATAGACTGAGCACAGTTTCAGTGCTCTTCCCTGGTACAGACATCACCCCTCCTTGTTCTTTACTTTCTGAAAGGTATGTGAGGTGATATATATCCAAAGCATATTAGAATAACCATTTGGTGATTGGCCAAGGTTTGCTGGATGCCTGCCATATGTCGGTTACCATGCCAATGCTAAGGACAACTACTTCTCACTCTTCCAGACCTTACCTTTTGGCAGATGTGAAGAGAGTCTATGGGATGCAACAGGCATTGCATCCCATGTGTGGGAGAGATAAAAAGGCTGCAGGGCAGAGAGCAGCAGAGAGGCAGAGAGCAGCAGAGAGAGGCCACAGAACAACTGCCAGCTACAGCCTTGCTGAGGAGGTGGCCTGAGCTAGAACTTAAAAAGATGAGGAAGGGCCTAGGAAAGAACCCAGTGTGAGAAAGTAGGGAGACCTGAGCAGATGTATAAACAAGAGAATATATGGGTCTGAGTTTGATGCTTTACATAACAGGCCTCTAAGTTTTATCTTTAAAAATTAGTCTAGCAACACTGTTTCAGGAGATTTTGAAGAGTCTGAAGTGAGAGCTATAACCTGAGGACAGTCTAGGAGTTGCAGAGGTCTTAGAGTGGAAATAACCGAGATGTCCCAGCTAGAGAGGCTGGAATCCAAGCATCTTTTGGCTGAGAGAGGCAGAGGCAGGAGCCAGGTTGTGTCTGAACAGACAAAAGGGCTGCTTCGGGAACAGCCAGCTGCTTGCTCCCTAAGACAGACATGGTAGTGGGTGCTGACTGACTGGAAAAGCCAAGCCTTCACCCCCACCCAGAGGGGGTTGTCCAGCGATGAATTCTTCAGGGAAAAGGGGAGCTAGTCCTTCCCCAGAACAAATGATGAGTCTCAGATGGTCATGGTGAAAAGATAATGCAGGCCCCACTTTATTTCGTGTGAGACAGGGACTTATAAATCTTGGGCAATGGGAGGGGTTTTGAGAGTGAATGTGTTTGATTCACTGGGGCTGGGGGTGCCAGGGATACTTGATTTACATGCAATAGCACAGCCCTATCATAAGAAGGGGAACACAGTACTTAATTATCCTATGGGTGGGGGAGAACTCCAGGATGGTTAAAGGTCATTGATTGAAAGCCAAGACACCAAGGCATTTCATTAGCACAGGGTGATGTTTTTAGGAATCCCCAGGTGCTTACTGAACTGGTTTATTATCAGGAATGGGTTGGGTTTGTAATCTCCCTGAGGGCTATGTGATGCTCTTTAGAAGATCTGGGGTTTCCTAGATCAGGCAGAGAGGAAACCCAGCTGAGAAAAGGAGTCTGTCATCTTACACTGAGCTCAGACAGGGCCAGAAGTGCCAGATTTGACCTTAATAGCAAGGTTTCACACCTAAGGCCTCCTGAGATGCCAGGCCCACAACTTGTTCATATGGTTGTATTTTACACAAAACACAAATTTTCCACACCAAAATATCTTTACTGCAATCAACCAGACTGCTGCTGTGTTTGCTAGAGGTTCCTCTACTTCGCCTTCCCATTCCTGGTGGCCTTAGAGTGGCCACAGCCAAATTTTAACTGGGAGTGGGCAGGTGAGATGGTAGGTTCCTGTACCAATATTTCCATGCCTCGCCGCTCACTCATAAGTGCATGGTAGAGGGATACCCGGTATCCTGACATGAGAATGACTTCCACCCTGAGTACCTGTGTGGAGTGTCAGGTCTGCTTGCGCTGGAAATGCTGGGTTGAGTAAAAGCAAGGTTTGAAACGTATAGTCAGATCACATCCACTTTGGACCACATGGAGTGGGCAACTACAAAATAGGCCAAAGTATATGAGTTTTCAGACACTTGATAGTGAGTAGCCTGTTGCTGTAGTTGCCAAGAGAAAAGAAAAATGAGGTGACTCCTCTAAGTGCCTGTGTCTGGAGGCACACAGCAAGAACAGAAGGCTCGCACAGAATAACCACTGGAAGAAGCCAGCAGGAGAGTCCCAGAGTTTATACAGGCCAAAATAAACTCACTGGACACCTGATACATCCAGTAAATACCTCACAAGGGCCACAGGTTACAGCCCTAAAAAAAAAAAAAAAAGTTACTCTAACTTCCTCACCTCCAGCATAATGATAGGCCTCGAAAGACAAGGAGATATACTGTGCACAGATTTTATACAAAAGTGGTTTATTGGATAGAGATGAAGAGAGGAGAGAGCGAGACATGAAGGGGGAAGGGAGGGACACCCCAACAGAGAAGGGGGAGAGAGCAGTAGGGCAAGAAAGTAAGAGGGCCAGAGAGAGACAAAGTGGCGGGTTGATCCTTTTAAGAAGCGTGGCTACCTGGCAGGTGACACATGATAACATCATAGGTTGCTAGGCAACCCAGAAGCAGGCTGCCTAAATATTAACATATACAAGTGGCATAAATCTGCCAAGACACCCGCAGATAGAGAGCAGCAACACTTATTCCAACAACATGAAGTCTATGATGCTCAACAGCATCAGAAGCTATGGACATGTGAAGGTATGGGAACCCAAATGTGCCGAGTGCCCTGAAGCACAGTGCCCTGTCCTTGTTTTACATATCACCCATGGAGTAAAGGTACTCAGAACCTTGTCACTTTTTTATAATTACATTGGGGCAGCTCAGTGCTTACCTTGTATGAGAATTTTGGCTTCTTTAAAAACTCAGTTATGTTATATGAATGTTTTTGTTTTAATCCCCAGCTGTGGGATAACAAGCTGCTTCACAGCAGGTGATTATGATTTGCCACATGCACTAGCAGGGTCATGATTTTTGCTAGCTGCAGATAGTTTACGTTTGGAATTCTGGGGACTCTGGAGAGGGCATAAATGGGAAAACCCCAGGAGGGTTGGGGGTGCTCTGAAGAAAAGGAAGGCAGCTTTTCCCCCTGCTGCTCCTGGTTGCTGTTTTTACAGTTTGATGAGAAGAAGTTGGAGATGTCCTGATGACTAAGACTGGACTTGCCCCAAGGAGACCAACACCCCTAATGAGCAGGAAGTAGTCTAAAGAGGTGCATGCCTCTTTCCCCTCTAACCGTCTTCCTTGCCTACCTAGTGTTGGAAGGTTGGAAGGAATAAGGGTTGGAAGGGTGGAAGATATAAAAACCAAACAAAATAGAAACAAAACAAAACAAAACAAAAAACAGAGCCTACATTACCTAACTGTTGGAGTGACTTTTCCCCACATTGTATGAAGGTGTGTCTGTGTATTTTCAATTGTTAATTGTTGTGCAGAGCTAAGTCCTGGCAGAATATTTGGTACTGTTCTCTCTATGGCCCATCATCAGCTTTCTATATGTAAATATTCTTCACCTGCCCAAAAGATGATTCTCTGAGATTATCATGTTAAAAAGCAAGCTGCTGTGGTGAAGATCATGCAGCCCTCAACGTGAAAAGACAACCCAAAGAGATGGATAAGGCGCTTCCCTGCTGCTGATTGGTTCAGACTGGAATGTGGCTTTTTGCAGAATAAAGAGCTAGTGGCTTGGCTGAGGCAGAAGACAAACAGCAGGAGGACAAGAGGCACTTAGAGCCACTTGGAGAGACACAGTAGCAAGGAAATCAGATTAAGTTAGAGGCTAGCTGAGAGTCTGCGCCAGCAAAAGGCCAACAACCTTAAATTATATAGATGTCCCCATGTCTTAATTAAGTCTCAAGTGGGGTCCTCGAAAACCCCACGACACCTAATATGAGAGACTGAGAGACTCTGGGTTTCAGTGCTGAACACCTACCATCAACAACAAAAGTAATAGATTTTGAATCTAGAGATGTGTGATGATCTTGTGTGATTGTCCCTGTATGGTAGCTGTTCTATGATGCAAACCTTGTGATGGACACTGTGTGGTGGCAAATTGTTATGAACACCAATTTAAAACAGAAGCCCTCACTGCTCAGGAACTTGTGTAACCAACTGTGATGGCTATTCTTACTAGTCAATTTGACTACATCTGGAATTAACTAAAACCCAAAAATGGAGGCACAACTATGAGGGATTTTTGCATTATTTGAAGTAGGAAGATCCACTTCTAATCCAGATCTTTGAGGTATGAAGAATTCCCTTTAATCCAGATCATTTGAGCTGGGAAACTTCACCTCTAATCTAGGCCACACCTTCTGCTGGAAGCAGAAAGACAAGGAAAAGGGAAGCTTTTGCTCTTTGCCTTGCCAGTACCTCCATTCCTTCACCAGCATTAGAGCGTACTTCTTCCAGATTCCAGCATGTACTGAAGAGCATCTGAGATATCCAGTCTCTTGGACTGAGCAACTACTGGATTCTTGGACTTACTGTTCACAGACAGTCATTATAATACATCTCCTTCTAAATATACATAGAGAGAGATTCATTCTTTAAGTTCTGTTACCCTAGGGAACCCTGACTAATACAGATTTTAGTACCAGAATTGGTTCTAGAACAACAGAAGTATAAAGATGATCTTCTAAGTATCTGTAATCACTTTTCAATTTGACAACACCTGCAATTACCAAAGCCTCTCTAGTTGCTGAAGCCTCTCCTGGGAGCTCAGAGAGCACTGAAAGCCTGGTGTGAGCTGTAGTACAAACTTAAGGAGACAAATTGCACTTGATTGTCTTGATTCGCCAGTTGTGAGAGGCAATGGACTTGGTGACCCTGTATATGAAATGTTTGTCAGTTTGGAGGAAAATAAGAAAAATGATGATGCTGGTCAGTTGCTCTTAGCATCTCTGGATAAACTGACAAAGGCTAGAGATGAGTTTCATGATAAAATTAACCAACTTCTAGCACCTCAGAATATAGTGAAGGACAATAATGAGCTTACTGATAAAATTTAGCAGTTCCAGATGCCCAAAAACAGCCTAAAGGTTTCTAAGTGTGCCCTAGAAGAGAATCTTCTCTCCATCAGCCACAGAGCTCAAGTTGTGGAAAATCAAACTGAAGCCCTCATTATAGGATTGCTTAAATTACAGTGAAAATTCAAGTCCCAGCCTCAGAGGTAAAGAATGAGAGCCTATAACTTGGGATGGATGTGTGGGGGAGGACTGAGAAATTTCAAACCCTCAGATTCTCAAGGGTTTATCTCTGCTGAAGTAGTCTCTCTGCTCTTAACCCCACCTCTTGAAATATTGCCTTTCTCACCTTTGACTGAGGAAATTAATCCTTCATTGTCTGCTTCTAAACCAGAAGTGACTTTTTCTGAAGAAAATGCCAGACAAGATAATACTGATGTTCCTCAGGGCCTACCAATAGCTGCCTCTAGACAAGTGGTTCTCAACCTTCTTAATGCTGTGACCCATGAGTTTCTCATGTTGTGGTGACACCCAACCATAAAATTATTTTGTTGCTACTTCATAATTGAAATTTTGCTGCTGTTATGAATTATAATGTAAATATTTGTGTTTTCTGATTGTCTTAGGCGACCTGTGTAAAGGGTTGTTGGACACCTCCCCCAAAGGAGTCATAACCCACAAGTTGAGAACCACTGCTCTAGACTATAACCAGACTTAAAGCAAAGCAGACTCATAGAGGGGACGTAGAAAGTGTATCCGTATCTACACTACTAGAGAGCTTAGTGAGTTTGTTAATTCATTTAATCAGAAGTCTGAGGAATATGTGTGGGAATGGATTTTAAGGGTGTGAGATAATGGTGGAAAGAACATAAAACTGGATCAGGCTGAGCTCATTGCTGTGGACCCTCTAGTGGACCCTGAGTGGAAATTCTAGGTTTAATGTGGAAGCTTGCACAGTTTTAAAAAAAAGTGTCAAAAGTTTGAATAGTTTGCTGCAGTATTTGTCAAAAGATGGCCTACTGAAAAGGAGTTTGAGAGGCTTGATATCCCTTGGCTTAGTGTTGATAAGGGGATTTTAAGGTCAGGAAAATTGCAATGTTAGAGTGGGTGGACATACTGTGTAAAACCTAATCCTCCACAATGGGGAGACCCAGAGAACATGCCCTTCACTAATCTGATAAGATGCAAAATGGGGAGAGCGACACCAGTGCGTTTGAAGAGCTTTGTTGTCACCCTTTTTCTTGTGCCAGACTAAATGCTTGAAGATACTGCTGCTCAGTTGGACGAGTTTAATGCGATGGGTTTAACTGGGCCCCGTGGTAGCAGGGGCCAGGTGGCAGCACTAAGTCACCAAAGGCAAGGTGACCATAGGTACTGTAACGGGCAGCACGGACAAAGTAATGTCCACAATGGCCTAACCCATAATGGTCAGCACAGGCAAAGTGAATTTTATGGTGTCATGACTCATATGGATCTTTGGTACTGGTGAATCAATCATGGTGTTTTCAGGCATGAAATAGATAAAAATCCTACTGCATTTTTGTTTCATCCGTATAAGCAAAAAAAATTTTCAAACAAATGAGAAAAAGGTTACATTGGACTGTGATAAAAAGGCAATCTCTGCTCGTGAATCAATTTCCAGGCTTGAGCCAGTTTACAGACCCAGAATCCCTTTAATAAAGGGATGGCAAGGTTCCCCTGAGGAAGGACCTTGATAAAATACAGAAAAGGTTTACAGAAAAGCTTATCTTCAGTCCTTCCCCAAAGGGACCTCCAGCCTTTTACCAGGGTAACTGCACACTGGAGGAAAGAAAACAATCAGACTTTCCAGATCTATTGGTTCTGAATTAACGCTGATTCCAGGGGATCCCAAGAAACATTGTGGCCTTCCAGTTAAATTAGGAGCTTGTGGAGGTCAGGCGATTAACAGAGTTTTGGCTGAAGTCTGACTCACAGTAGGTCTAGTGGGTTCCCAAACTCAACCTGTGTTTATTTCCCCAGTCCCAGAATGTATAATTGGGAATAGATATACTTAGAAGTTGGCAGAATTTCCACATTGGTTCCCTGACCTGTGAAGTGAAGGCTAAATGGAAGCCTTTAGAGTTGTCTCTACCAGGAAAATAGTGACTCAAAAACATCATCACATCCCTGGACGAACTTCAGAAATTAGTGTCACCATCAGGGACTTGAATGATGCAGAGGTGGTGTTTCCCACCACATCACCCTTTAACTCTCCTGTCTGGCCAGTACAGAAGATCATAGAGAGTGACAGTTGACTATCAAAAATTTGATCAGGTAGTGACCCCAATAACAGCTGCTGTAGCAGATGTGGTGTCCTTACTTGAGCAGATTAACACATCTGGTACATGATATACGGCTATTCATCTAGCGAATTCCTTTTTCTCATTATCTGTCCATAAGGACCACAAGAAGCAATTTGCTTTCAGTTGGCAAGGCCAGAATATACCTTTACAGTTTTACTTTAAAGATATACTAACTCTCCAGCTATGTGTCATAATTTAGTTCGAAGGGAATCTCTTCTACAAAATATCACATTAATACACTATATTAACAATATTATTCTGATCATACCAAGTGAATAGGAGGTAGCAGCCACTTTGAACTCCTTGGTTATACATATGCATATCAGAAGATGGGAAAAAAATCTAACAAAATTTACTACCTCTGTAAAATTCTTAGGAGACCAGTAGTATGGGGCATGCAAAGCTATTCTTTCCAAGGATAAGTTAGTGCACCGGGCCCCTCCTACCAGCAAGAAAGAAGCGTACTGTTTAGTAGGCCTATTTGAATCCTGGAGACAGCACATTCTTCACTTGGATGTGTTACTCTGGCTTATACACAAAGTGACTCAGAAAGCTGCTAGCTTTGAGTAGGGCTTGGAACAGGAGAAGGCTCCTCAACAGGTCCAGGATGCTGTGTAGGCTTCTCTACCACTTGGGCCATATGATCCAGTAGACCTGACGGTACTTGAGGTGTCAGTGGCAGAAAGGGATGTGTTTTGGAGCCTTTGGCAGGCTCCTATAGGTGAGTCACAAAAGAGAGCTTTGGGATTTTGGAGCAAGGCTCTACCATCCTCTGCAAATGACTATTCTCCCTTTGAGAGACAGCTCTTGGCCTGCTCTTAGACCTTAGTGGAAACTGAATGTTTGACAAAGGGCCACTATGTGACCTGAGCTTCCCACCATAAGCTGGGTGTTATCTGACCCACCAAGTCATAAAATAGGACATGCACAGCAACAACCCATTATCAAATGAAAGTGGTACATACGTGATTGGGACCACATAGGTCCTCAAGGCACAAGCAAGTTACATGAATAAGTTGCCCAAATGCCTATGGTTTCTACTCCTATTACAATGCCATATGCTGCCAAGTATTCACTTATAGCCTCAGGGGGTGTCCCTTATTATTGGTTGAGTGAGGAACAGAAAACTATGGCCTTGTTTACTGATGATTCTACATGTTATACAGACACCACCCAGACTTGGACAACTGCAGTATTACAATCCCTTTCTGGACAACCCTGAAAGAAACCAGAGAAGATAAGTCTTCATAGTAGGCATAACTTTGAGTGGTACACATGGTCATACATTTTGTTTAGAAAGAGAAATGGCCAGATGTGCATTTGATTCATGGGCTGTAGCCAGTGTATTGGCTGAATGGTCAGGGATTTGGAAAGAGCATGATTGAAAACGTGGTGAGAAAGACATCTGGGGAAGAAGTATAGGGTCTCTCCAGTTGGGTAAAAGATGTGAAAATACTTCTGTCCCATGCAAAGGTTCATCAAAAGGTGACTACCGCTGAGGAGTTTATTAATCAGATAAATACGATGACCCATTCTGTGGACAGTCAGCATCTTTCCCCAGCCATTCCTGTCATTGCCAGTGGGTCCATGAATAAAGTACCCATGGTGGTAGAGATAAGGTTATGCACGGTCTCAACAACATGGACTCAGACTCACCAAAGCCTACCAGGCTATAGCTATTGCTGAGTGCCAGATCTGCCAATAGCAGAGACCAACACTGAGCCCCAGATATGGCATCATTCCCCAGTCTGAGCAGCTGGGGACCTGGTGGCAGATTAACTACATTGGACTACTCCCTCTGTGGAAAGGACAGTGCTTTGTCCTTCCTGGAGTACATATGTATCCTGTTTGTGGAGTTTCCTTTCCTTCATGTAATGTTTCTGCCATAAAACTACCACCCATGGACTTACAGAATGCCTTATTTACCATTAGAGCATTCCACACAGTATTGCTTCTGACCAAGAAATTTACTTCATAGCCAGAGAAGTAGGACAGTGGGCCCATGATCATGAAATCCACTAGCCTTATTACGTTCCCCACCATCCTGAAGCAGCTGGCCTGATAGAAAGATGGAATGGCCTTTTGAAGACACAGTTACAGCACCAATTAGGTGGTAGCAGCTTGGAAGGCTGGGGCAGGGTTTTCTAGGAAATATGCTTTGAATCGATATCTAATATATGGTAGGGTTACTCCCATAGCCAGGAGCCATGAGTCTAGGAATCAAGGGCTGGAAAGGGGAATAGTTCTATTCACCATCACTTCTAGTACCCCACAAGGAAATTTTTTCTTCTTGTTCCCCCAACCTTAAGTTCTTCGGGCCTAAAAGTTTGGGTTCCAGAGTAGGAAATGCTCCTGCCAGGAGTCACAACAAACATCCATTGAACTGGAAGCTCAGACATCCCCCTGACCACTTTGGGCTTCTAATGCCCTTAAACCAAACAGGCTAAGGAAAGAATAACAGTGTTTAGAAGGGGTTACCATGAGGACATTGGATTGATTCTCCACAATGGAGGTAAGAAGGATTATATCAGCGGGCTCAGTAGTGCATGCCTGTAATCCCAGCACTCAGGAAGGCAGAGGCAGGCAGATCTCTGTGAGTTCTAGGCCAGCCTGGTCTACAATGTGAGTCTAGGACTGCCAAGGCTATACAGAGAAACCCTGTGTTGAAAAGCCAAAAGAAAAAAAAAAAAGAAATTATGTCTAGAGTGCAGAAGATCTTTTAGGGTGTCTCTTGGTGCTATCATGTCATGTGATTAAAGTCAGTGGGAAACTACAACAGCATAATCCACACACCTGCCATGAATGAAGGTATGTGTCACTCCTTCAGGAAAAGAGCCAAGGTCTGCTTGAAGGGTGGATGAAATACAGAGTGGGTTGCAGAGGAAGGTAGTTATAAAGACCAGCTAAGTCCACATGACTAGTTACAGAAACGAGGGTTATAATTGACATGGGTGTTTCTGTTGAATTTTCTTAAGAATGTGTTTGTACAAATATTTGTGTTTTCTTTCTTCAGTTTCTTTATCATGTGATTTAGAATGGAGAATATCAATAGTTGTTATGTTAAATTTTGAGATAATAAAAGAATGTAACATTGCCACTTATTCTAAATTTAGAATGTATTTGTGGTTGTGTAAGGGATGGTTATATCATGTTAGATGCAATTGTGCCCTGTTAAATATGAGTTTGTGGTTGTACATTGAATAGTTATAATATATTTGTTATTATGGCCTATTTTTTCATTTGGAAATTAATCATTTTTTAAATTTATTTTTTATTTTAATCATAGGTCATTCACTTGTATCCCAGCCATAGGCCCCTCCTTCTTTCCCTCCCAATCCCCCCCTCCCTGGAAATTAATCATAAAGAGATATGTTGTGTGTCAAGTTGACAAGAAGTGGACTTGTTATGACTAGTCATGGTTGTCAACTTGAATACATCTAGAAGTAACTAAAACCCAAAACTGAAGAGCACACCTGTGAGGGGTTTTGCTTAATTTGTAGTAGTAAGATCCACTTTCAACCTGGATCTTTGAGATATGAAGACAAGCCTTTAATCCAGATCATTTGATCTGGAAAATCTCACCTCTAATCTGAGTCACACTTTCTATATAAGGTCATGGAAAAGGGAGATTTTTGCTCTTTGCCTTGCTGGCAAGTCCATTCCTTCACTCTCATTAGAGCCTGCTTTTCCCAGATGCTAGTGTACACCAAAGACCAGCTGAGATATCCAGTCTTCTGGTCTGAGCAACTACTAGATCCCTGGACTTTCTGTTCACAGCCAGCCATTGTTGGATTTTCTGGACTACAGCCTTTAAGTCATTCTAATAGATCCCCTTTATATATATCCCATATAGATAGGTAGAGAGAGAGATTCATTCTATAAGTTCTGTTACTCTAGAGAACCCCAACTAATACATCAACATAGTGGGGTTGGGTGTGCTTTTATTATTTATTCTTTTGTGTGTATGAATGTTTTGCCTGTATATATGTCTGTGCACCGAAAGCATGCAGTGCCCTTAGAGGCTAGAAGAGGATGTCAGATCCTCTAGAACTAGAGTTACAGATGGTAGCTGCCATGTGGATGCCAGGAAGTAATGCCAGGTCCCCTGGAAGACTAAGTGCTCTTAACCACTAAGCCATCTCTCCATACTCTTCATGCATTTCCTAAGAGCCACAAGCCATGAAGCTTTGCTTCAGAAGACCTCAGTCTACCTTCATGTGAAGACGTAGCACTACTCCTTGCTCTGTATTCAGGCTGCCACACACTCTAGAACAGCTCCTGTGCCTAAGCCCTACATATGGCTTTGAACGTCTGTAGAATAAAAACTGCCCTCCCTGTGTAAGGTCTTCGTGCAGCCAGAAAAGAGTAGAAGCTTGACACCTGGCCAGAGAGGCCATCCCTCCACAGGATTTACTCTCCTGCATAGAAGCCATCTGCCCTGAAAATACATGGGGGCAGCCCTGTGAGAGGTGGAATGGGGTATGAGGAGGCACTGCCCACTTGTCCCTGTCTCTTGTCTGCTTCTCCTTCCTATACTGTAGGCTATGTGACATCCATCCTGGGTAGAAGGAGGCCTCTGCCGATGATCTGTGCACAGGACCAGAAACTTCGGGCACAAGCAGAGCGACAGGCAGTAAACTTTGTGGTACAAGGTATCAGAGCCCCTAGCCTGCCTGTGGCTCCTTCCCTGCAGGTCCATGTCCCCTGCTCCTTGGGTATGTGGCAGTTTGCTGTGGTACTTCATGTTCTGGAAACTCCTATATGAGCCTCACAGCCCTCACCTGTCCTGCCTGGAAGTAAGTGACATCACAGCTACTGATGTGGTGGCAGGGCCATGTGTATGTTTAAGACATTTTTGGAAGGACATGGTGAGGCACACCTATAATACTAACCCCGTGGAAGGCTGGAGCAGAGCTTCCATGCCATCCAGACCTGTATTTTAAAAAGAAAAAGAAAAAGAAAGAAAGAGAGAGATGGCCTTCCCAAGACCCATGGAGGCCTTGTTGTTCTCCTGTAAAAGTAGGAACCTGAGTCCCAGGACCCTCGCCAACAATAGAGCCAGTCCTAGAGATGGTTACTAGACATGGGCTGGGACCCCTCTATTGCATCCTGAATATCTCGCTGGGGTCAGGCTTCTTCAATAAGGCACCCAAACTGCATTCCCCCAGCATTGAGAAGGAAGCAGCTCTGTTAAATTGAGATGTGTGTTTTGCTTCCAGTTGTAAAAACGCCTTTATTTTTTGTGGAGTGAGCAGTGTCTGTGGGAAATGTCTCTATAGCAGCTCAGGCACTGTATACCACACACCTCAGGCCCTAAAACAGAACTGTTTGTGTCCACAGGCTCAGCCGCAGACCTCTGTAAGCTAGCCATGATTCGCATCTTTGCCGCAGTAGCCACATCTCCGACCCTGACAGCCAGGTCAGTGAAGTCATTTTCTCTAGGCCCAGCCTTGAACTCAATGCCAGAGAGGTTTGTCGGGTACCAAAAGGGCTTTGCTCCTTCTGCCCACCACGTATTTTTCCATTCTACCCTAAAGACTCCAAGCTCCTCCCATGGGCCTCTGCCCACCATGGTACCCATATCACTGTCTAAGTGGGTCAACAAATCTACTCCTGGGAGGAAAGCTGCTACAGGAAGAAGTCAGCTTCCCTAGATCCTAAAATGTGAAACGGGGCCCCTGGGCCCTGTGCTGCAGTCCCAAGAGGGCTTCGGTGTCATGAGAACCTGCTTGCTATGGGTGTTCCTCACCAAAATTATAGTTTTCTTTTTTGGGCTGAAATATAATTCATGCTCAAGGTACAGATTTTCCTTTATCAGCAATTTCTCATCTTTCTTTTGAAAACTTTATTTTTTCAGTCATTTCCCCTGTCCATTTTGGCCTTGTGCCTGTGTTCTTGGGTGATTTTCATATCTCTGGACAGGAGTATGCACTGTGGATTGGTACCACGCAGAGCTGAGGGCAGGAGCCCCAGCTCCAAGCCCATTGTCCACTGCCTTTTGTAGCCCTGTTCTTTCTGGTACTTTCTTACAGAAAAGAAATAGGTTGAGAACCTGCAAGCCCTCTGGGAAGATGCCAGAGTAAGGTGTAGAGACTACAGCTGAGCCCTGCTCCAGGCATGGCCAAGAGTTAGTTGGAAGCAGACTATGCAAAGCTTGAGCCCCCCTGGTTTCTCCTGTTACCCCTCTCTGTCTTTTGTCTAGTAATCCCAATGACTTCCTCCCAGTTTCCTATAATTCCTGAAATCTGTACATCTGCCTACTTCCACTGTTCTGGAGATAACCTCTAAATTCACTTGGGTTGTACATAGCCTGTGTTGGCCCATGCTGGCAGCTGCTGAAAGCACACAGCACTCTGTCTGTCACATGCAAGGCTAGCAAGTTGCCTCTCTGTTCCTGTTTTTAGGACTGATGAAAAGTGTTGGCATATTAAGGCTTAGGGTCTCCTTGGTGGCAATGTCTTACCAAAATGTGAGCACAGAAAATCTGACTCATGGATGCAGAGAAGAGGAAACTGAGGCAGTATGCAGCATGCACCTTGTCCTAATTCAGGCAGAGCCAAGCTAGGGCTGGGTCCTCCCAGGACTGCAGAGTCTCCTACCTTGTACCACCACACAAATGCATTTCTAGGAGGAAACCACACACACACAAAAAAATTCAGCATGGCTAGGGTGCTCTGTAGAAGGGAGCTGCTGGTAGACTCTTGGCAAAGGGATGAGGTTAGGCCCTTCTGGAAAGTTCTCTCCAAGGAGCCAGGATCTGTCTGCCTTTGCCAGGTCAACCAGATTCAAATACAGTAGCTCTGTGTTCTCTGGGGGACAGTTGTTAGCTATGGAGGCATGGCCTCCTCCTGGGAGCCTGGATTGTCTAAGCCTGCATTCTTCTCCTTGTCCCTATGCCCCAGCTTCCAGTGAGAAGCGTGATGTTTCTGTGGCTGTGATGGTGATGTGTGAGTGACTAACAGTCACACTTATTAGGTCCTGCCACACTGGCGGCTCAGGTTGTATGGTGTGATTTCAAGATGTGTGAAAGCACTTCTGCTAAATTTGGAAAGAGTTACAAGTGCCTCTTCTGAGGTTTCTGCCCATTGGAAAAGTAAGCCCTTTGGGAGTCAAGGCCTACCAAACAGCTTGATTTTAATTTAATAAAACATGTCAGTGCTATGGCTTAATCCCTGGCAGGTCTTGCCACAGTCTGACTTCTGGAAGGGCAGTGCTAATGTTCTAGCCAGAGTTGGTACATAAAGCAAAGACACCCCTCTGTGAATGTCTCTTAGAATATATCTTAGAATGTATACTCCACTGTTCCATAGTCTGGGCCCAGGATGATATGCTCACTGCCTGCACAATCTTTAGGGTGCGCATTTATTGGCCTTGAGTAACAGTGGCCTGGCTACAGTAGCCTGGGCTGTAGAAGGTAAGGTGTTCCTGCCTGAGAAGCCCAAGGCACAGAGGTTGCTGACTTTATTTTAGGTGCTCAGGACCTTTCCTTTAGGTGTCATGATACAAGTAGCTGCTCTGCCCATTTCAGCACCTTCCAGGCAAGAGAAGGGTAGTGTTGGTCATAGCATCCCTTTACAAGACTTTCTGAGAGTTAGAAAACAGATGTATACTGGGTTACCCCATCTTAGAGAAGATGGTGTGTATTCTGGAAACATATCCCCTTATCTTTCCCACCCAACAGAATGGGTGACAGAGAAGAAGACAGACCTCTGCTGTCGAGTGCCATCATGGCCACTCCACTCAGGCATTTGAAGGATACTGCTTTCTTCCAGCCAGGGTTCACCATCAGATCCCATTACCACTGCTGGGGATGGGGGTTACCACAACTTCCCTGTGAAGCCTCAGCTTCCAGGTACCACAGGGAAAAGAACAGTGAGGGACATATGGCATGTGATTGTTGTCCTTCAGAGCCCCCCACCTCAGAAACAGAGCAAGGGCCATAGAGGACAGAGCACCTGGGATCCCTCTATGCCCTCTCCCCTTCCTTGGGAGCTATAGGTCCTGACGACCATCTTTATCATGAACCACACACCCCATCCCTGAGCTACAGGACTCCTATACACCCACAAAGGTCTGGGGACCACACATTCACAAGGATTCTGAAGCGGCATCTCCCTGGAGAACTTGGCCACCAGGATTCCACCTTCCAACGTGATGGGTTTGTAGCAATCTGGCATGTGTGCTGACATAGGTATATGTTGAATACACAAATGTCCCTAGCACATGTCTCATCCTATACACATCCGTATCAGTTCCCCCAACATGCTTACCCAACAGAGCACTGCTTCTTAGATTCCTCTTCATGATGATGCCAGAAGGGTTAAGGGGGCCAAACAGGACTGTGAGAGAAAGTGGGATCTGAGCAGCCCACGAAGCCATGTTCACCTGGAGCTGTGTGTGGGGGCCATCCAAACTACCCCATATCTAATGTAGTTTTGTGCCTTTGAATTTTTACATTTTCCAAGTTCTGTTGAACATTCTTAAGACTTTAAAAGCAAAGTTTTAAAAATATTGGCCCATCCCTTCCCCTAAGGGGAGTGTTCTCACCACATTCTAGATTTAGCTTCACTCCTCACAGCAGGGGTAACTCTCCTGTCTCACCTCTCCTCCCGGCTCCATCCACACTCACCATTCCAACTCACAACCTGTGAGGAGCAGGAAACACAACATTCCATGTGCTTTGCTCCTCCCAGGGAGCTTTTCCTCTATCCTGCCAGCCTTTCCTGAACACAAAACTCTCAGCCTGGTCAGGGCAGGACAGCTCTCCAGAAGACATGTAGCCCTCTCTCCTGGCCTCTTCTGCCCACTCCCTAGAGCTGTCAGATGGTAAGCAACCCCAGACGATAGTGCCAGGATAGCCATACCTCTTCCACACAGAATCATACTCTTTCATAAACCAGATGCCAAAAAACTTATCAGGAACTTTCAAGGATAACCTTACGTCCTGTGCCATCCACACCCCCAAGTAACTTCCTTCCTCACCAGGTTAGTTGCTCAAATTCATGATGAGCTGCTGTTTGAAGTAGAAGATGCTCAGATCCCTGAGTTTTCAGGTGCGTCCAGGGAAGCATGGTGGGTGGTGTCATCCCACAGTCAGTAAATCTGCCATCTCCTGAAGCTTCTCCCCTCTGTCCCTCAAGGCCTCTCCCAGACGGCAGCTAATTTGGTGCCCCTAGTAAGGGACGGTGTGTGTCTAGTGCTCCAGAACAGCCTTGAAGCTTCTGTGCACAAACATCCATGGCTGAGCCTCCACGAGAATGGAGAAAAGACGACACAAGCTCCCACAGTAGATCATGCTGTCAGCCACAAAGCGACCTGCAGAGGCATGACAAGAACATCAGACCTTCTCCCAGGAGAAGGGAGCATCAGGGATTGTGGCCTTCCATGCCCAGACTATTTTGACTAGAAAGGATAACCTGTTGCCTCCTCATAGCCCTAGCCCCATAGCCAAAACTGCTGGTGTGGACCAGCTGCCTACCTCATCTGGCCTGTCTCTGCTGTGAAGAGCTGGGGCGGAAGGATGGGGCCAGCTCCGTCAGTACAATGACCAGAAAGTGGGCTGAGGGTCCTGTAAGCTGTATCCTGAGCCATCCATGTGGACACTGGGAGTTGAATAAGCTATGAGGTTACATAAGGTTCAGGGGCCTTGACCAGTTGGTTTGGAGTGACTTGTAGATCCAAGACACAATTAGGTAACTTGAATAAGGCCCCACTGAGCCTGAAGGTTCCTCAGTCCTCAACTCTTGGGGCCTGGGAAGCCAGAAGGCTGGCCAGACCTTAACTCACAGCCTGTAAGCAGCTGTTTTCCTGTTCTAGCCCTTGTCAGAAGGATCATGGAGTCCTTGCAACAGGTACAGACTCTGGAACTGGAGCTGCAGGTGAGGAGACACACATCTGCCCAATATCACTATATATCCATCGCAGCTGGAGTCAACCCAAGGTGGGCAAAAGGGTACCACTCCCCAGAGGTCAGGAGGGCAAGGAAGAAGGCAAATTCTAGTATTGTGCACCAAGACTCCTGCCCTCCAAGCCCACACTTGTCCCTGCCCTGCTAGGAATACTTTCCCTACTGGATGACTTGACTGCTGACTGATAAGAAGCTACCAGCTGTTATCTGCTGCTGTTCCTACCAGCCTCTGGCTAAACCCCTTCCATGAGGCTCACCATCACTGAGAGTGTAAACACTGGGCCCCACCTACTCCAAATATATCTAAGGGCATGTCTAAACACAGGCCCACTCTGTACCTAGCTAAACACTGTTTGGAGTTAGTTCTGGGTTCTTGCCAGGAAAAGACCTCTGGGCGTTTCAGCATAGGCTCCCCAGAGCAGTGTGGACAACTGGGCAGGGAGGAACAAGGATGTGGGAGGCCTTGAGGCCTGCAGAGCCACCCAAATGGTACCAGAACACATCTTATCACTTAGTAAAGAATCCAGCCCAGTGTGTACCTCAGAACCAAGCAGGGCCACAGAAGCTGGCTGACCACCTTCCAGAGGAGCCTGGGCGCTGCTCACAGGCTCTGAGGCCTTCCTGGAAAAGACCCTAACTTGCCCACTCTTCCCTTTCTGCAAGCCACCCTGCAGCACACCAGGGCACTGCACACCTCTAGGCAGGTGGCAGCTTGGCAGGATCAAGGAGCAACACATCTACTTTACCCAGGGGGTGGCAGGAGGTAGTCTACAAAACCTATGTCTGTGGCGAGCAAAGTGGGTGCTGGGGAAGGAGCATGGAACCCAGGAGACTAAAATTAGCTGTTATCAGGGCCCCTCACAAGGCAGAAAGAGCTGAGGGCCTGCCCCTTTCTTCAGACAATGTGGCCTTGTCTGCTGCCTTGAAAAAAAGACCACTCAGGTAGGGATCTTCTCCCTGCTGCATCCCTAAAATACAAACCTGACAGGGTGAGCACACGCTGCACTAGAACATCCCCACCCTAAGGCACCATGCCTAGGAGCCCCGCAGTCCTACACACTGGCTGAGGCCTGGTAGATGCCTGGTAGGTGCATGTGGTATGAGCTTGCAACAGGGCAAATGTGAGTACACGTGTGTGTCCACATGTATGCTGGTATATGTGGCTGCTGTCTCCGTGAAAGTGTGTCCCTGGGCACTACTGCTACCTCTTCAACCTGCATGGGGGCCTGGGAGGTGGCTAGGTTTCTCCTTGAAGCTCATTTCTGGTTGTCACCCCACAGGTGCCCCTAAAGGTGAACTTGAGTGTTGGCCGCTCATGGGGACACCTGGCCCCACTGCAGGAAGCCCTGGGCTCAGCCTGAGCCATCTCCTAGCAACAGTCCAGCTACCAGTGAGGTCCCACTTCAGTACCTACCCCCATAAAGTACATTTTCTCATCCTAAGTTTGTATCACTGGACAGCAGTGGGAAGAGAGAGCTGGCTTCCACCAGTCCATCCTGCAGCCTTTCCCCAGGCCACCAGTGCATTCTGCGAAGGCTAGATTGATGCCTTTGTGGGACAGCTGGGTCACTCCCTGAAGTAAATGCCTAATGAGACTGTCTTTATCCTTGTCATCCTATGGGTACACACACATATACAACATAGTCTGCTCAGCAAGAGGCTAGATTGGGGATCCAGCATGGCCCTTGATGAGTAGTCCCTCAGGTCCTGATCTTCTCTGTGCCAAACATAAGCCAATATGGACCACATCCAGCAAGGAAGCTGACATCTGGCACTGGAGAGGGAGAGGTTTAAGATAAAAGGCCCATCTCCATGGCAGGTGGCCCTCTGGCTCTGTTTCACCTAAGACATCTCAGAGATGGGCAAAGATCACCAACCCCCTCCTGCTGGCTGAGAAGGGCAGCCCCTGGAATGTGGTTACCTTCCTCCTGGCTTCAGCGCAGGAGCGAAGGAAGCTGAGGAGGAAACTCCTAGAAAGCTGTCCAGGGACTGGGCTCAGTATCTGAGTTTTGGAGACCCTCCTCCAGCCTCCACGTGTCTCCCTGCTGTCAAGGCTGGCTGTTAACCTGCATGGGTCTGAAATGTGTCTTCACCATGATGTCTACCCCTCAACCTGGCCAACACTGACCCAAATCTTATACCATTGCTAAGATGCATGTTGGTAAACAGGGGCTACAGCCTGTGGTGGAGCCAGCCAGCAGGAGGCCCAGAAGAGGCCTCCGAAAGAGTGAAGCTCTTAGTCGATCCTAGCCCCATAAGCCCAGGGGTCTTGGCCTTGTAAATACACAGATTCCAGAAACAGGCCAGAAGAGTCAGTCTTGGGAGCCTGGAGACCGCACCAAAGGTGTCTCTACTGTGCCTGGAGTTTAAGTGCCCAAGAACTAGGGAACAGGCATAGAGGTAGGATAAAATCTTCAGGTTGCTGCTGGGCCTGAACCAATCCAACCTCCTTCACCCCACACAGTCTGGCTGCTGCCTCTAGGGAAGTGTGAAGGGCTGCAGAGCCCCTAACCACCCATGATCAGAGGAGTCCAGGCCCCTCTTCCCTGGTTGGGGAGAGAGCATCATGGGAGGTTGGGCTTGGTACCAGTTTGGGGAAGGGGCCTCAACCTCATAGGGACACCAAAGCCCTACCCCTGCCTCACCTATTCCACTCCTGCTCCAGAGTCCAGCTAAACCAAACACAGGCAGAAACAGCCCAGACAGTGAGAACCCAGTATATCCACCCCAGGAGGTGCCTCAAAAAAGCACAGAGCCTAGTTCCTTCAATTCTGGTTTTATTGAAAAACAGCAGCATTGGGGGCCGTGCAGGCAGGGGCACACACCCACTTGGGCCCCCAGCCTGTCTTCTCGGGAACTCGGCTCGTCACCTGGCCCTAGGGGCTATTTTGGCACATCCTGGGGTCTCAGGACACCCCCACCCCCATCATGGGCTCACAGTACAAATTCAGGAACAAACCACAGCAGTGAGACCTACCACTGCACCCTGGCCAAACCCAATCTGTGTCCTGTCCAAGGGGCCTCCAGCTCCTCTACCCTGCCCTCAGCTGAGGGGGAGATGGACAGAGGTGAGGGCCGGCAAAGGCTCAGCTGGCCTGGTGGGGTTGTGCTACATTCACATGGAGCTGGGCAGGGCAGGGGAAGGAATGGGCATAGTGAGAGAAAACCATAAGACCCTGCTTCTTACCACAAAGTGCCTCCTAGATCAGAGACTGTCCCCACTGGTTCCTCCCACTGCTACACATGTGCACATACACACACATGCATACATCCATACATATATGGAGATGCCCACACATACACACATGCACACACAAATACTTGCACGTGCTCACACACATGCAACACATGAATATGATTCCTTGGACACATATAGTCACATGAGTTCATGATTACAAATGGCATGTGCTTGTACACACACATACTCACACTGATGCTCACACATGCAAACACTCAGATGCGCATGCTCACATATGTGTGCACAGATGCACATACACAGATGGCATGCACATTTACGCAGGTACACCCCTTCTTTAAAATGGCTAATTATTGCTGTTTTAAAAAATACATCCAACAGTGGTAAGTCAAGGCTCATCTTCCACCCAGTCCCAGGCAAGCTCTGTCCACCTTCCAAGGACCCACCCTTGCTGGAAGCACAGTGACGGCAGCACCAAAGAGCAGCACAGCCCAGGGCCTGCCCCACACCCAGCATAAGTGTAGCCAAGAGCCAAGGACAAGACCTTTGCACAGGCCAGAACTGACCAAGACAGCAGGTGGCAATGGGTGCCAGCAGCAATGCTGCCATGGACAGGGAGACACAACCACCTCAGGTCAATTCAGGTTGCCTCTTGAGCCCTGACAAGAAGATAGCCTCATGGATGCTGCACAGTTCCTACCCAGCTAGGAAGCCACATCCAGTCCTCAAAAAGCCCGGGGTACCATCCATACCCAGAAACTTTTGTCCCCAGGCTTCTAGCCACAGGCATAACCCTGGAAGCCAGCTCCAGGAAGCTATGAATGTGGGGCCATCTGGGGCTGGCAAAGGCAAGTGGGAAAGGGCAGCATGCTTTCCAGCAGCAAGTGATGCTCCTATGGCCTATGGAGTCCCAGGCACCAGGCCCAAGTGCACCTCAGGTATGTCCCTGACTCTGTCCTCTGATCTGTCCCCTTCTCTGAGGAAGGGTACCACTGTAGGATGGGGACTGTCCAAGTCCCTGAGACCACCAGCCTGTTATCCACAGGGCCTCCCAGCCAGAGCCTTCTCCCAGACCCAGCCATCTACCACTTCAGCCAGGTTAGCACATCCCTCAGCTGCTGCCCAGCCCCAGGGCAGCGCTAGGGTGAAGGGTGAGCACAGTGCTAAGAGCAGGACATGGGAGAGGTTGCCATGGCCACCAGGGCCTGGCCTTGCTACACTCAGGAGTGTGCCATCCCACCCTTCAGGGACCAGAGCTTAGCATATGCAGGCCAGACTCCTGGCCATACAACAGAGACTAGGCATCTGCATCTGCATCTGCCTGGGCATCAGGAGCTGCAAGGGGACAGTCAAGCAGTGGTATACCAGGTCTACACTGACATTCTGGAACACTCCACCATCTCTTCCACCCTCCCTACTCTAAAACAGAAGCTTCCAAGCAAACAATAGGACTCCTGGAAGCCACAGATCCTGAGCACAAAGACAGACCCCAGGCTGGCCTTCCCAAGCCCAGAGTACAGGTGCTGGCCACCTCAGATGCTTGGAGGCCCAAGAGAGAGAGGGAGATGGCTAGCAAACTCAGAGAAGTCGCACCAAGTGCATGGCCACCAGGTGGAGCAGGGAGGAGGGCCTCCACAGAGGTAGAAGAAACACCAATCTCAACAAACAGAAAATTCACATCAGTGCACATGTGCAGAGCACTCACAGCTTTGGCTGGGATGATGAAGTGGACATGGACAGGCCCAGTCATCAGCATGCTCAGCTTCCTCCAGCCCAGGGAGACAGGTGTGTCTCCAGGGCTTCAGGCCATGCCAAGCCTGATGAGGCTCCATCCTGGTACAACTGGAACTTCCCCCACCACCCACTCCTGGCATCCCTACCAAACCTTGGCAACAACGGAAGGCAAAGAAGACTCAAGAGCCCAGCAAGCTTCCCTTCACCAATGGGCTGTTCAGCAGGAAAAGATCCCCTTGGACAGACAGGTTCAAGAGCCGGAAGGGCCACACCTCCCCCCAGGCTCCTCCGATGAAGGAATCTACTATGAGCTCATCCCAGGTCAGGATCAAGGAGACGTGGGCAGCTGCAGGATCCCCAGGCCTACAGACTCTGCCCTGACCCAAGTGATCCCAGTGCCCTGCCACACCTTCCAACTCCAAAGACACAGGATCGGAGAAGTCCTGGCAGCTGGTGCCGTCCAGCAGACCTGGCTCCCACTTAGGCCCACCTAGACTTCAGACCCGCAAGCAGCCTCTGACCCCAAGGCCTCAGACACCAGCAGTCCCTACACCCCCACAGCAACTAAGACTAGCCCCGAGCCGAGACCAATCCAAACAGAAAAGAGGAAAAAGGCACAACTGTTTGTTTTCCATTTTGCTAAAACACTTTACGTCTGTCTGTATAATCCAGATTAACAAAATCTGAGAGCTGCAAGAAAATAGGGTGCCAATTTCTGTACAGTCTACAAAACTCCCATCCCCGAGCGGGGACCGGGCACCACCAGGGAGGAATGTACAGGGGAGAGCGGGGTCTGTACAGTGTTCTGCAAATGCCTTAATTGCTAACAGGACAAAAGGCCCCTCAGGAAGCTGGGCTTGTTCCACCAACTCATTCACCCTAAAGAGCTTTTTTAAGGATGTAGCCTTGGTGCCAGGGGCCCGGCTCAATGGCCTACTCAGTCTGCCACTCCTCATCCCAAGCCCCACAGAGAAGGGTAGTGATGGGCCTTTATGCCCCCTGCACTGAAGCTAGGTCCAGTTTTCAGCTGGCACTGAGCACTGGCACCTACTGCCTTCCTCATCCTGTCCGAGGCTATCCCACTTCCATCCAGGCGGAACCCTAAGTGGGGCCTCAAAAAGGAGAGGCCAGGAGCACAGCTGGCCCAGCAGAGTAGTCTGTAATGCGATGGCTGGACCCACCCCCAACCAGCTCCTGCCCACAAGGCAGTGCCCAGCCCTTCCAGTTAGGCTTTAGGACGCCCCAATCCCCTCAATACTGCATACAAGGAATCAAGGGGAAGCCTGGGCTTCACAGACTAGGAATGCACTTTGGAGGCAGTTATACTAAATTAGAGTCTCCTTCCATACTTCAGACTGAATCTTGCACCTACCAGGACCACCCACCCCCATCAAATGGGGCCAGAGACCGTGCGCATTCTAGCACCACACAGATGTGTGTCTGGAGGCTCAAACTACCATTTTGTCCCAGGAATTAAAGTCATGCAGAGTGCTATTCTGTCTACGTAACTTGTTAGAGAATGGGTTTTTCAGGCTGGGAGAAGCTGTGGCAGGCATTGCCAACAACAGCCTGGGCTAGTTACATTCACAGGGCAGACCCCACAAACAGCATGAGGCCACAGAACCTCAGGCAGCTGGCAGGTGGCCACCTGATCTATCAGGTGTTGGGGGAGATGTTCTCCCCCACCCCCATGAAATCCCCACCATGCTGTGCAGTGGATTGCTACAGGAACCAAACCCTGACCAGCCAAGTCAGCCAGAGCACGGGGACCAAAAAGGGAAAGAGGTAAGATGATTTCGAAGCAAAGCAGGAATGGATAGAGCCAGGTTAGGCCAGGCTAGGCCAGACCCCACCCAAGAGCAGACAGGGTCAGGCAGGTAGGCCCTTCAGAGGCCAGCTCAGGACAGGAAAGGGGATCTCACCAGCTCAGGCCTGACTGAGGTCTAGGCTGAACAGGGCAGCAGGGCAGGGGGCTGTGGCATGCGGCATGCTGCAGCCAAACCGTGTCCTCAGCATGCACAGGGAAAAGCAGGGCCTGGGGCCAACTTGGCCTCCCACAGGGCAATGGCTGGCCAGCCCAGCAGGCCACTCTTCCAGAGGCCAATAGCTGAGCCTTAGCCTGGCTGGGGGCCAGGGGTCTGCTCCTTGGGGGTAGGGGTGGAGCTTGTTGTAGAGGTTCTGTGCTTGATAGGCAAGGCTAGTCCTTCCCTGATGGAGGCAGGCTGGGCAGCTTTGCGGATAGTCCAGGTGGTCCACAATGCTACTCTTCAAGGCATGATGAGCCACTCGGATGGGCTGGGGAGGCAGGGACTGTAGCCGCAGACAATCCACCCCACCAGTGTGCTGCAGATGCACAACACCCTGTGGCCCCAGAACCAGGCAGGTGATGAACCAGCGTGAGGCTGAAAAAGGAAAACCCAAACAAATGCCAAGGTGAGCACTGGAAAGCAGGGCCGCACTGGGCAGCGAGCAGGAGGGCAGAGGTGGACAGGGGCAGACAGGGTGGTAGGTAGGTGGCGGTGGTCACTCCTCGCGTAGCTGCAGGCGGTAGCGGTGGTAGCGGACCTGGAAGAAGAGGCGCTCGGCCAGCGAGAGGGTCATGCCAGGCAGCACGTAGTGATCGCTCGCGCCCATGTGTCTGAAGCCCAGTGACTCATAGAGCTTGTGGGCTGCCACCTTAACGGCTGTGGTGCCCAGTACCACTGCCGAGTAGTTGTGCAACACTGCAAACTCCAGCACCCTCCGGCCCAGAGCCTTGGCGATGCCTTTGCCGCGGAAGCGTGAGTCCACGGACATACGGAGCAGCTCCACCGTGTTGTCCTCCTCGTGGGCCCGTGCAGCCACGATGCCCACGACATTGCCATCCAGCACAGCCACCCAGAAACAGGAACCTACAAAGGACATGACAGTAATGGACATTTTGCATGGACATCTGGAGAGACTTCAGAGCTGCCCATTCCAGCTGGGCACCAAGTCAGGGTATCACAATCATGCCCAATCCTCCAGTGCCCTGGCCCACCTTTCAGCTTTTTTGGACACCAGGGGAGGCCATGATTTAGGATAAGCAGGTAAGCTGCTTCCTCCAGACCCCCTGAGCAGCCTCAGTCCAGGTCAACCTGCCCAACTTTGTGTGACGGGATCCCATGTCATAGGTGGGAACAGTCAGCTCCAGCCAGAGTCTATAGCCTCAGAACAGTAGTTGGAGGTGCCTAGGAGCTGGGAAGGCCTTGACAAAGCAGGTTCCTATCCCCAGAACACTGAAAAACCACAGCCAAGGACACAGGACCAACTGACGTACTCTGAATCCTAGCCCCTGGCCTGCCATAGTCCTCCCCCAGGATCCTTGCAGGCACAGAACTGAGTGAGAACAGTGACTGTTTTATAAACACAAGTGAGGGACCACAGATACCCCCAAGCCCCAGTGACCCAGTGACTGGGCAATGAGCCTGATGCCAGGCCAGCCATCCCACCGTCACTCCTACAAGAAGGGAAAAGGGGTTGGGGGGTGGAAATAAGGAGCTGGGATGGGAGGAATGCTGAAGGGCGCAGGCCACTAGGAATCCAGTCACCTTTGTAAACCAGAAGCTCACAGTCAAGGGGATACCCAGAGATCTTTCCGAAAGACAAAGGCTGAAGGAGAGAGTGCCTGGCTAGCCAAGAGAGTGCCTATTCTGGGGGTGATCTAGCCTCCCTCAAAGGGCCACACTTCCCCCAAGGCTCTGCACCCTTACTTGCCCTCACCTGGCAGTAGGAAGCACTCCTACCTTCACCTCTTGGGGCCTCTGGGGAGTCCAGTTCCTTCAGTGTAGACTCTGAGCTCTAGAGCTGAGGGTGTTGCCTAATCACCCTCCACCAGGAAAGCAGAGAAAGCTGCCAACTCATGGAGAGGCCTCATTTCAGAGGCCTCTAGTACTTCCCCAACCCCAAGGGGAGTCTATGGGGCAATGTCCCTCTTATAAACTGCCCCCTACACACCCACACAAGCCAGACCAGAGGTCAGGACAGCCTCCAGCACTGGGCATTGTCACTCTTTCCAGGTGGTTTCCCCATATGCATGAGAACTCCCACAAACCTACACAGTCCCATTAGCTGCTGTCCAACACTGGCTCTTGTGGTCCTGTAAACCCAGCAGATGTCCAAGAGTTAGCAAGGTCTGCCACACTCTAACTCCCGGGAGGACTGAAACTCAGAGCATACAACAGGACTGGCCACACACAGGCCATCTACCTAAGCCCACTTCAGCCGTTCTCCACCTTTTCTTCCCAAGAAGAGCCAGGGAAGTGGAGACCTGCAGATGCCAAGAAGCTGCATTCGAATGTGGGGAAGGGCCGAGGAGGACAGCAGGCACCAAGGCCAGGTGAGTAGGAAGTAGGGGTACAAGATGGGACAGTTGGGGAGGAGCTAGCAAAAACTATAGCTGGCAAAACCAGAGTGGTTGCCCTTCCTTTAAATAGACCCAGCTCCTGCTGGCCAGTCCCCTATGCTCAGCCCCTCACATCCCAAAAATGTCTCTCTCCTCTGATTCCCACGGCCAGCCTGCTTCAGGGCTTGCCTGGGGAAGAGACCAGTCTCCAGCTCCCGTAGACTAGAGTCCCATCCCTTCTTTCCACAGAAAGCCCTGGGATCTGGGGTAATACCTTGTGGTTCACTAACCACAACCTAGTCAGGAGGCCAAGGATAAGGCCTAGACCCCCTACCCAATCTTCTGTTCCCTTGAACATCTCCTGTGCCACTCAGGATTCCTCCACCCTAGGCAGTCTGGGCTGGTTCAGGATCCAGCCAAGACTTCACCCCCAACACACGCGCGCGCGCGCGCGCACACACACACACACACACACACACACACACACACACACGGCAGGTACCAGGAAAAGGTATCCAACATCGGACTCCATGGAGCCAGGCCACCAAGAGAAGGACTTCATTCTGGCTCTTCCCTGCTGATACTCCACTCTTAGCTAGAGGCCTTGGTCATTCGCTAAAGGCCTCCATCATTCACAAGGCTCAGAACATCAGGATCCCCCCCAGCCTAGGCCCCGTTTTGACCCTGAAGGAGAAGAGGGAGGGGGTAGGCAGAGTCGGAGAATTCCAGAACTCACCAGGTGGCTTCATGTAGTACTGCTCAATGTCAGCCATGTCCGTGTGCAGCGCACACTCCAGGTAGGCCAGAATCACCTTGCGACTGTAGTAGTAGCGCAGGGCCAGGAGCCCAGCCGGCACCAGGCATGTCAGCAGCAGCGAGCGGGTCACAGCAAAACAGAGGGCTGCAGGTAAGGGAGCACACAGGTGAGGCGGCAGGTGCAGAGGGGCACGCAGCCAGGCTGAACAGGGGTGGGCCCCACAGTACCCAGAGTCCAAACCACCTTGGTAAATCAGTGCTTAGGGATGCGCCCCACCAGGGACTGTTTTCTCTGCGTAGGAACAGTCATGGCCGCAGTCCCTTTCTACGCTTCCTCATTTCCAAGCTCTCTGGCGTAAACACCTGCTACCTTCACAACCTGAAACAAAGGTCCACAATACAGCCTAGGCCAGGCCAGTGCTGGTCAGCCCTTGCTGCTCCCAGTTTCCAAAGGGACTCCTGCCTACTCCCTCTATCCTGGTGCTAAGTCAGAGCTGGACAGAGACACCAGGGCACTGCCTAACCAGGCAGGTCATCCCACGCTGGGGTGTGAAGGGACCGGACTAGAGCCTTCCCTGGGTAGCTTCCTGGCCCACTAGGCCGACAGAGTCAGGCGACAAGCACCACATTGCTTCCAGCTTCGTTTATGATGTGGAGGAGGAAGAGGCGAAAGAGCAAAAGTTGCCTCCCTTGAATGACCTTGGGAGAGTCGCCTCAAGCTCCTCATCTGCAGAATGGGATGACATGGAATGGGGGGGTGGGGTGCGCTTCCCGACAGTACAGGGTATCCTCCCTGTGGCCCTGGCTCTGGCGAACAGCCTCTCCGGCTCCCCGCGGAGCTGGCTGTCTTCCCGTCATAAATTAGCACTTGAGCCTCAGGCGGCCTCCCCCGCCCGCAGATTATATATAGTTGTCGCGCCGGGCCGCAGCTGCAGCGCTACCTGCCCTGTCACGCCGCCCCCACCCGGGATGCCCCGCGACGGGGAGGACGGACACGGAGGGCTGAGCTGCCGACCCGGCGCTTCCCGGCCCGCAGCGCCCTCACTCAGCCCGCGCCGGTTCCCACGCCCGGCCCGGGCGCCTTGGCCGGAAGCCCGGAGCGCCGCGCCGCGCCGTGGGTGCCAGCGGGTCTGCTCCGAGCCGGTCCGGCGCACCGACGCGGTGCCGGGACTCCGGCATGGGGGGCCCCCGGGAAGAAGGCGGAGTCGAGCGCGACGGTCCCCGGAGGGGTCCGCCGGCCCCGGGCCCGGGGCGGGACTGCGGCAGCCCCGCCGGCCCCCCGCCCCCCGCGGCGCACTGACCCGCCAGCAGGGCGTAGAGCAGCTGGGTGCGCGGGTGCTGTCGCAGGCCGCGGAAAGCCGTGTTGGGGATGCGCTCCAAGATGCCGTCGTAGAAGATGCGGCGCGCCGCCTCCTGCTCGGCCGCGCGGAACTCGCGGATGCACACGCCGCGCCCCTCCGGCGGTCCCGCGCCCCCGGTGCCTCCGTGGGGCTGGGGGCCGGGCGCAGGCGGGGGTGCGGCGGCCGGCCCGGGCGCGGCGGGCAGCGGGGGCCACATGGCTCCGGCGGCGGCGAGCAGCGCGTCCTTCTTGGCCCCCGGCAGTGCCTCATGGTCCTCCGCAGCCACGATCTTCGTCTCGCAGACCATGTCGGGAGGCCCACAATGCATGCACCCGGCCGGGCGGCGCAGCGCGGGGACGCGGGCCGGGCGGCGGCGGGCAGAGCCCGAGCCCAGGGCAAGGGCGCGGCGCCCTCGGACCCGCGGCGGCGGCGGCGGCGGCGGCGGCGGCGGTGGCGGCGGTTCAGGGGCGCAGGGCGGAGGCGGCGGGCGGCCGGGGCGCGCGCAGGGAGCTGCGCCGCATTTTGGAGAAGTATTTATAATGCAGCGGCGCCGGTGCAGTCGCGGCGCCCGGGGTCCCGCAGGGTCCTAGCGTCCACTGCATTGGCTGCCGAGGGTCACCATGTGATCTCGGGGGTGGGAGCAGACGCCGCCTCCGCGCCCGCCCGATGGCACACTTGGGCTGCGCGGCTAGCAGACTGCGGGAGCGCAGCGGGGTCGGGCGGCGGGTGTACGAGGAAGCGCTTGTCGCGGAGCGCGCGGGCGGCCGGCCGCGGGGACAGGTGCTCAGAGAGGCGTGGTGCTGGGGGGCTCGAGGCTCGCCCCGAGGGCCGCGGGTGACGGACGCCCGCAAAGCTGCCGCCGCGTCCGGGCCGCCGTGCCCGCAGCGACGCGTCCTCCTCCTCTGTGCCCTCCGGCGGCGGTCACGGAAGCGTCTTCATCTCCCACCCTTTTGTCTGAACGCGGCGCCCTGCCGAAGTCCTCCTCCTGAAGGCCACCGTGCTCCCCCGGCAGGCGCCCTGCGAGCCCGTGGCCGGGGCCGAACGGACTGAGGGAGTGAGGACTCAGCTGAAGAGGGGTTTGATGCCCGCGCCGCCTGACGCAGGGCCGAACCCCACCCCACTCCAGTCTGACATCAGACTGCTCCTGGCAGCAAGCATGCGGGATTGCGGGACCCCTCCCGCCTCGGTCCCCGCCTTCCTCGGCCCGCGCATGCGCCCAGTGGCCTTGGTGCAGGTGCTGCAGGGGGCTCGCTTCTGAGCCGCGTCTCACGGTACCCGCGAGCAAGACGTGCAGACGCAGCAGACTGGGCGCGCATGGGGTGGGGGCAGCATCCAGGTTGAGGGACACGTAGCGGATATCCTCTTTCCTAGGTCACAGGGATGGGTACCGCCAAAGCCAGGTTCACCCCCATGCTTTGCGGAGATTCTGACGTCTCCGGGCCTGAGGACCCTCAGTCTGCTTTGCGCCGCACCAGAGTCGGAGCCAGCAGAGAGGCTAAGGTCACCTAGAAGCTGAAGAGGCCTAAGGTGCAAACGGAACCCAGGAGTAGGATGTGGAAAATCCGCCACCCAGGATCGTCAGGGCAAGGGTGATGGGGAGGAGAGGGCCAGGCTGAGGAGGATTTCCCTCAGTGTGTTTTCAAGACTCGGGCTTATCTGGCTCCTGGCTGTAACCTTCCAGAACACGGAAGCTAAATCTCTCAAAATTTCTAACAAACAAAAAACCCTCACTGACACTACCTGAACAGGCTGAGGCCCTGACCAGCCACAGTGGGTCTGTCCTGGGTCCTGAAGTTAGCGGGGTGGTCTGCAGGAACAATTCAGGCCCTGTATAGGCGGTTAAGCAGAGCGGTCCCGGGGAAGGTTGAGGCTGGACATTGAGGACCCATTTGGTGGAGCCAAATAAGTCTGACTCAGGACTCTTGGCTTGAGGGTCACTGGGACCCGGAAGCCTTAGAAGTAACAAAGTGGTCTAACTTCTACAGGACCTCACACCACATCCTGAGCCGGAGCTGCTCCTGTGTTGTCCTGCAACACAAAGCCTAGGGTATCCTTGCAAAGCTCACATCAGCCCTCTCAGTTCTGCAGAGGTCCCTTCCCCTGGTCAGCCTGACCATGCCCTTCATTGCCCCAATCCTCCTGTAATTATGTGCCCTTAATGGTCATGGTGGAGAGCTGTAGTATAGAGGGGCCGGGACTGGAGCCCAAGTACAGTTAGAAGGGCTTGGAGGCTCAAAGACTGGTACTGGGGGTGTTGCGCAGACAACCGGGCTGTCAGTGGCCCTTGCTAGCTCCTCCCTGTCGTGGGGCGCCCTCTGCCGATATCACTTAGATCATTCCGGGGTGGCATCAAGGTCTTTAATAAAGACCCAGCCCAGAGCCGCTAACTCTCCTGCCTGGGTCTCCAGAAGACCCCACTTGTCTTCCTCACGCCCTGCAGCTGAATGCTCCTTCCAGGAGACCACAAGCATCTGCCTACAGCTTGGCAGGGGTGAAGATTGCAGAGATAGAAGTGGGAGTGGGTGCCTGAACATTCACACCTCCACCCATGGTGTGTCCTCTAGGGATACGGGAACAGAGGACTTAGTATTGCCTGCCGTGGTTACCCCAGGGTCGGGGGCGGGGGTCGGAGAAAGAACCAGGTGCCGCAAATGTAGAGAAAAAGAATGGGCACTGGAAAGATACACAGCCAAGGTAGTCCTGGGAAATGGCTGTGGGCTAGCTGCTGAAAGATACAAGCCTCTGAGAGAAAGGGTGGGGGCGGGGGCAGGATGGTGGTAACACAAGAGCCTTTAAGAGAGCAGAAAGCCCCGAGAACAAAATGGGAACTCTGCAATAATATCTCCAGGCTACAGACCCTGGAGTCCCAGACTCCACCTGCCTAGCACTTTGAGTGCAAAAAGGTCTCCAGGTAAGCTCAGCATCTACCCTCTCTAGAAAGCCACCCCAGGCAGAGCATCACAGCTGAAGAGCCAGATGCTTAAGGCACATTGCATTAGTGCAGCTTCCAAGTGGACACTCAGAAACCATCCCCACCCGACAGCTTATCCTTCCTCTAAACACAGACTGAAAGCCCCTAGCCTGTGCTGGGCATGGCCAATTCAATCTCATTCAAACATTTGGTCTAGGGTAGGAAAATACACTGATTAAAAAAAAAAGTCTAGTACCCCTCAGGAACCAACCCTACAAAAACAAACAAATGAAGACAGGCATGGTGGCTACCAGAACGAGAGAGGTGGAGACAGAAAGATCAGGAGTTCAAGGCTCTCCTTAACTACACAGCAAGCAGCTGGCGAGCCAGAGCTATGAGAGACTGGCCTCACAGAAAGGAGGAGCAAGCTGAGTACGGTGGTGCACGTCCTCAATCCCAGCCTTCAGGGAGGCAGAGGCAAGTCACCAAGGCCAACGGGGTAACTTTCTGGAGAGCAAACAGTACATGCAAAGCCTTCGAGGTGGGAGGGTTACATTATGAATAGAATGTGTCAACAAAATATTTTCAGCCTGGCCTAGTGGAGCACTTCTTTGATCCCAGCACTCAGAAGCAGAGGTAGGAGGATCTTAATCTTGAGTTCAAGGACAGTCTGATCTACAGAGGGAGTTCCAGGACAGCCAGGGCTGCACAGAAAAACCCAGTCTTGAAAACAAAACAATCAAAAAGTATTCTCAGGCAGACCAACTCAAGAGTTTCCTTCCCCCAACAACTTCCTACACAAGTACAAGGGATAGAGGAAATAGAAGCAGGTGCCTCTGACAGAAGAGTAAAAGGTGAGCAGTGCTGCAGCTGGTGGCTTGGGTTCCAGAACCCTGGCCAGGGGTGGCAAGAGAACGAAGGACAGGAGCACAGACACATGTGCACTGAAGCTGGCGTCACGTGAGGTTCTTTAATCACTACCACTGTAACCTGGAACTGCAGCACAGAAGGGAGTTCAGTCTCCAAAAGAGGTTGTCTGCCAGCCATCAGTCCTGGGCTACAAGTATCCAGGAGGAAGAAGCTGCAGTTAGTCCCACACTAAATCCAAGAAAACCTATCTCAGAAAGAAAATGCACACCATGTGCTTGACCATGTCCTGAGCTGTGTTTAGTCACTCCACATGCCATACCCCCATGACAGAGAGGAGAGCTGCACCATGGCTCCGTGGCAGTGCAGAGGTCATTGGACTTATGAAAGTCTAAACTTCTTGCCAGGTGTCTGTACTGGATCCCTTCATCTCTGCTCCTTCCAAGAAGCCCAAGTCAAGCTTATCCGCTTTGATTATCTTTGGCCAAGACTACCAGTGGCCAAAAGTGCCAGATCTGTTGGTACCATCCTGGTGTTTGCTTAACTACAGCACCCCTTTCTTTTCCCTAGAGCCCTCACAGTACCCAGGACATGCTTCAGCTTCCTTCCTCATGGCTTCTCCTCCTACTCCGAGGTCCCTCACCTTATCTCTGTCTTCTCAGCCCCTCTCTTCTGTCCACACTCAGGCACAGAGAACTCAACAGTGTAAGAGTTCCACCCTTCTTTCTCTGGTGCTGGTTCAGGAACAACCTTGCAGCTGCACTGACCTACCCCCTCCCCAAATCCTCCTGGGTCTATTTTCATTTTCTTGCTCTTTTTTTTTTTTTTAAGTCAGGGTCTGTCTACATAACCCTGGCTGTCTTGTAGCTCACTATGTAGACCAGGCTGGCCTTGAACTCAGAGGTATGCCTGCCTCTCCCCGCTGAGAGCCAGGAGTAAAGGCATGTGCCATTGCACCCCACTTCTATTTTTCAAATACATCTGGAATCCAACCACTTCTCACGCTGCCACTTCCCAGCAACCATCTCAAAGGCCCACACTTCCCTCAAGAGTCATCCGGTGTCTCTAGAAATGACAAGGACCCTGTTCAATCTGCTGGCTCAGAGTCTCATAAGGCCAGAACGGTGGCTCAGAGGTTTAAAGTGCCCGCCAAGCAAGCCTGACAAACTGAGTCCGACCCCTGGAACCCAGAGTGGAAGGAGACAACTGTCTCCCCAGTTGTCTTCTGTGCACACACACACTTCAAAGACACTACAAAGCTCCAAGGAAGCTCACCTGACAAGCTGTCTTTGCTCTTCCCTCCCTCAGCTCCCTTGCAATAGACTGAAGCATTCCTACCAACCTGCAGCCGCCTCTCCAGCCTCGCCTTTCTGACACCCCTACTTCATTTTATAGGCATGCCCCAAAAGAAAACCACACTTTCTTGGCTATTTGTCCCAAGGACTAACAGCCGCCATAAAACACAGGACAGTTCATCTTGAACTTGGGGTAAAGAACACTTTCAGTATAAGTATATCCCATGAACATTGTATAAAGGGTTCTAAAGAAAAAAAAGAGTATTGTTTCTATATTCAACTTGCTAAACCTGGCAACCTACACCTGGAACAAGGTTAGATTCCTGGTCTCTCCTGAAGCTAAGAATGAACAGGACTGAAACCAACCAATGTGACACGGGTATGCTTCCTCCTCCTTTGCTCAGGGAAACCCCAGAACAGAAACCTCATTGGTACAACACCTGGGGAGTGCTCAGGGTAGACAGCCAGCAATGGTCTCAGCACTCCTCCAACAACCCCCTGGGGGGCTGCTGAAGCTCTTTGTGGGGCAGGGAGCCAGTGTTGTGCCTAGGGCAAGGCAGTTTTAAACCTCAGCCCTGATGTGCCCCTGGAAGTGCTTCCAACCACCGTGTGCATGTGCATGCCAACCTTGATTTAAAGGGGGGAGGGCCTTTAACTTCACTTGAGAGCTATCTTCACTTTGTCTGAGGCTTGCCTCCTAGGCATGTAGCACACATGTGCAGATGTAAGAGGGGCCACGGACTCCCATCCAGAAGTCCTTGGTACCCAGGGGCCATGCTTGGGGCTGCAGACGGAAGCATCTCCCTCCTGGAGGGTACATTGACTCAATGTCTGCTCCCCACTGCTGCCTGCTCTCCAGAAGCCCCCGGTTAGCGGTCCAGAGCTCAGCTTCCACAAAGTCATGCCCACCCGAATACAGAGAGCCCTTAGGGAACTCAGAGGGGACAGGCCAGTATCAAGAGGCCCCTGGCCTCCAAACAAGGGCAGGCTGAGCTGGCAATTCACTTCAGTGTCAGTGCCTGCAGGGCACTGTTTGGATGGACAGGCAAGCACATGTCAGCAGAGTGCTTCTGGACAGTGCCAAACAGCTTCCTACCACCTCTAACAGGGAAACCAAGGCGCAGAGAGTGTCCTAATAGGGCAATAGGGGTGGCTCTGGTGGCAAGAGAAGGCACACAGGACACAGGCATGCTAGCAGGCATTTATTGACAGGGAACATCACTGGCCAAGGATCTTCAGCGTCCAGCTGGCCAGCAGGCACACAGAGCCCGGCGCTCAGCCTGCAACAGGAGGGTCTCCGTCTGCAAAGGAACCGGAAGCATGAACATCAGACAGGGTTTCTCCCTGTAGCCCTGGCTGTCCGGGAACTCACTCTCTAGAGTTGGCTGGCCTTAGAGACCTACCTGCCTCCACCTCCCAAATCCTAGGAATAGGGGTGTGTGTCACCCACATCTGTGCTGGGACAGCCCCCCCTTTAATAATTTATTTAACTTTTACTTTATATACTTTGGTGTGAGGGTGTCAGATCTCCTGGGAATGGAGTTACAGACAGTTGTGAGCTGCCATGTGGGTACTGGGAATTGAACTAGGGACCTCTGGAAAAGTAGCCAGTGCTCTTAACGGCTGAGCCATCTCTCCAGCCTCTGGGATGTAGCTTTTAATGGACACCTTCCCAGGCCTTCCTGACTCCTTCACTTTCACCCAGGTACCCTACGGGGCTTCCAACCCTCCTCATCTTGCCTCTCCACACCCTTAGGTGCCTTATCTCCTCCATTCCCTCCATAGCAGCTCCCATTGCTGGGGGGGTCTCACCTCACACTCATCCCCATGCCAGAATAACCACTCCAGCCATCTCTCAACCCCCACCCATACTCAGAGCACCTCCACCATGCACTCCCACCCACAATCCACAAAAGAGGGTGGATGCCTGCTCACTGCCAGACAACAGTGTGGACAGTGTCTTTCTGACTATCCCAAAAGGGCTGGCTCCACATACAGTCTTTCCTTCTGCCTGTTTCCAAGAATTCTCTTTACAAGAAGGTCAACTCCTACAGCTATGCCCCAGGGATTGAGAGATATAAGTTCATCCAACCTGTGAGGACCTAAGACTCCAGGACACACACCCAGATCTCCAATCCAACCTAGCTTTCCATTCCTCACACACCACAGCCCCTATGCCCAGCCTCAGTCTCTTATTCTAGACTCAGATCCTGGTTTAGGGCTACACATCCCTGGAGTACACAAGTCACAGGACAAAGTGCCCTGACACCTTGGGGGAGGCTAGAGGGTGCGCTGAGCATGGGGGAGTCTTTCCGGTGAGACCCGCACCCAGACTCCTAAAATAGCTAGGTCTTGGGACGCCTGCAATTAAACCCAGAGCTCCCTGACCTTGTGTACTAACCCGCGCGTCCAGGCTGTAGGCTGTTTTCCGTAGGTCCTGAAGAGCTCGCTGCATGAATTCAAATGCGTGGCAGTCCACGCACGGACGGCCTACGGGGACACGAATCAGTTCATGTGAGGGTGAACCACAGGCAGGTCACAGCCAAGCACCCAGAGGCATCCGGGTCCCTTTTGCCCGCCCTCCAGTTCCCACCGAAGAAGTGACCGCGCAGGGAACAAAGACGCCTCCCGCACGCCCCCTCCGCCGGCACTTACTCTGCGCGGGTACAGCGCTCCCGGCGGCGGATTCGGCGCGGGTGCCCAGCAGCGCTAGGCTCAGCAGCAGCAGCAGCAAAGTCGGCGGGGACAACAAGGACCTGGGCGCGGGGGCCATGGCCAAGGAGGGAGCCCGGGCCGCCCTGCAGCGAGCGGCGGTCAGTGGCGCTGCGCACCTGGCTGCACCGCGAACCGGTCCACTAGCGAAGCCGCCGGCCCCGCCCACCCCGGCCCGCGACCCACAGCCCAGCCCCACTCACGTGTCCCACGAGCTAGGGTGCGCTCAGCCCGGTCCCACCCTGCCCTGGGCCTCGCGAACCCCACCCCACCCTTACCGCGGTTCACGGAACCGCGGCCAGCAGCACCGGCGACTCGGGAAGACGCACCGCGACCCGCACGCGCGCGCATGCGCCCAGGCCGACCCCACCCGCGGTCCTCCGACGTCGTCGTCATGGAAACGCCGCGGCCGCGCGCGCCGGGCGCGAGCTGCCTCCGCTCTGCGCGAGGGTTCGTGGCGGGTCCGCGGAGGGGCGCAGGGAACGCTGGAGACCGGCTTGGGGAGCCCGCCGTGACCTCACCGTGGCCCGCGCTCTCGGTCCTCGGGCAGCTCCTGCTCAGACCACCATGCCGCGCCGCATCCTCCCTGCGGCCTGGCCGCTGTTTCTCCATCGTGACCCCACAGTTGCTGGCCGCCGCCAAGCTCGATTTCGCGTCCCTCTGCGGCCCATTCGTGTTGGGAGCCAGGCCCTAGGAGGCTGGGAACCGCGCGCCCAGGCTGAGGGAGTGCGCCTCCCGGAGAGTCCTGACTGGAGCCTGGGAGCCTCGCCGTGGGTGCGGGGTCGGGCGTCAGGAGAGGGCCTGGGGCGCTGCGCCACACTGGTTTGTCACTGTAGTGCCCTGCCCTGCCAGGGTGTCTTCACCACCGTGACAGCCGCGACCGCGCCAGAGGAGCCATCCCTTGGAAAGCAGGGCTCTGGTTAGACTTGCCTCTTGCGGGATTGGCCCAAGTGAGCGATGTAGTGGAGTAGGGTCCCCTCCCAACTCCTCTGCACCTCATTTGCTGTTCATCCACTCTGTTTCATTTCAGGATCTAGGTTGACCTTGACCGTGAGCCACGCTGGAGGATCCAGGAGAGCCACCGCGCACCTTGGCGCCAGTTGCTCTTTCCCATGCACACCACACACGTAGTCTTCGCGGGAAGAAAAACAAACAAACCAAAACAACAACAAAACCGCTGAGATTTCTATTCAAACCACGCAAAAGTGGCCCCAAAGGTCACCGGTGACAGGAAGGAACTGTGTGTTCTTAAAGACTGGTTTATTCTCAGCCACGTGAGTGCCCAAGGCTGAGAATGCAGGTGCAGACAAGTTGGTTCATCATCTCCTAAGCGGGATCTCTTCCGTGAGTTTCAAATGTTATCTGGAGGCTCTGGTTTTATGGTTCGGGGACACTTGGTGATGCATTCTGAGAAGTATATTGGTCACGGGGATATTGGTCTAACGGGGCCAAGTTAGACAAGTTAGGGTAACTAGCTATTAAAGGACTTAAGCAAGCCCGAGAATATTTTGGCTCTTGGTCTCCACAGTCACCACCGGGCTCCTCTAGGGTTTCCGATCACCTAGAGCAGTTAGCTGAGGCAATGTCTTCAGAGAACTTCAGTTCTCACAAACTTGTCTGCTCCTCTCCTTTCTCTCTGGCTTCCACTCCTCCCTGTCCTCACCCAGCCGGCTGCCTGCTTTCGCCTACCTTCTTGGGGCCAGCACTTGACAATCCTTCACTCCGAGGATTTTGACCCTGACTGGGTCTCTCTCTCTGGCCCATCCTTCTCCAGAGGCTGTGTTGATCTGAGCAGACCAGCCACGGCTACACGACACCCCCACCCTCACTGCTTGCACTTCTGGACTTGAAGAACATCGATCTCCCCCAAGATGGTGCTAAGCAGCCCTTTTGGCAGCCATGTTCTCCTCTGGGAGGCAGCTACTGGGGCTGGCTGCAGGGCTGAGTTCCTCTAAGGTCAGCCACTCAGGACTAGTCAATATAAAAGCGAGTTAGAGGCTGGACAGATGGTTCAGAGGTTAAAAGCACTGGCTGCTCTTCCAGAAGGTCCTGACTTCAACAACCACATGGTGGCTCACAACCATCTATAATGGGATCTGATGCCCTCTTCTGGCGTGCATGCAGACAGAACATTGTATACATAATAAATACATAAATAAATATATTTTTTTAAAAAGTGAGTTGGGATGCACTTAGATTTAACTTAGATTTAATTGAGACATAAGTGCTTTTAAGCTCTTGATTTATGCAGAAGTTGGGAGTTTTCAAGGTTATATTGTTATTTTATAGCTTAGGTTAAAAGATTAAGTTTTTAAAAAGCAGTTTGCCATCTGGGCATATAGCTTACTGGTAGAGCACTTGCCTACAGTGTGTGAGCCCTGGGCTCAATACCCCCATATCAGAAGGGAGGGAGGGAAAGAAGGAAGAAAGAAAGGAAGAGGAAAAAAAAAGATACATCTTGGTTTACTGACTCTAATGACACATGCTCCAGACTCAGGAAACTGAAGCAGGGACGCCAGCCCATATATAAAGCAAGTTCTAAAACAGCCTGAACTGCAGAAAGACTCTGCCCATCTCTCCCCCCTCTCCCAAAAAAAAAAATTTTGGTTTACTTGTTTTTTTTATCTGAAGAAATTTTCTTTTGCAATTTATAATGATTTATAATCAATTTATAAATAATTTGTGAGGTTGTATAGGGAATGCTGATAAGATTAAAAACATAAGACACTGATCAAAAAGTGGCCAACATGAGAACTGGAGACATGGCTCAGTGACTAAGAGCATTGACTGCTCTTCCAAAGGACCAGGGTTCAATCCCCAGCACCCACATGGCAGCTCACAGCTGTCTACAACTCTCGTTCCAGGGGACCTGACACCCTCACACAGACATATGTGTAGGGACACCAATAAAAATAAATTCAATTTTTTAACTGGTCTGTGGTGGTATGCACCTTTAATTCAAAAACGTAGGAGCCAGAGGCAGGCAGATCTCTGAGTTTCAGACTAGTCTGGTCCACAAGCAAGTTCCAGGACAGATGGGGCCACACACAAAAACCCCATTAGGGTTGCTTTTTATAAAACTGTTTTTGTTTTACAGTTTCTCCTAATAATTGAGACTCTTTTATATCTGTTTATCAATAAGTGTCCGAGCACAAAAATGGTCAGTTCTTACTCTGTTCCTGACCCTCTAAAGTAATCTAGTTTCATCCAGATACTTGCACTTTGTAACTTTCTTTGCTGAGCTCTTTCTCCTGATCCCTCCTGAACACCAGCCCAGGGTGAAATCCCATACTTCCTCTTCTCACTCCTCCTCCCTTGGCTAGCAGAAAGCCCAGCCCTACTCTTTCCCCTGCTCAGTGATTGGCTGTAAGCTGTTTTATTGGCATATCAAGAGACATTTGGGGAACAATGTTTACACAACATTGAGACAGGAAATTCTCAGAACAAGGATTGCAACCAGATATGGGGGCGTTGCAAAAATCAGCATTTGAATTATACAGTAACCTTATACCTATATCACCTTGCCTCGATAGATAGATAGATAGATAGATAGATAGATAGATAGATAGATAGATAGATAGATAGATAGATAAGCCAGCATTATGGTTCAGCAAGTACCTTTACCTGCTGACAACCTGGCTTCCATCCTGGGAGCCAAACCGTGGAAGGAAAGATCTGACTCTAAGTTGTCCTGTGATTTATACAACCTGACCCCCACAGTAAATAAGCATATGTAAATTTTAAGAGATCAAAGGAAGTCGAACTGTGGGAAGTTCATGTGGACTCTAAACATGTGTAATCTAGTTTGAGTCTGTAAAGCATGGTACCCCAGGAGGCCCTGGAAATGGGTCCTGCCTGAGATGCAAAGCCCTGGCAACCTCCCACACACACTGAGGCTTCTACCTCTTTAGTCAAGGCAACATGTGAGGCATCTGCTCTGGAGACCCTAGGAGGGCCAGATCAACTGCTAAGTGTTTGCTTTGTTCTGTCAGGGACTATAACCCAGGGATCTGGCAGACCTTGAACATTCTTCACTGTGACTGGTCTTTGCTGGTTTGTGGGTTCCCCCTTTTCATGCTTTATCCCCTACCCTGGTTTCAGCCCCTAACACTAGGTAGGAGAAAAACAAGGATAGAGGGGGGAAAGGGTTAGGAAAATCCCTGAATCTGCTCCCCGCTCCCCTTGTTTCTTCTTTGACCACAGCTACTAACAAACCACAACCAACCTCTCTAAATGACTTACAACCACCTACCCTGTGTCTCGGCACCCTAGCATTTATGTACCCTCTGAAAAGTTCCCAGAAATCCAAACATGGCATAATTGCAAAAATTATCTACAGCTGGTAAAATCATGCTTCTTCTAGAGCATTAGGCCAATTATAGTCAGCTGCTGTTGACAGCCTGAAACAGCCCCATATCCTTACATTTGGGATTTAAATAAAAACACATTCTTACAATATTTCTGTGGGTGCTTTTTTCATTTTTAGTTTTTTGAGACAGGGTTTTTCTGTGTAGCCTTGGCTGTCCTGGACTCACTCTGTAGACCAGGCTGGCCTCAAACTCACAGATATCCACCTGCCTCTCCCTCCCTGAGTTCTGGTGTTGGACTCCCGAGGTGGGGAGACCCTCCGTTTCTCGGGATAGACGCCAGGCCCCAATAACCCACAAAGACAAGAGCTTGATGCAAACAGCAAGAGGTTGAGGTTTTACTTAGTAGCCAGCATGCCGGGGCTCCGCATACAGCTCCCAACGCAAGGGGGTGGTGCAGAGCCCTAAGCAGCAGAATCACAGAGTTTATAAAGGCAAAAACTGCAAAACAGGAGGGGGCCTAGGAGTAAGGGACTTTCCTAACGGGGTGATCTATGATTGGTCGTAGCCAGGTGCAGCCAGGAGGGAACAGTTAGAGATTGTATCCATAACTACAGAAGGGCGTCTCTCCTGGCAACCCATCCAGATGGCCCCTAGCTTGTGACCACAGAGTGTGCTAATTGCTCTTCTCCCCTAGCAACAGCTAATCAGCACATTCCAGGCATTGCTCATGACCAGGTATCCCCCAGATGGCCAGGCTGGACTGATTATGGTCTTGGCACCTAAAGTAAACCAATCATGTCAAAAGTCAATTTACCTTACCCAGTCATGTAATGCCAAGGCTTGGGAACTCCCTGCCTTCGGTTTTGCCCTTTAAAAACCTTGTTCCTCTAGACCTTGGGGCCACACCCCTCCTGGTTTGGCAGGAAGTTTTGCGACCTGGGCTCAAGCTTGTATTGAAAAACCCCCATGTGTTTGCAGTGGAGTTGATTCCTGGTGGTCTTTGGGGGGGGGGTGTCTCACAAACTGGGCATAACATTTGGGGTCTCGTCCTGGGACCCCCAAGACTCTAGGACCCCAACCCAGAGGGTCTTGTGCAAGCCAGTGAGTGTCTTAAGAGTTTCTGTGCAGTGTCCGTGTTTACATCCACTTTCAGTTATGAAAATCTCTTCTGAAAAGCTTCAAGGTGTCTGTAAGAACAGCAAGACATGACTATAGGGCAGATGTACCAGGACAGGGGGCTTTGGGGGGGGGGGAGATTCACAGCTGCTGAAGTCAGGGAGATGCTCCTGGCTTCATCTGTATTTTGGTGGACACTCAGGTAGAGTCCCACCCACTGCTCTAAGCTTCTGTGGCAGGGAAACCAGAGTGGGAATCTGAAGGTCCATGAGTCTGAGCTTAAATTGCAAGCTGGCTACATGGCCACTTTGTTGGTGCTTGTCTTTCTATTTTGTTCTTTGTGTTTATGAGAAACCTATTCAGGGCGGATGTTGTGTCTGTCCCAGAGAAGGAACCTGTTTCCACTTTTGCTTTCCCTCCCACAAGTGGTGGCCAAGCAGTTGGTTTCATTTTTTGTTATCAGATGTGGAGCGGCTGCTTTGTTCCCGTTTGTCTCTCTGTTTTGTTTCTTGTATTTGTGGGTCTTTGTGCGTATTGGACTGTAACAGATGCTATGGGACAGACTTCCTCTAATCCCTCCCCATTCCTCCTGACCCCTCCACCAGTGCAGGAATCCCCCTCCCCAAGTCCCACTGCAGCAGGATGGATGGGCACTCTGGCAGCAGCTGCTACTGGGTGATGGCAGCTGAGGAGGCAGATTGGTGGCATGGGCTGGGTGGGGATTTGAAGGTGGAGGTGGGGATGAAATTGTCAGGACTGCTCCCAGCCAGCTAGTGGCCGCTGCTGAGTGCGCCTTCATCACTGTGGCAGTGGGCTGAGGGAGCTGGGACCTCAGATCAACTGGTCTGGCAGAATGACAGGCTACTGTTCCATGCTCTGGTGTAACCGGGTGGAGCCCAATCTGGGGACAGGCCACCCCTAATGGAGCAGGGAGGAGGGCCACTGAGAGATGGGCCACTATCCCTTTGGGTTTTCCTTCCCCTCCCTTCTTTTTGTACATTGTACTGGAACGTTGTTTCCTTGTGTTGTTCTTTTATGGATTTGTTTGTGATAGTCTCAGTAGGCAGGTGACCAAACAGCTGTGCAACATGGTGGCTTTGCCTGACCCATGCTCACAATGCTACCCTACTAGCTGGGGCACCTCTGGTCACTGGTGGGAGCATGCCTTGGGGTGGGGCAGGTAGAGAACAGCCAAGAGCTGGGCGGTCTCCGAGAGCTTGCCCAGGCTGATGGGACACAGTGCTTGAAATTATAGCTGATGGAGTAAGAAAAGTTTTGTCTGTCTGTTTAAATGTATGTATGGCCATTACATGTTTATCTTTAACTGATCTTAAATGGTTAATATGCTCTGTATGTCTTGGTTATAGATTAACCACTATTGGATATGTCTAAAGGTTAAATCAAAACTCTTGTTTAGCACCCATATATATGTTCAAATATATGTTTGTAAGATCTATAGAAGCACAAATGTTTTTAGATAGCAACCATGTGGTTTACCATGCCATGTCATGTGACTTTGCCATCTTGAGATTGCCACATGGTGTAGGGCAAAGGAAAGGCAAAATTACAGAACCTCTTATTCGTAATGAATTCTATTTATCATCCTATTTCATTTTGAATTGGTATTGATTTTAAAGATTAGATTGTTTACTCTGGTAAAATTTGGTTTTGACTTTTAAAATTATGGTTATGTTTTATGACTTCATTCCTAAAAAAGGGTACTTTATTTTGATATTTCAAAAACCGATTTCTTAAAAAAATGTGTTTAAGGCTATGAAACATTTTAAAGTTTATCAGGCATTTTAAAATAATGACCTTGGGCACTCTAACAATGAACTTGGAACAGCTTCTCAACCCATTGCAGGAGGACAAAAGACCTTGGTATTTATTTTATTAATTTTACCAAATGAAACCAAGCCATACTGTTTGAGCCAATTTAAAAAAAATGCAGTTTTTACAGTGTATCATGTCAGGATTGTAAAAACCCATGGAATGACTTAGTAAAGAAATGATGAGAAGGATTTTGATGGAAGTTTTTATGTTGTCTGAAAAGCAAGAGAGAAAGCAAGAGACTGGGATAATAGAGAGAATAGCTTGTCTAAAGTGAAAACGTCTGGTTAAACCAGAAGAACTAGGAAAAGCCTAACCTGAAAATATCTAAAATGTTATGGAAAGTCAGAGTATGTATGGAAAGCCAGAGGGTATATGAACTGTATTTGTTTTGGTTTTTCATACCTGTAAATATGATTTGAGAAAGAACTGTAAAATATGTTGTTCTTCATTTAAAAGGCTGGTGATTATTCAATGCAAAATGTTTTCTTATGCTCTTAAAAGGGGGAAGAGGACTGCAGGTCCATGTTAGCCCAGGGTTATATAGGGTTCTATTCAAATCTTTGTTGACCATTATATGAACTATATGTCTGACCACCAGTTCCTGCGTGAATGGATTAATGTTGTTTCTTTCTGGCTGATAGGTTTGGTGTGGCCAGAATAGTTCAAGTACAGTTTAAAATTGTTCTATTACGTAGTTGATTACGTTAGAACTTTAGTTATGGGAAACTGTAAATTATCCACAGTGATATACAGCAACACCATCAGCGACCCCTAATGGCTGTGTTTTATATTGCCGGCCACAGCCTGCAACAATGCGTGGCTAGTTGCCATGTTGGTTCAGGGATAAAGAGGGTGGAACTATGGTTTTATTGCCATCTTTGTTGAGGGCTGCCAGCTGTGTTTAGTTCTGTTTAGTACTAAGTGAAACTTTTGTCCTTTAAGCTTTTTGCTGTTCAGTTTTAATGCAATATGGTAGGATCAACAAGATTTGCTAGCCCCTCTATGAACTGTATCTGATTGTAAGTTTTGCTTTGATTTTTCTTCAGAAATATATTTAAAGTTATACTAATGACTGCAGTTGGTTACAAGATTGAGCTTTGGTTAGTCTTTTATGTTTTTAAGGTTAAGCTTAGGATGGGTAACTACGAAGTAGTTCTGGCTGTCCTGGAACTCACTCTGTAGACCAGATCCACCTGCCTCTGCCTCCCAAGTGCTCGGATTAAAAGTGTGTGCCGTTATTACCAGACCTATCAGCAGTTTCTTTATACTGCACTCTTCCTATACATCTGATGCTGAAAGGGAGCAAAGGCGGCTTACAGAAATTTTTGGCTGGGTGTGGTGGTGCACGCCTTTAATCCGAGCACTCAGGAGGCTGAGGCAGGTGGATCTCTGTGAGTTTGAGGCCAGCCTGCTCTACAAAGTGAGTTCCAGGAGAGACAGGACTGTGGAGAGACCCTGTCTCAAAAACAAACAAACAAACAAAACCAGAAAACATATACTAAGAATGGTATTGGGTGGGTGGGGGAGCAAATCCCTTGACATTATAAAGAGAACAAACAGGTATCTGAGAGGAGGGAAGCCTGGGAAAGTGTTTTAGACATTGACATGTGAAACAGGTGCTTGTAATCCTGGGAGAGCCTGGAGTCAGCACAGGCTTTGAAATGCAACCACAGGTGGCCTTTCATCCCTTCTCCCAGAGCAAAGGGAAATGGCTCTTTCTGGCAGATAGGAGCCCAGTTCAAAAAGTTCCTGAGAAATGCTGGCTCTTGTCTACCCCAGAAATCCCATAGTGCAGCTTGCACTCATTTCTGGACATCTGGACTGCCCAGAAGACCTAATAGCAACAAGCCAAACTGCCTAAAGAAACGAAGAACAGCTGAGCCGCCTGGAAAAGACATCCTCCAACCTGTTAGAGGCCTGAAGGCTGTGCAGTGCGCTCTAGATTTCCAGCTTTTACTTGCTGTCATCCACGCTGGAGTGGGGTTGGGCAATGTAGTCATTTTGTTCCTGTAAGTAACCTCTCACCCATATTCCTTTAAGTAATCCCAATAAAGCCCATTCGTTCACCAAGCTGGACTCTGGTGATGCCTATACTTTGTTGAGTCATTGGTTCCTTACCTGGAGTGAGTAGATTTGTTTCATACTTTGTTCAATGTCTTTTCTGGGATTGTGTTACACAACACATCTGGTGGTGACCACAGGCCATCACATCAGTACGCCCATACTCACACCCCTACACAAATCAGACAAAAAAGGCTGACATAGAATAAACTGCACATATTAACAGCACGTCACCCTCACCTTGAAAACTCTCCAGACCTCAATAGTATATTGGTGGGTATTCCCACTTTTTAGAACTGGAACCTCATTGTGCTTTTTCTTTCCTTTCTTTTGAGACAGGGTTACTTTGTGTAGCCCTGACTGTCCTAGTCTCGATTTGTATACCAGGCTAGCCTTGTACTCATAGAGATCTGCCTGCCTCTGCCTCCCGAGTGCTGAGATTAAAGGTGTGCACCACCACGCTAAGCTACCATGCTTTTTCAACTTGTAAGTCGGTATAAAAACCTTTGCTTCTTTTCTACTGGGATCAAGTGTTAGAAATAGATTTGGTTGGTGCACGTTTATAATCCCAGCACTTAGAGAGGCGGAGGTAGCAGGCAGCTCTCTGAACTCAAGTCCAGGAGAGCCAAGGCTACACAGAGAAATCCTGTCTCAAAAAAACCAAGAAGGGAGGGGAGAGAGAGAGAGAAATAGATCAGTATAATGGTTTGACTAGGAATGGCCACTTAGCATCATATATTTGGATGTCTGGTCATTAGGGAGTGGCACTACTTGACAGGGATTAAGAGGTGTGGCCTTGTTAGAGCAGGCATGGCTTTGTTTTTGTCACTGGGCATTTCAAATGCTCAAGCCAGTGGCTCCCTCTTCCTGATGGTCTGCAGATCCAGATCCAGAACTCTCAGTTACCATGTCTGCCTGCATGCCACCATACTCCCCTCCATGGGTCAGCTTTGGAGACACAGAAAAACTCATCTTTGTGCTGGATAGATTTATGTCAATTAATAGGACTAAACCAAAAGAAAAAAAAATAGGACTAAACCTCTAACTGTAAGCATGACACAATTAAATGCTTTCCTTTTTGAGAATTGCTGTGGTCATGCTATTTCTTCACATCTGGGATCTCGAGGTCCAAAGTATTTCAGCAAAACAGGTTATGACAGTGCAGAGCTATGCATAACCAAGCAAGAAAGATATTAAAAAAAAAACACACACACAACTTTTTTTTTTTCCTTTATGTAGCCCTAGCTGACATAGAACTCACTCTGTAGACCAGGCTGGCCTCAATCAATCTGCCTCTGCCTCCCGAGTGGTGGGATTAAAGGTGTGTGCTACCACTGCCTAGCAATATTTTTATTTTACATGTGTGTGTCTTTCCTGCTTGCATGTCTGTGTACCACATGAGTGCCTGGTGCCCAGAATGTCAATTCTCCTAAAACTGAGTCACCATGTTGGATGCTGGGGACCCCGCTCAGGTCCTCTGGAAGAGCCATCTCTCCAGCCTCTGGCCTCACAATCTTAAGTGACTGGCTGATTTACAATGATGCAGTTAATAAACAAGCAACCTTGAGCACATACTTTGATCTTAGAAAAATGCTGATTTATGTTAGATGGCAGCTTCACAAAGGTCCATTCAGACATAGACCTACCTTTGCCTCATGAAATTTGTTGGTTTGTTTGAAACAGAGTCTCTCTACATAGATCTGGCCGTCCTGGAACTCACTATGTAAACCAGGCTGGCCTTGAACTCAAAGCGCTCCTTTGACTCCTACGTGCTGGGAATCAAGCCATGCCCCAGGCTGGTTTGCATTCACTTTTACGAATAAAGATGTGCTGGGCACTATTGCAAATCTTTGTATGTCACGTGGTCTAAGCTTTCTTAGGTAAATGCCTGAGTAGTGGGTAGTGTCTCAGACTAGATAGGAGGAAAAAAAAGAGAGAGAAAAGGGGATGATATTGTTAGACTACTTCCTGCTGATTAGCGGTATTGAGCTCTTTGGGGCAAATTTGATCTTCGAAGTCAGGATATCTAATTTCTTGTTCTTTCTTTGCATGTGACTACTTAACAAACTGCCACCAACAATCCCCCTCTCGCGGGCCCTAGCATTTATGTACCCTCTGAAAAGTCCCCAGAATTACATACGCCACACAGGCGCAGAAAACATAAGCAGCTGGCAAAATCACCCCTCTGCTAGAGCAACAACCGGCGAAGTCGAAGCAGGCCCATATCCCCACAGCCGGATTTAAAAGAAAAGATATTCTTAGAGTATTTCTGTGTTTTTAAAATAAAATAAATTCCCAAATTCTCCCTACAGTCACAGTTGTAGACGAGCCTACTCCCGGTCTCGGGGTAGGAGCCGCCGGTGGCATTAACCGCAGGCATCTCGACCTGGGGCACCTGTCTGCAGGATGGGCAAAGGGGAGAGAGAGAATTCAAGATTGCGAAGCTAGGCTGCGGAGAACGAGGCCGGCGATCTCTCTAGACCTTCGACAACTCGGCGGCATACAGGGAGAACCAACTGTTGCACTTCAAGGAAGGACTCTGAGCGGAGTACCTCGACCTCACCCCGGTGCGACTCAACTCGGGCTTACGTCATTGCCCGGCGCCCGGCGCCGCCTGGATGAGCTACGGAAACCCAGAGGCCTCCTCACGGAGGCTCGCTCCCGTTGTCGCGCCTCGGCTCGAAGCCTCCAGAAGGTGAGGCCGTCTGCAACTGCACTTGTCAGTCGCCCGAGGCCCCGCCCCGCGCCAGTGGGCGCCGCCATGTTGAGGGTCCTCGCTGGGGACACGTAGGCGTCCGCGTAAGATGCCGGTCGGTGCGCGCTGCTGTCGCCAAGATGGCGTCCATGCGGGAGAGCGACACGGGCCTGTGGCTGCACAACAAGCTGGGTGCCACGGACGAGCTGTGGGCGCCACCCAGCATCGCGTCCCTGCTCACCGCTGCGGTCATCGATAACATCCGCCTCTGCTTCCACCGCCTCTCGTCCGCCGTGAAGCTCAAGCTGCTGCTCGGAACGCTGCATCTTCCGCGCCGCACTGTGGACGAGGTGAGGGCGCGGGCCGGCTTCTCTCCGGGTGGAGCACTGCTCCTGCCTCCCGCCAGCATCCGCGCCGTGCCTTGGCCTTCTCCCGGTGGCCGCGAGCATCTCCGGGTCGGCGCCGCCTGGCCTCCCCAACGTAGCCCCGACGCCTTAATCCCTCCATCCGCTGGGCCGCTGTCTGCGGTCGTAGCCCAGGGCCGGAATAACCCTCAGCCAGGCCGGCCCGGCCCGGAGGACTGGACTCTACAGCTCCGAAGCTACTTTTGGTTTGGGGCTTTTAGCGCAACTTTCCAAGTGACGTTGTTTTTGCCTTACCAAGTTCAGTCTGCTTAGCTTCATCTCTATTCTGTCGATTCTTTTCAGTTCATTCTTTATTCACATTGCATCTCTCTGTCAAACATGTACGATGCTTTGCAAATACATACACAAATAATACATGTACAGAGTAGCACTGTGCAGCCCAGGTTGACCTCGTACTTGGTTTCTTCCTCTATCTCTGGAGAGCTGGGATTCCAGGTCTGGGCCACCACGTCTGATGGCAAAAACACCGAAGTACCTTAGTTTTTATACATTACTAGTTATTACTGCATTTTTATATCATTAGGTTAGTTTTTGCCCTATACCGTTTACACAAAACTGCGTATTTATTCACGTTAACAAATACCCACACCTGTTATCTCCACACAAGAGAACAAGGCTGGATCCTCCAAAGCACCTCCTTTCTTCTCTCTCTTCCCAGCTGGAGTAATAATTTGTCTCACCCTGTCCCCACGGTTATCAGTTGTATGTGCAGGGATATTTAGCTTTTTGCCTGGTCTGAACTTAATGTGGCAACGTGTTACCGTTTTACATTCATTCTCGGTGTGGTGTGGGTGTGTCTTCTGTTGGTAGACACCTGGGCAGATTCATCCAAGTTGTTGCAGAGTTTGATTTTCCCTGCCTATGGTATTCATTCTCCAAGCACACAGCACATGAATGATTAGGTTCTGGCTAGTTTGTTTGTTTTTTCATTTGTTTCTTTTTCTGTTTTGTTGTTGTGTTTTTTCCTGTTCCATGTTTGCTTGTTCTGTTGTGACTCATATCGACATTATATGTTCAGGTGAATTTATGAAGTAGAATTGGAGGCAACAAGATTATGCCAGGTGGCTTTTGAAAGTGTTTTTGTCAAATTACAGTTACTTTTAAAATTACAAATTACGTGACCTACTAAAACATGTAGGTCAAGTAAATGTGTCGATATTACTGAGATTGTTGGTTGAACTTTGTCATTTATGTATTTGGCTGTTTTGTGAGTTGTCCACCCCCAATTGGTGTTTTTTTTTTCCTTCTTGACTTGTTTTGGAGGAATATTCTTTTTAATGCATGCTGGCTACTGTCCTAGTTCACTGACGTGTCACAGCTGTTTCCAGCCATGGCTTAGTGTAATGGGAGTTTTGGTTTCTTTGTATGTTACATAAATAATGCTTTTGTTTTAATCTTAAATGTGGGATTTTAGTTGGGCTATAGTTTGCCCACAGCTGTTAATTGTCACGTGCCAGGCTTGATCTTTGGCAGCTGGTAATGGCCTTCCACATGCCCCACGGCGAAGGGTGTGGTCTAGGACTCTGAGAATATAAATATGAGGCCGAGAAAGAGGATGGGGGTGTTTTTCGGTGTTGGGTTGTGGCATGGAGCAGTTTGCAGAGACCAGAGATGGTGTGCCGGTTTGGCTGTCGGTGCTGACAGCTGGAGAGAAACGCTGCAGGGAGCAGTGGTGTGGAGGAGCCTGCTGGCCGTGTCCGAAGTTGATGGCGCTGGGTATAGAGCCCTAAAATAAGCTCTTGACCCAAAATAGCCAGGAGACATAAAGGGGTCTGGGCCCCCTCTCCCCACTAACCATTTTTCTTACTTAAGGTTTGTGGGGTTGGTGGAAGGGAGGTAGAACCCTGAACACCCCAAATAAAGTAGAGTTAAAAAAAAAAAAGACCACTGCTGTTGGCTTCCCGCTACAGCTCAGCCTTCTGAATGAAGCTCCTGGTTCTTAGCCAGGTGGGCTTTGCCTCTCCTTGCCTGTGGTAGGTGCCTGATCGGCCTTGTTCAGGAAGTGCTCGGTCCTTGAGGTCAGTCACCTGTGGTGTCTTAGCACTGTACTTTACCGCACTTACCTCAGTCTCCCATTGGCTGGGATTGGTGTTTTTCGAAGCTGAGTTCAGTTTTACATGTGGCTGAATAATGGTCCAGCACCACCTGCAGATGACTGTCTTTTTCTGCTCTGTTGCTTCTGCTTTTTTTTTTAAGTCATTGTGTGTCATGCTAATAACTAGCCAAACTACTTACTGTCACGTTAAGTGTGTTTTGATGTGTGACATATAGGGCAAACCCTCTACTTAATTCTTCAGAAATGGCTTTAGCTTTTCTTGGCCCCTGTCAGTCTGTCTCTTAGTGTGTGTATCTCATGTTCATTCATGTGTGCACATGTATGTGGAAGTCAGAAGTCCAGCTTAGGTGTCTACCTCAGTTGCTCTGCATCTATTTTTTGAGACAGTTTCTCACTAAATCTGGAGCACTGGGCTTCTCCTGTCTTCACCTCTGTGGTGCTGGACTATAGGTATGCACCCACTGAGCAAGGTTTTTTATGTGGGTATGGGGATCTGAACTCTGGTCCTCAGGCTTGGTTTGGACTGAGCCATGTCCTCAACTCATGGTGTAAATAAAATTGTATTAATAGTATAGACTTGTAGTCTAGACATTTGGGCAGTTATTTAGAACCATTATTGTAGTAAATATAAAAAAGGTATTGGGCTATCTAATGTTTACTATTATTATCCCTATTATTATCACGGTGGTATCATTTAACCTGCTATCACAAATAATAAGACAAAGACACCTGTCAGATTTATAATTGCCTTATTTCCTTTGGGCTGGACAGCTATTTCACTTAGTATCCTCACCATCCATATCCCAGCCCCCATCCAATGCCATCCTCCTTAACCATCCTATCTTCCATCCATAATCTTACAAATACTTGCTTTTATTCTTCATCTGGGACTTTTCACACCATTATTGAAGCCCTTTCTCTCTCATCCCCACATGGTTTTTTTCTCCAGGCTAACCCATCATAGCTCTGCCTTCCTCTCTTCCAGTGTCTTGTTTCCTGTGATTCTCTCTGCAGCCTGGGAACCTTAGCCACACCTATCCCGTTCTGCCCCGCCCATGTACAAACCATTTAATGAACTGATCAGGTATAATGTTTTAGGAGGTTTGCACAACAAGGACGGGTGTATCCGGCCAACAGTAACCAGATCTTTAGTGCCAGTAATTAGCATCAGATCAACCTCCAACACATTAAGTTCTGTGATTCTCTTCTATTTGTATAGTTCACATTTTTGTTTGCTAATGGTATATAGAAATACTTTAGGCTTTAGGTAAGGAGCGAATAGCACCTGGGCTGAGAACAGGCTGTTCTCTGGGTGAAATCGGTGTTTATTGGTTTCTTTTTCGTACCTTACTGTACTCAGCTATCTACTTGTACTGTTGATCCTCCCCACTGTAACAGACTAGATTTACCTGTTCTTCCTTATCAACTGTTGCTTTGTATTTTTTTTGGGGGGGGGGTTCCTGTTAATAGGAACTTTGTAGTTGTTACAGTTACCGTGTAACTGAACAGCAGGTGAAGATATCAGTATTTTTTAACATTTTGTCCTTAGGTCTTTTTTTTTTTTTAAGAGTTTATACAGATTGTTTCACATTATTTTCATTTTTTTCCTTTTTTCTTTTTTGAGGCAGGGTTTCTCCGTCTAGCTCTGGCTGTCCTGGATTTACTCTGTAGACCAGGCTGGCCTTGAACTCATAGAGATCCACCTGCCTCTGCCTTTCCCAGTGCTGGTATCACAGGCGTGTGCCACCACCGCGTATTATTTTGATTTTTTTTCTTTTTCTTTTTCTTTTTTAATTTATTATTTTGATTTTTAAGATGGTTTCTCTGTGTAGTCCTGGCTGACCTGAAACTTGCTCTGCAAACCAGGCTGGCCTAGAACTCAGAGATCACCTGCTTCTACTTCTTGAGTGCTTCAATTAAAGTCCTGTGCCACCACACCTGGCTATGTTTCTTTTTAGTAACAGAGTCTCACTATGCAGCCCTGACTAACCTGGAACTCACAGCAGTTCCCCTGCCTCTGCCTCCCGAGTGCTGGGATTAAAGGCGTGTACCACCACGTCGGGCCTTGGTGCCAGTTCTCATGTGACTTTAGTACTGGTGTAGCCACCTTTCTTCTTGGTGAAAGTGCTGGAGTGCTTTGAACCAGGATGTCCCCATAGGCTCTGGCATTTGAATACTTGGCTCCCAGTTAGTAGAACTGTTTTTGGGAAGCTTAAGGGGTGTGGCCTTCCTAGAGGAAGTGAGCTGGGAGTGAGCTTTGAGATTTTAAAGACTATTTCAAGTTCTTTGTTTCATGATTGTGGTTTAAGATATGAACGCTCTATGGGCAATGGTGGCACACACCTTTAATCGCAGCACTCAAGAGGCAGATGCATGTGCATCTCTTAAGTTCAGGGGTAGCCAGGTCTACAGAGTGGCTTCCAGGACAGTCCGTGCTACACAGAGAAACCCTGTCTTGAAAAACCTGAAGCGGTGTGTGTGTGTGTGTGTGTGTGTGTGTGTGTGTGTGTGTGTGTACGTACGTGTTCCTGTGTGATTGCTACTTGGTGCCACACCTCCCTGCCATGGTGGACGTTTATAGTGGAACCCTAAGTCTAAGAACACTGTTTTGCCATGAGTTGCCTTGGTCATGATGCTTTATCACAGCAATAGAAAAGTACCTAAAACAGGGCTGTCTTAGTTTATGCTCTTGCTGTGATAGACCACCATAACAAGCACTTAGGAAGTGAAGTATCTCAGCTTAAATTTATAAAGTCTATCATGCAGGGAAGTCAGGACAGGAACTCAAAGCAGGAGCCTAGCGGCAAGAACTGAAACAAAGGCCAGGAAGGACTGCTGATTACTGGCTTGCTCAACTTGCTTTCTTATGAACCAGGATCACCTGTTTTCGGTAGTACCACCTACAGCTGTGAGCTCTCCCACATCAATCATAAATCAAGAAAATAAGTCTGGTGTGGTGGTACGTTCCTTTAATCTTAGCACTCAAGAGGCAGAAATAGGCAAATTTCTGAGTTCCAGGCCATCCATAGTTCTATGATGAGACTCTGTCTCATCCAAAATGAAGAGGAAGAGGATGAAGAAGTAGTAGTCCCCCCAAACTTGCCTGTAGGTCAGTCTTATGGGACATTTTCTCAGTTGAGGGTCTCTCTTTCCAGGTGACTCTAGTTTCTGTCAAGTTGACAAAAACTAAACAGCACAGTTGACCCCTTGTCATCTTGATACATAAACACATGACTGTTAAAACATAATCTTTCCCTTTTTTTTATCTTGCAAGTAATGTTAAGAGTAATGTCAAAATATAAAATACACTCCAATGTTTTCAATCCCATGGCCTTTTGTTTTGTTTTTCAAGACAAAGTTTTTCTGTATGGCCTTGGCTGTCCTGGAACTCTCTCTCTGCAGACCAGGTTGGCCTTCAGCTCACAGAGATCTACCTGCCTTTGCTTCCTGAGTGCTGGGCTTAAAGGCATGCACTGCCAGCAGCCTGGCACATAATTTATTTTTAAAGCTTTTTTTTTTGAGTATTTGTTTCACGTATGTACATAAAACATCGCTTTAAAAATCTAAACTCTCTCTAAACCCAATGTTGCAAGTATAAAGGGGCTTACGCGTGGTCTTCAGGCTCCACAGGGCTTGGGCAGCTTCCTCTCCGCCGCCCCCAGCACGTGCAGCTTGTTTTGTAAGCTCATAGCTCAAACTATTTACTCCTCAGTCTCTGCTGCTCTTGTCAGGCTCCTGTGGTACTGGCACCACAACAAGCTGGCTTCTCCATAGGCTGACCTTTACCAGTGGCCTCTTGAGTTCTCTTCAGGGACTTTATACCTCACCTGTTCCCCATGACTCCTTCAGTCCTGCAACTCTCATGCCACAAAAGCCAGCAATACCTGGGAGACTTGTACTTTACCAAATTCAGCTGCCAGCTTAAGATGCAGCCTTTTCTCCACTCTGTACCACAGCTCTGTGTGCTGACCTGAAGGAAACATTTCCCAAAAGGTTTTGCCTTAATGACAATATTAATTGATGATGTTTCTTGATAACTATAGCTGATTCTTCAGCTCCAGCTGACCAGAGACCACAGATTCTCAATTGTCAATCGATAGTCTTTGCTTCTTTTTGAAAGTTCACATGCCAGGCCTCTATGATCTGCAGCACTTTAAACATTCCTATCTTCCAAGCTCTCCTGACAGCCCACTAACCTCTAAGCACTCGATGGCTTTTCCACCCTAAAATTCAGTGGGTCTTTGGGGGCCTATACTAATCTCCATCATCTGCAGACACAGCTAGCAGTCTCCACAAGGCACCCTGAAGCATTTCTCTCTGTATGTCTGCTCCAAACTGCCACACACCAACACTGAACAACACACAGAATACCACCTCTTCTCTTTCTCTGCTTTCCTAGACCATGCCCCTCTCCGTGCCTCTCACTTTTAATGTATCTGCTGAGATACATTAATGTGCTAGTTCTCAGATGAAGGGAGTTGCCCATACATAGGATTTACTCTACCATTGATCTCAATATATCCCTAGCCCCAAGGCTTGTACTTTTAAATTCTTTTGTATTGCATTTTTAAAACTTACTTTGTATGTGGTCATATATCTGTATATGGCAGTGTCTGTGCTGTTCGTACATGTAGAGATCAGAGGAAACTTGTGAAAATTGGTTCTCTTTTTCTAACATGTAGGTCCCAGGGATTGAACTCAGCTCTTTAGGTTTTGTGGCAAGCCCTTTTATCACTGAGCCATCTCACCAGCCCCTTAATTTTTTCGTTAAGATTAGATAGAAACAATAGTGTAAAAAGATGTGTCTATGATCCCAGTATTTAGGAGGCTGGTACAGGAAGATCCAGGCCAGCCTGGGTTATAGAGCAAAACCTGGTCCAAAAGGGAGAAAGGGGTCTAGACAGGTGGTTCAGTGGTATAGAATACTTTCTGCTTTTGCAGAGAGCCTGGGTGCATTTGCTAGTACCTATGTTACAGCTCACAACTATCTGTAATTCCAGTCCCAGGAAATCTGATGCCTTCTTATGGCCTCTGTGGCCTCTGCATGCACATAGTATCAGACTACATTCAGGCATACATTCATACACATAAAGTAAACACAGTCTCAGTAAGGAGTAAGGAGAGAGATGTTAGATGTGCTTTCTTATCTCTTGGCATCTTGGGTAAGTGTCTGATCTGCCCTCTCAGGTTTTGTTCTGTTGGGAATCTGAATCCAGGGCCATATTATATGTCACCCTGCCTTAGTTAGGTTTACTATTGCTGTGATGAAACACCATGACCAAATAGCAAGTTGGGGAGGAAAGAGTTTATTGGGCTTACATGTATACATTGTAGTCCATCATTGAAGGAAGCAAGGACAGGAACTCAAAGAGGGCAGGAACCTGGAAGCAGGAGCTGATGCAGAGAGGCCATGGAGATGTGCTGCTTACTGTCTTGCTTCCCTCGCCAGGAAGGACTCAGAACCCTAGGGACGGCATCACTCACAATGGTCTGGGCTTTCTCCCATCAGTCACTAATTAAGAAAATGCCTTTTACCTGGATCTTATGGTGACATTTTTCTCAATTGAGGTTCTCTCAGATAACTCTACTGTGTGTCAAGTTGGCCTAATACTAGCCAACACACATGCTATCCCCTTCTGGATTTGAGGAATGGGTGCATGTGGCCTTGACTGCAGCTGGACACAAGATAGGAAGCTTCTCTGCCATGTACCTTTGGAGGTAGTGTCTGCAGAGGGTGAAGGGCTTGCTTATCACCTGTTCTATTAGTAAGCACAGTGAGAATATGACCCAAGAGAGGTTTTTGTTTGTTGTTTTTTTTTCAGTGTGCAAGTGACTGTGTTAACTTGGACTGCCATTATATTACAGCTATCCCTCAGTAACTCTAAGGGGTCAGTTCTGAGCCCAGGATACTCAGGTTCCCGCTGTACAATGGCATAGTCTTTTTTTTGTAACCCATGTGCTTAAATCGTCTTTACAGCATTCATGATCTCTAGTATAACTGTGCTGCATTTTCTGTGGAGTGGTGTCAAGAAAAGAGCATACACACATTTAGTGAGCACCCCTTTCTTTACAGTTTTTCCAATTGAATTCTACAGGTGTGGAATACATGGGTTTGGGGGTCTGATAGCCTCTGATACTGAGTGGTTTGAACCCACATTTTGTTGCTTCTGGAAGTGGAGTTCCTGAGATCCCAGGGGCACCCATCCCCTAAATCTCTGCAGGAGTTTCTCTTCCCAGCTTGCAGACCATTTCTCCAAGCCCTCTTGAAGGTGGCACGGTAGATGGGGGCATCCTGTCAGAACTACAGAGCCCTAACTCATATCCTGTTGTCTCCCAAAGGCCCTCTCTGAGAATGTATGGCCTCGGGCTTTACTATTGTTCCAATGTCTGTGTGTCTCCCAGGTTGGTACATTGAATTCTTAACCCATTCAGTAACATATTGAGAGATTAAGCAGCAGAATGGGATTATGCCCCTCTAGGACGATGGGATGTGTCAGAAATCCACCCTTAGTAGGCACATCTGCTACCACCTTGCTTTCCACTTCTGAACCCTTGGGCCTGTGAGGTATTTGTTTCAAAGATCTCACTGTGTAACCCTGGCTGGTCTGAAACTCAAAGAGATATGCCTGCATGGCATGTTCTGTTATATGTAAAATTAAAAGTAGGGGCTTTCTAATAATCCACCCTTGCTCCCACATTTATTTCTAGATTTGTGTTCTGCCTGTGTGTGTGCCCACACGCCAGAAGAGGGCACCAGATCTCATTATAGATGGTCATGAGCCACCATGTAGTTGTAAGAATTCAACTCTGGACCTCTAGAAGCGCTGCCAGAGCTCTTAACCTGAGACATCTCTCCATCCCCTATTATATTTATTAATAAGCTTCAAGCACTGTAGCAGGGCAGGTTTTTAACTAGCTCAGTCTTACATTTTGAACATTATATTTTGTTATAACTGCCCAACCAGAGTGCCTTATGCAAGCATAGGAACAATCTGGAAAACTGTAGGAGATCCTGGGTAATGGGCCATTACAGCCTAACAAAGGTTATGGCAGATCAGGGAAGCCGATGGCCTTGTATTCAGGCAGGATAGATGGAGGAAGCAAAGCCCATGTAGAGCTGTGGGCCCTGAGCATTATCACAGTGGTTGCTGCCACAGGCCACCCAGAGGCAAGAATGTGAAAATGGGTAGGTTTATCACAGTGGACATTTTAAGCTGTTTGAGGAGGGCGAATGGGGCTGGTAGCATGTAGTCAGTGTCTTCTGTCTTGGCAGATGAAGAGCGCCTTGATGGAGATCATCCGGCTGGCCACCCTGGACTCAGATCCCTGGGTCCTCATGGTTGCTGACATTCTGAAGTCCTTTCCTGACACGGGCTCGTTGAATCTGGACCTCGAGGAACAGAACCCCAATGTTCAAGACATCTTGGGAGAACTTAGAGAAAAAGGTAAGTAGCCTGGCTTTATTTTGGAGCGGGAGGAAGGGGCTGTGTTTTGGGTTATTAGTGTCGCACTGCTGGTGTAAGTGTGCTGTGACTCCTTGACACGAGCTGTCCTTCCCCGCATGCCTCAACCTGACTCACCACAGCCCAGTCCCGACTGCAAGTTATGTGTCTGAGATTATCTGACTCATCCATGATTTCCTTGGCCATTTTTGTTCCTCCCCATAAGCTCCATGAGAGTGAAAACCCTGTGGGTTGTGTCTCCAAAGCCTAAAATATTCTTTGCCCTAAAATAGATACTCGTAAAAAATACCAGCAAATAAGCTGCTAGGCTATGAAGTGAAAACTAGAAAGCAGTTCATGTGGTTTTAGAGAAGTGATAGTAGGAATGTCTATGCTTCTGATGCTCTACCTCTTTGGAGAATGGAAACCTGTGCCTTAAACTCTTTTTCAGAAAGGTGGAGTTGGGCAAATGTTAAATGTTAAATATTAAATGGTGGGGCATCTTTTGGGTATATGCCCAGGAGTGGTATAGCTGGATCTTGAGGTAGCACTATTTCTAATTTTCTGAGAAAGTGCCAGATTGATTTCCAAAGTTGTTTTTCAAGGTTACATTCCCACAAGCAATGGAGAAAGGTTCCCCTTTCTCCATAACCTCTCCAGCATATGTTATCTCTTGAGTTTTTGATCTTTGCCATTCTGATGGGGGTGAGGTGGAATCTCAGGGTCGTTTTGATTTGCATCCTAGTAAGGTAGGGAGGGGCTGTCTCTGACATGAACTCAGTGGTTGGCTCTTTGATCATTGCTCCGTGGGGTGGTGCAGCCTTTCCAGGCCACAGAGGAAGGTGATGCAGCCAGCCCTGATGAGACCTGATAGACTTGGGACAAATAGAAAGGGGGGAGGACCTCCTCTATCAGAAGACTAGGGAAGGGGTGTAGGGGGTTAAGAGAGGGGGAAGGTAGAACTGGGAGAAGATGAGGGAGGGGACTACAGCGGGATACAAAGTGAATAAACTGTAATAAATAAATATTTAAAAAGAAAGAAAGGTGGAGTTGGAGGCTCAAGGTCACACACACCGACAGGGCTGCTCGAGAGGCCTGAGGATGTTTTGGGGTTTTGTTGGTTCGTAGTTGCAGACTGGGAACATTGGCCTGCACAGGTCACGTGCCCCTGTTGGGGCTGGTTCTACTGGGAACAGGAAGATGAGGCAGTTTATTTCTCATCAGTTACATAACTGATTGGAGTACTCCTTGGCATTTGTTTAGGCTCCAGCCTCTTGGTGTCCACACTGAATCAGGAAGCACGCGTTGGCGGCTTTGTAAGACTGCAGCTGAGCAGTGTCAGGAGAGACCACTAGGGCCCTGTAGTCACAGGGGAGGGCTGTGCTAGCTACATACTTGTTCCTCTTGTTGTTGAGCCACCTTGGAGTGAAGATGCACGAGGCTGCTCTCCATGCTGCTGTGTGCTGCGTGCCTGTGGTTCCTGGACCTCCACAGTCCAGTGGCTTGCAGTGGCATAGCTGTCTTTTCTAGGTATTTGTTTTTAAAAAGCTCCTGGAGAATCTGGTGAGCCGCCTTCTAGGGTGGCAGGCCTATTCTTTGGTTCTGATGCACCTGGATAGTCTTGGGTTCTAGGAATGGTGGGACTGGAATAGTGGGACTACAGGGGGTTGAAACCAAAGCAAGAAGCTGCCACGGTGGTAAATAATGAAAGCCTCCATGCAGCCTACTACATGTGAGCTGTGGAGACAACAGCCTGAGCTCTCTGCTGTTAACAGCTCTAACTTCCTCTGGCTCTCCACAGTCAGCGAGTGCGAGGCATCTGCCATGCTACCACTGGAGTGCCAGTACCTGAACAAGAATGCCCTGACAACCCTTGCTGGGCCCCTCACCCCGCCAGTGAAGCATTTTCAGCTGAAGCGGAAACCCAAGAGTGCCACTCTGCGGGCAGAACTGCTACAGAAGTGTGAGTGCCTGAGTTAGAACAACCCTGCTCTTTTCTCTGGTGTTTTCAGATAGTTTTATTTTACAAAAGCCTAGATTATCTTCTCAAAAAGACAATCAGAGGTTTCCACGTTATCCACTGCTGTTTAGAAACATGCATTAGAGACCTCAGGGTTTTCAGATATGGTTCCCGTGATCTCACAAAATGGAATCTGTGCTGGTCAAGACAGGGTGTGGGTCCCTCACAGTGGCCCATTGGTGTAAGGCTGCTGCTTGTATCCTGACCTTGGTCTTGAGTCACATCTGGTCTCTATCATAGAAGATGTTGGATGGTTTTATTAAGTGCTTTCCCAAATCATGTCTTAGGAAAATTTATGTGGAAGGCACTTGCTTGCTGGAAAAAGGGCACACGAAGTATCCTTCAGCCAAATAACATTAAAGCGTAGGTTTTGAGCCAGGTACACTGTGCGCCTGGGTCTCACCTTCTTGAGATACAGAAAAATCACATGAATGCACGCTGGCTTAAGACCAGTATAGGGTGCAATGGTGCATGCCTGTAATCCCAACAATCAGGGAGGCAGAGGCAGGGGGATCTCTATGAGCTCGAGGCCAGCCTGGTCTACAAAGTGAGTCCAGGACAGCCAGGGCTACACAGAGAAACCGCAACAAATAACAACAAAATTGAAAAAAAAAAAAAAAAAGAGAGAGTGAGAGAGAGATCAGCTTAGGCAATATATATACCTCATTCTGGCGAAATAATGCAAACAAAAACTCAACAAATGAAAAAGATTAAAAAACATGGATTTCCATAAACTGTTATTTTGGCAATTAACATTACTAATAATTATTAGTAATAAATAATGAATTATGAAGAGCTCTGAGGGTTTTTTTTGTTTTTTGTTTTGTATTGTTTTTGGAAAAGAGTTTCACTGTGTAGCCTAGGCTAGCAAGGCTTCTCCCTCTTCCTGCCTCAGCCTCCTGAGTGCTGGGCTTACAGGCCAGCATATGCCCTGTCGATAAGAACCTAAGGAAGACAGCAGGACATGTGGGGTCTATGCTGTCTAGGACCTCTGTGGAGCCCAGGCCGACCCAGCTGCTCTGGAAGGTCTGTGCTTAGTTGCTCCAGCCCTGCTGTTTCAGGAGTCAATGGCCTTGCTCATGCATTGGGGCTAACCTTGTCCTCCAGCTTTTCTAGGCCACTTGACGAAAGTCTCTTGTTTCTTTCTCGTATTTATGTACAACTCTGTGAGGGGCATCTTAGCCTGCGCCTGGCTGTAAAGACAGCTGTGGAGATGTGTAAGATTCTAGCCCCTCTGGCTCCTGGCTCCCTGGGATGCTGTGATGATTCTGGAGTCACTTATATGTTAATTCTGACACAGAAAGCCTTTGCCTTATTTGAGCTTATATTTAGCTACTCAGGGAACAGGGGAAGGCTTATTCAGACAAAATGACCTTATAATAGATGGTGGGTTTTATTGTTTGATATTCAGTTTTATTACATCAGTCATTTCACTTTCTTTTAACATTCAGCTCTTTAATATAGTTCTCATTTACTCTGCTGAGAGAAGAACCTATCTCACTGCTATCTTGAATGCCTCATCACTACCATTGGTGGTATTTTCTTGGCTTAGATCATCACTTTAGAAAGCTAATGCACACAATTTAGAGGGACATTTAATATTTTCTATTAAGGGACACAGAAGAGGAAAACTTTCTGCAATACGAGCCTTGATGTTAGTTCTTCCTTGCCACAGAGTCACAGGGGAATGGAGCAGACAGAGTTGGGCAGGGATCAGAGAATCCATGGATGAAGACAAGGCAGTCAAGTCAGGGGCACCTCAGGGGAGAGATTTAGCCATGTGTTGGTTTCAGGTTTTCTGTCCATTTAGATGCTGCCTTCAGGATCTGTTCCAAGACAAGCTTTGGTTACCAGAGCAAAGGGAAGGCCAGTGCAGTGCTATTCCTTTTTGGAGGAGATGTAGGGGGATTCAGGTGGTCTTTAAGTAACTGTTGCCCAGTGAGTGTGTTTTCTGAAGCACCTAGCAGCAGGCACCCAAAGCGATGCAGTGAGCACTGGACCACCTTCCCCCTTTCTTGCCAGGAAAACCAAAGCCCCACATGCTGTACCTCATTTTCATTTCTCATGTTGCCACTCTGTTCCATGTTGCTGCCCCGGGACAGTGATTAAAATCAAGGAAAAAATCAAATATCTCAGAAGCTCTAACAATCACAAAGTAGCAAAAAAATTTTTTTTACTTAATTCTTAGCGTAATGGTAAATTATACAGGTAATGACTTATAAAAACAAAAACAAGTACCAGGAAATAGTTCTTTTTTTTTTTTTTAAAGGAAATATCATCTATAAAGTTGAGTGATCTCTGGCTGCATCTTTGCTGAGTTATACAAAGTTACCTTGAATATATTTAAAACAAAGTTTTGTTGAGGTTGCTGTATGGACTGAGAGGGCCTGTGATCTAAGTGACCCTTTACCCTGTGGCTTTTTTCTTGTAGCCACTGAGACAGCCCAGCAGCTGAAGAGAAGTGCGGGGGTGCCTTTCCATGCCAAGGGCCGGGGGCTGCTCCGCAAGATGGACACTACAAGTAAGACTGTGTGTGTGCTCAAGCCAGTGCTGTTGTTACCTGCCAGGCAGGGTGGTTTGACTTGAAAGGTATGACTTTTCCTCACCAGAATGATCACTCGTACATTAGTCCTGAGGGGAGGCCCACTGGCTCTGTAGTGAGTACATGTGTCTGAGGACAAGCAAGGCCATGTGCAGACTTGCCTGGAAGGAGGCTGTATGTGGTGAGCCAGACCAGCAGACTAGTTGGTTGTGGAGGAGACGGCTGCTGAACCCCTTTCACCTGTAGCTACCTTCTTGGGTGTAAGAATTGTGGCAGGTGACTAGGCTGAGAGCCCAGGGCAAGTTTCCAAGCTGGAGGATCGGATCACACAGCAGTTTGGTCCTGGACTTGGTTCTAGTGGAACCCTGTCTTCTCGTCTTAACACAATGCTAACTGCACATTTATATAGGCACATGCATGAACCATGTCCAGGGCCCAGTGGGCAGGACAGCTATAAGATGAAGGGGAAATCTGGCCTCTTGGCATACCAAGTTCCTGTAACCCCAAAGCTGCCACATAGCTAGTGGAGAGTCTGGGTGCGGCTGACTATTCTACCGTTATCACTGCTGGGCATTGTTCTTTCCTTGGTGTGGTCTGCTGCTATAACGTAGGCTCCCCCTTGCTTTCCTTGTCTCTGAGCACAGGCACTGCCCAAACTTTTCTTTGAGGAAGAATAGGCTAGCCGTCACTGTGTATCCTACCTCTGACCCAGCTTGTGACACAAGGCCTCCTGAGTGGGATACAGATACAGATCCAGTGGCACAGAACTTAGGTGTTTTCCTGGGATACAAGGAAGAGGTAGAGTAGGGACAGTCCCTTCAGTGGGTGGCCCTCCCGAGGGACACTACGAACAATAGAAAGTTAGTGTTCTGAGAGACTTGATGTTATAGGGTCACACAGCTGAAGATACTTGCCTTTGTTCTTAGCAAAAATGTCAGTTTGGGGTGTCGTCACTCTTCTGGGCAGAGTTTGATGCCTGACTAGTTCTTGTCCTGCAAGGTCTGAGGTCCCAGGGGTCTTGGACAGCTGTCATCTTCCATTGCTCCAGCCTTTGTAGAAAGGCTGTGAGTCTTGCACCTCCACAGTGTTAAGCCCGGGTCTTCCCAACAGACCTTCAGGGAAGGCATTATGCTTGTAGAGTCTGAATGGGTGTTCCTTCACCATAGTAATACTGGCAAAGACAGCCTCAGTGGGCTTTTTGTTTTTTGAATCATTTTATTATTGTATTATATGGGTGTTTGTCTGTGTACGTGCTCCTGGAGGGCAGAAGAGGGCACCAGATTCCCTGGAACCAGAGCTTTTGTATAGTAGATGCTGGGGAATGAACCTGGGTCCTCTGGAAGAACAGCCATTGCTCTAGCCCCGAGTTCTTTTTAGCACAGGATGAAATGTGCAAAGTACAAAATATGGTAGGAGACTAATTTTTCTGTAGGGCTTCCCTAAGACAGGCAGCCTTGCTCAGCCCTGTCTAAGAGGCTGCTGGGACACCCAGGGGCATTATCGCTGACATCAGGGTCTTTTCTTTAGCCCCTCTCAAAGGCATCCCGAAGCAAGCCCCCTTCAGAAGTCCCACCACACCCAGCGTCTTCAGCCCCTCTGGGAATCGGACACCAATTCCACCTTCGAGGACGCCGCTGCAGAAAGAACGGGGTGTGAAGGTGGGACATCCCTTCTCATGACCTTGCAAGGCCAAGCCTTGATTCTTTGCTCTGCAGTTAAGCATGGTGTGTATTTATTTTGGCAGTTGCTGGATATTTCTGAGCTGAATACAGTTGGTGCTGGCCGAGAGGCAAAAAGGAGGAGAAAGACTTTAGGTGTGTATGGCGTGTTGAGGGTCCGGAGGGAGGTTGGAGGCACCGTAGCTTAGTGTGCTGCGGTTGGTTCTACCTGTATAGTATCTAGGTCCTTGGAGGTTTCCTCATGGCTTCCCTTCCCGGCCCAGTCTGCCTGTGTGCAGACACTGAGGACCGAAACAATGCTCTACTTGGCTTGATGCTCATAATGTGAAAAAATTTAGACTTGAGCACTGCAACTGAATGATAGCCCTGTCACCTAGCTCACATGAAAGCCCTAGTTCTCTAGCTAGTGCCACCAACAGACAAAAAAAATATTTAAAATTTTTTTATTTATTCATTTTACATCCTTACCACAGTGGTAATGGGACTTTTCCCAGGAGCCTTTATTGATTGATTGATTTGATTGATTGATTGTGGAGTGGCTTTTTGAGACAAGGTCTTACACCAGAGTCCATCCTGTCCTCAAGTGCCAGGATTACAGGCTATAGTGCCTGACCCAAGGAATCACTTCTTCTTTGCCTGGAGACCTGAGTGCACAATGCTGTTTTGCACTCAGCCTACACAGAGGACACTTGTGACTTCTGAACTGAGCTGGGTCAGACAGCCACTAACCAGTTCTCTTCCTTTATTGGCAGACACAGAAGTGGTAGAAAAGCCCACTAAAGAAGAGACAGTTGTTGAAAATGCTACCCCTGACTATGCTGCTGGCCTGGTGTCCACACAGGTAGGGTTTTGATGGAGTGCAGCCGTGGGCATGCTGAACACCATGGAGCTGCTGCCCGTCCTCACACAGCCAAAATAATGTATTCCCTCTTGTCCTGAATGATAGCCACCAAGGTGTTCTTTAAAAGTGTGTGTATACACGTATCCAGAGGGAGCCAGAGCCTGACTTGGGCATCAGCCTCGTATTTAGAATGAATACCAGCCTCATACTAGGATTACTGCCTGGGGTGTCTCCATGCCACTGTGCCTCATTCTCCTGTCCACTGGGTGTAGTTCCAGTTTGAGGCCTCCATTCCCTGAAGGCCAGGCGTTGTATGCCTGTGGAGAGGGTGATTCAGCCAGAGTAGCTCTTCCCTGGAGTCTATGGAAATAGAAGTGGGTGCTCAGAAAACATAGGTGCATAGGTTGCATGTGTTGGGGGCAGAGTGTGGCCCTGTTTCACGTTATGGTCTCTAAGCCCATTTTCTTTGTGCTCCCCTCTGCATTGCTGAACTGCTTTCCTGGATGTCAGTTTGGGAGCATAGGGTGGTGGCCATGGCTTAAATTTGAAACCCATCATCACTATAGCCAGGTCCCTGCCTGGGGATAGCAGCACCTGCTATCTTGTTCTGTTGATGGGCAGGGGCTGATAAGAGGCTGCCCAGGCTACCCCAGGGAGGCGTACTGAAAGCTTGGCCTCTGCCTGGAGGGACCATGGCCTCTGTCTTCCAGAAACTTGGCTCTTTGAACAGTGAGCCAGCACTTCCTTCCACCAGTTACCTGCCTTCTACACCCAGTGTGGTACCTGCCTCATCTTACATCCCCAGCTCTGAGACTCCTCCAGGTGAGTAACAGCACTATGCTAAGCCAGTCCTCCTCTCAACCCACACAACAACTTGCCTTGGAGTTACAGGGTCACTTCGACACCCGGACTGAAGCTAGCATGCCCACTTAGGAAATAGCCTTGCTCACATGGTGCTGCCCAGCATTAAGGCCCCTGTTCCCATTGTATCTTCATCCCAGGCAGCAGGGGGAACTCCTCCTGGCCAAGAAATATGTCAGAAGTCCTGATCTTGGTGAACAAGTGGCTGCCAAGACTTTTGGCACCTGTTCTTTGGGTGGGTGGGAAGCCGAGGATTGTCCTTCCTAGATGAGGGATATGGCACAGGGATAATTCTTTCAGGGTCAGACATAGCTTGGGTTAGCCACTTGTTTAGGGGGTTGGCTCTATTGGGCTCAGCTTTGTCTGTTGCTTAGTGGGTTACCAGCCTTGCTGAGGCAAAGAGCCGTAGTAGGCTTGGGGAAACCGCTTTTCAGTGCCCTGTAAACCAGCACCAGAGTTTGGGGTTGTCATAGGCCAGGAGCTAACCAGCCCTTACCAATTTATCCACGGGCCTAGAAATGCCTGAGGACATGGGCTCTCTCTGCCTAGCTGGGTATTAGGGCCCAGGGCTCATGTCCCTGGCTGTGAAGGCCATCAAGGGCTTCTAGGCAGCCTGTTGCCTCTCCAGAAAATAGTGTCTAGGGCAGGCAGCCTGGGGGACCAGTCTGGGTTGAGTAGATTAGGAATGGAGGCTCCCTTTCCTCGATAACTCTCCTTAATAAACCTCCTTTGCCTGCAGCCCCACCATCCCGGGAAGCCAGCCGGCCACCTGAGGAACCCAGCACCCCAAGTCCCACACTGCCAGCACAGTTTAAACAAAGGGCACCTATGTATAACAGTGGCTTGAGTCCAGCTACACCAACTCCTGCAGCACCTACCTCGCCTCTGACACCTACTACTCCGCAAGCTGTCACTCCCACTGCTCAGACACCCCCAGTGGCCATGGTGGCCCCACAGACCCAGGCTCCTGCCTCTGTTCAGCAGCAACCTAAGAAGAACCTGTCCCTGACGGTAGGTACCCTGGCGGGGCCCATACCCATTAAATGGACAGCATAGTTTTCCTGTTTGCAGTTGGGGGTGTTGTTGGCTGAGCTTAGCAGGGGTAGTGAGTGAAGCCAGGTGGCCCTGGCAGCCTAGGCACCCACATCCTTTCTTCACAGAGCGAACAGATGTTTGCTGCCCGGGAGATGTTCAAGACAGCAAACAAGGTCACTCGGCCAGAAAAGGCCCTCATCCTGGGCTTCATGGCTGGTTCTCGAGGTGCGTCTGTGCTGCTAGGCCTGGGTGGTAGGGTGGGGGATGGGTTCCTTGGCCCCAGGCACCTGCCCAGCAACCCCTACTCCCCACAGAGAACCCATGCCCGGAGCAGGGAGATGTGATCCAGATCAAGCTCAGCGAGCACACAGAGGATCTGCCCAAGGCAGACGGCCAGGGCAGTACCACCATGTTAGTGGACACAGTGTTCGAGATGAACTATGCCACAGGCCAGTGGACACGCTTCAAGAAGTACAAGCCTATGACCAATGTGTCCTAAGTGCTGTCTCTGCTGCTGCTTCTCATCGGGCCAGAGGACAAATTTTGCTGGCTATGCTAAGCGACCTGAGCAGGTACTGAAGGATATGCTCTATCCAGCACCTGCCATCCACAGGCTACTGGGCCCCAGCCATTTCTCTGGGGGAATTTAGGCTTATTTTTTATATTTTAATAGTTTTTTTGTGTGTGATTAAGATACTTTTTTTGGATTCAATATTACATTTTGAATGCAAACCAAAAGTTACTTCATAATTATAGTGCCTGCTAGACTTCTACCTTTTTTATTTCTTTAAAAAAAAAAAAAAAAAAAAAAGCACTGGCTGAGAGGGCTTTCTCTGCTTGTGCATGCCCTCCCTCATAAGGTTGAGGGGACCAAAGGTGACCCCTGGCAGTCTAGGGTGTCAGCAGGGCTTGACCAACTTTGATGCCACTGCCTGCCAGGGATTTGTATATGTCTTTTGTACAGTTGTAAACATTTGACACCTGTCTCTGGATCCCTATTTTCATTGTAAAATGATCTGAGTATTAAAGTTTAGTTTTTCTAAAGAAAACTAACAGAGCTATGTGTCAGGCTAGCTTGACTCCCTGCTCTGGAACCAAACCCCTCCCTATATAGCTGTTAGTACCTGCGGGAGGAGAGGCAGGGTTGGGAGGTAACAGAGGTAAGTGATGGGTAGTGCAGCCTTGGGGGTGTTCACGCTGTAGAGTATGCGACAGTTGTTGCAGTAGCAGGGAAAGTCAAGAGCCAAAGGATGGCTCACCTCACCAGCTGCAGTACCGGGAATGGCCTACACCAGCTGCCCATGAATTCACCCAGCAAGTGGAGGAGTCAAACACAGTTCCATATAAAATAAGTGTAAGAAAAAGGCCTTTAAAGTTTTTTAATAAAAAAATACTCATTACAGTTTTTCAAACACAACTTTCCACTTTAAATGCTATTTCTCCCCAACTGGTAATTCTCATCTATATTTCAGTATATTACTTCCCCCCTCCCCCCAAACTTCAAGTTTTTAAGCCTTCACTATCAAGACCTAGTGACAGCACCCAGCATTCCCAAAAGGAACCTGACTTTATACTGTATGAAGTTTAGACACCAATAGGCACATTTAAACTTAAATTTAATTTCTGATAGGGCATTTCACATCTCAACAGGTATATATGGTGACACCATGATACACATGGACACAGCATTTTATTCTACTAACAGTCATCAGCTATACTCCTTGTAGATGAAGATATTTGGCAACTGACAGTTAACTTTAATCAAAACAGTTTTATCTTTAATTCTTGAAAATAAGGTAGCTCTGGAAGATGGGCACTTCATACATGCTACAGCTTGAAAGTCATCACTTGGAAGTCATCAGAAATGCCAACCTGAGTGTGCTTGCCTGAGACCCAAGGAGTCCATGATACATACTAGTGACAGGAACTTCCCCTGTCACTAGTATGTACCTGGACTAGTAGTACCTGGGTGCTCATCACTCTTACAGATGTACTGCCCTATGGGTGCCTATGTTTTTTTTAACTGCTGTAGCCCCACATTCTCCTAGACCAGTGCTGGTGTGGACACTGGCTGTGCATCCTTGGGCTGTTGTTACCCTGCAGAAGCATGCACATAAATCGGTGTGTGCTGACTAGGGAACAGCTCCTGGCTTGTTTGGTATGCCAAAGGCCCCCTGAGGAGTATGGAATATGGGCAGTTTTCATTTGGCTTATGTCACATTAAGGAATAAAAAAATGGAGCTGATGCTCAGAAAGTCACTTCTCTTTCAAATTCAGAGCACCTACCACATCCAGAGTCACAGCCCTGACCCTGTGGCTGGTCCTTTTGTGGGAAAGGCCATCACCCCAGGGTGTTTAGTCAGATTTGTAAATTGGTCTTCGGCTGGTTTTAGAGTTAGTGTTATTTACTTAATACTTTTTGAAAGGGGGAATTTGTCTAAAAAGTTCACAATATTTCCTTCAGAAAGACCGTAAAGTAATTTGGAACAAAACCCCCAAGATTTTACTTAAGGCTAAAAAAAAAAAAAAAAAAAGTTAACTTGTTCCCCAAAGTGTACTGCAAAACCAGTTCTGATGCTTTGTCTTTCACAGAAGCCACTCAACTGGTGGAAAGGGTGCTTTTGGACAACTGATAAAGATGGGGGCCTGATGCAGCCTGGGGGCCGTGGCTCTAAACGCCAGGCCACGTGCATGTAAAGAGGCTGTATCAGCCCTCCAAAGTTAGGCCACAATTAGAAATCTAGAAATCAGTCTAGTATTTTCTTAGAGAACAGTCTGAGCCAGATTAAATTCTAAACTGAAAAGTGTTCCTGGCCTCATCTAGTCAAACATTTATCTCCACAGGTCAGCCACAGGCTGCCTGCTTTAACTTTTGGGGAACTAGTAAAGAGACAAAGGGATGGCCACTGGTCAGTGCTCATGGCATGCTAGGCTTGCAGGTGTTACGGCTGATGCTTGACACTGATCACTAAGAATGGTCAGTCCTGGTCCAAATGGAGACTGCAGTTCTACAACACTATACGGCAACAGGACAGCAGCAGGCAGCACACCCTGCCTAGGGACCTAAATTAAGCCTCTTTTTTTTTTTTTGGGCATTGTGGCTTTTCTAAAGCCACCATTGCTGATGTATTGCCATGCACCTTTCCTTCTGATGGAAAAGCATGACATCTCCTTTCTTGGTATTTCAAGCTTTCCAGGGCCAAGATGCACTCTCCTGGAAGGGCAGAAGCAATCTGGCCAAAGATAATCTAGTAAGTAGTCCCTGGGCTGGGCCTTTAAAAGAAATTTAAATCTCCTAGGGAAACATGTACCATCAGATTTGTCCACCATGTCCCTGGTGGTGCCCTGGTGGAGAGATGAGGACAACATAGCTTGGAGCTCCACAAACAGATAAAACAAAGGAAAGAGCACATTAGCCAGCATTAGCCTAGGCTCCTTAGCCTAGGCTAAGGTAGCCTAGGGTACCTTGTACCCTCAGGATCCTATGGCAACTACCTCCCTGTGTGTTCAACCCTTTATATCGGCCTGGCAGCTCAAGTACATTTTAGCTGGTAATAAGTTGCAAAACAGTTTTAACAAAGTTATATTGGGAATAAATGTCAGAAACAGAAATATTAAGTGAAGAAAATATACATTTCCCCCATATGTTGGTCATGGAACCTGTTTTCTATTTTCATCAGAGAACAACAGTCAAAAAACAAAGGCAGTTGCTCTGCTCCACAGGCCATACTGCCATCACTGGTCCAGTCCATAAAAAGAGGAAATCTTGCAACACCACAACCACTCAAAGTGGAAACAACACACTTTGAGGAATAATTCACATTAGTACAAAGAACATAGGCTGTTTCAAGAGTAAAATAATGATCAATCCTGATTGGAAGGAGCCCAGGGCCCGAGTCCCAGTCTGTCCTGAGTAGGGGGCAGTATGTGAGTAGAAGCCTGCACCATCAGGATAGAGTTAATGGTGACCTTTAGAAAATTCTTAATGGTTCAGGTAAGATAAAAGCATTTCACTTGCCAGTTAATCTTCAATCATAACTTTAATCTAAAATAAAAACGGGAGGGCACCTTGACGTTGACTCTCAGATTCAAGTGTAGCGGTGATGATGCGTAGTAAGGCTTGTTTGTCCTGGACTGACAAGCATGCAGCTGATGAGCATCAGTGCAGATGCAGCACAGCTGCTGAGGATGGCTCAGTGGTGAGAGGTGCTCCCTCCACCCAAGGAGGCCTGTACATGTCGCACTATGAGCTGGGTCCTTGGGGTGAGTGCCATGCTTGCCTTCCCGTTGTAGGCAGGGCTGGCTGTCCCATGCCTGGATCTGACCAAGCGCTATTTGCCTTCTGTGACCCTTCGCCAACACCGCCTTCTCTTCCTCTTCCCCTTCGACTTCAGTGGCTCTGGGAAGGGTCTCTCAGTCTTGGCGCTTCTCGCAGACTCTGCCTTCAAGTCATGCTCACAGCAGTAGGATTGCCCATCCTGGGTAAAACGGAAAGCAGTCCCATCTTGGTGCTCCTTACAGAATGAGTTGGGGCAGAGGTGGCAAAATGAGGTAGAAGGTCTGCCACATACATCGCAGTGATGCCAAGGGCATTCCCACTTCCCTGCAATAAAGCACACCATCAGCAAACAAGTGACAGAATCAAAGCATCAACATTTTGGGGGATGAGAGTTAATTTTTTGAGTGGTGCTGGGATTGAACTGACAGCCTCAACCATGTGCTCTAGCAGAGTTAATATCCAGTCTTCTTTTTTAAGAAATGGATCCTCAGTGTGTTTTCCAGGCTGACCTTTAACTAGCCGTCCTCCTGCTTCAGCTTCAAGTTGGTGGGCCAATTGAAACATACTAGCATTCCTAATTTAAAATTACTGTTTTAAAACTCGCCAAATAAATGCAAATTAACACAAGAGAATGCTTTTCAGTTGACAAGAGAGAAAGAAGCTAGTAGTTGGCTCTCAAAGGCCAGGCAGGTACTAAGTGTTACAGATTACAGCCTACATCCCCCTGCTAACTGCAGCACCACACCAGATACCAAGGACAACTTACTCCTACCTACCTATCCTTAGCAGGTGTCTACTGATGGAAATGGCTCCCTCCCCCCCCCAACTCCCTCTTAAAGACAAGGTTTCTTTGTATAGCTGTGGCTGTCCTGGAACTCGCTAGGTAGACCAGGCTGGCCTTGAACTCAGAATCCCACCTGTCTCTGCCTCTTACAGGTGTGAGCTATCATGTCCAAACTATGATTGGCCTATTATAAGGGACTGGTTTTCTGCTTACATATGAATCTCTGAAGCTCTTTGTTAAGATTAGGATTAACTGTTAAATGTATCACAGAAATATATGTAAAGCTATCATCAGGTTTCTTGTCTACATTTCCTCCTGATGCGGTGATTTCTCGGAAGATGCAAAGCCTGTCATTCTATCGTCTTCCAGGCAGCCAAATGCGTGGCTCCATCTTAAAGAGCAGCTCCTGCTGGTTTCATCTCTGGGGGTAGTTTAAGATCTGAGGAGAGAGTTAGGTGAGCTGCCCAAACAACCAAGCCCTCCAGGGACTTGAGACCCGCCATGCTAGGGCTGCTACAGTAGAACCTATCTTCTCCAATAGAACCCTGGTATGTATCACTTTAGATCTTGGTGCTAATGAAATGACCATTCTACACTGATTGGGCGTTAGAAGCTACTGTCTGTTTTAGCAGGCTCTGGACTGGGGACATTTACCACCTGACCTTCCCATGAATTTGCAACCAGGTAAGGCCCAGTCAGTAAAGAAAGACACTAAGAATGGCAGGCAAGTGCACGGCAAATTGTCAGAAGCTGGCATAGGTGCAGGGCACCTACCAAAGGGCCGCTTGCCCAAGCCCAGGCAGGACAGGTGGTAGGCCTTGGTGCAGAACTTGCGGTCACACAGTACCAGCTGTCCACCATCACCACAGCGGAAGCACTCATCCTCTGATTGCCGCTTCCCTTCTCCCTTGGCTCTACGCCTTCTGGTTTTCTTCTTGGCCTTTTTACCCTTTTCCTCTGAAGAAAGGGATGTTGAGGTCTAGAATCAAGAATTAAGCATTGTTCACTTAACACAAACTGAAGCAGTAATAAAAGGCAAACTACGAAGAAGCCCAAAAAGCAAGGTCCAAAGTACATTATAAATCACTGGAGTGTTCCAACACAGCAAAATTGGTGCCTGAGCTGGAGGTGTAACTCAAGGCTGTAAGTTTAGCTTCTAGCACCGTAAAACAAAAGGGTATGCCACCTACACAGAGAATAGGGTCATGGGGTGGTCCGCTACACCTTTAGGCCATTCCTGCTAAGACAAAAGACACTACAGAGGCTCAATAATGTCATACTTGGGATCTCTTGAGAGACATGTTGACAGAGACACTCTTCGGCCAGAGTACTGGCCTCCTGGCCACTTAGCTAAAAATTCAGTTATGAGCAGAGCAGGTGAGGGCAAACCAGTGTTACAGCAGCGGTCTTCAGAAAACATCTCCAGGATGGGCTCAGTCTACAGCTGAGAGCGGAGCTGCCTATGGCAGCCCCGGCCTTTTGCATGCAAGGGTGCCCCAAAATTCATGTTCTTCCAAGGACCTTGGAACATGTAGGAGTAATTGTAAATGTAATTACAGTAAAATCATCATTGTCACATAAAGCAAGCATGATTTGTGACCAGACTGAAAGAGACTGGGAGGCCAAAGGTGTGACTCAATGGGACAGCACTTGCCTAGTAGGCATGGGCAATGTAAACAACAGAAAAGTAGCAAGACAGTGGTCAGGACAGACAGCACATAGAACCTCACGTGAAGCAGCAGAGTGTCAAGGGAAGCTATAGCCTGAGAACACCCTAGATCACTAATGGCCAAAAGGAGCTGAAGAGAGGCCTGAAAGACTCTCAGACTCCCTGCTGAGAGCTGATTTTTGCCTAACTGCCTTCAAGACTGAGTCCATGTTTCTGATGGGTAAGCCACACAGCTGTTGGTGCTTCATTAGGATAGTCCCCACAGGAACAAGTGTCCCACACTGACCTCAACCCACACACTGCAGGTACCCTGCCTGTGTCGTGTCACAGCAACAGGTCTACTGGGAAGAAGCACTGCGAACTAGGAAAACAATCTTCTCAGGTGCCACAATGGCATCACAGCTATGTGTTTCAGCTTAACAGAAAGAAGGTGATGCCCTTACCTTTGGTCTGTCTCCAAGGAACCCACTACAGTTGGGGGCTCCACACCGACAGACTGTCTTTTCATTGCCCAAACAGTCGAGGTTATAGTTGAAAGTCAGCTCTGTCCCTAAAAGAGAGACAATGCTATGTTAGAGGCTTCTGTCCTCCTGAGGTGATGCTAAGCTTAAGAGTCAGTCTCAAGAAAATACACCCGCTCCCTTTCAGGCACACACTGGCATGATTCATATAAGCTCATCAGTTTGCTTTATAAAGTAGGTATCTAAAATAAAGCTTCAAATTACTATCCTAGAGTCTTTCCAAACTTAGCCATACCAAATACCAGCCATTGCCTCTCTGCCTGACCATATGGCCCCAGAAACCTGGAGAACCCCAGTGGTGTACCTGCAGGAATGTCACACACAGCAAACAGGCCAACCCGTGTGTCCCCATTCACTGTCCACTTCAGGGTCTCACAGTTGGGCTGGCAGCTGTGGTTCATGAATCGTGAATAGTTCCCTTTGGGGCCAGCATCAATTATGCGGTCCTACAGGAAAAAAGTAAAGGACATTGTATCTTTAAAGAACTTCATGCTGTAGAATATCATATGAGAGTGGGTACACAGCTGTTCTCTGCTGAAAAATCTCAAGCTCAGTAGAATTGCTGCCCTTCAGTGGTTATTTCTGAGGTCAGTGATGAGGTGGTACAAAAACTCTGTGAGTAAAGATGAATGTGTGCCAACAGCATTCCTAGCTGTACCTTGTGGCCCAGAGCACCCAAGTGTCACCCACACTGGAACTATGCCTTTGCTGTAGGAAGTGTATCAGTATGGCTTTCAAGTTTCCTATGCTCATGCTCTTCCCAGTGTGGAATAATAATAATCAAGCTTCCCAAGGGGACTGTTGGCTGGGGCCCTTAGAACCAGTCCTATTTCTACAGGGGCCCTTTATCCCAACATCAGAATCTGTTTGCTATGTTCTACTTAAAATGCCTGCTCCATAGCCATTTTCTACCTTGTTTTCAAGCACTATTAATAGTCTTGTCTTTTAAACAGCCCCGCTTTTCTGCTGGGTTTGAAGCTTACTGGTTCCAGTCTGATGCCCTTTCTTTACCTAGGCCAAGTTTCCTTCAGTCTGAGAACACCATAAACCTCTAGTATCTAGGTTTCAGCTGTTTAAAACTATAAGCCTTGGGGAGTGGCACACATTTCCAGTCCCACTTACTTAGGAAGCTGAAGTGCTTGAACTCAGAAGTCTGAGGTCAGCCTGAGCAACACACAGAGAAAAAGGATATGCACAATATTCACAACAATGGAGCAATGACCACTTTATATTGTAGGCCAGACAGCATGAAATGCCTATGTCTGTCCTTTTTTCCCCTTTCCCCTCATCTTAAGAAGACTCTTGGTAGACTATTTACATTGTACTCAACACATATGACTCTTAGGATGCTCTCTGCCATGAGGCATCTACATACAAAAAAAAAAAAGTGAATATTGGGGAAATTTTACTAAGGAAATGAAAATGTCTACAAAATATAAAGGCCAATCCTACAAGTGAACTCTCCAGGTCCATATTCAAGACTTCAGGAATGAACAGTAAAGACACACTTCCCATTACCTTGTCTATGGTGAGCATGTAAAAGTGAGTGATGTCATTTTCGTGTGCATATTTGATTCTTGCCATACATTCTTCTTCATCAATCAGCTCACCAACATACTCATTAACAAATTCTCCCTGCAAATCAGAAGAATGTAATGGCTGAGTACATACTGACCAATTCTTAGAATCAGGGTCCAAAATACCAAGACACCATCAATCAGTCTAGGGTAACATGTTAATACCTTGGAGGTGGGGGTTCTCGAAGTCCTTTGTTAAGTTCAAATTCAAATGATCTCATACATATCTTAAAAATGAAGATTGCCAGTGGCAAATATATTCTTGTAGTCTGAGAATAGCAACATTCCAGATTGATTTCTACAATACCTTGCCTCTTAGGAACATGTCTGATAATCCAGCATCCATGTAAGTAATCATTACATGCAGATTCCCCCAAAAGTAAAGAGATTATAAGGCACTTGATAGGCAAATTCTACAGCAAGTCTACATGGAGCAACAACTGAGGCAACTAGGGAAGAAGGCTGGAGAAGGGTGAATTTAAGTAGTCTTTTAAAATAAAAAAAAAAAAAAAAACAAAACAAAACATGGCTACAGCTTATGCCTTTTCTATGCTGGACTTATTCTGGTCATGGACCTTGGGTCTAGGGACAGGGACAGGCTGTGCAACAAGGTAAATAAGCAATTCCACTTGTGTCTCTATGAAGGGGATATACTGGCAAGTGAATATGAAAGCAGAAACAGGGTTAAAGGAAGTTAAGTCTCTCACCAATGAAATTGATTATTGTTTGGTGGATTATATTATGGGTGTTTTGCCTGCATGTATGTCTAACACTGTGTGTCCGGTGTCCTCAGAAGCCAGAAGATAGCACTGGATCCTCTGGAACTAGAGTTACAGATGGCTGTGACTAGTGCTCTTAGCCACTGAGCCATCTATCCAGCCCTGCCAAAGAATTTTTTTGCTTACTGGATTATACTGAGACTATGTCAAATAGTGATGCCTCCTTAGCTCTTGCAGGATTGCCTAAGCATCTGACTGGCTGCCAGTTTAAGGAAAAGACTTTTTTTTCTAGAGGCACACATTACAATTCGGACTGAAAACATGCTTCAAGGAAGTTTATTAGTATGAATTTTGATAGCAGTTATGTTTTAATTTTTTTGTTTGTTTTTTGTTTGTTAATTTTAACTCTACCTGGCTTGGAACTAACTATGTAGACCATACTGGCCTTGCACTCAGAAAGATCCGCTAGCCTCTGCCACATCCCGTGTATGTACTGTCATACCTGGCTTACAACATTTAACTATAAAAATTCAATCTGAACATGGTTTTAGAATACTTTACACAGATGGTAAAACAAACAAACACCCAACACAGTAAGCAGTGAGTCATTAATTTTTACAAGGAAAAGGGAGGGCTAGTGAGATGATTCAGTAGGTAAAGTTACTTGCCACCAAGCCTAAGGACCTGAGGTCAATCCCTGGGACTCACAAGGAAAGAGAAAACTGACTTCCAAAAGTTGTCCTCTGATCTCCTCACATATACCAAGGCATATGGACATCCACATACATGCTAGTGCACATACACAGACACACACACTTAAGAATCATGACATAGTACAAAGAGCAGGGAACACGTCGCGCACCTTTCTGATGTCCCTCTTGGCCACCAGGCCCCACCCCTTGCCGTCTGTCTTGATGATCTTCGTCTCCGGGTACTGGCGCTTGGTGAAACACTGGTTCTGGCAGTACTCGCCTGCAGGACACACTTGTGGGTGGCACTCAAACATCAGCATCCTGTTTAGACACTCTGAATCAAAGCCACAGGGGTTCTCATCTGTGGGCTTGCAATTGCACTTTGGGATTTCAGAAATGTCAGCTGTATAGATCTGGACTTTACCATAAGGCTTATTCACCTGCAGGGGAAAAAAGCAAGTTGTCTTGACTCTACTTTGTAAACAGAGAGCCCTGAGCCAGGCACACCCAGACTGTCCCCTCAAAGACCCATCCTGGACACATGGATCTAGTAATCATTACTGGGCCTACAGAGATAGTTTCTGGCAGACCTCTTAAAAGCCACAACCTGGGTGTGAGAAATCTGTAGCCCAAGAGCAACTTCCAAACTACTCTGTGGAGAAAACACACACACACACAAATGTACACATAATCCTGACACAACCATTACCTTGATATGCTTGTATGGTGGAGGCTTTCTCTCACTCTCCTGTGTTTCTCGGGCTTCCCGCTGAAGTTTGATTTCGTTAAAACGAGCTTCAGCTTCTTGCAGTGCTAAAAAGTCAACAAAATACAAGAAATATATTTCAGTAAATAAATACAGCTACCTTTTAAGCTCTACATTCACTGCAAAGAACTGTTGTGGTTTCCAGGAAGCTAAAGGCTGTGACACTGTAAAAGGCAGGGGACTCTTGGCACCTAAGCGCTGGGAGCTGACCTGTGCCGGTTCAGCACAAGCCCAATTGTTTTTCTGTCAGGCACTACCGAGCCTCTGTACTGAGCTCTAATGACAAGGGGATGGTGTTGGTACTTTGGACACATTGTGCTGAAAAGAAAAGCTGTGAACTTCTATTCTCTTTGAAAGCAAATGGGTTCTGAGAATAAGCACTGGTTCAGATAAGAGAGGTCACATTAACACCCGAAGCTCACAGACTGTCAACGTCATTTTGAGGCCTGGTCTTTGGCTGGGCTAAGCTGGCAGCTGCTGGTCAGTCATTAGAGGGCCTGACTGAACAGCAGGCCATTATCATGAGCATGGAGTCCCACTTTCACCGTCTGGTACTATAAACTCACTGGGTTTTCTCAGTCTCTAACAGAGTTTCTCCTTTCTAATAATTTTCAAGAATCTTTTGATAGTTATCCATTCTTACTCAGTCCCCAAATGTTTAGGCATCAAGGAAAAAAGAAAAGTTGCTCTTGTTTGACAGCTACTAAACTCTCAGCAGCAAAGAGCCAATAGCTTTCAAGGCACAGATTTTCATCGGCCATGGCAAATCCCATCAGCAGTGACACAGCTTTAGTTCTCCCTGCATGAATCATGTAAGCACTTCAAGCTTTCCTACTGTCTGCACTCATTCTGCACCTAGAAAAAAAAATGCTGGTTTTTCCTACCTCTATCTCCTTCCTGCCCAAGTCATTATCTAGCTCACCCATGCTCTCCACACTCTGTCTCCAGACTGTCTGTGGACTTTAATGTGTCGTTCCTGCCGATCCGCCCACCCTGACACTGTGTAATGGACCCAAGGTCCCACTATGTCTGCTAAATTAGAATGAATCCGCAGCTGAGAGCTAGGGCTTAAGGTTCTAACCATGGGAAATCATATCCAGAGATGCCACACAAAAGCCAGCTATGGAATATATCTATAATTAGTTTTAAAGATAGTATCTTTAAAAAAGCTTTATTTCATTCTACTAAAACTAATTATAAGCTAATATTGCAAAAGTTATTAAATAGCATACATATACTTCAATAAATACATCAGCCTACAAACTTCCTTTTTTTTTTTTTTTTTTGGTCTGGTATAAAGGAAAAGATAGAATGTTTAGTCCAGAAATTTCTAAAAAGATCAAATTCCAAAAGAACAAAAATTAGGATTAATAAGCCATAAAACAGCGCCCATCTATGCTCCACTGGGAAATCTCCATACCGTTCTTGAAGACTCTTCCGATCCCTCTGACCCCCTGGTAGCGGCTGCCCCGGTCCCCCTCCATGTATGGGAACACTCGTGCCTGATGCGTCCAGTAATAATCTTTAGACCCAAAGAAAAACACAGGGAATTCTCCAATCTCGTGCTTCATTTTCTGAATATTTGGGGGAACATTTTTGGGATGGCAAACTTCTGCCGGCCACCATCTATTATAAATATTAAAAACAGGATTCACAAATTCTTCAGAGAATGACAAGATTTTTAATACTTAGTACTGTAACATAAAACAAATACATTTGAATAACACAGACTTTATAAAAACACAGGCTTTTCTTTCATACCTGTAGTTCCCAAGTTTGACCCAAATGATGTCTTGAAAGTGCAGCTTCTTCCCAGCCCGGCAGTCATTGCAGAACCAGCTGCCATCAGGCATCTCGATGTTCAGGCAATCAGGGTGAAAGGCTGCTGGACAGGCCTCACAGCACAGAAGGCTTCCCCCTACAGGAAGAGAACAGGCTAGAATGAGTCTGTCTTACCAGGTCAGATTAGAGACCACCACCTGCCCTTTTTTGCTTTTCGAGAAGGGTTTCAGTGAGCATCCACCTGTTTCTGCCTGGACTGAGCAGAGAAATTAAAGGCCTGTGCCAGGCCCTCTAACTTAGCCTGTGTCTGGCACAGACCAACAGAGGCACCAGTTGAGTCAATACTGAATGACATCAAGTGATCCGAAATCTACACGACTCAGTTAGTTTAGAGGGCCCCAACATCAGCTAAGAACACATAGCAGAACCCCTCCTTACCTTTGGAGCACACAAAGCACCAGCTCACATTGACATGGGTGTGGTGCCGCTTCCCCTTCCGGGCAGTGAAGTGGCCTGTGCAGATTATGCTGTTAGAAGCAATCACTGAACATCCTGCTGCCAGACAAGCATCCCCTCCATGATATGCAACGGGGCATCGGACACACCGCATCATTTTACCTAAAGAAAATAAACACTCTGAGGATCACAAATAATGTTGACTCCATGACCAAAATCACAAAGCCTCAGAAAGTTGGAAAATTTATGATGGAAGACCCTGGTGCTATTTCATAACATTACCTTCCATCAATGCAAAAGTATTTCAAAGCTGTCGAAGAAAGGCAAAAGTGTTTGAGAAAATAGACACCATTTAAATGTCACATTCTAAAGCAGGGTCAACCAACATTTTTGTTGTTTTTAGTTTTTTAGAGAAAGGGTTTCTCTGTGTAGTCTTGGCTGTCCTGAACTCCCTTTGTAGACCAGGCTGGCTGCAAACTCACAGAGATCTGCCTACCTCTGCCTCCGTGAGTGCTGGGATCACAGGTGTGCATTACTACGTGAGACTCTTAACCAGCATTTCTATCATTTGGGATTTATGAGAGCCTCTTCTGGGAACCCTACCTACTAGATATTGATATCATATTCTCCCTAAATATTGCTAAATGTATCTTGCCAGAGAAGCCCTGTGAAAAGAAAGACAAAGCACCTGCACTCTCCAATCCCACATAGCTACCCTTATCTTTCACTTATGTACTTTGCTTTTAAAATATTTCCAGTTGAGGAGGAATCTCAGTGGAAAGCACTTGCTTAGTGTGTGAGGCCCAGGGTTCCACCTCTTATATTACAAATAAAGATTTCCCTTATATATGAAGTACCTTTAAAAATAAGCAAACAGAATCCAGACAGCTCAGGTGGTATCCTTTGTTGAAAAACTCAATCTGAAAGTGCTGGTTGATATGGAAAGAATGGAATGGGAGCAGGCCTTACATTACAGAGAAAAAACCAAGTCACTTGACTCATGATGAGTCAACTGATAAACAGGAGCAATTGGAAACTGTCAGAGTTCATGACCTCTATTGACACTTGCTTGCCATCAATGGGCCCACTTTCAGAAGTACCTACACACTGCCAGTAAACCCACACCCAAGTGGTAAGGGCACATCTATCTGTACCTTTTGATGGCCGTGGATTTGAAGGGTTTGAGGCATGGCAGCTCACACAGCTGTGGAGAGGGCAGCGAAAGCCTCGGCTCTCAAACACAGTGAGAGGGTATTTTTTTACACAAGCTTCGTGGTAAAACTTTCCACACTGAGTTACCACACAGCGCTTCACCTCCATCTTGCTTTCTTTACACACGAAGCATGAATGAATCCCTAACAAGTGGTCAAAGAAAGAGGTAGAGAGAAAGGTGCAGAGAACAGTGTTAATTTCAGTTTGTGGCAACTTAAAGCAGCTTTTCTGGAACAGCCTGTATTGCTAAAGCTTCTAGCTCTATTTCTAACCTTGCTGTCAAGCCTCACCTTAAATACAGGAGTCTTTCTTCCTCCTGGCCCACTCACCAATGCAGCAAAGACTTCCTACGATCACAGGAAGACTAGCATATGAAGTGCGCTACTGCTGTTGGGACAGCTTGACCCTTCTTGGGCCTAGTCAATAGGGAGCAGGGACCACTATGCAGCCAGTCTTCTGCTCAGTGTGGCCCTAGACTTTCTGACCAATCCCGAGGCACTGGAGTGGTGCTTAACCCCTCAGTTAAGTTCTTGTTGGAAATAAGCTAAGAGTGACAACTAGTCTTTTTCACTGTATCCTGGAGTACTTTGCCTGGCTATACTGTCATTCAAGTAGTAAAGCCCACAGTGCAGTTGAAGAGCTTAGAAACATGTGTCTGTGCGCCAGTCTGTGTGGGACCTTTTCTCTGCCAAATGTCTCAGACACCATTTGAGAAAGCACAGAAGAAAGCAGCAAGCAGCACGGCCCTCCACACACAACCCTCGGCTGTGGAAGCTGAAACTTACCTGAGGTACATTCAGTGCAGGTGAATCTTCCTTCCGGTCTTCGGGAAAGTCCAAGGCAGGCTAGGTGGAACGCTCCACAACAGGGGCCCTCACACAACAAGAGACTGCCTGTCTTCTCACACAACTGTGGGGAACAGAGGGCAGCATGAGCCCACACCCAGTCAGGGCTTTCAGTACCCCCTCACCACAGATGACAATTTGATTTCAACCACGGCATGCAAATGAACATAACCACACAGTGAGTTGCCCAGCAGGATCCCAGACTGCAGCCAGTTTAAGTTACATAAAAATGTTAGCTAGTTCCTCAGCAAGGGCTAAGGAAACAAAAGACCAAAACCCTGAAGAGGTGAGGTGCTTCCTTAAAATCACCAACCCGGCACGCGGCACAGGCAGGGCAATGACCACGGCGACACCACTGCAGGGGCACAGATCCAGTCACACCGTCCTAGCCCATGACTGCCCGAGCCAATGAACTAAACAAACAGCAACAGTGCTGTACATGAAACACATCCCACCTGAGAATAAGTAATGCTAAGCTAGGCAGCTTAATACCAGAATTCTGACAGCAGTCTAACTCTTCCAAAGAGGTATCCCGAGTAGTAACGGGGCAGGAGAGGAGTCTGGGAAGAGGACGCTGTAAACTCACTCCGCTGTCCTGGACTTCATGAGAAGCCTTCACCAATATATTAGGCATCGCCTACCCCTCACCTGACACACATACTCCTTTTTGGCAGCTACTCCTCTTTCAGACTTTTTAGATGAGATGGATGCTTCGGTCTGTGTTTCATCTGCACTTTCATACGGAGACTCTGAAGGTTCATCTCCTGGGCTGTCTGAGACCTGAAGATGAAGGAGGTGAACGACAGTTCACTAGCCACAGAAAAAAGGTGGCTGTATCCTTTGGACACAGCCCACTTCCTGCCCTACAACCCAGTGATGTGGTGTGGATACACATTATCACTGGTTTGGAAGTAACAAAACTTGTAAAAGCTGCATAGAAAACTTCAGAATTGGACCTTATTCTACTCAATATTTAATATACAAATGTACATAAGACGTATCCCTTTAAATAGAGCAACTTGTGAAAATCCAATTAACTGCTAAGTAAACTGAGTTCTGAGATCAATATTCTTGCCCTTTCTCACCCAATGTGTTCAGACCCAGATAACACATGAATTTTAAAAAACAGAACAAAAAAAGGTGAGTTGCAAAAAAGACAACTGTATTTCACTCTACTGAGGAGGAGGATGCTCTTCTCCCCAGAAGCGTGCTGCACTGCTGAGACTCAGTCAAGAGTCAGCAGGATTGCTGACATGCACTGCAGCCACCTTGTCTCTCCTCTCACTAATTGGTACCAGCTCGTCTGCTCTGCCCTACAGAAAGGCAAAGAATACTTTCTGCCTGTCTTGTTAACACTAAGAGACAGGAGAAATGCAGTGTGTGCAGATGAAAGCCCCTATTTTATTGAATTCCTTCCACTGAACAGAGGTTATGATGCAGCTACAAGCTCACCCTTGCTACACAAACCATCCTGTCCTCACTTGAAAAGTGCTAGAAATAAACATTTAAATGGGTAAAACAAAATCCTTTATCTATCAAATTCAAGTGCTTAAATGATCTTAGTTAAGTGTTACTGATCTTAGTAAGTGTTGAGAATTGGATTTTGGAGCTAAAACAAAGCAAAAAGAAGTATTAACTATGTTTCTTATTTACTTCAATAACCACAAGTAACTATGCTGTAGGCTTGCTATTTGCCAGTGAACACAAAGCTAGACATTGTGATGAGGCCATATTAAAAAACAAAAACAAACTCACCAGGGACTCTGGCCCATTGATTCTGCAGCCTTACTGATGAGCTTTCCCCAGATTTATCTCAGTGAAATTATTGAGAGCAATGAGAAAAACAGGCATGTTTCTGATTTCCACTCCTGTTAGCGTGGGATAAATTACCAGGGACTCCTGTGGCTCTGACGGGCCCACTGGGGCAACAGACAGGCTTTGTGTGATCCCGCTCTATCTCACTAGACAAATCTAGCAACAAGAATGTCATGAAGGGGGAAGGCTTTTTAATGTCATTTTCTCACCTTTTGCGGCAGATGAAAATAGCATGAAGAACACTAGATTAGTGTCACTTCATAAGGTCTGTCAAATAGGAGGCTGACTAGCTGGAACTCTAGGGCCCACTGCCAATCCCTCTCCCATCAGCTCACCTCCCACTTCTTTAACATCAATATCCAGAAAGAGGCAACCTGAAATGTTCAGAACTCAAACTCCAAATTTAATATGTCCATCAGTTATGAGGATCACAGGTGGGAATCTGAGCACTTCTGAGATGACCCTGGAGTAAGTACCGGGGAAGCCCAGGGCCTTAGCAGTCAGTGGCCACGTCGCTCCCATAGCCACACAGGCTGACCCGTCTGACTAGTGGAGGAACTAAGACCCAAAGGATGTGTGGCACAGCATCCATGAGAAGAGCCCGTGCTCCATCCACCAACCCACTTCTTCCCTTAGTGTGGGTGAAACAAATTTAAAAGCTATAAAAAGAGAAAGGAATGGAAAGAAAGACAGAAAACACAAACCAGTCCTGGGTCAGAGGAAGGAACAGCACCTTTTATTTAAGATTTACAGAAAGTTAGCACGTTTCCACTTGGAGATATTTCCTAAATTAACAAAGTCTGTTTGAGGAAATAAACACCGAATACATATTTTGAATGGAAATATAAATGTTAACGACACACATAAGGCTCGTTTCCTAATTGGGTCTCTTATCCACATACAGAATATAGACCTTACAATATCACAGTCCATGACAGATTGTAGAAGGTCCGCCTTTACCAACCACATCCTCCCCCACAGATGGACGAAACCCCTACCCAGTCAAGAGGGTCCCTCAGCTCTCTGCACAGCAAACCACCTGCAAGTAGAGCCAAGTGTGCGCCTCGCTCCAGCTGCAGGCTCCACCTCCATGTGTGCCAGGTGACAGCTTACTTGGAGATGCCATTTGTGGAAGTGACATATCACCTGTATGGTCCCAACACAGTCCCAGATCTCCGTCTACAACATCTATGATCTATTCAGTATCCAACAGGATGTATTTGGAAAAAGAAAAATGCAGTGATTGATGGGACACAGATTGTCAAGAATTTTCCTGTGTCTTCCTGTGTCCACCAAGGTCAGGCTTGTAGCACTGATTTCCAAGCAGTTTAGTTCCTGACTGTACAAAGTTGTCTTGAGTCTGAAAATACTTTCTCCACTCTCTACTCAGTATGTGATAGTACGAAGTTGCCTACCTGCCTTAGATACACATTCCTCCAGAAACAGGAAGTGCAGTCTCCATCTATTACAGGGACTTTCAAGATGGCATTACCAAACATCATGTGACCCAGTAGACATCTTCCAACCCACTGCTAGGAGCTATGTGGCCATCAGGAAGGCTCAAAGAATGCAACTGAAATTACCCCACTGTGGCCACAAAGCAGACCCCTGCCCTTCTGCGGGCTGATACACATTGAGTTTTTAATTTTTTGACAAAACAAATCCCTTCACAAGTTGAATACTACATCATTTTAAAATACAATTACAGACCTTGAACAATAAATATTTCTATAACCAACATTATTTTCATGTTTAAGTTATGCTTTCATAAAGGAAGAAGTATAGAAGTGCGTTCACAGACGGTTTTAGATTTACAAATGATAAAGAATCCTGTGCTCAGTAGATATAATGGTCTAAAATTAAAAGACTAATCTCAACAAGGTCTTCCAAGTTAACATCACAGTGAAGTATTAAGAGTGGAATTAAGACAATTTAAAATTAAGTCAATCATTCTAAAATCCCAAAATTCAAAATAATTTTTATTAAAGTTTGTACAGATTAAAATCCTCCTAGCTATTCCTAATTTAAAGCCAGGTATGAGTTACTGAGGGCATAAAAGAGGAAAAAAAAATACAAAACAACAACAACAAAAAAACACCCTTTAGTCCACAGAATGTCATTGTGCTTCATAGTCATCTAATCTATGCCAGATTCTATAATGTTAGCCTAAAAGGACAGCAAAGACCACGTGAGAGCTGTCGCCATTTAGCCATATGGCTGTTACTCCCATAAAAGTATGCCCTTATCTAAAGTTAAGTGAGTCTCTAAGTGTCCTATTGACTCAACCATGTTCCAGCTGTGTCCTCAGAAGCAGCTAGCCCTTGGGAGTAGGCTGTAGAGAGGCACAGTCCAGCAGCTGCAGCAACAGGCCATGTGTCCTCACCTGGAAGGCTTGAGAACAGAAGACCCACCAGCCTATCTGTTTTCTTAGCTCATGTGACTGGCAATGTCCCTATACGAAAAGTGGGACTTCACCATCCCAGTTGTTTTATAAAAGCAAAGTACCCCTGAAATGCTATCATGTTCAACATACTGCCAGAGTTATATGTTAAAAGCTAACCAACTACAGAGGCTAGGAAAAAAATATACGAATGTGGATGTAGCACACAGGACTCTGACAAGGTAAGATACATAAGGTTGCTGGAAGTACATCCTTGCTTTTTAAGCCCCAGAGAGCACATCCCTTACCCTTCCTGAACAAGGAAAAATGCAAACATACTTTTTGTGTATACTAAAGATGACCATTTTTCATCACTGGCAGGAAAATCAGGGGAAAAATTCTAATAGCCTAAGCAAAACAATAAAAACAGTACCTAAAGGGAACAAAATCAATTTCAGTCACCAAAAAATGCTGAAATATACAGGAATCAATGTTTCTTAAAAACAAAACCCAAAAAGCTTTCTAAGTCATTATCAATAAGAAGTAATAAAAAAGCTCTGAAAGCATGTTAGGAAAGCCCTTCTGCTTTACCAAAGCAAAGGGCAATTTGGATTTCATCATCTAAAGCATAAAATGCAGTCCTTGTTAATTGACTTTTCAAAAACTGGAATAATGGGTTTACTGATGCGAAAAAAGGTGCTGCACACTTAACAATCCAAAGGGCCTTTGGGGTCCCTAACAGAAGTCCACTTGAACAGCAGGTGGATCAGCAACCTGAATGTTTGAATACATGTGAGACAGACGGTACCTTACAATCAGTGACAGAGAAAGAAAGCAAATTTACTAAGTGTTAATGACCCTACCGTTCACCTGCCATTGGACAAACATTTCCTAAAAGGATCTATGACCTCATGGGACATCTCAGGCCCACACAAAACAACTGAGGTCAGCAAAGAACCACTCACTCAGGGTTCCCCATTCTGCTCAAGTGAGCTGAGTGAACTAGGAGCTTATGTAGAATACACACCAGTGCTGAAGGACAGACAGAACTAAATCCAGATCAGGCCTCACACTCCAGCTATAAGATCCTTTCTCAGGAGCACTCTTTAATCATTTAAAATTTACAAAATCATAGGCATCATTTTTTTTCTTTGAGAAATGAGGTGTTTACTTAAGATCTTTATTTCCTTCTTTATATGGCATTTGTGTTGTTAACTCTTGGTGCTAGTCACCAATACCATCTAGGCAGCCCACAGGCTCCAGATTCAACCCTATGGTGAGTACGTAGAGTCACAGACATGTCATTGTCAAGGTAGGTTTTGTTGGTATTTACTTGTGACATATTCTCTCATTTATGAAAAGGCCCTGTCCCTCATCTGGCTCCTAGCCCCAGAGAACCCTGTTTTAAGTTTCCTGGTGCTTTTGTATGAACTATCTCTAATCCCAGAATTAGATATAATGTGGCTGAGACCAATTTAAAAAGCCTTCCATCCCATGCCAGAAGCAGGCTGCTCTACACCCCTTCAGAGGCAGTGGATGGAATGGATGCCCTCATGCATGGAGCAAAGACCCTTTCCTCTTAGATCCTATGGTATTTTACTTCCTTGTCATGCTTAGATTTCTTGTTGGTTTTCAGGACATCCTCTTAAAAATATTGAAGTTGTCTTCTGTTGGAAAACACAGATGTAAATAGATATGAATACTGAAGAAAGTTCTGAGCTACAACTACACTTAAAGGCATCATGACCAAAGGACAACATTCACTTTTCATCAACTCTGAAGAAAACCTGCCAGGGGGGGAGAAGTCCTTCCAGAACACAGAGGGCTGACTGAGTAGCACCTGAAGGACCTGGCTGCTGGGCACAGGCCTTTATCCAGGACATGTACTCCCTGGGGTGCTGCTCTGTTAGAACAGCTACAGTCCAAACCTTTGCACATTTACACAATTCAACTCTTTAGAATCTGGGTTTTATAAAGAAAGCTACCTCCCCTTGCAGGCAAATGTAGAATAAACAGTGGTTTTGAAGGAAGGTCAAATAGGATCAAATGGTAATAATTCTTTGTGTGGCAGAAGCAAAACTCATCTCAACAGTGGACAGTTCAAAAGACCTAAGACTAGAGAGGTAGCAATGCTTTTTTTTTAGACATTTTTATAGAAAATGAAGGAATTCCATGTTAAATTTGTAGCATAATAAATTTGTCACATAATTTTTGTACTTTTAGCAGACAAGCTATTGCTTCTTGCTAGATTCATTTAAACAAGAGTCTCTTTTTATACACCTCCTCGAGGAGAGTTGAGCTAGGAGCTGACGCGGAACTCTGCTAATCTGCTATGAGACCACCACTAGTCTCTGGGCAGGAAAACCTACACTCTGCACTCACTGCAGACGGCCGACAACCCTGCTCCTGCCCTTGCCACGCTGACGAATATTCCAAGATGCCTACCCTTGTTCCCCTTATATTCTCTGAACTCAGCAGGTGCTAACTGTGCTGCTCTGGTTCTCACCATTGGTTCTGAAGTACTCACTTCCCCACCACAGAGCACAGTGTCTGCCCTCCAGCTACTTCCTGGGCACCCACTCAAAATTCATCATGCTCTAATTTCAAATGAAATCCCTTCATTTTTGCTCAAGACCTTTCAGGATAGTATCTTTACTTGTGAGAAACCACTTCTTGAACAAGGGCCATTTCTACACCATCATATTTCTTCACATACTTTTTAATTTTGTGATTTTTATTTTTAAATTTACCTGAGATCTTTCATGTCCTTTAAGAACAGTACAACTTACAATGCTTACATTAGGTATTCTCTGAGATTATGTCTCTCATTACATTTGAGCAGAGCCAGCTGAGTGACCTACGAGACTACAGCCTCATAGTCTAATACCTACTGTATCACACAAACAGAGCTAGGGTTCTGCTACACCTGGATTTATTTTATCCGCACATGCATGATGCAGTCAAGAGGATCATTTTTCATGCCAAAGCAAAATTTATACTTTTGGATAAAAATGGAATGATGGTGATTTTTATTATTTTTATTGTAATAACCATTACTGTCACAATAGTGAACCACTGAGTCCTTGCAAGGTGCCAGGCACTGTACGTGTTTTACATGCGTTACATTACTTAATGGTTTTGAACAAAAAGTACTTCTCAGAAACTTTCATCACAGGTCCAACACTGAGGTGTCTGTGTGGACGGCCTGGGTACCGCTCACACAGCCCGTGCACAAGCTCTGCCTCTTGAGCTGAGGACAAGCGGAGCCTTTCCTCCCATGCAAACATGCGGGCACCTAGGCATGCTCCAGCTGGGCATCTAGGGCCACAACGTTTAAAACTTGATGCTGATGTTCTAACAAAAGCAACTGATGATGTGGCTGTTGTCATAATAACCTGATTATGATATCTTCTCAATATTAGTGACTGAATCAAGAGTTGAATGGTTCACAATGATACTGAAAATGGTATTTTTTTCCCTAAAAATCTACTGTGTCTAGTGTCATAGTAAAACTGTCAAGTAAAAAAGGACAGAATCAAAACTCTTCCTGCCTTTTATGTGGGAAAACTGGTTTAATATCTACAATACTAATACATTTCATTGGCAATGAAAATATCTGACAAAAGACCCTTAATGTGTCCTGCTTGTTCTTTCTTACGGATGGAACAGACGCTGACATTTTTCCATAAAAATTCAGTAAGTTATGAATTATAGAGGAAAAAGTGAGCCTTAACAGGAAAACCCCTTCAATATGGTGCCATTGTCAGAGCTCTGGGATAGCCTCAATTGAAGGGTTTCCTCCTCAACTTCAAATTTAGATTGATCATTAGAATATGAATGTGTTTCTATTATGAGATGAATGTGATTGATTAAATGGCCTTGATTGGGTATCTTACCTTGGTCTTAAAATTTGTTATCTGTTTTCTTCATTGTATGTGTTTATTAATACCAGTAAAAACAGATTATCACACATCTTCCATAAAATGATTGTGATAGAAATGTCACTTAGTGTATACGATGATGCACCACCTGCAGCAGACATCTTGGGGTATTACATCATTCTAAGTGCAGTACAGGGCGGCTGAGTTCAAGTCCAACTTGACTGATGTGGGCTCCCATAAAAGCTGTTACCAGTGAAGGCGAAAAAAATAAGAATTTGCTCTACTAAGGGAACAAAAAATGAAGTTACAAAACACTTAAATCACATCAATTCCTTCACAGGCCTTTGTCATGCACGTGTGTAAGTTTAATCTCTTCATTGGGGTGATGTAATACCATGTAATTCATAATTATCCCAATATAAATTTATCATACATTTTTCAAGAACTTAAACTACATGTCCTAAAATGTCTTGTAATACCAACCCTACATAATCCTCTTTCTTTCAATAAAATGTGGTGAAGGGAAGAAAATATAAACATGCAAAACGTTAAGTGTCCCAAAGTGAGGAGGCAGTCTGACCCCAAACATCTGCACATGAGAACCAGACTTAACAGTCTCCACAGCCCATGTGTTAGCAAGCACTCAAAAATGTACAACTCTTCAGTAGTGCTGATGTATGCTAGATAAATCTACTTGTTCACCTAAAGTTTTTAAATTAACAGTGCAACTCTATAAAATAAGCTATAAAGGAATATTCATAAAGCCACACAAGTAGCCTAATAGAGAAGGCCTAGAAATTTGAACTACTTTATTTAATGAACATAATGATACTGTGAGATTTATGTATCACCTTCAAAACATAAGAAGGGATATAAATTCAATACATTGCATACATAATAAAAATGTACTTAAATCATCTATCAAAAAAATCATCTATCAACCTCTGATGTTGTAACCAAGTGTTTTTACAAAATCTTAGTCTTCCCATATTCAAACTACTAAGGCAGAGAGGGTACCAGCTGCTGTTCTCTGTTCCATCCTCACTGTTTTCACCTTCAACATCCAATACTGATGATCAAGAATAATGGATACAAGCAACTGAATGTTTTTTTCTCTCCCATGTCCAACAACAGCATATGTAAAATGCCAACTAGATAAACAGATCAAAATATGAACCAAGAAAAACTTAAAATTTTTATATGGCTATAATGTAACTCAGTGATAGAACACTTGCCTGGACTCACAAATCCCTGGGTTCCAACCCCAGCACTTAAAAAAAAAAAAAAGAAAAGAAAAAAGGTTCAACTTTAATGCCTGGAACTGTATGGTTAACTAGAACTGTAGACCATCTTTAATTTTCTAAAATGCTAATCTAAATATGGGTAAGAGAGGAAATGGAAAGTACTTTATATAAAACTACCCTTTGTATTTTAGTAACATTTTAGAAGCTCAGCAACGAAGTGAATGTATACAAATAAAAGAAATGCTTAGTTTTCTACACATAACAACCAGAAGCAAGCCCCAGGCCCATGAGTATGAGCACATGAGATTATGACTGAGCTAGTCTGTGTGACTGAGATCTACTAAATGAATACTCTAGATTTACACCACACTCCAGGTTCAGATCTGTGAGCAACAGAGTTCTCCATGGTCTTCCTCAGGTCACCCAGGTCCCTGACCATTGTGCAATGGAAGGCCCAGCAATCCACTACAAGAAACAGCAAGGACACACCCAACCCTACTAAGGACCATGGCAGAGGCCAGACCAGAAGTGCTGCTCTTGATTCAATTGGAGAAAGGGGCCTGTCTAGTTCCCATTTCACTATCCTGCTAATGAAGACCAAGGTTATCAACTCCTTATAAAAACTGTGAAAATAAATCTCCAGTTTACAATAAGAAGAAAATAATAAAAAAAAACACTACAGAGATCAAAATAACAAGAAATTAAAAATGGAAAGTAAGAACAATAAAGGTAGTCACTGGAATCAAGAAATTAAAACTACCTCTGTACTACCAAAAAAAAAAAAAAAAGGCGGACTTTAGATTTGGTAACACCATCTACATGCCATGTTATGGTGATGGCAGCAGCCTGTTATGATACCACCATTCTTCTCTGCTATTATGTATTTTGTAAGACCAGAAACACAGACATTATAAGAAATTTTAAGTATAGTGACAGTTCTAACATGCCTCCACACTCTCATCTGAGACATGCCAGAACAAAAGACCAGAGACACACAATGCATGAGGACCAACAAACTTTTGGCTTCCCCACAGGCTTGTGAGCCCCTTCATGCCACCAGTGTGGGTGCACAGCTGCCAATGTCAGCATAGCATGTCCTGATAGAGCCAGTGTGAATTTCCCTTCACGTGAGAAAACAGAGTTAGATTTACAGAACACACCATTTTAAAACAGATTGCAACAATTACTCAGCAGTAAGACTGAAGTATGTGTGTACACTTACACATTTACCATGTGCATGTATGTATTCATATTCAAAGAGCTCAGACTAAAATAGTGCACTATTTTTTTCAATTTTGTGAATTTTAGATGGCTAAGAACACCTGAAAACTCACCTATACCTAAGGAGAACACCAATATAATTCTCTTAAGTAGGATTTCACTCCCATTGCAGCTTGAGTAAATAATGGCCTTCACATGAATGCCATGGTATCACTATCATCATTATTTTACCTCATTCTCAGTTAAGGATGCAGAAGGAGATGAACTTTTGCTAAACCCAAGTGCTGAAGATGCTGTTGCAGAAGCCCGATTTCGCTTCTTCAGTGGTTTGCAAGCATCAGACAGATTTTTCGTTGCTGTAAAATAAGTTTATTTTATAAAGTTTAAAATCTCTCTCTCTCTCTTTTTTTTTTTTTTTTTTTTTACCTCCAAGACAAGGTTTCTGTGTAGCTCTGGCTGTCCTGGACTCACTCTGTAGACCAGGCTGGCCTCCAACTACAGTGATCTGCCTGCCTCTTCCTCCCAGAGTTCTAGGATTAAAGGTGTGTGCCACCAAGCATAGCTAAAGTTTAAAATCTTTAAACCTCCTGCCTCCTTATTGCTTTAAAATAACCCCTCAAGTAAGTAAAATCCTAAAGATAAATCTTCTGGTTTCCTTAGTTGTCACTAAGGGCTTAACTTTTTATCATGGAAAACTGTTTAAAAAAAAAAAAAGAAAAGAAAAAGCAGATAAATTATACAATGAATCCCACACCCCACCACCTGCCCTATCCCCAAACCAACAACCTAGGTCCAATGCAGCTTCATCCACACCTGGATGCATGGCCCCTGGTAGAATTATCTGACGCAAACGCTACACATAATTTCATGCATAAAAAGCCTAGAGTATAACTCTAAAATAAAAATTTTAATACAATACCACTTCCATATTTAAAAATAGCAATCCTATGTTCAAATTTCCAATCATTCACAGATGCTTGTTTAAAAAATAGCTGATTTTTAAAAATCTTGTGCAGCAAAAAGAAAACAGTCTCTCCAATCACTGGAGATGGTGAGCTTCTGTGCTAATCCACCAGACAGGTGTCTACTGTTTCCACAGCATCACTCACAAATAGGTCAAAGGGTCTGGCTTTTCCTTTTTATTGCTTAACTAAGCTATTTTTCACAGAAAGTTCTTTAAACTGATTTATCATATGAAATAAAAATAACTAGTCGTGACTTTTACTATTGGCTGGTAAGTATGAATCATCTTTTACTATTGGCTGGAAGTATGAACCATCAGGAGCCTAAATTAGAATGGCAGAATTTATGGTAACAAGTACTTTTGGTTTAAATTTCTCTTCTAATAAAATTTCAAATTGAAAACTAATGAAGTCAAGTGAAAATCTGTAAAAAATTTCAATGACTGAATCCTTACAATTTACACATTAAATCAGATATTTTTCAATTCCATAAGATCTTTTCCCCACGTTTTTGATACTAGCTGAAGTGTTGATTCTCCTCAGGCATCCCTGGATCCCTCTTGCCCAGTCCTGCTCTCACTTTCCTGATGCTCTCAGATGCCCACACTAGAGGCTCCCCGAGAGCAGGACCAGGACGCCCTGCTCACCCGCCCAGGCACCCAGAGGAGCCGGGAAGGAGCCGGACCACATTACCTGCCTGGCTCTTGAGCGAGGAGGCTGCCTCTATGGCCTTGTAAGAGCTTGTTCTGGCCGTTTTGTCGGTGATTGTCTCTCTCTGTTATTTAAAAAAAAGGGGGGGGGGAGGGCAGACAAAGAGAAAGAAAACAAAGGAAAAAATTCTCCTAATGTGAATGAACACAGGCTGCTGAAAATTTACACAATAGAAAATTTTTCCTTTGGAAATGTGTTCCTCACACTCAAGAGGACCACAGTTGCCCAAATGGACTTTTTAAAATACCCTAAACTGATTCTTTTCTTACTTCCTGCTCTAAAAGCCGTTTTCAGAAGGGTAGAGTGGGCAGGGCTGTTCCAATACCTGCTAACATAACTTATATTTCATGTGCTACCCAAACTTCACACTGAAGCCAAAACAAAAGGAAAATTAAGAGGAAATCTAGTTTTCTATTTAAGAGGCCCAATCAAACTGAAGTCACCCCTGCTCTGTCAATGCCAGTATTACTAATGTAACTGATAATGCTACTACATTGGGGATTTCCAAATTTGAGACAAACTCCTTACTTACCTCACAGAGAAAATAAATAAAACACCTTTCACAACTAAAAATTAAGGGAAGAGTTTCAAAATGCTAAGCCAGTGGTCATAGGCCTGTAACTTTAATTACTTGGGAGACTGAGGAAGGGGGATCACAAGCTCAAGTCTTGCCTGGGTTACTCAGTGAGTACAAGACCAGGCTAGACAATTTAATGAGATACTATTTTAAAAATGAAAAATTACAGCTGAAGAGATGGCACTTGATGTTCTTTCAGAGGACCTAAGTTTGCATCTCAGCGCCCTTGTCTTATAACTCCTAACCATATGGAACTTGAGCTCCAAGGCATTCAAACCCCTTTTTGGGCTTCCATGGAATACACTTATAAATATGCATGTACATACATGAATAAAAATAAAATATCGGGCTGGAGAGATGGCTCAGAAGTTAAGAGCACTGACTGCTCCTCCAGAGGTCCTGAGTTCAATTCCCAGCAACCACACAGCAGCTTACAACCATCTATAATGAGATCTGGTGCCCTCTTGAAGACAGAACATTGTATGCATAATAAATAAATCTTTAAAAAAAGTATCATTAAAAAAGTAAAGATTCAAAATAAAAAGGAACTAGCTATAGTTGTAGAACATGTGTAGAATATGTAACTTTGGATTCAATTCCTAGTTTTAAAAAATAAAAGGAAAAGAAAACTCTGGACATGGTGGTAAGGATCTCTGTCAGTTTGAGGCCAGGCTGGGCCACATAGTGAGAAACCCTGTTTCAAAAAAAATTTAAAAATAAAGGCTTACTATCTTAATAGTCACAAGAATATTTTGTGCTGAGACTTTGAAAAATGTAATTCAATCCAGATGTAGTGGCACACGTCTTTAAATCCCACCTCTCGGAAAACCAAGGTAGGTGGATCCCTGTGAATTTGAGGCCAGCCTGGAATATATAGAAAGTGCCAAGCCAGCCAAGGCTACATTATTAGACTGTGTCTCAAATAAATAAAAATATTAAAAATAAAAAATAAAGAAAAATATAGTTCAAACTGCCCTCAGCAAGGTATAGTGGCACAAGCGTATAACCCCAGCACTCAAGAGGTCAGAGGCAGGATGACTAGGATGCCTAGGTTACAAAAAATTTTCAACCAGCCTGGACTACATGAGGTCCTATCTCAAACAACAACAAAAACTGAAACAAACAAGAACCATGCTTCAACAGCACAGGAGCAATGCTGCCCAATGGTGACAATGCGGCTCCAAGAGACAGGGACTTTACACAGGTGTCAGACCTCAGATCTCCTTCACTGACATCTAGAAAGCCAGGGCAGATAAAATAAAAGGCCACTGAGAGTAATCACATAAATTCTGTTTAGCTTTCTGAATGCTGCTGGTTCATCAAACGTAATCAATACATGTTAGGAATTGTATATTAATATGACTTAGATTTATAAAAAAAAAAAAAAAAAAACAGACCAGAGAGACAACACTACTTTCTAAGACAGGACTTCATTATGTACTCCTACCTGACCTGAAACTAGATGTCTGTCTGCTTCTGCTTCTCAAGTACTGGGACTAAGGACAGACACCACTACTTTTAAAACATGTGCTATTTTCTGATCTATTTATTTAATAATAGTTATGACTATTTAATATGAATTATAGTATTTCAAACATTCTGACCACTCATATTTAAAGGGCTTCTTTAAGTATGTACTTCCTGGTACCTTTACACTCCAGTAACTCATAGTAACACTTTACCACTACATAGGGCACGTGTCAGCAAATGACACCAAATAAAACTTTATACACCAGGAAAATGGTACAAAACCTGTCTATTTTACACTACACTACAAGTAGAACCTTAAAGATAAATAATATAGTTTATATTTCATCAATGTAAGATTTTTTATTCTTTACAATTAGAAAAAAAGGCAACTTGGTCAGTAAATTTTCAAGCCTCACTCAAAATCATAAATTATACATAACTACTGTGACAGAACTACAAAATATAATTTTAAATATATAGTACAAAGCCTAATTAAACTGAATTTACCATAAAGTTAACTAAACATATCTCAAGACAGTTTTAAAAAGTGGTGTTAAAAGGCTCACTCTCCCTACCCGTGACTTCATATGACAGATACAATAATCTACTGTTGCTTAGCACACATATATCTTGGCCAATTTCACTCCTTTCAGGTACTAGGTAGGTTGTCCTCAAGTACTGGCAAAACTGAGGCTCAAGACCCTGGGCTGACTTTTAATCCATGCTGTAGTTTCCTTTTTGCCTCAATGCTGCCCACAGTGGGTTCCCAATGAATGAATAAAATCATGAATTATTAACAAAGTGAGCATATTTATATAATCCATTCCCAGTATTTATCACAGATTCTTTCACTTCCTTTACAGTGAAAAGTACCTTTAATAGATTTTCACAGACCTCATTTATACAATAAATAATAACGGCCGCAGGCAGAACATTATACCACGTATGGGCAACAGAACACGCTGCCGGAGCAATCTAGCACTGACCTGACCCTTCCCCTAACAGTCATTTTTAACACAGTGAAAACAGACAAACATGTATTACTCAAAGTACTTGGACACTGTTTCATTAAACAAGCTCATGCCAACAGTGCTTGTGCTAATGTCCCTAATTGTTAATGAGCACGTCTTTCTTCAATGGCCTTTTCAATGTGGGAAAGGGCAAGCCTGACTACTGAATGTCACTATGGCCACACCCCAAAAGACCCCGCTGCCTATACCTTGTCTGAGGCTCCAGAATTTTATAGCACATGTCCTCACAGGCCAGAAAAGCCCAGAATATTACCTTCCGAAGACTGTGCTTATCTGTCCTAAGTCTTTTCCTGGGTGCATCTTCAACATCGACATCCTCTGGAGGGTCATCTGTTCTCTTTGTGTGATTTCTTTTTTTCCCATTTATATTACCTTGGAATGGAAAATGAGAGTTGCAATAAATACAAAAGAAAGAGTCCACAAGCTGCTCTGGCATTCAACATGCAAACCAGCGACAGGTATTCAGCAACCAGGCTCATGCCCAAGACCTATGTTTTACAAATCCAATCTCTTTGAAAAAAAGAACTAGAGACCCACAAATATTTACCTAAAAAATTATTATCTTGGTACCTGTTGTGTTTTTAATATACTATAACAGTAAACAAAAGTATAGCCTAGTCTGTTTAAAAATTGTTATGGTTGGACATGGTAATCCCAGCACATAGGAAGGCTTACTACATGAGAAAAGCTTCAGTTCAATACCAGCCTTGGCTATACAGCAAGACACTGTCTCAGGGTAAGGAAAAAAGAAGCATTTATTTACTAACATGCAAAGACAAGTAGAATGTAGGCCAACTTATAAAAAACTAACTTTGGATCGGGAAAGATAATTTGGTGATTTAGAACACATGTTCTTGCAGTGGACCTAAGTTTTATTCCCAGAATCCACGTAATGGCTGACAATCAACTATAATTAGTTTCAGGAGCTCCAATATCTTCTTCTGGCCTCTGTGAACATGTACACATTCAGGCAAAACACTCAAACACATAAAATAAGTCAGATCTAAAAAGTTTAAATAAATAAAAATAAAAAGTACAACTTGCTACCATATATTCTCTTAAATAAGTATTTAACTATTTTTTTGTTTGTTTGTTTTTGTTGAGACAGGGTTTCTCTGTGTAGCCCTGACTGTCCTGGAACTCACTATGTAGACCAGGCTGGCCTTGAATCTAGAGATCTGCTTGCCTCTGCCTCCCAAGTGCTGGGATTAAACGTGTGCCCAGCTTAAATAACAATTTTTTAAGTAGCAAAGGTACATACATCTGCATCTGAAAATTAAGCTCTCTCCTGTTATATGTTTGTTTGACAGTACCTTATTTTAGTTGTCCCTGAAAATATCACTAATCTACAATAAAGTATTCAAATATTACTGACCTAGAAAGATATAGAAGGCAAAAAAAAAATTTAGAGAGAGACAACCACTTCAAATATGCCAATGTCTATTTTGAATACAAATTATTTTCATTTGCATAGCTGTCTGTCCAGGTTCTATTTATCAAACTTCCTTTTGTATTGTCATATATATAGTGCTGAGGATAGAACCCAGACATTAAGTTACATCCCCAGACATCTTTTTACTATTTATTTTGAAAATAAGTTTCACTACATTGGACAGACATGCCTTCAATCCTCCTGCTTCAGTCTCCTGGGTATTTGGAACTACAAGTGTATGCACCAGCTGTCACGATTTAGAAAACTGCTTAAGAACACTGTCATTCTCAAACTAATACTCTTTTGAAAACACAGCACACACACGTCTGGAAAGGCTCAGGAGGACGCCCAAGTGCCATGCCCTGCATGCCAACATGGCACGGAGCCACTCCTCAGGTCCGGGACTCCAGCATCTACTGAAGGAATCAAGCAGTCACAGCCAGCCCTAGACTAGTATGAACAAAGCCCGGCAATATCTTTACTAGGCTCTAACCCTGACCACACTTCTGTGGACTGGCACAAAGGCTGGATAAAAAGGTCTGTCTACAGAGTTGAGGATAGCAGGAACTAGCTTCCTCAGCCACTACTGGAGTCACGAGTGCCACGTGGAACACCCAAACAAATATCTTAGTTGGTGTGCACTCACAGCCCTATACAATGAGCCCCAGGTATTGACCAGCAGCAGGTATTGCACTGTAAGGAGTGTCTTTGCTATTCTTTCCCGTAAATACCTAGAGAGCACTGCCTAGTTTACCTGGGATGAGACACAGTTCTTCCTACAGAAACCTGAGGTCCCTAACACTTGACTCAGCAGAAGAGCAGACAATGGAACATCACACATCTTCATATTCAATACCAAAGTCACTAGGAAGTCATGGTTCAAGGACATTTAGGAATAGCACTCATTTAACACACAGTGTGATTTACTAAAACCCCAAATACACTTATTGTTTAGGGTAAGCTAACCCCGACTTCAGAAATGCTAGCCTCTTTTAAATACACAAGCTATTGAAAAGAAATATCACTTAAGACTTAGAATACTAGTATACCATCAACTGAATCTGCATTTTTAAAAAAGTTCACAAACTCTAAACATCCTTGCTATTTTAAATTCTAACATTTAAACAAACACAGCAAAATAAAATTCAAGATCAAAATAATGAGCTGATACAAAACTCTAGTGTGGTGATTTGGAGGAGAATGAACCCCACAAGCTCACATACTTGGATGTGAATGCCTGGTTCCCAGTAGGTGGAATAGGTCAGGACTGATTAAGAGGTACAGGCTTTGCTGGAGGAGGTGTCTTACTGGGGATAGGCTCTGGAGTTTCAATGGTAGGATAGCTCCTACCATTCCCAGTTGGCCCTCTCTGTCTCATGCTTATATATCAAGATGTACTTCTCAGTTGTTACCTACGACCATGTCTATCAGCCTTCTGTCAGGATTGCCTCTATGATAATCGTGGAATTACCCTCTGAAATTGTAAGCTCCCAATAAACTCTTTCTTCTATAGGTTGCCTTGGTCATGGTGCTTTGTCATAGAAGCAGAAAAGTAACTAAGACCCCTAGCAAGCCCTAAATCAAAATGGGTACATCCATGAGGGACAGAGGGGCTACTAGTGTATATATGCACAATCACAATCTAAAACTTGGCAGCTAGTCTAGGATTAGCTGGGACGCCTTGGCTTTTATGCAAGCATCTCCAAAAGTCAATAATGAATCTTAGAAATTACAGACCATGTTGTATTTTTATTTAACTTTCAAACATATTACTTTATTTTTGTATTAACAGGTTTCTTTACAACTTGTATGTCCAAGTGCTTATATGCCACACACCTGACCATTACAATTTTTCTCCAAATCTTTCTCATCTTGCCATAGCACCAACTGATATTTAATATCGTTTTAAGGTTTTTAAACTGAAAGCCTAGAAATAGCATACCAAGTGAAGGTCGCCAATCATCTCACTGTGCAAACTCTCAAGCAGAATGGCCTGACCCATGCCATTAAGCCTGAAGAATTAGAACTACCTACCTACCTTTCTTTCATACATGACCCCTTCAAGCACTGCAGCCAGAATCCCTACTCTGTATAAACAATAAACAAGAGTCCTGTAGACTATCAAAAGGAACTGCATTGATAGTAAGAGGAAATGACAAGAGGCATTGATGTGATGATACACACTGTTCATGTGGCCACACTGTACATCACACCCAAACAGAAGACATATGTATAGGTATATGTTTACCAGAGTCTTCTTCAGCCTGGACAGAGGTCATTAGGGAAAACTTTGTATTATATCGTGCTTTCTGCTTTTCATTAAGCATGTTCCATTGGGACCCAAGCAATTCTTCAATCTCCTCCCCTGAGGCATCTGGATGTTCAGCTACAACCTATAAACAAAAAAAAGGTAAGTAAGAACTGCAAACTCAAAAAATCCATTGTGACTTACATAAAATCAAATAGTCCTTTAGAATTGGGTATGTAGAAATTTTATTCCCATAGCCTAGAACTGCCCCCGAAAAAAAAGGACATAACCAATGCAGTGACACATTAAAAATTTCTAAGTAAAAATAACTAATAAATGATGATGAGAAAACATGCACTTTTCTAAAAATCACTGAATCATTTGTTAGGTCGCAATTTTCTAGGCCTTCTTGAAAAATTAATAGTAGGGTAAGCTGTGGAAAAATGTTCCTCTGAGCATGGAGTGAGATCTTGGTTTGTCATTTTCACCAATTATAATAGTCATACGCCATCTTTCAATCTAAGTCACGAACAAAAATACAGATAACCGCTTACCAACAAGCAAGCTCCAATTTTTGTCTATGGTAAGCAAACACAACGACAACTGATCAACACAGACAACAAATTCTTCAGTTATTGAGGATCAATACCCTTGGAGTATGTTAAGAACGGCCCATCCAAACAGCCCATCCAAACCTACCAGCAAGGAATTTGCATTTTCACATGCCTTCTAGGTGGTTCAGGTACACAGTAATGGGTGATTTGTAAGCCCCAACTTTAACTGCAGATGGCAATAACCCCAAGAGTTAAAGCCAATGGTGTTTGCATCTAGCCTAAGACCAGTTTTGAGTGGAGTGGGATTGATGAGTATGTAAGTGAACTCTAAATGCACACCTTCACCTTGGTCTACACTGTTCTCACCATGGTGCCAATCTAGGCTTTCAATTAAAAATTCTTAGCACTATAGGGGCTAACAAATGAATCTAGGTTCCAGAAAAAAAAAAAAAAAGAATAGCAGAGGTCGTCTCTGAGCATTAGTCTAGATTCTCAAGTACCTACTTTTCTATGGTTATATGGCAGAGAAATAGCCTAGAACACGCTGAAATACAACTAACTAGAGTTCCTATTTGACATAGCCCTTTCCAACTTCCAAAGAATAAGAGCATACAGCCCCTCATCATTTATGTTTCAGTTAAGCTGTCAAATACTGGTGGTATCCATTGAAACCTTATCAGCATACCCTTCCCACAGGTCTGCCATAACTGATCACATACTACTGGGTACTTTATCTGCATGTACACCTGCAGGCCAGAAGAGGGCATCAAATCACATTATAGGTGGTTGGGAGCGACCATGTGGTTGCTGGGAACTGAACTGAGGATCTCTGGAACAGCAGACAGTGCTCTTGACCCCTGAGCCATCTCTCCAGCCCTGGGTCCTTAAGTGTTAATACATCTCTGGGCATACTTGGTACCTGGGCAGAGGCACACCCTTCTCAGCTGACCACTTGCTCTTTTTGGATGAGATACCGAGATACAAGTAAATAGGGAATATACTTCAGACTTTATAGAAACAACAGGATCTACAAAGCTTTCTGTAGTTTACTTTCTTTCAACAACTAATGAATTTACTTTGGTATATAATATGCTACAATAACAGATCAGAACTACCACTGACTTTCTTTAGTGTTGAAAACTGTTGTGCTTTTCTTTGGTTCAACGCAAGGGTGAAATTACTTTAAATACTTAGGCATGAAATTATATAACAGAAACAAAACATCCCAGATACTGCCAAATTCTAAAACAAGAATGATAAAGTATTTATTCCCCGCCAACAGTGTGCAAGGATTGCTATTTTTCTCATCTTGTAACCCCAGGTAGCTATCTCCAAGTTCACTATTGCTCACCTGATGATTATGTAATAGTGAGCCAGAATGAATTCAATTTGTAACTCCCTGTCTATGTGGGATAAGTACCTCTTCATCTACTTATCTTTCACTGAAGCACACCAGTAAATTGCCATTTTGTCTGTTAAGATTTGCTGATGACTTTTTGTGTATGGAGTGCCTCAACATGTTAAAAAACAGTTCCTTTACACTCTGTAGTCAGTTTGGCTTATCTCAGAAATCCTTTCCTTGAGGGCTGGTGTTGCAGGACATTTAATTACACAGTGAACCCGGAGATTGTACTGTATATTGGAAAAATCTGTTTCTAGTTGTGGTGTGGCTCAGCACTAGCAGATTAAATAAAGTCAACCATAGGTCAAGGGGTGGAACAAGCAAACAGTTGACAGGAAGTGATTATTACTTAAAAAAAAACAGTAAGAAAGTAAGGAGGACACAGGGAGATGCAGGGGAAGTAGAAGGGAGGAACATCAGTTTAAGGGTCTTTTTGAGATGGTATGGAGAAGGAGCAGACTTTTCCTTCTTTTGGGGTGTTGACTGAAAAGGAAGGTCAGCTCGGTGCTTTCTGTGCCTCTCTGAGTTATTTAGCACACTTTCACCCGGCATCTGGCTCCTGAATATTTATTAGTAAAACTGAACATTTGCGATTTTGTTAAAAACATTTGGTCCTCTAACGCATGGCATGACCACGCAGACAAAGAAATCACACCAGCTGCAAACAAACTGAGAACCATCAAATTTGATAAGTCACTCAAGGACTGTTATGAGAAATACCATAATAGAAGTCTTTAGGACCCTGGGCATTGCTAGTCTAGATGGCTTGAAAACAGAAGCAGCAGAGCTAGAGAGATGGATCAAAGGTTAAGAGGTTTAAAAGATTAAAAGGTTGTCCTTCCAAAGGTCCTGAGTTCAATTCCCCACAACCACAGAGTGGCTCACAACCATCTATAATGGTATCTGGTGCCCTCCTCTGGTGTGCAGGCACACATGCAGGTAGGGCACGGTTTATATAATAAATCTTAAAAAAACAGAAGCAAAAGAAAAAAGGAAAAGCTAAATGATGTAACTGAAATTAGCTCAGTACCAATTATGATTATCATTTTGGGATTTTATATTTTATTCTTAATAGCCAAAATGGTTTTCTGTGCTCTCTCAAAGGAAAAACATCTTAGAGGTACAGGAAAAAGAAAAATATGGAAAGTGGACTGATAAGATATAAGCCATAAAAGAAAAATGAGACATATGAATAAAAATGAGAAAAATACTCAGACACAGAGAAATTTTGACAAGAACCTATTGCACAACTACATGATGGAACTAAAGAGGGATGGCTCAAGAGTTTTAGAAAACCTTAGTTTATCCAGTTACTATACAAATCCTACCAGAAGATAGGGACTCCCAATGTTATGAAGAAGTTAAATAGAATCATAGCCATATTAGATTTAAGGAGAATTAAGGAAACAATCACTTCATATGGTATGCATTCACCCTATGTAAAGCAGATATTAAATTCATGGGTAACTCAGAATAGATTTATGCCCCCAAAAGTAGAAAAATTTGGGAACAGCAATATTGGAAGCTAGTTCTCAGTTACAATGGTGAACATGATAGAAAGAGGAAGCTAGGGCCACAGAACAACAAAATAGGGGTAGAGGTATTAATATTTCCCAAGATCAGGTGCTAGGTGAAGGTCAATATGCTGAGTTACAAAGGCAGCTTGAATTTGATAATCATTTTGTTGCTATGTCATTTATCAGCTCAAAATGTTTGAGACAAGGTTGAAAACTCAGGAAAAGGGGACTAAGTAAAATACTAAAATTATACAAGGCCCAAAAATCTTCGCTGATTTTTTGCAGACTGACTTCAGCTGTAAAAAGAAGATTTAGAATTCCTATTCAAAAGTCAGACAAATTTTAATTGAATCTTTGGCTTTTAAAAATGCTAACTCAGAATGCAAAAGGATAACTGGGCCTTTAAAAGCAAGATCAGCACCAATAGATAAATGGATTTGAAATACAACTGCTATTAGATCTCATGTTTATGATGCTACTCTGATAAAAGTGTTTTCTAAAAGTTTTAAAAGAAATTAAATGTCCTATGTTTTAATTGTGGTAAGCCAGGTGGGTTGAAAAGGGATTGTAAGCAAGGCATTGCTAGAAACAATGTTTATTTCTAGACATAATCCAAAAAGGCCCAGCCTTCTGGAGTATCCAGGAGGTGTGGCAAAGGCTGGCGCTGTACTAATGAATGCAGATCAACAAGGGAAAGGCAAGGTAAGCCTTTGTCGTCAGGAAAAGGCCAAGGGGACCTCCTGCAGGCCCCAATATCAAATTCGATTCAATCATTCCTGTCAGCATTGGAGAAACTCATACATAGAGCAATTAAAAGATTTAATGCCTATTGTTAAAAACAACACTGCTCTGTATGTAATCAGAACAGCTTTAACAAATTAAAAAAAATTCAGTAGAGACCACAAAAGTATTTTTAGTGAACTGCTACAAATGACCAAGGAACACTAAGCCATCTGTGGCTAATATAGCCATGAATTTATGGATATGACTTGTTGCAGGAATGGAAAACAAAGATAAACATTCTTCCAATCTCAGAAATAAATCATAAAATAAAATGCTTCTAAGAAAAGTATTAAAAAGTATTGTCAAGAACAGTCACAGGCAGTTCAGGTTGTACATAAGCAGGACACACCAGCTGCAGAGAAACATTGGATAGTAGAAAAAAAATCAACCTGTACTATTTTAAAGATGTGTTGACCTCAGAATGGAAACAGGGACATGTGTTATGTTGGGGAAAAGATTTTGCCTTTGTTTCCAAAGGAGAAGAAAAGCTGTGGATAACATCAAAATTGATAAAGATTATATTCTAACAGAAGAGGCCCCTTGAGAGGTGATAGCTCACCAGACAGCTTGCTCATTCAGTCCAAATTAATTTATAAAGACTAACAAATATCTTCCATTTCATCAGGCATAAAAAAAATTTAAAAGTTTTTTTCAAATGATGATTTACCAAAGGCAGACTTGCCTTACTGTCATAAAATGAAAAATGGGTTTTCTTAAACCATGTGTTTTAATTCCATGTTAGAATGTTAAACTGTAGATTGTCACGTGGCCCATGCCATCTTGGACATCAGCTTTTGAATTTTCTTCTTAAATAAAAAGAATATTTTTGTTGTTTTATAGTAAAAAAGTTAAGAGATTTTAAATGTTTTAAGTACATTCAAAGGGTTACTACAGCTCAAACTTGTTTTTTAGCTCTCTAAGAGTTGGAGTGATTTGGAGCAAAGGTAAAATATTTGAGCAAGGTAGCTCATACCTTTTTTGTTTTTGGTATAGTTTGGTTTTTCAAGACAGTGTTGCTCTGTGTAAACTTGGCTGTCCTGGACTGGATTTGTAGAACTCACAGTGATTTGCCTGCCTTTGCCTCCCTGAGTGCTAGGATCACAGGCGTGCACCACCATACCCACCTCATTTTTTTAATCCACGCAGAAAGAGGCAGCTCTCTAAGTTATTTGCTTTTTAAAATTCTAGAGTTACAATGAACAAGCACACACTTTTAATCTCACCACACAGAAACAAAACTCAAATATAGCTCCTAATTGGTATGTTTGCACACTAAAGAAATCACCATATTTACATGTTATTATATTAAAAAAAAAAAACCCTACAAGGTTACTAGAAAGACAGCCAATTTCCAATGGGGACAGAACAAAGAGTAGCTTTTGCAACTGCCATAAATTCATCTCCATGCATGCAACCCTGACCAATACTGAATCAGATGATACCCTAATTATAAATATCACAACAACTGGGGACTCTTCATAGAGCAAAAAGGAATCCACCAACATTTTCCTGTGAGCTTCTATTATAAACGCTTTCCATACATGGAGAATAAATATTCTCTCTCTTTGAGAAACAAATCTGGACATGTTACTAGGCATGAAGAACCTTATACTCAGTCACCGCCAACCACCCTGTGGTCATAAAGGCCCCTGCAAGGATGGATTGGATCTGTTGGAAAGCAGGGTCCTTCAAAGGCTCAGCCATGGAAGGACACAGTGGGACTGGTACCTATCTGAATTCATTCAAGACCAGGATATGGTAGCAGAGAGGTCTGTACCTTCGCTCACTGAGGAGATAGGCTATAGAAAATAGGAATATTGGCTCAGATGCCAATAATTCCCATCCCTAAACCTCTAAGCAGCCCCTCCCCCAAGAAGTGTGGACTAACGAAATGGTCACAACATTTGGCTAATACATGGTTTAATGATGGTTTATCAACCACTGATGAAACCAAAACTAATGGAAAATGGCATCCTAAAGACGAGGGGGGAGTGGGAACAGAACGGCCAATACTGATAAGGAACCACAAAATCAGCACAGCTATAAGACAAACAACTAAAAAGGCAAAAGCAAAATCTTTATCTTCTCCAATTCATGGTATACGTAATGGTATAGCAATATGGTCATTAAAATGGAAAACCATCAAGTGGCATGGTAGGGTGATTATTAGAAAAGGCCCCTACTAGGGGGGCTGGAGAGATGGCTCAAAGGTTAAGAGCACTGGCTGCTCTTCCAGAGATCCCGAGTTCAATTCCCTGCTTTTCCAGAGGTCCAAAGTTCAATTCTCAGCAACCACATGGTGGCTCACAACCATCTATAATGAGATCTGATGCCCTCTTCTGGCGTTCAGGTGTACATGCAGGCAGAACACTGTATACACAATATATTTAAAAATAAAAATAAAAAAGGCCCCTACTAATATCATAACTCTACAGTTATTACTAGTGACTTTAATATGGATTTGGTATACTTAACAAAAAAAATTCTATGAAAGTAAAATTTAAAAGAACATTATAATAGAGACGGCCTCAAGTCTCAGACTATAAAGAGCCTTTGTGTCTTACAATGGAAAGAAGACTTACACATCAATAAATGTTATAATTTATAGAAAAATACAAGTATTTAAACAATTTGCTCACTTATATATAGACTATGCTTTTAAGTATTACAGAAATAAATCATCATCATACTCAGTGATAACAAATGCACCATCTTTATAAGTATGTCCTATACGGAACACTTCATAACAGCTTGTTAAAAAGAAAATGCTTACTAAGAGGTGAATGTCAAGGAGTAGACCAACTTCCAGCAAAGGGAGGCCCAGTGAAAGCCATTTCCCACCACTACCCACTTTCACTGGTACTTTTTATCTACTTTGAAAAAACATGGTGGCAACCAAGAGTGCAAATGGCTGTTTCCAACAATAACTGTTACATTTAAAAACTAAGCAGGGCTTAAACAGTGTAGAAAGAAATAGAGGGTTCTGCACGAAAGGGATGATCCTCAATTTTGGAAATCCTGTGGCATAACAAACAAGTCAGAATCCACCAGAGTACTTACCTCATCCCTGTGTTTTTGACAGAAGACTAAAAACTGGGATGCTGAGTCTCCCTTCCTGCTCCGTGGAGCAGAAGCTGTAGACTTCTTCCTTCCAGGAGGAGATCCTACTCCTCTCTTAGGTTCAGCCTCTGCCATCTTTGGAAGGGTAGTCTTTTCTGTGCCAGGGTCACTCTCCTGGTTCTCTGCAGAACTAGACCTTTTGGCTCTTCGCCTTCTCTTCATGGGAATATCCTCTTCTCTCATAGACCCAGGGTCTACAGCAGCTTCTTCACTGGGCCCTGAAGAGTCCACCATTTCTCCCAAAGGCTCCGTAGCAATGCCAGCCTCCTTAGCCACTTGAGGGTTAAGGTGTAGCTGGTCCCCCACATAGAGGAAGGTAAATTTGGCTTTCCGCTCCTCTACTGACATGCTAGCAGCTTCCTCAGCTTGGACAATGCCCATTTCCCACTGGGCTCTCAATCTCCCTGAAATAGGTTTTAACAACTAAAAGAAAAAAATAATAATTTGAAATTTTATTACATGATATAAAGGTGACTCAATTAAAAGCACTTTTGCTATATCAGTTAAGAAAAATCTATGAAGACTCAACTACAATTTTAAATAACTCAGCTGACTATTGTTTCTTTAAACTAGAAATCAACTCTAATAGTTTTAACTAATAGCTTCAATCTATTTTCTATAAAGGAAAATAAATCAGAAAATAAATTATGTCTGTGAGTCATCAAATGAGTAAAATAAAAATAACATATTTGGGTAAAAGTAAATGACAATTTAGGCTGGGCGTACTGGCTCACATCTTTAATCCAAGGGCTAAGGAGGCAGAGCCAGGTAGACTTCTATGCATTTCCAGGGCAGCCTAATCTACACAGTTCCAGGCCAGGACTGCATAGTAAGACCCTGTCTAAAGTGGGAGAGGGGGAAGCAAATGACCAACATTAAAAAAAAAAAAATCACTTAAAGCTACTATAAGGTCAAAACAAACTTAACTAAGAAATAAAATTTTTATCTAAAAACACACTAAAGAAACATCTATCACCTTGATTTTCTCAGCTTTCGTGGGTGCCTGCTTGGCACTTTCTTGGCATAATTTTTCAAATTGTTCTTCTCCTTCAAAAGCAACAAGACTCTTCTCAAATATCCAAGCCCTTTCTGGGGCATCACCAAAGAATTGTACATGATACTGCCGTGCACTTTTTTTCTGACCTAATTTTAAAAATAAAAAATGTGAACATTAGAAATTAGGATGAAGCTGGGCAAACCTACTTCTGCTTTAAAATTATTTTACTTGGTGGTGTTTGTGCTTATTAATCTCAACATGAATTGTACCCTTTTTTATCCTCAACATACCCCATGTCCAAAAGGAAAATTCACTTATCTGAACTCAACCCATCCCTACTCACTGATGGCCTGGTCCAACCCACTTCCAGGGGATCTGATGTCCCTTTCTGTCTACCATGGGTATAGTGCTTAAATAAGAGCATTCAACCTCAAAGAGTCACTGAGACCACAGCAAACCCCCTCAGATATTCTTTGCTATCACTCTTAGCTGCAGAAAGAAATAACGTCTATCAATGCAAGCAGAAGGACGAGCAAAGAGACTACTGTCTACCGAAACTTCAGATTTGCTAAGGCTAAAGGGCAGGTAAGCCACAGGTACGCAGATCTCAGCGACAAGAGAAAAGAGATCTTTAGCCCTTATTTTAAAGGAAATAAAAGCAGACTCCTGGATAGCTAAAGCACCCCAAAGAAAAACCTCTACATTACATTTTTAAAGATGCCTCCAGTGGTGCTGGGGAGATGGCTCAGAGGTGAAGAGCACTGGCTGCTCCTCTAGAGGTCCTGAGTTCAGCTCCCAGGAACCACATGGTGGCTCACAACCATCTATATTGAGATCTGGTGCTCTCTTCTGGCATGCAGGCAGAACATGGTATACATAATAAAATAAATTAATCTTTTAAAAAAGGAGGGGGGTTGCTCCAGTAAAGTGGCTCATGGTGAGGCCAATCCTTTAAAGAAAAGGTGATCAGGTGCCAAAAGCTTTGTGTTTGTGGCTACAGCAGCTCTAAATATTATGGTAACACACAAAGGCAACACAAGGACCCAGGACCTGGAAGCTTCTAAAATACAGAAGAGGTTCTGGACAGGCTCTCAGGGTTATAAACCAAAAGTAAAGACACTGGTAAAGGAAAAGACACTGAACAGAGAAAGGTCCTATTTGCTAGGAAAAGAATAATTAAAATTTTTTAAATTTATTTCTAATATTTTTATATTTGTTTTTCTAGAGATAGGATTTCTCTGTGTAGCCCTGGCTGTCCTGGAACCTACTTTGAAGACCAAGATGGCCACAAACTCAGAGATCTGCCTGCCTCTGCTTTGAGAGTACTGGGATTAAGAGTGTACCACCACAACCTGCTAATTTTCATTTTCATTATTTTATATATGTAAGTATTTTGCTTGCACTTGTCTAGGTTTGATTCCCAGTAACCATGTATCAATCACAACCACCTGTAACTGCATTTCCAGGGACCTGACGCCTTGCCCCCACAGGCACTGCACACATATGATGCACAAGCACATTCAGACAAACACTCATATATAAAAAATAAAAAGAAATAAAATATATTTTTAAAAATCTTTTAAGGCCAGAGATATGGCTCAGTGCTTAAGAGCAATTACTGTTCTTGCAGAAGACTAAGGTGTGATCAATCTCTAGAATCCATATAGTAACTGATAACTGTCCATAACTCTAGTTTCAGGGGATGTAGTGCATTTCCTGCCTCCTTTAGCACTAGACACACACATACATAAACACAGGAAAATATTCACACAATGTTAAAATGAGTATATTTCTAAAGGTGTGGTAGTGGCTAGAAAAATGGCTATGTGGTTGAGGACACTTCTTGTTCTTATAAAGGACCCGAGTTCATTTATCAGCACACTCATCTGGTAGCTGCAACATGCCCATAACTTCAGCTGAAAATCTAGAGTGCACACACACACTAGATAGAGAGAGAGAGCATACATACAGACATACCACAAATAAGCAAAAATAATTCTTTAAAAAGACCAAAAAAGCTTAAGATAAATCTACTGGAAAATATTATTATGAGCAGTATTTATTCCTGTAAAAAAGCTACAACATCAATAAAAGAGGTTACATGCCTAGACAACAGCCTTTGGAGAGATGAACCAAGAAAAAAATTTACTCAGGCAAGAGTGGTAGTGCATACATCTAATCTCGGCACTTAGGAGCAGAGACAGGCGGGGAGTTTGGGACCAAATCTGATCTACACAATGAGTTCTAGATTAGCCAGAGCTACATGAGACACTGTCTCAAAAACAAACAAACAAGACAGATCTTAGTAAGTCAGGAATGGACACAAAACATACCTATACCCCCAAGCTATGATGGGACAGGGATAACAGGGTCACTGGGGTTTACTCTCAACCTAGCTTCAGGTCAAGTGAGAGATTTTCTCCAAGTAAAACAGTGAATAGTGATAGAGCAAGACACCCAATGTCCTCCCAACATCTCAATTCTCTCTCAGTTTGGGAGGCAAGAGCAGGAGTTAACTTTCTGTTGTCAATTTTTTTTGTACAAACAGGATTTCTCTGTGCAGCCCTAGCTGTCCTGGAACTCACTCTGTAGACCAGCCTGGCTTCTAACTCAGATATCTGCCTGCTCAGAGAGTACTGGGATTGGAGACGAAATATTTATTTATTTATTATTACAATTTATTTACTTTTGTATCCCGGCTGTGGAAGCAAAAAATTTAAGACTACTTTTTAATTTTTTGTTGTTGCTGTTTTGGTTTTTGTTTTCTTTTTGAGACAAAGGTCTCATTATATAGACCTGGATGACCTTGAACTCCCAGAGATGCATCTGTCTCTGCCTCCTAGTAGTGGGATTAAAGAAGTGTGCCACCATGCCCAGGTCTTTTTTGTTGTTGATACATACACTCACAAACACATATACACATACATACATGCGTTGTTTTATGGTGTCGGGGATCAAATCCAGGGCCTAGCATACTAAGCAAATATTTATCACTCAGCACAATTTGATTTGTTTAGAAATATGCAAGGTTGAAAACACCTTGAAGAGGCAGGCCTTTGGTCCCAGCACTTGGGAGGCAGCGACAGGAAGTATTTCTGTGAGTTCAAGGCCAGCCTGGTCTACAAAGCACTATGTAAGATAAGACAGGGCTACACAGAGAAACCTTGTCTCAAAAAACCAAGGAAAGGGCTGGAGAGATAGCTCAGAAGTTAAGAGCACTGGTTGCTCTTCCAGAGATCCTGACTTCAATTCTTAGCAACCACAGGGCAGCTCACAACAGTCTATAACTAGATCTGGTGTGTTCTTTTGATGTGCAGGCAGAACCGTGCATACATAATAAATAGATACATAGATACATAGATAAAACAGGCATGTGTGCAGGTGGAGCAGTGTGTATATAATAAATAAATAAATAAATAAATCCTTGGGAAAAAAAAGAAAAAGAAAAAGAAAATGCCTTGAAGATTCAAAACAGTGATACTATATGTGATGAATTAGTGATAGCATATGTGATGAATTAGTATTAATTTTTTGTTGTTTGCTTGTTTGTTGAGACAGGGTTTCCTCTATGCAACCTTGGCTGTCCTGGAACTACCTGTATAGACCAGGCTGGCCTTAAACTCAGAGATCGGCCTGCCTCTGCTTCCTGAGTGCTGGAATGAAAGGCTTTAAATTAATAGAAATTTAAATGATGTTTAAATATAATTACTGTCAGGCTGGAGAGATGGCTCAACAGCTCAATTTGCTCCTCTTCCAAAGGACCCAAGTTCTGTTCTTGCACCCATATCCTGTGGCTTACAGCCACCTGTAACTCCAACTCAGAGGAATCCGATGCCTCTTGTCTCCATGGGAACGTGCACTCACATGCATATACATACACAGAGACATATACACACGAGTTAGTGTTTCTTATTTTTAAGGATGGACAAAATGTAATGCCTTGCCAAGTGTGATGGCAAATACCATTCTCAGTACTCAGGATGCAGATTCAGGTGGATCTCTCCAAGTCTCAGGTCAGTCTGGTTGACAAAGGTTGACCCAGGCCAGTCAGGGCTACATAAAGAAACCCTGTCTTAAAAAATAAAAACAGCTCCCTTATCAGTGGACTTGGAAAGGGGCAGGGAGATGAGGGAGGGAGGGTGGGGTTGGGAAGGAAAGAGGGAAGGTGCTACAGCTGGGATACAACTGAATGACCTGTGATTAAAATAAAAAATAAATAAAATAAATAAAGAAAAGAAAAATAAATGAATGAATGAATAAATAAACAAATAAATAAAAACAGGAGCAGAGCCCAGCACAGTAGCGCACGCCTGTAACCAGAGCACTCAAGGAGGCAGAGGCAAACGGATCTCTGTGAGTTCAAGGCCAGCCTGGTCTACACAGTGAGTCCAGGACAACCAAGGCTACCCAGAAAAATCCTGTCTCAAAAATAAATAAATAAATAAAACAGTTAATTACAGAAAAAAAAAGATAATCTTGATATATCAGTTGATAAAACAGATTGCTATAGTTTGGCCCAAGGTTTGTAAAATATTAGTTTTAAAATTTTTGTTCATGTATTTTATGTGTATGGGTGTTTTCTCTGCACGTACTCACATCAGAAGAAAACAGTGGACCCATTAAGACTATATTTAAGACTGTATAGAGTTATACAGACAGTTATATACAGTGAGCCATGTGGACGATAAGAACTCAACTAAAGACCTCTGAAAGAGCAACCCATGCCAGAATTAGAGCCGTCTCTTGAGCTCTGCTTTTTTCTTGAGACAAGGTCTCACTATGTAGCCTGGCCAGCCTGAAACTTCCAGGGGAGACCAGGCTGGCCTCAAGCTTACAGAGATCCAATTATTCCTGCCTCCTCCGTGCTTGAACTAAAGGTGTGTGCCACCATACCCAAGTGTTTTTTTCTCTTTTGGACAGGAGCTCACAATGCAGCTTAGGCTGACCTCAATTTGTAAGCCTTTTGTATATAGCACCTCTTCAGTGCTGGGATTACAGGCATAAATGACCATAGTTGCCTTGAGTATAGTATTTCTGAAGTTCTTTCCTACCTAAAAGTTTGCCAGCAAGAATCTAGAGTGATGACTCAGGGGTTAAGAGCACTTGAGTGGTCTTCCAGAGGTCCTGAGTTCAGTTCCTAACAACGACAAGGTAGTTCACAACAATCGTAATAAGATCTGAATCCCTCTTCTGATGTGTATAAAGACAAAACACTCATATTCATAAAAATATATGAATAATTTTTAAATTGCCAACATAACCTAATTTTCTTTTTTTAAGGTAGTCTTTCTATGTAGCCCTGTCTGTTCTGGAACTCACTCTAAAGATCAGCTTGGCCCTGAACTCACAGAGATTTGCCTGTGTCTACCTAAAAGTGTGCACTATCACATACCCAACATTTTTTCCTTCTTTATGAGCATTTTTCAGCCATAAGAATTTTATCTGGAAGCTAAAAAGACGGCTCAGCATTTAATATCACTTGCTGCTCTTCCAGAAGACCCAAATTCAATTCTAGGATCCACAGAGTCACTTACAGTGCCTGAAGAGGATCCCTGGCCTCTGGCACATATTCCCAGAGATATAAACACACAAACACACACACACACAGAGAACACCCACATACTCATGATTAAAGTAGCCAGGTGGTGGTGGCAGCTACAACAGTACACAGCTTTAATCTCAGCACTTGGGAGGCGGAGACAGGAGGCTCTCTGGAGTTTGAGGTCAGCCTAGTTTAGACAAGAGTTCCAGGACAGCCAGGGCTATACAGTGAAACCCAATCTCAAAACACACACACACACACAACAACAACCAGCCAAACAAAAAGATAATAAAAGTAAATCTTTAAAAAAAAAGAATTTTATTTTGGTTTAAGAAGTATCTCTTGAGGAGGCAGTGGTAGTGGATCTCTGTGAGTTCAAGGGCAGCCTGGTCTACAACAAGTCCAGGAAAGCCAAGACTACACAGAGAAACTATATCTTGAAAAACCAAAAGAGTTGATGTTCTAAATATTTTTAATTTTTATTATCTGTGTGTGTGACATACAAGTGTGATGGTGGAGGTCAGACAGACAACAAAATCCCAAAGTTTTCAGGACAATAATGCTCTCCTTCTACCATGGGTTCCAGGAATCAACCTCAGATGTCAAGATTACTGGGCAAGCCCTTCTACCTGCTCTGCCACCACACCAGTCCTCAATGTCCTATCTTATCACATAACTAGCCAGTTGTCCAACATCACTGATTACCAATCTATTCTTGTTATGGAAACTTAATGTTCATAGATCACAATCTGAATGAAAATGCTTATCGCTGACCCTACCCCTTCGTGTACCTAGGAGATCCTGGTCCCCTCTAAACATCCTAAAGTCCAGCTGTATACTGTGCTCCTTTGTTCTCTCATGACCGCTCATCAGGACAGTCTACAGTGTGACCCCTGTCCCTCTGGCTAGAGAGATTTGCCCAGAGACTCTCCAGATTCTATGGAGCCTACTAAGTTGACAGTAGCCATTTATCCATACAGAGTAGATACTTCAAGACTACTTCAGAGCTAAGTCTGGGGAAAAAGAAAAGCCTTGGGGTTGGGGATTTAGCTCAGTAGTAGAGCGCTTGCCTAGCAAGCACAAGGCCCTGGGTTCGGTCCTCAGCTCTGAAAAAAAAAAAAAATAACAAAAAAGAAAAGCCTTAAATACAAGCAAGGCCAGGAATTTACGAAAATAATAATAAAGCATAAAGAAAGTCACACGACAATAGACCACAGAGCTCCAAAGGACAAAGGACAAGCATTAGTATGCATAAGGTTATGATTTAGACCTTGGTTGGGCACCAAAGCCCCAAACTAGATAAAGTAGAAACTGACAAAAAATATAAATAGAAGATAGTACATATACTACCTCAGGAGAAAAAAAATTACTCATTTATTCTGTGTTATGTTTATGCACGTGCATGTGTATGTCGTAATACGTACATCAGACATCAAACTCAGGTCAGCAGGATTGGAAGCAAGTACCTTTATCCACTGAGCCATCTTGCCATCTCTTGGTAAAAAATTTAAACACCGTTCTACATAAACAGACTAAAAATTCCAAATACTGTAGTCTGCAAAGATTTACTCTTTTGAACGGCTGAAAAGGAAACAGCAGCTCAGACAAACCTCACACATGGCTGCAACATGACTATATGACATAAGGAGAATTCATGTTTCCTCAAAAGGATACACATTCCTGATCTGGATACCATGAAATCCTTCCCTTGGGAAGGACTTTCCTCATTCTGGAAAAAGTCATTGTATCAAAAGTCCTCTGAAGCACAGTGGCACTCACCTGTAATCCCAGCACTCTGGGAGGCAGAGGCAGGCAGATCTCTGTTTGTTCAAGGTCAGCCTGGTCTACAAAGTGAGTCCAGGACAACCAAGGATACTCAGAAAAATCCTGTCTTGAAAAACCAAAAAAGTCCTCTGAGGAGACAAAGACCAAACCAAACCACAGGATCCTCTGCTGCTACAGCCCTATAGACTGTAACTGTTTCTCACCACCACAAAACCCCACACCCTTAGGAGAGAAGGGAAGGCAAGACACATCAAGACACATCCCTTCCAGTACAAACTTGCTAGAAGATAATAGCCCTATGTCATTTCCTGCAACTACCTGCCTCTAGCCAGCCAGTAAACCTATGTGACACGCAGGTGGCCATACAATGATCAGACTCAAAATGGGAGCAGGCCCCACTCCTGTCAAAGCCAGGAGGTACATGCTTGGGTATACCACAAAAGAACACACAAGACTGACTGGTCAGCACCAGTTCTGGGCCAGAATATCAACCTTGGACAGTCACAGCTATGGTTGCCCACATTTCTGAGGGGCACACAGGTCAAGAGCATAAACTTGTCCAGCCAAATTCCAAGTAACACACCTTCACTTCTTCAAATCAAATTCAAACTTTACTCTAGAACTTTCCATAGTCAAGAATAGTACCACACATCCCAGCACTGGAGGCTGAAGCAGAAGGATCCTGAGTTTTACAAGGCCAGCCTGAGCCTCAAAAAAAAAAAATTCAAACTACATGATCCTTCGTATTTTCCTCCTAAACTACAGTCTATAAGTTTTTCTTATATAATTAAAATACTATGGGCTAAATTATTTTAAAGTATTTGCTCTGTTATCAGTAACGCTACATTTTAAATGTTCTTTTGCTCTTTCATGAGCCAATTTATAAGTTTTCTAAGTCAAAGATTAGAATTTCTAGCATTCTCCCCCCTTCCTAAGCCTAATGAAATAGAACTTTTTTTTTTTTTTTTGAGACAAGGTTTCTTTGTGCCCAGGCTATCCTGGAACTCACTCTGTAGACCAGCTGGCCTCAAGCTCAATAGACACACCTGCCTCTGCCTCCTAAGTGCTGGAATTAAAGGTGTGTGCCACCACCTTTAACGTAAATGAAAATTTTTATATTTCCAACTTAATGTATTATAAAAGATTAATCACAAAACTTGGAGCTAATATAATATACAGTGTTTCCCCAGCTAGAGAGAGATGGCTCAGTGGTTTAGGCCACTTGTTCTTACAGAGGACCCAGGTTCAGTTGTTAGCACCCATATAGTAGCTCACAACATTCCATAAATCCAGTTTCAAAAGAGCCAATGCCTTCTTCTAACCTCCACGGGCTCCTGATAATTATGTGGTTCATGTACATACACACAGGCAAAACACTAAAATAAATTAAATCTAAAATAATTTTTCTTAAACAGTTGATTCTCTGTTAGTACCAGTTCAATCTGATGAAGCCTAAATTTAGGAAATGAATATATCATATCTCACCCAATCACCCACGTTGGGCAAAGCTACAAAAGTAGCAGGTAAGGCCACTTAGTAATCATTAGAAAGAAACATACAAATTAGAAAGGTTTGGTACAGAAGAGGAAGATGGAAAAAGAGTCAAAATTTAGTACCTTTAAGTTTGGTATGGTTGTGAAGAAGTGGATCAGCAGAAACCATGCAAGGCCACCAAGGGTAACCCGACACTTTGGACCATACCAAGTCACCAACGTTGTATTTCAACAAGAGGTCTCTGTCTCGGCCAGGATTTGGACAGGACTCCTTTTTAACTGGAATCTGAAAGTGAACACCAAAAGACAAACATTAACATCCAATAATTATCCTTAAATTCAGCCTTTTATCTATAAAAGAACAAGTATTAATCAGAAGTTAATTAAAGGTGCAAAACAGTATGGAGAAGACTGGGGATGTGACTTGTTGCAAGAGCACTTGTCTTCAATGCTTTTAAGACCCGATCTTCAGAGAATGCTTCCCTTAATATATTTCACATATTCACCTTCAATATCAATCACTTCTCACAACGGCTTTTCTCATCTACAGCATTATCATAAGGCCTGAGATACAGTGAGTTCTCAGTATTACAAAGCTGGTGCTTTATTCACAAAACATACTGCTCCCTACCCTGGCCACATACATATCTGATTGTTAGTCTTTGAGAATCTATGCCCCAATCAACATATCAACTGTCTGTGCTGAAGCAGGGATCCTAGCCATACCTCTAGTGCAAAGATAAGCATTTTGCATGCATGTGTGAGCATGTGCTCTGAGTACTCAAAGCTGTATTAAGTTTAGTTTCTCCATCTCTGGAACATGGGCAAATTGAACACCCTCTCTCAGGGCAATTCTTCCCCAAGCCACTGTAAGTCCTGCTCCTGTTGTGTAATTATCCACAAATCTCATGAGCTGTTACAGATTTGTAAGCATGGCAGTGAAGGCTACTGGAGATTCATATTCTACTTTCAGGAGATGTTAGCTCAAATAACTGCACGGCATCTCGGTATTACCTCACTGTGGAGTAGAGGGGACTCAAGTGGCAGAACTGGGAAGAAAAGGCTAGTCTGTGACAATACGCACAGGCCCCTTCAAAAAACTGTGAAAGTTTTAAGGTTCACTACATCTATAGGCATGTCTAAAAACCTCTAAATCAGCCCAGGTTATTATATTGGTCTTTAAAAGATTTACCTATGGGATGGGCATGGTGGTGCATACCTTTAATCCCAAATCCCAGCACTTAGGAAGCAGAGACAAGCAGATATCTATGAGTTCCAGGTCAGGGATACATAGTGAAACCATGCCCTGCCCTACCCCACACTCCAAGAAAGGGAAAAACAAAGATTTGCCTTTGGAATTACATTAGCAAGAATAGAACAGCTCCTCAAAAACATTGCTTTTAAACCCTCAAAGTACTCTGTGGTTTTAAGGTTTCAAGGAAACTTCAACTGTTCTCTATCTGTGGTAATTTTAAACAAAATTTCACAACTACAATTTTTAACTAAATATTGCAACATTCATGATGCCCACAATTCTCATGAGTTTCAACTTTCCTGTCCTGAGCTTTCTCAGTGGGTGGACCACTGGCTGCAACTGAAGGTTAACAAACACCTGGTACCCTCCAGGCCACCAGACTGAATGAGCAGGGATCTGCTTCATTTCTTTCTATCAAGGCCAAGGTCACTTAGCTGTTTACATGATCTATACTCACTCAATTGTCAGGACCACCCTGCAGGTCACTTTTATGATACTGGTGACATAAACCATCTAACAGAATAAGAACCACATGTTCTTCAACCTGAAGTCAGAGCTTTTCCTCCTCAGTATTTGATGGATGAAATCAGCACATGCCTGCTTATAACAAAGTGCTGAGCTCTGCACTAAAAACCAAGAATAAGGTGGCACGCAACAGTTCAGTTGTCAAGGAGGCAGCCAGCTGCTGAAGCACTTGTTTGGAAAGACAGTAGCATATGCACAAAAGATGACAGCAGCACCTCTGCACAGCACAGCTCTGCTCCATCATTAACTGGATGGCACAGACTTAAGTTGTAATGTATCTCCCCTGACCAGTCAGCCCAAAAGTACCTGAGAGACGGACCCATAAAAACAACCTAACAAGGTCATGAAAACTGACAGACTTCAATTCAAAAATAGTTGTTCTTACTTTGCTTTTTTGTTTTTTGTTTCAAACAGGGTTTTAATAGGCTGACCTTGAACTCAGAGATACACCTACCTCTCTGTCTTTTGAGTGCTGGAATGAAAGGTGTGGACAACCAAGCCTGGGTTTTTTATCCTATCGCACTAGGATCTCAAGTGCCACAACTTGTGCCTGTGGTACCTAAAGAAGGCAATGTCCAGATATTTGGAAGCCCAACAACCAACCAGGAGCCAAGCCTCAATCAGAAACACCTGCACAGGACCAAGGCAAGACAGCAGCAAATGGCAGCATGAGGGTTGTTTCCCATCCCTTCCACCTGACATCGTACATTTTAAGGTAGTCCACATGGTCTCGTGCTCATCATTCATTGTCATATAACCCAACAGAATCCTTCACAAATACCTTTTTTTCTGCAGGACTTGCGATCTTGGACACTAAAGCTGCTTCCACAAGGCCCTGCTCCAGTAAAGAGTCATATTTTATGCTCCTCTTCCTGTTCCTCCTAGTCTTATTATCCAATTTTTGTCCATTTTCTTCTGACTGAGACACATCAGCAGCACTGTCACCACAAATTGAAGATTCAAAAAGCGGTTTCCCATTCATGTATGTTTTGGTGATTTTCAGTTTAATTTCTGGAGAGCCATTTTTGATAGGGGTAGTATTGGGTGGTGTCCCAATTCCTTTCACTTCCTGGGACTCAAAACACAATTTAGCATCATGAGCACCAGGTTCTCCATTAAACACACGGGAAGTAAGATCTTTCAACTTCTCTGCTGGAAGAAAGGGGAGTGCATCATGGCCATTAAATTTCTGCATGACCCCTTCCTGTAGGCTGTTAGAAAGTTGAGCTTTGCTGATGAATACAGAACATTCGTGATTCACTTCACAATTCTGAGTCTTTCCATTTGCACTGCCAAGGATTTCTGGTGCCTGCTTCATCTTCATGCACTTTACAACTTTTTGAACAGAAAGAGGACTTTTTCTGATGCTAAATTCCATCCAGCCTAGATGCTTTGGTTCTTAGAACACTACAGCATTTAAAAAAAAAAAAAGTAAAAAAAAAAAAAAGCAACATATTACATTTAAACCTAGGATAAGTATGCCAATATCTCTATAACTTTGTCATAGTTGAGTTTTATTCTGATTTGTCTTTTGAGGCAATTTATGACAGTTTATATGATTTGGGCTGTAGAAGGCAATTTTAATATCACAAAATGCAACTGAGAAGACACGGAATCATATGATATGTACAATCATATGGGAGAATAAAAATCCAGGTATACCACTACCAACAACAACCAACATGGCAGGATGCCTAACTTAAGAATTTAACTTGTGGGCTAAAGCACTGGCTCAGCAGTTAAGAGCATTTACTACTCTTGCAGAGGACCCAGTTTCAGTTTAAACTACATGGTGGCTCACAACCACCTACAACTCCAAGAATTTCACACTCCCTTCTGCCTCCACAGGCACCAGGCACACTTGTGGTGCACAAATACAGAGGCAAAATACTCATACACAGTTTAATTAAAATAATTAAAAATGACAACAAAGAAGCAGATATTAAAAAGACTCTATGTTGCCACACTGGAATAGGTTAGGAAGATCACCTATTTGAGGCCTTTATGAGCTACTGAGTAAATTCAAAACCTGCCTAGCTAACTTAATAAAACTGTCTCAAAGAGTATAGAAAGCTAGGGATATGCTCAAGTAGTAGGGTGACTGCCCATTATGCACCAAGCCTTGGGTTCAATCCCAATTATTGAGAAAGGTGAAAAGGATGGAGAAGAGAGTAGAAAATCTATAGCTGGCTGGGTGTGGTGGTGCGCACCATTAGTCCCAGCACTAGGAAGGCAGAGGCAGGTGGATCTTTCTGAATTCAAAGCCAGTCTGGTCAATAGATATTATCTTTTATTTATTTTTATTCATATGTATGTCTATGTGTGTGCAACTCATAGATACCCAAAATGGGTGCTGGAACTCAAGCTCAGGTCTTCCAGAAAAGCAGTGCTAATCCTTAACCACTGAGCAATTTCTCCAGGCCCATGGTCTACATAGTTTCAAGGTCAACCTCAACTACAAAGAGAGACTCTCTCTCAAAAACAAACTTTTTAAAAGCACATTTGAGAAAATGGAAGTCAAAAAACTTGAAACTAGATGAAAAATATCTACATTTTAAAAACAGGAAAAAAAAATTAGGAGGCAGAATACAGTTTCACCATGCTGTGGAACAAAATAAAGTCTATGTTCCCACACTGAAAACAGAGAACGAGTCAGAAAAAAACTTGAGAGGGGGCCCAACTTAGTGAGACAAACTAATAATTAGCTCAGCAGATCCCAAGCATGATGAAAATACAAGAAACTCATACCAAAGCACATAATTCAAACTGAGGAAAAAATCAAATAAATAAATGTCACTCAACAGAGTCAATTAAGCCCAGGCTACGTTGTAAGCTCAAGGCCATCCTGAGTTACAGGGAGTATATTTCAAAAAATAAGAGCTTAGGCTGGAGAGACAGTTCAGTAGGTATGGGTATTTACTGGGGCCTGGAGAGATGGCTCAGCTATTAAAGAGCACTGGCTGTTCTTCCAGAGGACCTGGGTTCAATTCCCAGTACCCACACACTGGTTCACAACCACCTAGAACTCCTGTCCCTAGGGATACAACACCATCTCTTCTGACATCTATGGACACCAAGCACACATGTAGTCCTTAAACATAGACACAGACAAAACATGCATACACATTAAACAATCTTTTTCAAAAGTGTGTACTGCTCTTCCAGAGGACCCAAACTCAGTTCCTGGCACACCCACTGGCAGCTCACAATTTGTAATTCCAGCTCCAGAGAGATCTGACGTGGAAGATCTTAGGTCTCCAGCCTCCAAGGGAGCCTGCATTCACATGCATATACCCATACAGAGACATATACACATAGTAAAAATAAATCTTTGAAAAAACAGTAATCGGGCTCAGAGGTTAAGAGCACTGTCTATTCTTCCAAAGGTCCTGAGTTCAATTCCCAGCAACCACATGGCGGCTCACAACCATCTATAATGAGATCTAGTGCCCTCGTCTGTTGTGCAGGTAGAATACTATATAAATAATAAATAAATCTTAAAAAAACACAATAATAATAAATAGATAAATCATGGGCTGGAGAATATATCTCACTAGTGGAGTGTCTGTCTAGCATGTACAATGCTTTAGATTCAATCTACAGCAACAAAACTTTAAAATATCCATATAAATACAGAACAGTAATACAGATAGTGACTTAACCAGAAACCAAGGCCAGGGACTAGAGAGATAGCTCAGAGGTTAAGCACACTGACTGTTCTTCCACAGGACCTAGAATTCAATTCCCAGAACCCACATGGAGGCTCACAATCTTCTGTTACTACAATCCCAGAGGATTTGATATCCTCTACTGGGCTTCTTGGGTAACATACATGCACAGGTTACATAGACATATACTCAGACAAACACCTATATACATATGTTTTGAGACAGGGTTTCTCTGTGTAGCCCTGGCTGTCCAGGAATTCACTCTGTAGACCAGGCTGGCCTTCAACTCACAGAGATCCACCTGCCTCCTAAGTGCTGGGATTACAGGTAGTGCCACCAGCACCTCCCAGAGCGAGCGAGAGAGCGAGAGCGAGCGAGCGAGCACGGGCCTGGCAGAGGTGGCACACCTTTAGTCCCAGCACTCAAGACGCAGAGGCAGGTGGATCTCGGTGAGTCTGCGGCCAGCCTGGTCTGCAGAGCGAGTTCCAGGACAGCCAGGGCTACACAGAGAAACCCTGCCTCAAAAAGAAAAAGGAAAAAGGAAAAGGGAAAGGAAAAGGGAAAGGGAAAGGAAAGGAAAGGACAGAAAAGGACAGGAAAGGAAAGGAAAGGAAAGGAAAGGACAGGAAAGGAAGGTTGGCCAGAGCCAATGCACAGTTATTGAAAGGTTGTCAATTTCACATATTGAGAAGATAGCCTCCAAGAATAATGGTCAAATACACTGAGAAATACAAACTAAACAGTTGTGAGCTGCAGGCATGGAAGAAATGCTTTAGAGGAAAGGGTGGTGGGCTGGAGAAACAGCTCAGCCAGAAAAGGCATTTATTTCACAAAGTTGTCCTCTGACCCTGACATAGTACAGAAACAGGTATAATAATTTTTTTGTTTTAAGTTCAAGTTGAGAGTCAGGCATAGCGGTACAGGCCTTTAATCCTGATCCTGGCACTTCGGAGGTAGAAGCAGGAAAATTTATATAACTTCTATGTCAGCCTAGTCTATACAGTAAGCTCCAGCCAGGGCTACATAGTGAGATTCTGACAAATGACTTATTAAAATTAAAAATATAAATATGCTTATTCCCACAGAAAAAAAGTTTTTTTTTTCCTGAGACAGGATCTTCCTATATAGCCCTGGCCTTCAATTAAATATGTAGGCCAAGCTGACTATGAACTCACAGAAATCTCACCTGGATTTTAAAAATCTGGTTGTTTCTTGGTTTTTTTTACATTGAAGTCAGGACCTCATACATATTAGGTAATAACGTTCTACAACTGAGCTGCACCCCCAAGTCCCTATGTACACTTTTCAATAGTCAAAATGCTAAATTCTATCATATATGTTATCCCATACATAACATCCCCATCAGAAGTAAACAAAGACTGCTTTCAAGAAGCTTGTATCTTAGAGAATTCTAGAAAGCCAGGGAAGAATAGTAGAAAGGCAATTTTCAAAGGGATGGCCAATAAAGGACCTTAATTTAGATTATGAGCTTCCTATGCTCAGAGAAAGATAAATAAAACAGGCCTCCAGATCAACATTTGAAACTCCAAAACATGAAAATTAAGACCATCTTTATTATTAAGAGCCCAAAAGAGTACCTTAGGATAGAATTACTAACTTAGGATGGCTCAGTGAATGAACTCTTACCTAGCATTTCCAAGACCCTATGTTCTACAGATCTCTAAAATCAATTTTAAAAGAAGAAAAAGAGAATTGCCGGAGACTGAGACTCAGCAGATAAAAGTGATTAACAGTTAACAACAAGCCTGCCTACCTGAATTCAATCCCTGGGACACACATAAAGGTGGAAGGGAGACTCTACAAAAATTGTCCCGTGACCAACATGTGAAGAAAAGTAACTTCTTTTCTAAAACTTTATGCCCAGATAAATTATCACGCAAACATGAAGCTGAATATACCAAATGTGCAGCCTTACCTATAGCCCCTTCATAAACTCAGAAGTAAAGATCAATCTGCAAAGGTGAAAAGAGTTTGCAATTCTAAAACAGTTTTTATATTTGAAGATTTGCTTTTGTTTTTAATTATATATGTGTGGGTGGGCAAGTCTGTGCATATGTGAATGCAGGTGCCTCCAGAGCACAGAAAAGGGCACTGGATCCCCTGAAGCTATAGTTACGGAGAGTGTATAAGCCACCCAAATGGAAGGTCCGCCAACAGGACCTCCAACCTTCTAACCTTCGATAGTACCTGGATTCAGTTCCAAGTACCCACCCACATGATGACCACAATCACTTGGATCCAGCAGCCTTTTCAGGCCTCAGTGGGCACCAGGCACACGTGAGAAGGAAAACTAAACACTCATATACTTAAATAAAAAGACTGAAGAAAGGCTTTAGGAAATGAGAAGCAGAGCTTAAGAGATGGATCAGTGGTTAGGCAACTTGTTACTCTTTTAGAGGACCAGGGTTCTAATCCTAAGATCCACACAGAGGCTCACAATTGTCAGCACCAGTTCTCAGGGATCTGACATCTTCTTTTGGATTCTGTGGGACATGCAGTTTTTTGTTTGTTTGTTTGTTTGTTTGTTTGAGACATGTCTCTTATGTAGTCCCTGACTGTCTTAAACTCATAGGGATCCTCCTGCCAAGTGTAGGAATTACAGTGTGCACCATCTCTGGCTTACAAGAGCCTGTCTTAAAAACAGGGAAGGAAACCTGGAGAGATGGCTCAGTGGTTAAGTGCATTGTCTGTTCTTCCAAAGGACCTGGGTTCAATTCCTAGCACCCACATGGCAGCTCAAAACTGTCTGTAATGCCAATTCCAAGGGATCTGACACCTTCACACTAATGCACATAAAATAAAAATAAATAGATAAATAAATAAAGCAGCGAAGAGGTGCAGTGCTGGAGAGATGGCTCAGTGGCTAAGAACATATACTACTCTTGCAGAGTTCAGCTCCCAGCATCCACATCAGCCAGCTCACAACTTACCAAAGAACCTAGCACCTCCACCCTTCAGGTAGACATACACATAATCAAAAATAATAAAAAAGGATTGAAGTACTGACTTATGCTGACATAAATAAGCCTTGAAAATAAGTAAAAACACCAGATACAAAAGACCTCATACTGACTGCTAGATAGATTAATGAATGAATGAATCAAAGAAAGAGAGAGAAAAAGAGAGTGAGAGCCAGCATGGGTGTAAGCTTCTCTGATAAAGTAATCTAATGTCAAAGTTTTTAAATTGGCAACATAAGTAAGTTGTTTAAACAAAAGATAAATATATGCCGGAAACAACAGCTGAAAGCAAAGAAGCTGTCTTGTAATAAGTAAGAGGCCTATGTTCATAATTGTTGAAGTGATGTCTGTGCACTGTTTCTGTATTATTCAAATGCCGATTTTTTTTGTGCCAGCAGAGATCTGATTACAGGCCACACTTTGGTACTGTCATTATTATGAAGCATCTCCTACCTCAGTATTTTGTAAACACTGTTCTCTATCACCTTCTGATTGATTAAATAAAGAGCTAAATGGCCAATAGTTGGGCAGAAGAGGAAGGTGGGAGTTCAGAACCCAGCGAGAGGGTACCAGGGAAGGGGAATTGTCGTCAGGACAGAGATGAAGCAGGCGCTACGATGAAACTAAGATGGCAGGTAATGAGAAACATGTCAGGATATAGGCCAGGTACTGTCAGGTTAGAATAGCTGAGTTATAGCTCAGCTATAGTACCTTAAGCTTATAATAAATATAAAGGCCTCCATGTCATTATTCAGAGCAAGGGCAGGCATAGAAAAAAACATATGGTTACATCTAATTTCCTAGCAACTGGTCTTTAAGGTATGTCTTTTAGTTTGAAAAAGTGAAAGATAAAGTAGAAGCCAGGTGTGGTGGTGCTCACCTTTAATCCCAGCATTCGGAAGGCAGAGGCAGGTAGACTACTCTGAGTTCGAGGCCAGCCAATTCTACAAAGGCAGAACTTCCAATCCCAGAGAAGGGGTCTCAGGTGGGAACCAGAGAGAGAAGAGTCACTATGAGGGCAAGAATGAAGAAGGGACAGCCAAAGCAAGACTAAAATGACGGGTAACAGGCCAGGTGGCTGGAAAGTAGGCTAGGCCAGCATACTTGGGTTACAACAGTTCAGTATCTGCCCAGCTACAATGCCTAAAGCTCAAAATAAAAAGGTCTCAGTGTCATTATTCAGGAGCTAGGGCAAGAAATGATAAAAACATACATATGGTTTTAAAATTTTCATTCAAACAGGCAAGTGAGATAGTTCAATTTGTAAAGTGCTTGCTTTGCAAGCATGAAGAGCTGAGATTATATCCCAACACTAGGATGGGGAAATAGGAGGGCCTTTGGAGCTCTTGGCCAGCCAGGCTAGCCAAAATAGTAAGAAACTCAAAAAATAAGGTACAGGCAAGGTATAGTGGTACAGTCCTTGGGAGGCAGAGGCAGGCAGATCTCTAGGGGTTGGAGGGCAACCTGGACTACATGGCGAGTTCCAGGACAGCGAGGCTACAAAGAGACTCTGTCTCAAAAAAATAAAATAAAATAAAATAAAAGAGGCAGCAAGGCTGGAGAGATGCTTCACTGGTTAAGAACCCTTTGTCCCTGCAGAGGAGGCAGGGCTGGTCCCCAGCACCCACATGGTGGCTCATACTGCCTGCTGAGTTCCAGTTCCAAGGGATCCACAATGCCCTCCTCTAGCCCCAGGAACACTGAATGGGTGTGGTAAACAAACAAACATGTAAGCAAGCACTCACAGAGAACAAATGAGTATTTAAAATGTTTTCAATTAATGTAAAGAGTGATCAAGAAAGGCAGCCAGTGTCAACCTGTTACACACACACACACACGACTGTGATTTGTTTGATGTGACCAAAAAAATAATTTAAAAAAAAAGCACAAAAAACAACTTTCACTTAGAAGTAGTACACTGGGCTGGCAAGGTAAAGATGCTTCCTACCAAGTCTGATGACCTGAGTTCAATCCCCAGAACCCATGTGGTCAAAGGAAAAGAACTCACTTCTATAAATTACCCTTGGATTCCAATAAGCAAACCACACACACATTCAAATAAATATAAATGTAAGTATACACATATATAAAACATGTTACTTTTTTTCACTTATTTTTATGTGTATGGGTGTTTTGCCTGCATTTTTGTGTACTACACCCATGCAATGCCCACGGAGGCCAGCAGAGGACATCTGATCCTCTGGGAGTGAAGTTAAAAACATTTGTGAACTTGTAGATGCTAGGGATTGAACCTAGGTCCTCTGGAAGAGAAGCCAGTGCTCTTAACAGCTAAGCTATCTCTCCAGCCCACAATGTACCACTTTTCACTAACTAATGCAAACCACACAGCCACATCAAATTTCAAAGGGACAAGATGTTCAAACATATTAGACAAGCAAAGCAGACAAAAAAAAAGGAAAGTGTCTACCCTGAAAAGACACAGTAACTGCAGGCTGGTTACTCATACTCTTCCCACCCAGCATGATGACATATGCCTTTAATCCCAGTACTCCGGAGGCAGAAACAGGATGTCTATGAGTTCAAGGCCAGCCTGATCTACATAATAAGTTCCAGGATAGCCAGGGCTACATAGTGAAACCCTTTCTCAAAAACCAAACCAAAACCAAACATCAATCCCATCATCTGCATCCAGTGTCCTCTAAAAATCAGGCTTTGTAAAGCACATAAATTTGTTTTGCATACACCACCTAACTCCCTTAAAACACTTCTGGAACCTAACATTGCCTCAAAATGAAAATACTTACCAACATCTAAAAGATCCTCCCCAACATCCCCTATATCTGCCCAGATCCTCTACAGCCTTTCCACTTTGGCAATACCAGGTCTTTCCTGATGTGACCTTTGATTAGGGTCCCCCCCCCTTGTGATACCATATACCATCTACTGAGCTGATATCCCAAATCCCTCTACTTCTGCTCCAAATCAACCCATGAGGAAGTTCTTCCTGATGCCATCAGTAAAACCTCCCTAGTAATGTGCCTAGATCTTTTCTTCAAGAGTTACTTTTTTGTTCTGGGAATTCTGAGTACACATAAAATAGATCAGGCAGAACCTAAATACTTATACTATCACCCACTAAACCAGTTCTGATCTAACCACACAGTTACTTTCTCTCCTGTTAAGAGTGCAAAATAAATCCCATACTGCAAATGTTAGTAAATGTTTGTGTGTTTAAAAAGTGCAAATTCTTGTGCTGTTTATAACAACTCTATCAGAGAATTTTTCAAACATGTTTTTTCTTAGTAACAAATTTAGAGAGTGTTTCCTTTTTCCTTTTGTTGGAATGATGAGGCTAGACACTGAGCCCAGAGCCTTTAAAGCTCTATTACTGAACTACATCCTCAGCACTCAGGTACGCTAATGTCTAATTTCCTCAAATGTGATAAATGGTATTTAGCCATGTCTTCTGTTAACCAGACACAGATGCAAATAAACCCTACACACTGTCAGGGTAATTCCAACCTCTTCTCTTCTATAGTCCTCTCCTGTCTTTCCCTGTAGAAGAAAACAGGTTGTTAAGTCTTAAGGTTTCCTGTGCCCTTCTGCCAATGACAGGCCTGTGGCATAGTTTAAGACATTTCTCTCTCTTCAGTAGTTTTATCAGTTGTTAAACTGATATTCACCAAAACTTGTAGTTGTTTTCTTCCCTTTAAGACTATTGCATGGGTTTTCAAAAGTAAAATCTTTTGTCCTTTTTTTCCCCCCTGCTCACAGGTCTCCAAATTCCACTGGATGAAGGATAAGTGTTCTGGCTTATTACTGTCACAGGGTTAATCTCAGTTATTTCTTCAATAAAGAAAGAAACATCAGACAAGAGGCTGGGGAGAGAGCACAACTGGCAGTGGAGGGTTTGATAGCGTGCAAGAAGCCTGAGGCTCAATCCCCAGGACCACATAGACTAGATATGCTGGTATATGCCTCTGATCCTGCCACTTGAGAGGTGGAGGCAAGAGGATTGGAAGTTCTAATAATAATACTACTTCGTTAGAATAATTATATCATTTGTTTTAAGCATATTTGTTATAATTGATAATATAAATAATTGTATTTATTATTATATCTACATCAATTATTATTGTGTTTTTTCATGTATGATGTGTTTAAAAGTGGCAGAGTCGCCTTTAATCCCAGAACTCAGGAGGCAGAGGCAGAAAGATCTCTGTGAATCGGAGGCCAGCCTGGTCTACAGAGCTAGTTCCAGGACAGCCAGGGCTACAAAAAAAAAAAAAAAAAAAAAAAAAAAAAAAAAATTAAACAACAAAAAGTGGCACAGCAAATGTGGCAGACAACTTCTGAAAGTCAGCTCACTCATCCCACTATAGATTAATGGATCAGATAAGGTTAGCATGCTTATGCAGCAAGTATTTTAGACCACTCTGGCCCAAGGATGCGAACCTCCAAGTTATCCTCTGCTACAGAGTGAGTTCAAAGTTAGGAAGGTAGGAAGGTAGAAGGAAGGAATCAGGCAGGCAGGCTAGGTAAATAGCACATGCCAAGCAAACCTAACAACTTGAGTTCTATCTTTGGAAGCACAAAAGGCTTTATAAAGGGGAACAGGTGTGGTAGCGCGTACCTTTAATTCCAGGCAGGCAGATCTCTTTGAGTTTAAGGCTAGTTCACATAGTGAGCTCCAGACCAGCAGGGTTACACTACCAGACAATGTTTTATTTTTTAAAGCTAGATACAGAGGCTCACATCAATAATTATAGCACTCTTAGAGGTATGAGACAGGTCAACGACCTAGAAGCTCCAGGAACAGCCATATTGATATATGCCAAGCAACAGAAAGAGCAAGGGAGACCTTGCCTCACAACAAAATAGGAGAGAATTTGCCAACATGCACCCTATGGCACATGAATACCTCCTCTCATGCACAGGCATCACACACAATAATAATAATAAACAAAATAAATAAGAAACAAATGGCAGGAGAGTCAGGCATGTGGTACATGTCTGCAATTTTAGCACCTGGGAATCTGAGCCAGAAAATTCAATCAATCATAAGTTGAAAGTCAGCCTGTTATACATACCAAGTTCCAAACCAGCCAGGGCTACATAGTAAGATTATCTCAAAAACTAAAAATGAGTAAGTAAATACAATAAAATAAGAAAGGTAACATGAGGCATAAGTACAAAACTGTAATGGCCCCTTCTATACTTACAGTTTAGTTAAAACCTTTTCCTGAGCGGCAGAACAATAATTTCCCAGACCCCTCAAAAGCCCAGTCTTTATCACATAAAGCATAGCGACTTTAAGAAAGTTACTTAACTAATAGCTCTGGGATTTTTCTGCTGTGATATTCTGTTAAGATGAAGTAAAGAAGACTTGCAGGGGCTGGAGAGTTGGCTTAGTGGTCAAGCAAAGAACCTGGATTCTATTCCAACACCCAAATGGTAGCTCACAACTATGTTAAACTCCATCCCAAATATCCAATGCCTTCTTCTGACATCCTTCAGCATCAGACACATGCTGTATCTACATATGCAAACAATACACTCACAAACATAAAATACTCAAGTAAATTTAAAAAATAAAAGGCACAGGAGTGTGCAGGGGTCGGGTAGGAGGTTGTGCAGGAACAGGCGGACCCCTAACTTCTAGGCCAGTCTAGTCTACAGATAGATTTCCAGGACAGCCAGGATTACACAGATGAACTCTTTCAAACAGAAAAAAAAAAAAAAATTTGCAACTCAAAAGCTGTATAGAGGGGCCAAGATCCATGTAGTAGGAGCAAAGACTGACTCCTGAAAGTTATACACTTATCCCTACATGCAAACCACAAGCCACATGTCACACGCACAGACACACACTTTTCTTAAGATGCACAGAACATAACTCTACACAGAGGACACTAATTTCTAATCTTTAAAAGGAAGGAATACAGACCTATTTCTAATTGGAAAAAAAACAAAACAAAACAAAAAAACCTAAACCCACACAATCCTGTGAAATAAAAACTTGCAGGAAAATATCAGCTAATACCCAAAATCTGACTCCACTTGTTAACTGAGTCCCTTCTACATACAAAGAACCAGTCAGGATCCTCACCTTGAAAAACTGTCTAAAACCTAGGCAATGTGCTGGAGGACTAACACAACACCATGACAAATCTAGCACAAGTACACCTGGAATATCTGGGCTTTGGTTCCAGATATGCACCACCAGGGAAAGCATGCTTTCCAGAGACAAGGTCTGAGCCATCAAAACGACAGCGGGACTATAGAAGACGGCTCGGCACTGAAGAGACTTGCTGCTCTTGCAAAGATCTGGGCTCAGTTTCCAGCACCAACACAGGACTCACAACATAACTTCAGTTTCAGAAATCCAATGCGCTCTTCTGATCTCTGCAAGCACTAGGCACACACATGATTTATGTACAAACATGCAGACAAAACACCCACACACATAAAAACTAACAAAACAAATAAACCACAATTTTAAAAAAACCCTGAAGCTCAACAAATAAACTTATCTCAAGCGAGATGGGCAGCTGACTGCGTACCCTTGCGACAACAAAGGACTGACTAGAGGGCAGTCCGGAAGATGGGAAATGCCCTAGCCTAGAGACTCTTCTAGTGCCATGGGACACCAGGGTGGATCTAGGACACTTTCCAAAACAAAGCGATCAAAGCCTCTTTCAAAAAAAACATGGTGTCACCAAGCAGGCCCTTCTCTCTCACTCACTGATTAGCAGATGAAGAAAACTCCTGTTAACTGTCCATTAGCTAACCTCCACATGCACACCATGGCATGGCGGCATGTGAATCTTGGCATGAGCACTTACAGCACACATACAGATAACTAAATGTAACTTTAAAACATATACATCAGCTCCTACTCTTGCATCTGCTCTCTCTTCCTACCCCTACTTCTAATGTCGAGTACTTTATCCTAGTCCTAGTCTACAGGCTCTCTACTGACCTCTGCCACCACGCCTTGGCTCTCCTCTTTCTCAAGCATACTCATACAACCCCCTTCACCCACATCACTTTTAAAGCATCAATAAGGACCGAATGATGGTTCATTCAAATAGCCAGTGCATATCTGCCAGTCTTCAGACATTATTTTAGTTACTGAAGGTAAAAGCTAAGAGACCAAGTCTCCTCCTATACAGATACCTTAAAGGAGACAGGAAGGACAAACAAACAAAACACATAATGATATGGAGAAAATGCTAAGACTGAAGGGAATACCAGACAAGTATGTTTGTGGTTTATTTGTTTGTTTTTGGAGACAGGGCTTCACTACATAGGTCTGGATGGTCTTGAACTCACTAAGTGGACCAGGCTGGTCTCGAACTCACAGATCCTCCTACCTCCCAAGTGCTGGGATTAAAGGAATGAGTCACCACACCCAGCATCAAGGGAGTATTTTAAACTACTACTCAGGGACAGTGCCTAACAAGTTTGAGTAAAAACCCCTGAGAGGATAAAAATCAAATCACACAGACTCTTGGAGAATACTCCAGACAGAACAAACAGTATTCCAGTGTTCTGAGGCACAGTGGGACTAGGTTTTAGGGCAAGCAAGAGGTATATGCAGATCAGATGATAATAAAGACCAAGAAAAGATAAGGGAAGTCACAAATCCTACCTACAAGAGCCTTCTAAAACAGAATGCTTCCAAAATAGAGGCTTCCTGCATAAGGCTCAAGTTAAGACATAGTTGAAGGAAAACTGAGCCCATGCACACATGGCAGAGCATGCATACAGAAAGGGAAAGAGTAACAAAAACTAAACATTCAAAGGCTCACGTGGAACCATGGCAAAAATAGATGGGACAGAGCTAACAAAATGGCTAAGCAAATAAAAGGCAAGCCCTGATGCCCTGAGTTCAAACCCCAGAACTCACAGAAGAACTCTGAAAATTATTTACTGACCTCTACATGGACTCGTGTGTTTTAATTCCAAGTGTGGGATTTTAGTTGGGCTATAGTTTGCCCACAGCTGTTAATTATCCAGTGTGAGGTGTGGCTTTTGCCAGCTGATAATGACCTTCCACAAGAGGCACAGAGTGGGGAATGGTCTAGGACTCTGAGAGTACAAATATGAGAGCCAAGAAAGAGAAGATGTGGTGATGGCGTGTTGCAGTTGGAGAGATTAGAGGCTGGCCATGTGGAGAGATTAGAGGCTGACCATGTGCAGAGATTAGAGGCTGACCATGTGGAGAGATTAGAGGCTGACCATGTGGAGATGTGGAGCAGACAGACAGAAGAGAAATGCTTCGGGGTACAGCAGCCTGGAGGAGGTTGCTGGCTGCATCTGCTGTTGACGGAGACTGGTATAACCCTAGAATACCCACCGACCCTGAACAGCTGGAAGAAATAAAGGAGCCTTCTCTCCCCACTAACCTTTTCTTTCCTACCTAGGCTTGGGAGGTTGGAAGGGAGATTGAGGCCTAAACACCCCAAATAAGTAAGAGTGTTTAAAAAAGAGCAGTACACATACACCCAAATAAATAAGTAAGATGGGGGACTGGAGAAATAGCACAGTGGTTATGAGTGGCTGATGTTCGGTAGCCATGGTGGCACACACTTTTAATCCCAGGAGAGGCAGGCAGATCTCAGTGTGAGGCCAGCCTGGTCTACAAAGCAAGTTCCAGGACAGCCAGGGCTATTACAGAGAAAGAAAATCTATCTCAAAAAAGAAAGGAAGGAAGGAAGGAAGGAAAGAAGGAAGGAAAAGAAAAGAAAAAGCACCTGCTGCTCTTCAAGTGAGCCAGAATTTGGTTCCCCAAACCCATGTTGGGAGGCTCAGGATCACCTCTAACCTCAGTTCCAGAATATCAGACACACTCTTCTGGCCCCTCTGGGCACAGGCAAATGCACACACAGCATACACTCATGCAAGCACACACATAAATAAATCTTAGTTAAAAAATTTTTAAAGACTTATTATTTTAAATGGATGAGTCTTTTGCCTCTCCATGCATGTATGGGAATCATACACATGTCTGGTGCCAGAGGAGACCTTGGGTGTTAGGTCTCCTAGAACTAACATTAAATCTCTTTTCTCCCACAATGTTTACTATAAATAACCATTTACAGAGAAACGAACAAACTATATTGATAGTTTGTAAACATGAGCCTAATCTAGTGCATAAGTGACTCCTTTTGCTTTTATATTTTATATACTTTACCTTCTTATATTTGTATCACCCAATGATACAGAGAAATCAACAACTAGAAACAGCAGAAACTCCTGTTCTTCATTTATATCTGTTGCACTTACATACTTGTAACTTTTCAAAAGCTAATCTCCACTTAGCATGATGAGCAAAACCAAGCAAACTGGCCCCTTTAGCTAAGACATACATTTACTTGTTTGTTATTTAGCTAGAAGAGACCAAATAAAGATAAAACACAAGAAGTAAAGTCATACCTACAAGGGCCTTCCAAAACAAGTTCAGGACCCACAGGACTCAGCTTCCTACATGAAACTCAAGCTAAGATGTACTTGAAGGGGGACCTCGGCTCAACTCTCTCTTCTACATTCAGCTTTCTGGAACTTTCCTATTCCAACATGACTTAAAGAGAGGCAAATAGGTCATATGCTAACGTTAAATAGGTTGATTGGCCTAAGCCATATGCCTACTTAGTAGTATTTAATTGAGTTTCTGATGTGAAAAAGTAAAAGCAGAAACAAGTGTGCCCAAACTAAGAGTCCTGCTTCCACAAATTTATCCAAAAGATGAGAAACCCATTAAAAGACTGTTGTGTGCTATGTAGAACAATACAAGGCCTATGCCCAACAACAACCTGTATGAAAGCCTGGGGTGAAAATAGAACACTACAGACCTGGGAAGAGCGATACTCTGGCTGTACTGGCCAAAGAGAAAGAGGAGCATGTAGCCACAATATTTATCTAAAGTTGTACGCATTCTATAGTCTTGATCGACTTACCAGGAAATAGACACTATTGGAATATGTAAACATAAAGACTTATTTTCAGAACCAAAGATGTTGCTCAGTGGTTGAGAGCTTGCCTAATATTCAAGGTTCAGGGCTCAGTCTTCAACATGTACACACAATACCCCAGACTAGTCCTTCATATCTTCAGTACTATGAGGACTGTTCAAAGTCCAAGGCCATCCTAGTCTATGCAGCAAGTTCTAGGCCAGCCATAGTGACTTACCAAGACCCTGTCTCAAACAATATTTTTTACTTCGAATTAAAGCACTTACCCCCCCCAAAAGTTATTTGCTGGATTAAAAATAATACATTCAAATTCTATTCTTCGGCTCATTGTAGCACCATTTTTCACATGTGCCATTACTTGGTAAGGAGACTCACTCCAAAGCTCACATAGGGCTTTTAAGTAGGGTTCCTTTCTTCTCACCCTCACCTCTTAGTCTAACTCCACCCACACTCACATTTTACACTCAATTGTCAAAACTGTAAAAAAAAAAAAAAAAAAAGGGAAGTAACTAATTAGTTCACACTCTGCCATGTGAGCAAACCTTTTCAGAGACTGAGTACTTCTTGGAAAGGATGTTTGAATAGATGAAAGGCCGGACCCTTCCTTTAGGTAACCCACAGGGTCTCTGACGCCTGACTCATTCTGCAGTTCTGACTTACGTCTTTTGCTTCTTTACATTTCTGCAGGCAATGGCTTAACAGCCCTGTATAGTTTGGCTGCACAAAAATAACCTAGTAATCTCACTTGCAATCTGTTTTTATCTGTATGTCTCCAAAAACTTCAAGTTATGATAGTTTATAACATTACAATGTACATATCACATCTACATACACAGAATTGTCCTTTTTTTTGAAATTCATGAAGTTAACTACAAAAATACTACTAAAAATGGAATGTTATCTCTTAAAATCAGAGTCCAGAAAGGGGAGGGTTTTTATTTTGAATATGTAGGAGTTATTCACAAAAGCTTACACAAATTCACAAATATTAAGTCCACATACTAAGAGTCATCAAGCCAAAAATGAAGGCTGCTGGGCAGAGAAGAAAATGGAAGGAAAGAAAAGGAAATGACTCAAAATAATCGAGTGCATAAGGCGTGAACCCTCTTCATCTCTAGTCGGCAGTTACGATTTGAACTCTGGGCCCTGAAGAGTGAGAGAACATACAGAAAAGAACTGCGTTCGCAGGACTTGCTCTCCCCGTGCTTTTTGTATTTGTTAGTATGTATGTATGTATATATCATCGACTTAAACATGTAACCAGAACTTAAAACATGGGGAATGTGAGAGTTAAAAGTCTCAGCTTCCTAGGTGAGATGTTTCCTAACTTATTTTCTATGGTGATGGCCTTATTTCAAACACATAAAACAGAACTAATATAATCAACGCATGATCTTGGAATTTAATTCCTTTAAAATTCAAGGCCTTCAAAGGCTGTGATTAGACAGGCAGTACTTGGGAACTTCTCTAACGTAATTCTCAACTCCCTCAGTATCGAACTGGTCTCTTTACAGGGTCCGTTATAACACATTCACACACACACACACAGTTATCTACCTGGAAATGATTCCAGTCAGAACATCCGATTTCATACCGTTTCGTCGTCAATGTCAAACCTCGTCCTGAGCTGAGAAGGGAGAAAAGCTCAGTGTTGCAACGGGTCCCATGCAATAACCTCATCCATTTTCTTCTCACCGAAACTCAAACCAAACATCTTTTAAATGCCGAGATTTAAAACCAAGGCAGTCATCAGGCGCTCGGTCGCCACGGGTCCGGCTCGCCGCGCCCTGCGCCTTCTAGGCTGCGAGCCGCATCCCGAGCGAGGGAGCGCGCCCCGTGAGGCGCGGCCACAGCCCCGGGCGGGTCCGCGGGTCCAGCCAGCCTCGTCTCCACCTGCGAGGCCCCGCAAGGGCCGGCGGGCGCGGCGCCGCGCTGACCAACGGCCGGCGCCCCGAGTGTCAACGCCGGACGCTTCCGCACACAAAAAGTGCCTCCCCGGCCGCCCGGCCGCCCCTCCCACCGCGCCACCCGGCCCCGCGCCGCACAAAGGCCGGCTCGGCCCGCCCGGCGCCGCGGGAACAAAGGCGGCCGCCCGCCGGCCCGGCACAGGTGCAGCCCCGGCCAGCGGGCCCAACATGGCCGCGCGCCCGCCGCCCCGTTAGCCGTCGCCGGCCGTGCGCGTCCGACCGGCGCTTCAGGCCGCGTCCTCCCGGCCTCCCGATCCTCCGCCCTCGCCTCAGGCCGCGCGTCCTCCCCCGTCCTGGCCGCGCCGGGCGGGCCTCAGCCCCCACCCCAGGCCGCCCCCTCAACCCCCGGGGCCTCGATCGTCCGGCCTCCCGGCCCGGCCTCCCTGTCCCCGGCCAGCGGTTAGTTCCCGCGGCGGTTGGCCGGCGGCCCCAGTGACCTGCTCTGCGTCGCATCCTCCGGCGGCTGTCCGGCAGCGGCTGTCCGGCGGCGGCGGCAGCGGCGGCGGCAGCGGCGGCGGCGGCGGGCGCGAGGCCGCGGAGGGCAGGGCGGCGGGAGGGGGCGGCGGCGGCGGCAGCGGCGGGCGCAGCGCGGCCAGGCCGAGGCTCTCCGCGCGCGGCGCCGACCCCGCCCCCGCGCCTCCCGCCCGCCGCCGCCGCCGCCGGGGCCGCCGCCGCCCCCAGAAGCCGCGGGAAAAGTGCGCTCCGCTGATTGGCTGCCGCCTCCAGGCGCCCGCGGACCGGGCTTTTCAAATCCGCGCCGGGGTCGCGCGCGGAGAGCGGCGGGCGGAGGGCGGCCGGGCAGCGGGGCGCGCGGGGCAGGCAGCGGTCCCGGGCGCGGGGATTGGGGAGCCGGGCGCGCGCCCGCTCCGCTCGCCTCCCGCTCCGGCTCCTTGCGCGGCGCGCGGGCGGCGGCTAGCTCCGCAACCGCGGGGAGCCACGGCGCGGTGACGTCACGCCCGCCGCCCAATCGCCGCGCGCGGCCCCGGAGTCCGGCGTGGGCGCGGACGCGGGCGCACGGCCTCGGGCAGATGGGGAGCGCGGGAGGCCGCGGCCCCGCCCAGCGTCCGGGCCTCGAGCGCCAGCGGCTGGCGGGAGCAGCTCGTGGCGCGCGGGAGCCCCCTTGCCTCCCAGCGTGGACGGCTGGCCGCGGCGGCGCGGGGTCGCCCGCGGGCGGGCGCGCGTCCCTGAGCGTGTTCGCGGGGCGCTCCGGGGCCTGAGGCCGGGGCCTGGCCTCGTCCTGAGTCGCCGGGCCGGCTGTCAGCAGCAGGGGAGGATCACTTGTCAGAGAAGAACGGCTTGGCGTCCTGGGAAGGCGTCGGGAGGCAGAGTCTCCAGAGATGCGTTGCTAACCGGCGGATCAGAACGCAGCCCCGCCGGGTCGGGGTGGCCTGCGTGCTTTGCGCGGAGCGCGTGCGCGTGGCGCAGGGTCGGAAAGTAAGATTAGAGACGCGAGAAGGGCGGTGGTCCTGGAAGGTCTGACTCGCTCTTTACAAGTTAGGACTCAGCTTCTCCGGAGGCCGAGACCCTGAGCCCTATTTCCAGGTGTTCCCTGGACCAAGCCAGCCGCTGAAGGTTCTCAGCCTCCTGAGGACAGCTCCCAGAGCATCAGAGCGTGGGACTGGCTCCCTTTCTGATCACTTTTGTAGCCCACTGCTTCCTACTGTCAGCACTCCGATTGCCTCCACTTCCTGTCAGGTTTGGCTGGTGTCCAGACTCCAGCTCTGGGTGCTGCTGTGGGTTGTGGTCCAGGACTCAGCCCGGTCCCATTGCTTTGAGTATACTTAACTTGCCTACAGGTCTCCCTAATCCCCAGGAATGTTCCTAGTCTAGTGCTTGGGATTGAAAGGGGTAAGAAAAAAAAAAACCTCAAACCCAGGCATTGTCCATGAAAACTAAGCAAGACCTGAAACCCTGAGGGTCCAAGTCAGGAAAGGCCTGGGGGCAGGATTGCAGAGACTAGCTGGGACAGACTTCATCTGCTCAATACTAGCAGGAGCTAGCCAAAGGCACGCTGGCTCCAAAAGGCCTTCCACGTAACCTTTCATCCACACAGTATGGTGAGTCAGGCAGGATGTGTGTGCATTGAGATGCCTAGCCAGTGCTTTAGCACTGAGCACCATGCACTCCTGGAACATAATCCAAACTCCTCTAGCAGTGGCGAACAAGTCACCTCTCTGTCCCCCTAGGCCCACTGCCTTAACTCCCCAGCACCTTTTAGATCCCTACAGCGCATGTAGGAAACCATGCGGTTTACTTGATGTCAGATTTGACAGTAGGAATTTTTTTTTTAAGCTGCATTTAGAGTACTGTAGTCAGCATGCAGATGTAATCCAAAACACGAAAGTGTACTTGAATTATCTTGAATGTTGTTTGAAGCTGTACTTTTCCTGCTCAGTTTGAGCCTTTGTAAGCCCCCATCAGCAAGTCTAGCCAGCCTTGCCCAGGGGTTCTAACTTTATGTGTGGTATAGGCAGAAAACGGGCCTAAATAGGACTCCACTCCTGAGGAAAAAGAAATTCATCTACCAAGGTTTGCATACTTCCAATACCGGACTCCCAGAGGATCCAAGTCAATATTTTCATTCTATAGGTCACCTGTTTAGATGCACGGGCAGCCTAGAAGTTCTGAGACTATCAGAGGAGATAATCTTAGAAGTCTTTGGCCAGCTGGTGAGACTGAAATCCCAGATGGGCCCTTAGTGGAGCAGGCCACAAGAACAGCAACAACACAGCTAACCCTTCTTTGGTCTCTCCAAGGCTTGTCCCTTCTCTAAAGACTCCACATCCGAGCTGTTTCACTCAGTATTTTCCTACCTGGAGCCTGCAGTCCTAAAAGGCTCAGTCTGCTCTTCTGCTGCTCTGTGTGTCCCTGAGTGAAGTACACTGGTCTGCCTGCTCCTTCAGGCCTCATGGCTGGCACTTTTTTAAAGCTTTTGCCATAGATTGGGCCCAGGCCCCTTAGTTTAAAAAAAAAAACTGAGACCCCCTACTAGGCCTAGGGTCCCCTAGGGGCCAGGCTCATTGCTGTTTCCATGGAGATGTGTGCACTATGACCCCAGTCTTTCTCTGTCCCAGGCCAAATAAAGAGGGCTTCCAAGTGGAAATAGAGTTTGGACTGCCCCTCCTCCCATGCCCCGGGTGGCCTCTGTCTCCACAAAAGGTGTGGGGGAAGGCCCAGAGCCCAAGCAGAACCGCTGAAGGACCTCCTAACCCCAACCTCCCCAGAACTGATCATTCTGCTGTCTAGGCGGTCCCCCGGCCAGGGTTCCACCTGAGGTCCCATCCAGTCAAAGGCCACTGGAAATCCCTGGGAATGCTCTTGGATTCCTGGGCAACTCTGCAAGGCTTTTCTACTTACCTAGGCTCTCCATCAGACAGAAGAGAAGTACACAAGACAGAAATCTGGCTAAGAAACCCCTTCTCACAAGTCCGGGCTCAGAGACCTGAGGCATCAGTCTCTGGGGTCCAGTAGTCAATCAGCTCAGAATAATGGCAGACTCATCTTTCATCAAGGATGCTCCTAGGTTGATCACCCAACCCATCAGAGCTTCTGGGACAGCCAACTCACATTGAGTGTCACTCAGAAAAAAACTACCCCTTCTTCCAGATCTTAGGTGAGAGACGACTACTTCTCATTTTTAAAAAGATTTATTTTATTCTTAGCCTGTTGTAGTAGTGCATGCCTTAAATCCCAGCACTTGAAAGGCAGGATCAGGCAGGTCTCTGTTAGTTCAAGGCCAACCTGGTCTACAGAGTTAGTTCCAGGACAGCCAGGGCTACACAGAGAAACCCTGTCTCAAGAGGAAAGAAAAAAAGGATTTATTTTAATTGTGGTATGTGTGAAGTACCTTTTAAAAACTATTTTACTTGGGGTTCCTTAAGCCTCTACCTCCCAACCCCCAAATTGGAGAGAAAGAAGGTTAGAAGGGAAAGGGGGGAGAGTTCTCTTCAGCTACTTCTTGCTGGTTAGGGATGTTTATTACATGGGGCAAGTCCAGTCTTTTCAGGATATCTCCAACTTCCTGTCAAACTGCACCAACAGCAACCAGGAGGAGCACCTTTCTCTCTCTGGGCTCTGGCATTCCCTCTCCAGAGTCCTCAGAATTAAACCATCTGCAGCTGGCAAACAGCCCCATTGCGAAGCCCGCACAGGCATATAGTTTGCTGCTGTGGACAATCTGAATCAGCCCCATATCTCCCACACCTGGGATTAAAACAAAAACATGTTTACATAACTGATTTTTTAAAGACATCAAAACTGGACTGGAGAGGTGGCTCAGAGGTTAAGAGCACTCTGGCTGCTCTTCCAGAGGTCCTGAGTTCAATTCCCAGCAACCACATGGTGGCTCATAACCATCTATAATGAGATCTGGTGTCCTGTTCTGGTGTGCAGGCACACGTGCAGACAGAACACTGTGTAGTAAATAAATAAATCTTAAAAAAAAAAAAAAGACATCAAATCTTTCCACTATATATGTCATGTGAGTGCAGGTTCCAGAGGAGGTATGGGGCCTGTTGTGAGGAGCTGTTGTGAACCACCTGATGTGGGTGCTGAAAACTCAGGTCCTCTGTAGGAACTGTATGTACATAGTCTTAGCCATCTCTCCAGCCCTCTTTTTATTTTTTTAATCTTACACATATGAATGCTTTGCCACATTACTGTCTATTGCCTGCAGGTCAGGAGAGTCGTGTAGAAAAAGTTAGAGATGGTTGAAAACCATCATGTGGGTGATGAAAACTCCAGTGCAAGAACAGGAAGTGCTCTTTCCCTCTGAACCACCTCATCAGCCCCCTGTCTTTTTCATGTTTGGTTTTGTTTTGGAGACAGGGTCTCACTCTGTAGCCTAGGCTGGCCTCCAACTCTTCTTTCGTACACATACACGTGCCAGTGTTGAAATCACAGATATGTCCCCACCAGGCCTGTCCCCAGAGTCTTCCTTGATACTCCCGCTCCAGGTGTTCATCCTCAGGTAGAAGTATTGCCTTAGGATTTGGTTTCCCCACTATTGGTTTCTTTTCTCCTTTTTTTTTTTTTTAAGATTTATTTATTATGTATACACAGTGCCTGCAGGCCAGAAGAGGACACCAGATCTCATTATAGATGGTTGGGAGCGACCATGTAGTTGCTGGGAATTGAACTCAGGAGCTCTGGGAGAGCAGCCAGTGCCTTTAACCACTGAGCCATCTCTCCAGCTCCCACTGTTGGTTTCTTAGACATGGAACAACTGAAAGTTACTGGTTTATAGTTGTGGAGGCTAAAGCCCCAAACCTGCCTCTTCCCAACTCTCTGCTGTTAACTGAAATCTCTAGCCCCTATGAGCATTATTACAATCTCTGCTAGTGTTTTCACATGGCCTTTTCTTGTCTGTTTATCCATGTTTTTGATTTCTCTTCCTATGAAGACAGTAGCCTACATCTGCCAGGGCCTTATTTCCAAGTAAGGTTACATTGACAGGTTCCCTGGTTAGGGCGTGAAAATACCTTTGAGGTTATACAATTATATGATTCAAAATGTTGGTTGGTCAGGATGCTGGGACTCTGTAAAGTTGTGGCAATAATCAGTACTTGTTTCTCTGGTCCCCAGAAAAAGGGATAATAGATAAGGGCCATGTCCCTGCAAGCTCTAACTCTTGGCTGCCCATTCTCCTTACTAGAGGGAAGGAGGGTCTGGTATGTGCCATCCCAGACAAAGTGTGCTCACTTTCTCCCAGCTTCCCTTGTTTTGGCTAACGGATGATGAAGAAAGGTCTATGAGACATGAGGATGGCCACCAGGCTGCAGGAACAACTTAGGGTAAGTAAGACCCTTAAAGGAGCAGCACTGGCCATACTAATAAGTTGATCAAACTCCTACAATGGTCCACCACTGGGGTTCCACCTGGCATGGGTCTGCTCCATCGATAGGATTGCTTGGCCATCCACTTGGACCATTGAGGCAAAGTGGAGAACACTTCTTTCACATTAAACTAGGGTTAGATATTCCTCCAGGCCCACACACTGTTTGATTTTGTAGTGTTGGGTTACTTCAGGGGAAGGAAGCCAGGCCCCAATGGCCATAGGCACAAGAGTCAAAGTGGACTGAGACATGTGGCCAGCGCTGCCCACTCCCTCTTCTGGCTAAGTAATGGGGTTCAATGCTAAAACAGCCGTTCTTTTTCTAATTATGAAATGGCAGGAGTTAAAATCCATAAGAGCAGAAAGAAGATAATTAAGCCCCTCCTAAGCCATGAGCTTATGCTGTGAGCCACTTTTTCTGGACTAGTGAATGGCTTTGGACTTTTGAGTCCAGAAATTTAGTGGAGATTGCTACCCTGTGGATAGTCATTTGAATCACCCAGCCTGCCTCTCTTCCTAACTTCCCACACCCTGCTTTCCATCCAGGGCAGAGTCTTGTGTTGTTTTCGGTTGGTTGGTTTGACTTTTGTTTTTATATTTTATTACATTTTATTCAGTGTGTATATGTGCATTATGGCAAACATGAGGAGCTCAGAAGACAAGTGGAAGAAGTCAATTTGTTCCTTCTACCATTTGGATCCAGGGACTGAACTCAGGTTGCCATTAAGCCATTTCACTGGCCCTTGATTTGGTTTTTATTTAAGACAGGGTCTCACTACAACACCTTGGCTGGCCTGGAACTCACTCTGTAGACCAGGTTAGACTGGAACTCAGAGATCCACCTGCCTCTGTCTCTCAAGTAATAGGATTAAAGATGGAGCACCATCACCACCTGTTGTTTTTGTAATTTTTAAAAATTATGTTTAGCCACTGAGAGGGTTCAGTGGCTAAGAACACATATTACTCTTGCATAGGAACTAAGTTCATTTCCCAGCACCAACTCACAACTGCCTGTAACCTACTAGAAAACCTAACAGCTCTGCTTTCTTTTATTATTTTTTTTCTGAGACAGAGTTTCTCTGTATAACCTTGGCTGTCCTGGACTCTCTTTGTAGACCAGGGTGGCCTTGAACTCTGAGAGATCTGCCTGCCTCTGCCTCCTGAGTACTAGGATTAAAGGTGTACACCACACCTGGCTTCAACACCTCTGCTTTCAAGATACAGACACAAACACATACACATAATTAAAAATAATAAAATTTAACCTGGCGCAGTGACACACACTGCAGAGGCAGGTGGATCTCTGAGTTTGAAGCCAGCCTGGTCTATCATGTAAGTTTAGAACAGCCAAGAAACACTGAGAAACCCTGTCTTGAAAAAAACAACAAAAAAAAAATAATAATAATAAATAAAATCTGCCAGGCAGGGCACTGGAGAAATGGCTCAGTGCTTAAGAGCAACAGCTGCTCTTACAAAGGGCCTGAGTTCAATTCCCAGCAACCACGTGGTGGCTCACAACCATCTATAATGAAATCTGGTGCCCTCTTCTGGTATGCAGGTATATATGCAAACAGAACATGTATACATAATAAATAAATCTTTTTTTTAAAAGCATTGTCTGCTCTTCCAAAGGACCCAGGTTCAATTCCCATCATCAACATAGCAGCTTACAACTGTCTGTAACTCTGGTTCCAAGGGATCTGACACCCTTATACCAATGCACATAAAATAAATAAATTATTTTTTTAAATTGCCAGGCAGTGGTGGCATACACTTTTGATCCCAGCACTTGAGTTCAAAGCCAGCATGATCTACATAGTGAGTCCCAGGACAGCCAGGACTATACAGAGAAACCTTGTCTGGAAAACGAACAAATAAAACACAAAACAAAAAAACCAAAATAATAATAATAATAATAGAAGCAAGGAAATTGTAATGAGTTCAGGGCTAGCCTGGCCTACATAATAAGTTCCAGAACAGCCAGGACTTCATAGACCCTGCCTCAAAATAATAATATAAAATTTATATTTAGCATGTGTATGTAAGAGTGTGCACACATGTCACAGCATTCATGTGGTGGTCAAAGGACGTCTTCACCGTGTGGGGTCTCCAGACAGAATCCAGGTCACCCGTCTGAGCAGCAGACACTGTCTACTGAGCCATTGTGCTGGCCCAGGAGCATCCTTTTTAATTCTAGCTATGCCGAAAAGTTTAGAAGATAACAGTTTCTTCACATGTTGTTATTATTGAGAGCATGCTGTGCCTCCTTTGACATAAAGCCTTCATCAAAACTAAAAGATCAGGGCTGGGTGCATCTCAGTGTTTGTAAAGCATTAGCCTCACTCGTACAGTCCTAGGGTTCCATCCCTAACACCCACAAGAAGTTAAGAGATAACTTTGGCTTGTTACTAAATACCAAACTTGATTCAGAGCTTTTTTTTTTTTTTTTAACTTTGTACCCTGGAAGATTTAAGAGCTGGCTATGGTGACATATGCCTGTATCCTGGACCTTGAAAGGTAGAAAAAGGATAATCAAAAACACACCTGTAATTCCAGCACTCAGGAGGCAGAGGCAGGCAGATCTCTGTGAGTTCAAGTCCTATCTGGTCTACTGAGAGAGTTCCAGGACAGCCAAGGCCACACTGAGAAACCCTGTTTCGAAAAAACAAAAAAGCCTCTGACCAGCCTCTGACCAACACTTTGACATTGGCTGTTATAGAAGCCTGTGGCAGACTAGCTGTGACCATGTAATGTGGGCAAAGCAGATATGACATCTGTTTTCAGGTGGGAACCCCACAGCTGCCAAACCCAACGCAGGGAAATCCATGAATGAGCCTTACTTTCCCCAGCCATTTTGAGCAGGGCACAGAAAGACCAAGTCCATTCAGGGAGCTGTGCTCTCTCTGAATTGAAGGGCAAGGGCACAAATATAGCTTGCTTAGCAGGAGAGAGCTTCCCTAGCATAAATGAAGCCTTGAGTGGGAAGGATCCCTAACACTGATCCCAGCACTAAAAGGAAATAAGACATTTCTGAGCTTTGGCTGGGGTTGTAGCACAATAGTAGAATGCTTGTGTCTTATGCATGAGGCCCTAGGTTCAATCCCTACTACTACCAGGAAAAGAAAAATACAAAGGTGGAGGGGGAAGCTATTGCTAAGCTAAAGGGCAGCTGGAACCCACAGAGAGGGCACAGGAAGAAAGGGACCATGTGGAGGGAGCCTGAGCTACCCCTGTCTTCAGCTGAGAAATGAGTCACACATATTGAGATTCTGACAGGCTAGAAAGACTTCACTCAAGCCTCATGAATGTCCTTTAAATTTAGCTGAACCAGAATCCATTCCCAAGTAATGGTACAGCTTCTTGGAGCAAAATGCTGTTTAGATTCACATAGTCTCAGTTACTTATTGCTATATTATCGCTACCCCAAAACTTTAGTGTTTCGATACTACAGTTAACAATTGTATCACCTGTGGTTTCCTTGGTCAAGAACTGGGGGTAAGCCTGGCACTTTGGTGTACACCTTTAGTCTCCGCACTCAGGAGGCAGAGGCATGTGGATCTCTGTGAATTCAAAGGAGTTCCAGGCTAGCCAGGGCTGCTACACAGAGAAACCCTATCTTGAAAAACCTTAAAAAAAACAAACAACAACAAAACACTTGGGAATAGGCCAGTGTGGTGCCACAAGCCTTTAATCCCAGTATTCTGGAGACAAAGGCAAGTATGAATGTGAAGCCAGCCTGAACTACATAGCAATTTCCAGGTGAGCCAAGGTTACATAGATCCTATTTCAAACAACAGGAAAAAATAATAATTGGAAAATAGCTGAGCTATATAGACCTAGTGACTATGAAGTTGCAGTCATCCCAAGGTTTGATTGGGGCCAACACCGAGCTGCCAGAACAGCCTCCTTAGGCTGTGAAGCTGGTGGCCAGAGGCCTCAGCTCTCCATGTAGCTCTTTCCATAGATATTTGAGTGTTCTCATGACATTGTGACTAGGAATCTATGAGGGAGGAAGGCAGAAACCAGAGTCTAGTGATCTAGCTTATCATTTCACAAAATCCTATTGGCTAAACGTATCAGCCCTCCCAATGTGGATGTAAATACATAGAAGCAGGTATCCTTGAACCTACCAGGAATATCCAGGACAGATCAAAAACAAGTTCTGACAAGACACACAAATCAGTTTGTAGCTCTCAGAACTTTCAGAGAGATGATCTAACAGCATGATAACAAGGCAACTTTAGTTCAAGGTGTTCCACTGGAGCAACTGAACTACCTGATAAGGATGAAAATCAGCACTTCCCAAAGAAAGAAAACAGCACCTCTGCACATAGCAGTGCACTCTGTTAATTCCCAGCACTCAGGAGGCAGAAGCAGGTGGATCTCTGTGAGTTCAAGGCTAGCCTGGTCTACAAAGTCCAGGACTTCCAGGGCTCTGTTACATAGAGAAACCCTGTCTCAAAAAAAAAAGTGCATAACCGAATCCCTAGGCATACAAAACAAAGAGAAAATAAGGCCTTAATAACAAACAAAACAGTAGAAATAGGCCTGTGGTGTGAGCCTGTGATCACTACACCTGGGGAACTGAAGCAGGAGGCAGACACATTCGAGAACTGCCTGGACTACACAACCAGACCATGTCACAGGAATAAATCATAGGGGCTAGAGGGATGGCGTAGTGGTTAAGAACATTTGCTACATGTTTAGAGAATCTGCATTTGGTTCCCAGCACCCATATGGCAGCTCACAACCATCCTTAAGTCCACTCCCAGGGGATCTGATGGGCACTACTGGTTCTGTGGGCACCAGGTATGTAAGCGGCACACATACATGCAGGCAAAACATCCATATACAAAATATTTTTTCCAAAGATTTATTTGTTTATTGTGTACAAAGTTCTCTCTGCATTTACACCTACACACCAGAAGAGGGCACCAGATCTCCTTATAGATGTTTGTGAGCCACCATGTGGTTGCTGGGAGTTGAACCCAGGACCTCTGGAAGAGTAGTCAATGCTCTTAACTTCTGAGTCATCTCTCCAGCCCCCACAAAATATTTTTAATAATTAAAAATATTCTGAAACTTTGTTACTTTTTTATGTGTGTCTGTGTTTATATGCACATGCTATAAGGCATGCATGGAGGCCAGAGTCAGTTCTCTCTTTCCTTCATGTGGGACACAGGCGTCAAATTCAGCTTGTTATGTTTCCTGTCAGTGACTTTACATGCTGAGTACACATCTTTAATCACAACACTCCAGAGGCAGAGGCAGGAGGAACTCTGAGTTTGAAGACAGTCTGGTCTACAGAGTAAGTTTTAGGACAATCAGGGCTAAACAGAAGCCCTGTCTGAGAAACAAAAACAAACCCCTCCCCCCAATCCAGCAGTAAGGTATTGTCTTCATTGTTGATTGATTGGGGGTGGGGGGACGGAGGAAAATCAGCTGTTGTGGAGGGTACGTCCCTAAGCTGGTGGTCCTAGTTTCTGTCAGAAAGTAGACTATAGTGGTAAGAATGTGCTTTCATTTTCATCCCAGATGTAGGAATGTGTGGCTGCTTCAGACTGCCTGAAACAGCTGACTAGATTTGTCTCATGGTCTAGCAGAGGCATGGTTTTGCCAGCTTCAGATACTTTCTGCAATTGTGTGACATTTGGAATTCTGGGAACTTTTCAGAGGCTACATAAATGCAAGGGCTCCAGGAGAGGCGGAGTCAGTGGTTGTTGAGTGAGGTTGGTTGTGGTTTATCAGGTGCACTCAAAGAAGAAACAGAAAGAAAGTAAGATTCAGGGGTTTTCCTAATCCCTCTCTCCCCTCTATCCTTGTTTTTCTGCTATCTAGTGTTAGGGAGTGAAACAGAAGGATAAAGGGTAGGGAAAAAAAAAGAACCCAGAAAGTAGCAAAGACTAGCTACACTGAGCAAGCCAGTAAGCAGCACCCTCCATGGTCTCTGTGCCAGCTCCTGCCTCCAGCTTCCTGCCCTGCTTGAGATCCTGATCTGGCTTCCTTCAGTGATGGAATATAATGTTGACATCTAGGCCCAATAAACTCTTACCTCTTTGATCTACAGTGTAAGTTTCAGGATAGCCAGGGCTATACAAAGAAACCCTGTCTTAGAAAAAAACAAGCCTCACTTTTTAGCTGTCCTGAAACTCTCTATATAGACCAGGCTTGCCTCCAACTCACAGAGATTTGCCTCCTGAGTGCTGGGATTAAAAATGTGTGCTGCCAAGCTTGGCTACATTTAATTGCTCATTTATTTATGTATGGAGAGAGAGAGAGAGAGAGTGCAGTGTGGGCACATGCGCACACTGTATGCATGAGTGGCATAGTGTGCATGTGGAGGTCATAGGACAATTTAGAGTTCTTTGTAACATGTGGGTGATTCACGTCCCAAACACCAGCACCTGGGAGGCCGAGACAGGAGGATCAGGAAGGCCAGCTTCAATTACGTAGTGAATTCAAGGACTGCCTCAGTTACCGAGACCCTGAATCAAGAAACAAAATAAGTATTTTTCCCCATCTAATCCTTCTACTAAATTTGCACACACCGTCTATTCCACTGTGGCTCTGCCCTCATTTCCTATCAAAATGCCAGCAGGCAAATCCACCTCTGACTGTTCCATACCATTACAGGGATGGCCCCCAGCCCTGCAGAGCCCTCCAATGTGACCTCTAAGCCCTCCGTAGCCATACCCTCCCTCCCTGAGCCCTTTTCTTTCTGTGTTGCTGGGACATATTGCTCTGTTTGTCCACCAGTGTAAACACTAGAAGATTGTAGTTTGGGGGAAGTATAGGGAGAGGAAAGGGAGCCCTCTGAAAAAGAAACAAAAAGGCTAAAGAGTTTTTTCTGTTTCAGCTTTGGTGGCCCACTCCAGTAATCCCAGCACTTCTGATGTCAGAGGATCTCCACATCCAAGCCACCCTGAACTCTACATAGGATCAAATATAAAAACAGAGCAATGGTCTTAAGCAGCTTGGCATGTTTGAACATTTGGGCCAAGTGGGCACGCTGCTTTTCTCTTGGCTGTAGCTAGCCGGAGGAATATCCCATCTACTCCATTAGGCTTAGTTTCTATAAACTTGAATGTCTATGCTGGGCACATACTCTTTTGATAATTAGAAGACCCAGTAAGGCTGTTAGTGAAAAATGAATCTTCCTAGCACCCTAGTCTGCACTGTCAGACTGCTAGAGTCTGTCTTGGTTTTCTTTCCTTCCTGTGTCCCTTCTCTCTCACCTGGACTGACCAGCCAAGAGCAATGCCAGTGACCCTGTGGGTCTCTTTCCTTCAAAGTTAAAACAGATGCCTAGTGCAGGGTGCCACACCAGAGCATCCAATTGCAGAACACTAAGGGATTCCCTCCCTATATCAGTGGTATCTGGACAGGCCATCTGGAGCTCAGGGTCAGTGTCAACCTACTAGAGAAGGTTAGTTCTTGCTGTTCCGGCAAGAGGCAGGAGTGAGGAGACCTGTAACCCTTTTCCCAAGGCTCTTATTCATTCATTCATTCATTCTATACACAATGTTTTGCCTGCATGTGTACCTGCTGGCCAGAAGAGGGCACCAGATGACATTATAGATGGTTGTGAGCCACCATGTGGTTGCTGGGAATTGAACTCGGGAACTTTGCAAGGGTAGCCCATGCTCTTATCCTCTGAGCCATCTCCCCAGCCCCCTTTTCACACCTCTTTCTGTTCCCCAGAGTTCCTATCTCTGCTGGAAGTCCTGCCTTTGCTATTGGCCTTTCAGTTCTTTATTTAACCAATCAAAAAGGTGATGAGGACTAGTGTTTACAAAACATTGAGACAGGTGATGCTTAACAATACCAAAGTCTGATCTCTACTGGCTTGGAAATCAGCATTTGAATAATACAAGGACAGTCTTTACACAGTGAACAAAAACATCACTTCAACAGAGACCTCAGGCTGAGTGAGCGCATGAGAAATAGACTTCCCAGGAGGCAGGCTTCAGTGAGACAGCTCATTTAAGTGGGAGGGAACAAAGGCTATTTAAACACTTGGGGAGTTGGTAGAGATTTTTGGAGGAGTGGGTATGGGGGCCCAGGTGCTGGGAATGTCTTATTTACATGAAAAGGAAATCCAGATGCTTGCTGGACATGACCTTATAAGGAGAGAGGAAGTTTAACCTGTAACCTGGCTGCCAGGCTACCTGACCACCTCAAGGATTGCAGAGGTCGGGGCCATAAGGCTACATGTACCGGGTCATGCAAGCCCAGGATAGGGAGGGAACAGTCCTACTCCTGCTGGTCTCAAGATTTTCGGGGTTTGAACATGGCTCAACCTCACTCTTGCTCCAGGCTGGCTCCCCTGGTCACACAGCTCTCCAGCCCAAGTTCTTGCCAAGGCTAACCAATCATATGCTCTGGGTGGACAGGGACTGTTTGTTCTTTATCCCTACTTCTTTCTCTTCTGAGGGATGGAATTCCCTTAACATTGTTGGGTAGCACAAGCCCAGGTTTGGATCATGTTCGGTCAGGACCGATGGAGGTGACAGAAAGAGAAGACCAAACTCTACAAGATGATTGTCTTTTAATCAAAATAACTGAAACACACTAGTTTCTCCTTAGGAGTGGAGTCTGTAAGTGCAAGTGAAGGGGCCTTAGGTTTTGTTTGTTTTGTGTTTTTCAAATGTATGCTCTGAGGATGTGACCTGGGTCTTCATATTGAATGGCAAGCATTTAACTGAGTGAGTTCCCAACCCCAGATTCAGTTTGTTTGTTTGAATGTTTGTTTGTTTGGGGGGGGGTGTTGGTTGTTGTTCAGTTTTAATTTTTGTTTTGTTTTTGAGACAGTATTTCTCTGTGTAGCCTTGGTTGTCCTGGACTCACTTTATAGACCAGGCTAGCCTCACTCACAGATTCACCTGCCTCTTCTTCCCTGAGTGCTGGGATTACAGGCATGAGCCACTGCACCCAGCAGCCTTGAGTCTTTACGGGATAGAATAAGGAGTTCTTGTGGGGTAGTTTTATCAGCAGATGTATTCCTTATAGTTTTAAAGCCGGATAATGCTAGTGAGTGTTCTAATTGCTATGCTGGCTTTTCTTGTCAGGCAAGTGTTCTTATCACTGGAAGTTTCTCAACTTGGCTGAGGTTCCTTATTTTAAGTTATTAACTCTTCAGTGCATCCTTATACTTGACTTAATTCTGTATCTGGTGTCCAGAATACCTAGTGCACAAAAGAGCTTTCAGACATCTTTGGAGACTCTCTCCCACCTGAGTCCTGAGATGGGGACTCCAGCTTATGCAGGCCCAGCTTTTAGGTTCTGGTTCGGATAAATGACAGGGTAGTTTACTCCGAATGGGCTGTGCCGAGATACTAGTCCAGCATCCTTGCAGAGAGCCGGCTGTAATTAGGACCCAAGCGCCTGTGCATCCAAAGAATAGGTGCATTAAGTTCATTAAGTTCGTACTGAGGCCCCTCACCAACTATGTTGTGTAGTGACAATTCTGGAATTTTGGTTTCTGTAAAACAGGGCTTTCTTTTGGGCAACAGCTCCCAAATAATGACACAGAGACTTATATTCACTTATGAACACCTAGGCCTTATAGCTAAGCTTGTTCCCAACTAGCTTGCAACTATCCCATTTATACCAATTTAAGTTCTGCCACGTGGCTTGTTATCAGCTCTCCTTCAGACCTGAAATGCTTCCTGTTCTGTGCTTCCCCTCTTTTTCAGGTCTCCACCGTGGACCCCCTCTCTGGTCTACCTCAGCTTATTGGCCATCAGATTTTTATTATAACCATCAAAAGGTGATTTTCCATCAAAAGGTGATGGAAAACAATGTTTACAAAACATTGAGACAGGAGATGCTTCATAAAAATTACAATGCCCAAGTCCAGCCTAAATCAGATCGGCACTGGCACAGAAATCAGCATTTGAATATATGTTGGGGATTGGCCTGGTGCTATGTATTCTAATGTTAATTACTGGCCCCCAAGATCTTGACCCTGCTTAGAAAAGCACATTCTCACATAAACCTATCCTTGTTTTGTAAACCTGCCTAAGTCATCTTTTCTGATTGGTTGATTAAACAGCCTAAACCTAGGCAGGACAAAATGGGGTAGGTGTGGCTAAGGTTCCTGGGCTTCAGGTTCTGGAGAATCATGGAGACTGACTGATAGGAAGAGGGGAGAGAGGAGGACACCACGATGGGTTAGCGTGGAGAAAAACCACGTGGACTAAGAAAAGGATTCCAATAATTGCGTGAAAAGGCCCAGATGAAGAATACAAGCAAGTACCATGGGATTATGGATGGAAGGTAGACCAGGTGAGGAGGATTAAGGTGAATGACATTGGATGGGGGCTGGGAGATGGATAGTGAGGTTATTGAGCCAGCATAGGTGAAATATCTGCCCAGCCCAAGGTAAATAGGGCAATTATAAAGTCTAACAGTGTCTGTGTTTTATTATTTGTGATAGTGGATAAAATAATATCTTTGTGATAATCATAAGGCTAATAATATATAGCCCAACTCTTTCTTATTTACAACAAATGGTGTCCAACTTCACACAGTGCACAAAGACATTATCATAATGTTTTTTTTTTTAATATTATAAGACTGTTTCGTTTTAACCCCAAGTGTGTGAATATGGGGCTGTCCACAGCAGCTGACTATGATTTGCCTCATGCTCTAGCAGAGGCACAGCTTTGCCAGCTGCATATAGTTTCTGTGATTGTGAGACGTTTGGAATTCTGGGAACTTCTCAGAGGGTATATGAATGCTAGGGCTGGGGGGGGTGTGGTTGTTCGTTGGTTATGGTGAGTAGTCATGCTCAAAGAAGAAATAAGGAAATTCGATTCAGGGATCTCTCTCTCTTCTCTATCCTTATTTCTCTCCTATCTAGTGATAGGGGGTGAAACCAGCTATAATGCTAAGTTCACATTACAGGAACAGAGAAAGAATGGAAAAAGGCATTCCACAGAGAACCAAATATAGGAGGTGGGAAGCAATGTGGAAAGTCTCAAGGAAAGGTCTGGTGCCTCGGCATTGGGGGTGGGGGCAGATCTGTGGAGGGACAGCCGCTGTGGAACACTGGAGTGTAGAGTCCTGGATCTCTTCAATCCTGCAGCCTTCCATTCTGGTCACTAAAGAATAGGGTGTTGTCAGGTCTGTTCTAGAGTGGGTAGAGGTGGCTGTGAGCTACCACAAAGGGTACATGCAGGTTCGCAGGCCACTACTGAGTAGGGCTGCTGGCCCAGTTGTGATCCAAGGAGCTGGGGCTAACTAGCACAGCCTCCTCCTTAGAGCCTGTTGCCCTGTACTTGGCAAGGATTCTGCTCTTTATCCACCTATTTTGGGGCTTTTAAGGATCCTGCTTGAGGTTTAATTAAGAAATGGAAGCATCTGCATAATTTAAGGCTGTTGGATTTATGCTGGGGAAGTCTTTCAGCCAGCTATCCAAACTTATCCTGATTTCGATACCATCCCACCTCTTCACATGCTTCTCACTGCCTGTTTCCAGCTCTGTCTGTCCATCTCCCTTCTGTGTCTCCCTGCATCCTGTGTCTCCTGCTTCTCTGCCTACATCCCTGCCTGCCAGGAAGTCCAACCCCCTTACATCCTGCCCCAACTCTGGCCCTCTGCTCTTTATTATACAAAAAGCCATATTCCAGTCTGAACCAATGAGCAGCAAGACAACTCCTGATCCATCTCTTTGGGTTGCCTTTTGGTACTGGGGACTGCTTAACCTTCACCACAGCAGTTCGCTTTTTAATATGATGATCTCAAAGAATCATTTTCTGGGCAGGCGAGGAAAGACAGACATTTACAAATAGAAAACTGGTGATGGGTCATAAAAATTACAATACCAAAATCCTTCTGGCACTTAGCTCCCTGCCAGTTAACAACTGAAAATACAGGGACACACCTTCTCAATGTAAGGGAAGGCCGTCCCAGCATTTCCCCCCTTTGTCCAAGAAATGGCGTTAACTCTAACATCAATAACCTATAACAAAAATAGTAATGAGAACTATCAGGGTAAGCATTATATTCATAATGTCCAGTCCATGTGTATTTTAAAATCTTGGAGAGGTGCTGAAGAGATGGCTGAGAGGTTAAGAGCACTGGCTGTTCCTCCAGAGGTCCCGAGTTCAATTCCCAGCAACCACATGGTGGCTCACAACCATCTATGATGAGATCCCCTGCCCTCTTCTGACCTGTAGGTGTACATGCAGTCAGAACATTGTATATGTATAAATAAACTTTAAAAAAAATGTTTATATTAAAAAAAAAATCTTGGAGAAAGTACTCCACTCTCTGTCCTGTCTTGGTGAGTTTAAAGTTCCGTACCTCAATCACTTTCCTATCACCATTTAAGTGTTCACCTTTATTTATCAACCTTAAAACATCTTCTTTAACCCTAAAACACTTTCGTAGATTCTAAACTCAAGCTTTTATGTTTTTAAGCTTTATAAATTTTATACCTCTTTTTGAGTTTTCTTTTATGAATCTGATAACAGGGAAAACTGTAAGACTATAACTGACGTAAGTCCAAAATCACTGCACAGAGACCACCATTCACATATGTAATCACAAGTGTTTTTATTTCCCAAAAGCAAGAATCCTGAATGCAGGGGTCAGCCACTTTACAAAATGGTGGCTCCAAGATGAGCCTGCAGGCTCCTTTTAAAGCCAGCTAGGGGATGTCCAGTTGAGCTTAGGTAAACTTTACCAGAGTTGGATGGGTTCATTGTAAGGGGATACTTGTATGTTCCTGGTTGGTTCCGACCTTAGAAAAGAAACAGTCACCCCAGATGGCCCCAGGTCAGATGTCTGGGCAGTTGCTGATTGCCTGACCATCTTCTGTGGGTTTTTTGTTTGTTGGTTTGGTTTGTGTTTTGTTATTGTTTTTCAGAAAACAGAAAAGGGGGAAGAGTGGCAAGAATTTTGGCCCAGCTTTGGACCCAGTCTCAAAATGAGTTAGTCAGGCCCTCTCACTATCTAGTCCTCAGAGACCTGAAAAGGATAAATTTTAGCTGAGTGAACAGGAAGTGCAGAGCAAGCAGCCTCTGAATCTATAAAAATGACAGGGGCAGGGGCAGAAGGGTTAAGAGCGCTGGCTGCTCTTCCAGAGGACCCTGGTTCAATTCCCAGCATCCACATGGCAGCTTACAACTGTCTGGTTTGTAACTCAAATTCCAGTAGATTTGACTCCCTCACATAGGTATATATATATGCCAAATGTGCATAAAAATAAAAAAAATTTTTAAAAATGACAGAGACTTACTGGCTACCTGGACAGTTACTCAAGATTCCTCTATGTCAGGGGGCAAGCCCAGAAGATCTGACAGACTTTCCTGTGAAACAGGAATTTTGAAGGACAGTGCTACCTTATCTCAGCAAAGTAGAGCAATCAACTTCCCGGTGTCTTTCCTGTCCACAGTTTGGATGGCATGCTGTCAGCTGTTGAGGTAAAGGGCAGTTTATAGCCAGTGGCCAACTTTGCTACATTTGAAGCAAGCTCCAGGTAGAGGGTTTTCTGTGCCCCTCATCTTCTTTGGAGGAGACTAGGAGCTGATGCATCTCTCTGTCACAAAAACCCTTTTATTAAATATTTTAAATACCATATTCTACAAATCTGTGAAGTGTTTGAAGATATCTACCTAAAGTATGTCTAAATAGACACACTTGTTTAACTTTGAAAACAGATATAGGAGGTTAAATGAAGTCTACTCCTGTAATCAACTACATTAGCACCTAGCATGACTACAAGTGCAGTTCTGAATGCATTAAAGAGTATGACTATTTATAGGTGACTACTGATTTGTATTTTGTGATTATCCTTAACAGTTTATAACAGTAGCTTTCAGAAGACTAAGACTTTATATTTTGTTTGTTTTTTGAGACAGTGCTTCTCTGTAGCTTTGGCTTTCCTGGAACTCACTCCGTAGATCAGGCTGGCCTTGAACTCACAGAGATCCACCTGTCTCTGCCTCTTGAGTGGTAGGATTAAAGGCAAACACCACCATTCCCAGCTTTTTGTTGTGTTTTTTTTTAATATTTGTTTATTTTTATTTTATTTGCATTGGTGTTTAACTGCATGCATGTCTCTGTAAGGGTGTTGGATCCCCTGGAACAGGAATTACAGACAGTTGTGAGCTGCCATGTGGGTGCTGGGAATTGAACCCGGGTCCTCTGGAAGAGCAGCCAGTGCTCCTAACCACGGAGCCATCTCTCCAGCCCTGTTGTGTTTTTTTTTAATGAGTTGCATATGCACAATACCTTAAACGAATTGAATACAGTATACTGTAGTAAATATAAGCTTAAATTTGTCATCATACAAAAATCCATGCCAATCTAAAATATTTGAGACTAGTTGCTTTCTTACTCTAAAAGGAGATACAATAACTCACCCTTCTTTTCCCTTTCACCCATTCCCCCTTTTACCCTGGTTTCACACTCTAACACTATATAAGAGAGAAAGAAGGATAGAAAGGAGAGAGGAAGCTCCCTGAATCTTAACTTCCTTTCCTTTTTTTCCTCTCTGACCATGACCAAAGCCAACTTGCAACCAACCCCCCTAAAGGACAACATCCATAACCACTCACCGCCCCCTCCCCCCCAGGAATGAGGATGTTGTTTTCTTAGATTGCTTCCTTCTTGCCTGGGACAAAGGCATCTTGGGGAGCCCTGAGAAAACTGGGATATGGGCCAAGTCCTTGGAGAGCTGGCTGCTTCACTCCCTGTCCAGGTTCTACGGGATCATCTTGGGACAGGAAAGTGCAGGGCTTAACTGAAGTCCTGGCTGAAGCAGTCTATGTGGCTGGACCACTTGAGGCTAGTCAATTTGAAGCTGTCCTGGATGTAATTTTTGAGGAAACATCAAATAAGGCAGTCTATGAGGCTGGATCATCTAGAACTAGTTGCTTTGTCTTCATTGGTGTCTGGTCCTTTTGCTCTGAAACACACAATTTTGGGAGGTTTGTTTGTTTGTTTTATTTTTATTTTTTGAGACAGGGTTCCTCTGTAAAACCATGCAGGCTATCCTGGAACTTTCTTTATAACTCTGGCTGGCCTCAAACTCACAGAGATCCATCTGCCTCTGCCCCCCCACCAAACGTCTAAAGGTAACATTATAGAGACATTTCTGCATTAACATGTGTGGAATGTGCAGTGTGCAATAATCAGCTACAGATGATTCTCTGCTCTATGCTTGCTTGAAAGGCATCTTTCAATCTTTATAAGTCTATTTGGACCGCATAACCAAACTGTAATAAAATAATATATATCTCCATCCCTGCCATATGAAAGGATCGTGTGTAATAATAAGTCATGAAGACCTGGTAGTCAACATGATTCATTGGCTACTGCAGAGAAATTCATGACTCAGCCCGTCTCCAAGCTGTTCCATGTAGGAAGATCAGCATTCGCATCAATTATTTTGTTGTTCTTCTGGGTTTCTTCCTTCATGTCTGCAGCCAAGATTTTCAGGAGGTCTCCCAGAGTCAAATCTAATCTTTATTAACTTTGAAGGAATCCATAGCTTTTTGTTTCCTGTGGAGACAAATGTGTAGCCTCTTCCCCAATGCAACACAATTCCTGATTTCCATTCTGAGGTTAACACGTTCTTAAAGTATATAGGTTGATTTTATTCAGAAGTCTTCTCTAAAATCTAGTATTTTTCAGCAGCTATGCAACCTGTCTCGCAGACATTTTAAAAATTTAAAGTTAATAAATCATTACATAATCTACCTCTGAGAGATCTCATATCCCCCTTCTATTTTTATGAGCATTTCTTTTAAAGTGTGGTTAGATCTTTTCACAACTGCCTGACTTGTAGTACGTTAAGTATGCTTGCAACATGTTTATTATATTTTTTTAATTGTTGCATTTTACTGGATACATATGCTGGAGCATTATCAGTTTTAATATGTAAAGGTATCCCTAAGATAGCCATCACTTCTAATTAATGTGTAATTACAATATCAACCTTTTCAGAACTCAAGGCAGAAGCCCATTGGAATCCTGAATAGGTATCAAAAGTAGGATGCACATACTTTAATTTTCCAAACTCAGCAAAATGCCAAATTTCATCTGCCAAATTTCTTTGGGTATCTTTAGGGTTATTTCTGGAAGGTAATTGACCTTGATTATATAAGGAACAAGTGGGACTTTTAAAATAATTTCCTTGGCTTGTCACCAGGTTATAGAAAAAATTTTCAAGCTTCTATTTACATGATGCCTTTTATGAAAATTTGAAGCATTTGTTTGTTTGTTTGTTTGTTTGAGACAGGGTTTCTCTGTGTAGCCTTGGCTGTCCTGGACTAGCTTTGTAGACCAGACTGGCCTCAAACTCACAGAAATCCTCCTGCCTTTGCCTCCCTGAGTGCTGGGATTATAGGCATGCATCACTGCCCAGCTCAGGCATTAATTTTTTTAGTTGCTCTCTTGAACAGTCTCCACTTGGCTGACAGGGAATGACTGGCTCATGTTGTTGGGTTTTTTTGGTGGGGGGGACAGAAAGAGGGGGGGTGCTCTGAAAATGCCCAGAACCCCCTAGGCATTTTCCCAATAGTAAGGAACTGCCTTGCTCTGTCTGCTCTTTCCAAATCTTTTACATATCTCAGGAAGCTTTCTCCCTGGATTATCACCAGCAAAAATATTAGCCTTAGAAACTTTGTCTACAGTCTTTTATGAAATGACCTGGTCCACAGCCAAAGCATCAGATATTTTGAGCTCTCGAACTTTTAGCAATTGCCTGTCTTATCATAGCGGTATTGAAAGCATCAGATCCCAAATCCACAGTAATTTTAATCGCTTCATAAATAGGTGCTGATCTTGCTTTCAAAGGTCTAATAGCCTCTTTGCATTCCGTAATAGCATTCTCAAAAGCTAAAGACTCAATTAGTACCTCTTTTGAATCTGGATCTGATAGCGCTCTATTTACAGCTGAAGTTAATCTTTGTAAAAAAAAAAAAATCAGCAAAAGCTTCATCTGAATCTTGGATTGTAATGGAAATTTTGGTTTCTTTGTAAATTATGTAAATACGCTTTTGTTTTAATCCCAAGTGTGGGGTTTTAGTTGGGCTATGGTTGTCCACAGCTGTTAATTGTCACCTGCAGGGCATGATCTCTGCCCGCTGGTATTGACCTTCCATGTGTTGCACAGAGAGGGGTATGGTCTAGGACTCTGAGAGTATAAATATGAGGTCAAGAAAGAGACAGTGTGGTGGTCAGTGTTGGCATATGATGTGGAGCAGTTTGGAGAGGCCAGAGACGGTGTGGCAATTTGGAGCAGACACAGAAACACTTTGGGCGCAGCGTCGTGGAGAAGCCTGCTAGCCTGCTAGTAGACAGAGATTGGTATAGAGCCCTAAAAGAACCCCTTGACCCTAAGTAGCTGGAAGAAGTAAAGGAATCTGGGCCCCCTCTACCCACTAACCTTTTTTCTCTCTCCTACTTAAGGTTGGGGGTTGGTGGAAGGGAGGTAGAGGCCTAAACACCCCAAATAGAGTTTTAAAAAAGACTGCTACAGATGGCTTTCCACTACACTGGGTTATCCTGGTAAATGACGCAGATCATCTTCCCTGTTGTTTAACTTTGTCCTAAACATTTAAAGCTACTGTACAACATTGCTCTAAGATGGCATCATCAAACTGAATATGCATTTGTAACCTAGCACACTGATGCTTGACAATATTAATACCTCTACTCCTATTGCATTTATCCATAGCTGAAGCCTCTTCCCTCCACCAGGTCAGCCACTGTAGCTGAGGGTCAGCTTCCAATACAGTTGTCACTAAATCTTTCCAATCTTTTTCAATTATACAGTCACTTAATACTTGTTTTACATAGAGTGAGTCCATTCCATACGCCACCACTACTTCTTCTAATATCTCTACGGTTTGTCATCCAAGTTCATCATAACCTTATAGGTCTGTCATCTGAGAGTCCTATAGGAACTGGGAAAGCTATTGTGGGCTTTCTAACAGGCTTGAATGGCCATCCTGCAAGCTCATCATACGGTGGCGCTGCAGGCTTTAGATTGTATTCTTCTGACCTGGCTGGAGAAAAATTTTTGAGTTCAAAGATCCTCTCATCTCTGTTCTAACTCTTGTAACCTAGAATTCCATCTCTCAGTCCTCTCCTTATCTAAGTCTACTTCCTGTGAATTTCAGGGAGAAAGACAAGGAGATTTTCTCATTTTTTTCTGATCTTTCTTGGAGAGGGCACTAAACCTATGGACTTTCTATGCCCGTCTCAGCTCTAACTAATGACATGGAGACTTGTGTTTCTTTATAGCAGCTTTAGGCCTTAGCTAACTCTCACTCCCAACCAGCTCTTATAACCTCGGTTAATCCATTTATATCTACGTTCTGCCCCATGCTTCATTACCTCTCCTCAGTTTCATAGGTCTGACTTCCTCCATGTCTCAGAGATGACTTCTCCTGCCTTGTATTCTTTTCCAGAGTTCCTGTATCTGTCTGGATGTTCTGCCTATCTCTCCTGGCTTTGCTATTGGCCATTTAGCTCTTTATTAGATGAATCAGAAGGTGATGGAAGTTTGTTTACAAAATACTGAGACAAGGGATGCTTAACAATACCAAAGTCTGGGCTGTACTTAGCTCTCTGCTGGTAAAGAAATCAGCATTTGAATATACAAAGACAATCTTTACACAGTACACAAAAAGATCACTCCCAAGAGGGCACAGAAAACTACAAGCGTTATGAACCTATTTTATTTAGCTCTATGCTGATAACTAAAACAAAAGTATAAAGGGTCCAGGTGACCTCTGCTATAGTGTTTTTATTAAAAAAAAGATTTATTTATTATTTATACAATGTATAGTATTCTGCCCGCATGTGTGCCTGTAAGCCAGAAAGAGGGCACCGATTACAATAGAGATGGTTGTGAGCCACCATGTGGTTGCTGGGAATTGAACTCAGGACCTTTGGAAGAACAGCAAGTGCTCTTAACCTCTGAACCATCTCTCCAGCTTTCCATTTTTAAACATTTTAAACATTTTCCATTTTTAAACATTGAAAATATTTCCTTTTTTAATTTTGCTAAGTCTCTCCTTCCTATGGAGGTTTCACTTTATTATATTAAAACTTAATATTTTTTATTTCTATGACTGTCTATACTCAGTTTCTTTCCTTTCTTAAGTGTCTATGCACACTTAGAAAAACATTTCTACAAATTTCTCTTTTTCTGCTTCCAAACTTACTGTTTCAGTACTTATGTGTCCCTAAACTCTGTCCTCTGAGAACTGCCCATTCTGAGCATACATTGCTGACTCTAAGGTCTGTCATTTCTGCTTCTCTGTCCATGGCTCCAACTCAAGTTTGTGTGTGTCTGGAATGACCTCGTGCGTGGATTCTCTTGTCCAGGTCCCCTGTCTGGAACTCATGACCTTAACGTGGATCTCGTGCCTTACACTGGTGCGCCAAATATTGCGGGTGTAGTCCCTAAGTGCCACAGGGACGGCCACCAATCAGTCCTTGAGGTGCTGTCAAGATGGCTGCACCTTCCTCTCCAGCCTCAGCCTGCAGCCACTGCCATGAAATATCACCACAGGAATTGCCACAGTGACGGTACCTCCTCTCCAGCCTCCCTGAGCCGCTCTGCAGTGATGGCGCCTCAGCCAAAGCCGCCTGCAGCCAGGAAAGTCTTCCTATGCTGATCCATGGGCCGGATCCAGGGGGGAAAAAAAAAAAAGAGGTGAAAAATAGCCAACAATCCCTGAGCTTCCCACAAAACTCCACCAACCCTTGAACAAGAGAACCCACCAAAGCCCGAGCTTTGGAAGTTCAGGGCTTGAAATCCCACCAATCCTTTCCCTGGAAATCTCTGCTCTGGAAAGCTCCGCCCCCTAAAAAATCCTATATTAAGCCTCATACTTTTCAATTTGCTGCTGCTTCCCCCGGTGTCAGGGCTAGCCGTTACTGTATTTTTCCCTCCCAGCGAGTCTCCTATGTGGGGTTTGCTGTGGGGAGTGATTTCGTGAAGCTGTAACACGTTAACTGGAGCAGAGCGGAGCAGAACTGTTACACTCCTGTTACACTTTGGCCGCTGCAGAGCTGCAACACTTCTGTCGAGGAAGTCTTTCCCTCAGAGCTGCAACTTTCTCGGATCCTGCTTGAGGCTTAATTAAGACACAGAAGCATCTATGTACTTTAAGGAAGTTGGTGTTTTGCTGGGGCCTTCTCTCAGCTAGCTATCTAAACTTACCCAGACTTCACTATCGCAGCTCTCCGGCTCAGTCTCCCCGGTCTGCCTTCCCAAAAGATCCGCCCCCGTACTTCCTGCCCCAGCTCCTGTCCTCGGCTCTTTTATTATACAACCATATTCCAATCTGAACCAATCAGCAGCAGGACAACACTCCATCCATCTCTTCGGTTGCCTTTTGGCACTGGGGGCTCCTTGTGCCCGCAGCCAAGCCCGCAGCCAAGAGCCTAAACCCGACTCTTTCATCGGGGAGGCGCAGCGCATGCTGGGTCTTGTAATCCCCGGGGGAAAACCACCGGATGCATGCTGGGACTGGTAGTCTATTGCCCTGGATCGCTTCTCACCTGGCCAGGGCGGGTGCACCGGGGCCAATGGGAGACTTGCCGGCCGGCCTGCCCCGCCCCGCGCCTCTGGACGTCTGGGCCTGAACATGGCCGCTGCGGATGCCGGGTCCTTGAGCTGAGCGCCCGCTGCCGGAGCTAATCGCTGCCGTCAACTGTCCGGGCGGGCCGGGTCCAGGCACCGGGACGGCAAAGAGCCACCGAGGAAGCGCAGGCCGCCGTAGGAAGCCGCCGCGGCGGGCACATGGCGTCCATCTTGCTCAGGAGCTGCCGCGGCCGGGGCCCTGCTCGCCTCGCGCGGCCCCGGGCCACCTCCCCGCGCGGTAAGCGGGCGCAGTGCATCGGACCTGTTGTGGGCGACCACGCGCCCGCGCGGTACTCGGGGCAGCACAGCGATGACAATCACCCGGCGGCTCTGTGTCGCCTGGACTGGGCAGCTTCGCTGTGACCTTAGTTGCCCTGGTCGCCGCAGGTCACCGCTACCGACAGGGGCATTGGGAAAGTTCCTTAGGGCTGTGGCTTTCCTGGCGCTCCCCTTGACGAACCGAGCCTGGGCTTGCCCTTTGGCCAGTTCAGGCCTGGAAGCCGGAACTACGGAACAGGGAGATTGGGTTGTGGGTGATGCCAACGTAGTGGGCCGCTCCCTGGGGTGGGGTGGCCGCTGACTAGGCTTCCTAAGGAAACTTGTATGTGTCCTGTTTGTAAGTTACGGTAAGGATGAAAGTTGGTCCGTGAGAGTGGAAACCAAGACTTCATGATTCCCTGGCAGAAGCACAGGGAAACGATAAATGAACGCCTTTATTGATGCTCTCACTGCTTTGGAGGATTGGGGCAGTGTCACCTACCGCCTTGCTGGCCCCTGCTGTTGCCTAAAATCTACATTGGGGCCACGTCGCCGCTGTTGAGAATGGTACCTCTGGTTCCCACTATGCAGGAAGCCTGTTCTCTGAACTTCTTTCCTGCCTCACACACACAACAGTGGTGTGAATAAACTCTCAATGCCTTAGGAGAATTAGAGTGGTTTACGGAAAGCATTGAAAGTATATTTCATCACTACTGTTTTTCCAGAAATGGCTTTTACATTTTTTCTTTAAATACATTTATTGTTTTTGTGTGTGCATGCCCATGTGTGCATGTATGCCTGACATGCCACAGCATGCTTATGGAGGTCAGAAGACAACCTGTTGGAGTTATTTCATCTATTGTGGAGGCCCTGGAATTGAACTCAGGTCTTGGTGGCAAGTGTTTTTATCCACTGAGCCATATTGCCTGCCTTGTAGGGGCTTCTTGTCATTTGTCAGTAGTTCTCAGCCCTTGTCCCCTGGAATTATTATTATTATTATTATTATTGACCTGTAGGAGGTCAATTTTGCTAGGAGTTTGCTAGGAGTTTGCTAGGAGTCAATGTGCCCTTCCTCCTGCCTACTAACACTAACTGTAGCTAGTTGGAAGGGATCCCACACTGGGAGAAGACCAAAGGCCTTTAGTGTTCCTTCACTAGGGCTTAGCCTGAGAGCCAGTTTCCAAGCTGGGGAGATCAGATGATCTGTTCAACCATGGCCCTCCATCATTCAGAGCAGTCCCCAGAAATTTGGCGGTAGGGGTTTCATTCACACCTTCAAAAGATGCCTGGTTGACACCTGTTTGCTTACCTTTTCTTTGTTTCTGTCATAGGTAGTCTGAGGGATCGAGCTTGTGTCAGTTGTACCCGGACCGTGGGGTTGATAAGCCATGAGTAAGTAATCCCATCACTGAATAATATGTCACTGTACATGTCTGCTTGAGGATGCTGTCTGTGCATCCAACGGCCTCTTTCTCCTCATAGCTCTTGTTTCTGTTTCTATTAAGTCTTCATCTGTTTACTTTGATGGCTATAGCTGTATAATGTTGGTGAATTTTAAGAGAATAAGTACTCAGAATCCCAGCATCGGTTATGCATACCACGGGCACTGTGCTGTGCTCTTTGGGTTGTTTTCGTCTGGTGGTTTGGTTTTTTTGTTTTTGTTTTGTGAGACCGAGTCTCCATAGAATATGTAGCTTAGGCTGACCTTGAGTTTCTGATAACCCTCCTGCTTAGCCTTCCATTTCCTGGAATTACACAAATGTTCCAACATGGCCAACCTGACATTTTTACTTCTGTCGCTGGTTTTTGGTGTGGTTGTTGTCACTATAGTTTTGTCTCCTCAGAATGACTCAACTTCCCCTGCTTACATAGCTGTCGTCTTTAATGGCTTTCCATAGAATCTTGTCTCATTCTTTTACCCTGTTGGTGGCAATATTAGGACTGTTGGGATCTGCCCATGACAAGGCAGACCTTCCCTTGAATACTTTTCTCTTTCAAGGGTACATGCCTCAGGGGTGCTCACAGCATGTTCCTCACCTCACTCTGGATGCCTAGCCTACAGGATAGCAGTGCCCATGAGATGGTGAGAGCGTCTCAGATGAGGCTTTGGTGGCATTGCAAGGCCAGTCTTGTGGAGCTTCTTGAAGAAAGTGGCACCGGTACTCCCTGTTGTATGTAGACTTTCACTTTGCCCAGAGTTGCTGTGCTTTTTGAACCATGCCCTGCACCCGGTGTCTCTGCCTCAGCCCTGTCTTACTGTAAGGGCGGGGCAGGGAAGTAGCCCCTGCTGTCAGCTCAGATCGCTGAAAGGGGGCTCATCCCTTCCCACTTCCCTGTCCCTGCCCCCTCCTCTGGGCAGCAGGAAACCAGTGCTGCTTTCTGTGCACCTCCCTGCCCCTTCAGCTCGTCTCTGCAGGATTTTGTGTTCACTTAAACCTGTTGACTCAGCTCCGAAACATAACTGGAGGTGTCTTGAGACAGATTGAAGTCCCTAAAATACAGACAAGTCATCTGTGAAGACTTGGTTTCTGTTAAAGCACATTGGGCTTGATGTCTTTTGTGGAGTGCTGGGGTTGAACAGGAAGGCCTGCAAGCTTCTTGGACAAGGGAGCATTTCTGTGGCTGAATGGCTACTGCATACATACCATTTGGTCAGATTCCCACACAGAGAGAGTTCTTGTGTGTGGGAATGTGCCTGTTGGCTGTGATGTCTATTAGACTTCTCTTTGGGTAGTCACAAGGCTCATGTCATGGAATCTTCTTTGTGCCAGTGACGGTATTAATTTATGTGTGCAGAGGGTGGGGTGGGGAGAACAGAGGTCTTTCACTCTTTTTGTTTGTTTTTCAAAACAGGGTTTCTCTGTGTAGCCCTGGCTGTCCTCAAACTCCTTTTGTAGACCAGGCTGTCCTTGAACTCACAGAGATCTGCCTGTATCTGCTTCTGCTTTTGTCTCCTGAGTACTGGGATTAAAGACTAATGCCACCATGCCTAGTTTAGCTTCTTTTGCTCTTCCTAAAGTATGCTGTTGAGCTGGTGGGGCCTGGTAGACCCTGCTTTGAGGCTCAGGAGAAGTTAGAATAGGACTTGATGTGAAGTCTCTGGCTTTTGTTTTATTGTTGTTGGAGGTGGTGGTGGTGGTTTGGTTGGTTGGTTGGATTTTTTCAAGGAGTTTCTGGTTTTAAAGTGCCAACACTAAATGAAGCCTAGTGGAGTGCTCTGTGGACCCCTTCCTAAGTCCATGAAGGTGTGGTGTGTAGGGACTATGAGTTATTACTGAACTGGCCTAGTGGTAATCCTTGCTGTGGGGCAGTACAAATGGCCAGTAGTGCGATCCGCCATCTGCCATTTTCCTTAATAAGTTCTCTAGTTGGCACTTGCAAAGGGACCTGTTCCTCAGCCTTATTCTTTAAGATTTTGAGTGTCCTAGATAAACTCATTAGTTCTTCCAGTCTAAGACAACCTTTGTGAAGTTATGACTGAAATGCTATCAAACTGCTTGAGATTGGCAGCTTTTTGTTTTGTCTTATGGAGTTGGGAATAGAACCTAAAGCCTTGGGCTTGTAGCAACTTTTTGTTTTGTTTTGTTTTTTTTAAAACAGAATCTCCTATAGCGAAGATTGGCCTTTAACTCTTGATTGTGCTGTCCTATCTCCCAAGATTTATGGTTAAAGAGTAGGGATGGTAGCCAGTAGTGGTGGTACACGCCTTTAATCCCAGCAGAGGCAGGCAGATCTCTATGAGTTCAAGGCCAGCCTGATCTACATAATGAGTTCCAGGCCAGCCAGAGCTACATAGTCAGACTCTGTCGCCCCCAACTCTCCCCACCCCTGCAACACACACACAAAAGACTTTTTCCTTTTCTTTCAGAAAAAGTGGTGTCATTTCTGTTAGGCCATGAGCTTGGCCTTTAAGGCAGTTCTCAGGTATATTCTGCCCTCACTATCGTTTTCTGCTATCTTGCCGAGCGCTTGCTGCTGCCAGTCTTTATGATAATAGTCTAGGGTTTGGCCACTTCGCATCACTGTCTTTGCTCCCTGCTCAGCCCACATGGCAGCACAGGGTCAGGTTAAGGCTGGAATATTGTTGGTACCAGCAGTACCCATCTCTCCTGACGTAGTGCCTGAATCGCTAATTTCAGGGCCTGCCTCAGCAGCAAGCTCTGCCACAGGCCAATTTTAGTCAGCGACACAGCATAGCAGCCCTCAGCCAGCTTAGAGGGCTCATCAGGCTGAAGGTTAGCCTTGAGGTCTCATGCCTGTCAACCTACCTGGGTGCTCATTCTTATTAGAGTGTTCTCACTAGGAACATATGTTAGATTGATTTGTCAAGTACCTTTTTAACATTTAAGATTCATATTAAAATATAACGAGCCGTGCTTTATTAATTAAAAATGTTTTTTATTTTCAGTGCTGGGAATCAAAATCAGGGCCTTATACTGCTAGACAGGTGCTCTACATCCTCAGGCCTTGTTTGGTGTGAGACAGTCTCACTGTGTAATCCAGGTTAGTCCCAAACTCAACTCTGCCTTCCAGTGCTGGGATTCCAGACGTGTACCACCACGACCAGTTTAACTTTTTGTTAACCATGTTGGACATTTGCTTTAAGAGGTAACAGTAATAACTGTGGAGTTCTGTTGAGCAACTTAAACATTTTAAGTCAACACTTAAGGATAAGCAGCAAAAACTTTCATTTTAGCTATGTAAGAAATTTTTGTTTGTATGCATATGGTATATGTGTGTAAGCACATGTATATGCATGGGAAAGCCCCAGATTAACATGGAATAGCTTCCTTGATCACTCATCACCTTATTTTGAAAACAGGATTTCTCAGTAAATGTAGTTTACTGATTTTGCTAGGCTAGCTGGCCAGTGAGCACTACTGATCTGCTTGGACCTACCTCCTTGTACTGGGATTATAGGCACACACCTCTGTACCCAGCTTTTGATGTCGATACTGGGGATCCAAATTCAGGTGCTCATTCATGCATGCACAGCAAATACTTTACCAGCTGAGCCACCTCTCTAGACCATGTAAGAACTCTTGAATCTTGGGGCTGGAGAGGTGGCTCAGTGTTTACAGTACTTGCTGTTCTTATAGGGAACCCAGGTTTCATTCCTCCTACACAACCATCTGTAACTCCATAGCATGGGATCCAGTGCCCTCCTTTGTCTTCCATGGTCACCCAACATGCACATGATGCATAAACATACATGCAAGCAAAATACCGCACAAAAATAAGTCTTAAAAAGAATGCTGACCGTGGCAACTCAGTGTCCAAGTGGGCTCCCTAGTAAGGGGAATATGAACTGTGTCTGACATGAACTCAGTGGCCTCCTCTTTGATCATCTCCCCCTGAGGGGGGAGCAGCCTTACCAGGTCACAGAACAAGACTATGCAGCCACTCCTGATGAGACCTGATAGACTAGGATTAGATGGATGAGGAGGAGGACCTCCCCTATCAGTGGACTTGGGGAAGGATATGGGAGGAGAAGAGGGAGGGAGGGCAGGATTGGGAGGAGATTAGGGAGGGGGCTGCAGCTTAAATACAAAGTGAATAAACTAATTAATAAAACAATAAAAAAAAGAAAAAAATGCTGAAGGGCTAGAGAGGTGGCTCAGTGGTTATAAGCACTGACTGTTCTTCCAGAGGACCAGGGTTCAAATCCCAGCACCCACATGGTAGTTCACAACTGTCTGTAACTCCAAGATCAAGATTTGACACCCTCACAGATACACAGGCATGCAAAACACTAGTGCACATAAAAATGAAAATAAATAATTAAAAAATAATGCTGAATTTAAGATACAGAACCCTAAGAAATGTTTTGATTTTGTTTTTTAAAAAGAAAAAAATCTTAAGCCCTGGAGGTGACTTGTAATGGATAGGTACACATTGGTATTCATTTATTATGTTTATTGTTTTGTTTTTTGAGACAAATCTCTTATTTGTGGCCCTCTTAGAACTCACTATGTAGACCAGGCTGGCCACAAATTCAGAGATCCACCTTCCTCTGCCTCCTGGGTGCTAAGATTAAAGTAGTGCACCTCCATGCCTGGCTGGATGGCTATATAAATAAATGTATATAATATACATAAAACATCTTATGAGTGTGAGTGTTCATATGCCATGCTGTGTATGAGAGTCAGAGAACAACTTGGGAGTTGTTTTTTTCTTCTGCTTTATGGGTCCCAGGGGTTGAACTCAGTTCTCCAGGTTTAGTGCAAGTACCTTTACCCATTGGGCCTTCTTGCTAGCTCCCAGTTTTGGTTCTTCAGCAAGTGTCTCTGTGTATGTGTGTGTGTGTGTAAGAGAGAGAGAATGTACATACATACACGTTAAAGTACAGGTTTGGAGGTCAGAGGACAACTTGGTGGGATTTGGATCTTTCATCATGTGGATCTGAGGGATGAACTTAGGTCATCAGACTTAGTAACAAGTGCCTTTCTCTCTTAGTAACAAGTGAGCCATCTAGCCAGCTCCTATATACAACATTTAGAACTCACGGTGGCAAAATTTGCTTCGGGAAATTGTGCCATGCTAACGTGATATCCCTGCAGAGTATAGGCCCAGTGTATAATGACGCTGCAGTCCAAGCTCAAAATCTCATGTCATGGCCTGGGACTAGGTGCTAAGGAGTCTACTTTACTGTTTTTTTCTGTGTTGTCTAGTTTCTCAGCCAGGAAGCAAGTGTGATCTGATGTAGTGTAACTACAGGCTTCTAAGTAGAGAATTGTCTGTACTTGGGAATCATCTCTTGATCTTAGAGGCTATTGCTCTATTGTACTTCCTTTTTGCTGAGGATGACTTGGTTCCTTGACACCACTTTCCTGAAAAACAGGGTGATTTTACCTGGTTGCTCTCCTTTGGTTACTAGCTTTTTTCATGCCTTTCTAAGGGTAGCCTATGGTTTGAGGCTCTGGGGTATTTCAAGGGTGTTATCCTCGTGGGAGTGATGTACAGGCATACCTCTGACATTTGTGTAATGTTGATAGTTAGAAACACTGACAACAGCTGGGTGTGGTGGCACATGCCTTTAATTCCAACACTTGGGAGTCAGAGGCAGGCAGATCTCTGTAAGTTCAAGGCCAGCCTGGTCTACAAATAGAGTCCAGGACAGCCCAGGCTACATAGACAAACCCTGTCTCAAAAAAAAAAAAAAGAAAGAAAGAAAGAAAGAAAGAAAGAAAGAAAGAAAGAAAGAAAGAAAGAAAGAGGTATCCGTGTCCTTTCCTTATGTGTGTTTGTGTGTGTCTATGTCAGTCCATGTATCCTGTTCCTGCCTGCCAGACTATGCAGCTGAGATTGTAAGCTGATATTGATGTTGACATACACTCTCCTGTTAGGTACTCTTTTTGTTGTTGTTTTCAAGACAGGGTTTCTCTGTGTAGCCTTGGCTGTCCTGGACTCGCTCTGTAGGCCAGGCTGGTCTTACTCATAGAGATCCGCCTGCCTCTGCCTCTATGAGTCCTGGGACTAAAGGTGTGCACCATCACGCCCAGCTTGTTGTCAGGCACTCTTTAGTCTTCCTACTCCTACCATGAAGGTTGGTTCAGGATGGGCAAGACCCCTAGGCTCAAGACCTTTATATAAATGATCACCCTTGGTAAGATTCCCAACTTTGTAATGTAAGTAGGTGGGTGCTATGTGGTCAGCGTGTGTGTATTGCATTTATTTATTTCGGGAGGGGGACATGTCTGGGTGAACCTGTGTTACGGTGAATATGTGGAGATCAGAGGACAAACTGTGCAGGTCAGCTCTCTCTTCTACCATGTGGATCTCAGGGATTGAACTGATGACAAGCACCCTTACCCACCACTCCATCTTGCCAGCTTCAGCAGTATATTTTTAGTGAAACAATGTGTTTGGTTGGTGCCATTTCACTCCACTTTGTAGGTGATTTCAAAAGAGGAAGGCAGGAGGCAGGATGATGGAAGCCAGGCTCATAGTCCTCCCCTGGGTTAGTGCTAGTTGAGTACCAGCAGTACCAGGGTCAGCTCTGTATTGGTAGAACATTTAAGATTATATCATTTAGGCTGGGGTGTAGTTCAATGGTCAGCACTTGGCCTAGTATATGGGAAGCCCTAGGTTCTATTCCCATCACTGCCAAAAAAATTAAAATTACATGATTTTCCACTGTTTGAAAATGGCAAAACATAACCAGGCATGGTGACACATGCCTGTAATCCCAGCACTTGGGGAGGCAGAGACAGGTGGATCACTCTGAGTTTGACGCCAGAGTCCAGAACAGCCAAGGCTACACAGAGAAATCCTGTTTCGAAAAACCAAAAAGAAAAAGAAAACAAAACAGAAGAGAAGGAAAATGGCAAAGCATCACGTAAGTTGTTAGTAATGCTAGTTAGTAACCTCTGATAGGCCGGTTGAGGATGGCTCAGTGGGTAAAGGCCTCTGACAGCAAGCCTGTTTGGAGCTGAGTTTGATCCCTGAGAGGCCACATGATGGACTCCTGCAAATTGTCCTCTAACCTAGGAGGCTCTTATACCCCATCCTCCCACAACAACAAACTCTGATGAGTTTAAGAAAAGCAAGATCTTGGCCCAGCCCTTACCCACAATGCTTTGTTGCCTCTTCGTCTTTGTATATGTGTCTTTGCCTTGGTCTGTTGGCTGTCCTCGCACCTGCAGGCATCAAGCCTGCTATGGAAGCCACACTCTTCCTCACTGAGGATGGGAAACTGATGTTTAAGCTTGATGATGCTCTTTTCCCATGTGCAGAACTGCCTTATCCTATACTTGGAGGCAAGGCCAAGGTAAGAAGGTATCAAGTAGGGCCTGCATTTGTCTGCTGGTAAGTAGCTGAGTGATTCTCTGGATCTGGTTGGTCTCTGTCTTGTTCCATGTGGCCTCACCCTGAGTCATGTAACACATGGTCAGGACAGAATGGATTCAAGGGCCTCTTCACAGCCCCAGGATTGCAGTGCCAAGGAAATCCAGAGCTGTGTTGGTTTGGAGTTGGGTAGGGCTTAGAAAGGGATTGACAATACTTTACAAGACCCCCAAGGAGGTAGATGAAGAGGGCTGCCTGTCATGTATCTATGCTCACGGTCACACTGTCACTGTTTCCACTGATCCACAGACGTCTGTACCCCTCTTCTCTGGTATCACTGCTTACTGTGGGGTCAGCATGGGCTTTTGATCTGTGACAGACAGAGCACGGAATTGGAGTTTGGGAAGTGCCAAAACTAATGACGGCACCAGAGCCAAGCTTAGCAGCTGGGGCTTTGGAGCCCAGTGAGTTCCATGCCCTAATTCTTTGTGATCTGATAGTGCTGTGTGCCAGCTTTTACTGTCCACCACACACCATAGGCTGAAGCCATGTGCACCACTGGTCTTACATGAGCCCGCCATGAAGCATGGTGGCTCTGGAGAGTCATGCCTTGCTCCTTACCGCTTTGATAGGGCTGTCACTGTTGCCTCCATTTGTGGTTGGAGTATTTTAACATGAGGTTATTGCAGTTGCACAAGTGGACCAGCAGAGAAAAAGGGAGAGAGACCATTGCTTGAGACAGGGTCTAACTAGCCAATCCTAACTCACTAAATGACTCTGTAGCCCACGGTGGCCTCAGAACACAACAGAGATCTGTACTCTACTCCTGTTTCCCAATTGCTGGGATTAAAGCTGTTTGCCATTACACAGGGCTTTTTTAACCTTCTTTTTTTTTTTAAAGATTTATTTATTTATTATGTATACACAATAAATCATTATACACAATATCTCATTATACACCAGCTCTCCTTATAGGTGGCTGTGAGCTACCATGTGGTGCTGGGAATCGAACTCGGGACCTTTGGAAGAACAGCCAGTGCTCTTAACCTCTGAGCCATCTTTCCAGCCACTTTTTTAAACTTCTAACTTAGTTTTAATTTTTGTGTGTAGGGGCAGGGGTGCATGCCATGCCACCAGCATAGAAGTCAGAGGACACTTTGCTTTGGGAGTTGTTTTTCTCTCACCAGTGTGGGTCCCAGAGAGCTGACTCAGGCCATGAGGCTTGGCGGCAGGCATCTGTACCCACTGAGCCCTCTCACCAGCCCAGAGCTGCAGCTATTGAGCTTGGACAGTCTGCTTCAGAACGTCAGCCCTCCTGCTGGCATCTAGCCAAGTACTAAGGGGGGAAAATGGGGATTGTGGGTACCCATGACAGGCCTCCAGAGTGAATTTGGAGTTTGTGGCCATTTAGAGATTGGTTTGTAAATGACCAGTCTGGAGAGGTTTCTAATACACATTTTAAACCTGAAGGAGGATTGTACAGATCAGTTGTTTCACAGTCAGAAACAACTTAGTACTGATACTGACTCCATATGGGGTCTGGAAAAAGGTCTTGTTTATAAATAAAAATGAATAAAGACACGGAAACTTATTATTTATAAAAGCTTATTATATTTACTATATTAAAACATTATTTATAAAAGGGCAGATTCTCTGCTTTTCTGACCTGACAAATCCTGATCTATATCCCACCACTTGGCCTGTTACCTCTGTCTTACTCAGTCCTGGCACCTGTTTCTTCCCATGTCACTGGTGAATCTTCCTGCTTCTGATTCCTCTCACATAGAACTTTTCTCAGTCCAGAAGTCTTACCTTTCCTCTCCTGCCTAAAGATATTGGCCATTAGCCCTTTATTAAGCCAATCAAAAGGTGAGGGAGTAAGAGTGTTTACAAAATATGAGTCAGGTGATAAGCCATAAACAGTACCAAAGTCTGGCCAGTACTCAGCTCTCTGCCAGTTTCGCAATCAACAATTGAATATACAGAGACACCCTTTACAAGGTGTCTTATGCCAACACTTATGTATAAACTCCCGGCTCCAGGTTAGGCATGGTCTTGCTGCAATTGGTCTTTATAGTTAGTTTGTGAATGAGCACAATGTGGGTTCCAGGCAGCCCTGTGAGCCTGATCCAGTGTGGATGAAGAAATCTGAGGTTTTCGCTAACAGCTTCTGGCTGTGGACTCATCTTTTAAGGCTATCATAGTGCCTTCATTGTGGTGAAGAGGTGTAGGCCTGAAGACGCATGTGCCCCTCATCTCTCTGTGGCAGATGTTGTTAGGTACATGCCTCAAAGAGTTTACAAAGGGGGAAGTGGACAGAGGTGGGGAGCCATGTTAGATCCAGGTAAAGGAATGGGCCCTGGACTCTCCTTTGGGGTTTCCCATTTGTTTCAGTGCCTTCTGTCAACCAAGAGTCATCTGTTAAGTGAGGCTATCCAAGCTTGATAGACTCTTGACTCTGTCCCCTATATCTGCAATCCCTAAAGTCATGAATATCACTTCCTCTGTCAGTTGCCAGAGGTTAGGATGAATCCAGTCAAGCTCTGCTAAGAGTGCATGTCCACACTCCTGAGAAGTGTGTGTCTTTGGGGACTTATGAGTTAGGCCAATGAGCCTCAGGTCCTAGCTCCACGTGGAAGCCCTCCCAAAAGCTCCCTCCAAGGAAGTAGACGAGGTACATAATTTGATCCACCATGAAGTATAGTTTGATGTTTGGTGCTGAGTGGTCAAATAAGTGAAAATTTCTCATTGCTGCTTTTCTGGTTTTTTTTCTTCTCAAGGAATGTTCTATCTCGTTGCTGTACTCCAGCCAACCCAGTGTACCTCTGCTTCAAAGGCGAGCCCCTCAGCTGTTGGACTCAGAGGCCTGAGTGCCAGGGGACTGTGGCTAGGGCAACATGGACACCTGCATCTGCGAGGTTGGTTGTTACAGGACCTCAGTACCTTCCTGTGCGCAGCTGGCACTCATCATCCCCCCTAGGAGAAGACTCTGTGATAGAGAAGTCCCTTAAGTCCTTAAAGGACAAGAGTAAGAAGCTGGAAGAGGGAGGCCCCGTGTACAGCCCGCCAGCTGAGGTGGCAGTAAAGAAGTCCCTGGGGCAGAAGGTACTGGATGAGCTGAAGCACTACTATCATGGCTTCCGCCTGCTCTGGATTGACACCAAGATAGCCGCCCGAATGCTGTGGCGCATCCTCAACGGCCACACCTTGACCCGCCGGGAGCGCAGGCAGGTATGGGTCACACCATACTGTAGAGCTTAGAGAAACTGTCTCGTCCTACTCGTGAGTTGTAATGTCAGTCTGACATGCTGTTTCCTCCCTTGGTGGTTTCTTGAAGCCTTGCCCTTGGTCTCTGTTTTTCTGATTCTCCTATGTCTTCAGACACTGTCTCTCTGGGGAGGTCTGCTAAAGTTATTTTTTTGGCCCTGGGGGCCTGATATGTAGTTCCTTAAGCTCTGAAAAGGCCCTTCCTGGGGCTAGAGAGATGGTTCAGTCATTAAAAGCTTGCTTTTTAGGGGACCTAGGTTTAATTGCCAACACCCATATAGTGGCTCGCAACTGTACTATGTCATACCAGTTCCAGGGAATCCCATACCTTCTTCTGGCCTTGCAAACCAGGCACACGTTTAGTACCCTTACACATATGCAGGTGAAACATTTATACACAGAAAATAAAAAAAAAAAAATCTTAAAAAGGTGGGGGAGGGGGACTGTTAAACCAAGTGCAGTGGTGGCTGTGCCCGTGGGTCCTGGCCACTTATGAGGCAAAAAGCTAGCTTTTCTGGGTCCTGTGTCTTCACTTTTAAAAGTTCTGCTGGCATGTGTGTGTTTGGTTGGTTGGTTACCATCAGTTTATTTAAATGAAAAAAGAAAGAAACTAGAAATAAAATAAAGAAAGAAAAAAGTAGACTAGTGATTTATGCCTTAACATAGGTGGGCATTTATTGTATTTTTCTTCTGTGTATATTTGAAGTAGGGGAGACCCTGTCACTGAGTTCTTAAAAGTATGGTAAGCCATCCATGGAAGCTTAAGACACACCAACTTTTTTACAAGGGTATAAGACCACTTTTCTGGGTATGAAAATTTGGGTGGTGCCTCTGCATCACTTCTTGTTGAGGTAGGAGGGCTTAAGTCAGAAGAGTCTTTGGGGGCTAGAGAAATGACTCCACAATTGAGACCATTTGTTGCGCGGCTGGAGAGATGGCTCAGCAGTTCAGAGCACTGATTGCTCTTCCAGAGGACCTGGGTTCAGTTCTTAGCACCCACATGACATCTCTCTGTAACTCCAAGATCTGATACCCCCACACAGACATCAGACATACATGTAGGCAAAACACCAATGCAATTTAAAAAAAAAAAAGCATTTGTTGCTTTTCAGAGAGCCTAACTCACAACCACCTGTAACTCCTGCTCCAGGGAGTCCCTACATCCTTCTGAGAAGCCTGAACTCACATTTTCACATACATACACACAAATAAATAAATGTGTGTACAAATGTATGTATATGGCTTTGGTATCTCAGTCCTTGCAGCTCTAGGTCACTTGTCCACTGGCACTTCGCATACCAGTAAACAGCTAGCTTAGTGGGCTGAGAATATTAATGGTAAAGCACTTGTTCATTGTGTATAAAAGAGGCCTTGGGCTCTATTCCTGACACACACAAAGAAGGAAAAAAGAAAATGAGCTTTTTGGTTTGTTTTTGCCTTGAGGCCCATCCATACATTGATGTACTAGGTAATAATTTTTTCACAATACCATATATGTGAGTGTTTAGAAAATATGTTTATTTATTTATGTTTATTTATATATGTTTATATATGTTTATTTATTTATGTATGTATGTGTATGCCTGGAATCCTCAAAGACCAGAAGAAGGCATCAGGTCTCTTAAGACTAGAGTTACAGAGAGGTGTGAGCTACCATATGAAAGCTGGGGATTGAACCTGAGTCCTCTACAAGAGCAGCCAGTATTCATAACCAGTGAGCCATCTCTAACCCCGTTTACCATTTTTCTCCTTAGACAGGATTTTACTATGCAGCTGTTACCGTCCTGGAACTTGATGTGTGGATCAGAGTGGCCTCCACTCACAGTGGTCCTCCTGTCCCTGACTAGAGGCCTGCACCATTAGCCCCAGCTGTCTTTTCTTTTAGACAAGTTATCACTGTGTAACCTAGGCTGGTTGCAGACTCACAATCCTCTTGTCTGTTCAGATGCTATACTGCCACTATGCCTGGCTCGCCAATTTAGTCTTTGTTTGTTTGTTTTTGTTTCTAGATGGAATGTCTCTGAAAATTTAGTCTCATAATTAATTTTTAATTTATTTTATTTTATCTTAATTTTTGGTTTTTCAAGACAGGGTTTCTCTGTGTAACAGCTCTAGCTCCGGACTCACTCTGTAGACCAGGCTGGCCTTGAACTCACAGAGATCTGCCTGCCTCTGCTTCCTGTGCTGCGATTAAAGACGTGCCTCACTGTGCCTGGCTTAATTCATTCTTTATTTTGTGTTTTTTTTTTTTTTTTAAAGATTTATTTATTTATTATGTATACAGTGTTCTGCCTGCATGTACACCTGCAAGCCAGAAGAGGCCACCAGATCACATTATAGATGGTTGTGAGCCACCATGTGGTTGCTGGGAATTGAACTCAGGACCTTTGGAAGAGCAGCCAGTGCTCCTAACCTCTGAGCCATCTCTCCAGCCCTAATTCATTCTTTAAATGTATGTATTTGGGGCTGCAGAGGTGATGGCTCAGTAGTTAAGAGCTCTGGCTGCTCTTCCAGAGGACCCAGGTCTAATTCCCACATGGCAGCTCACAACTGTTTGTAACTCCAGTTCTAGGGGATCCAATACCCTCACAGACATCTGTGCAGGCAAAACACTAATGTGCATACAATAAAAATAAATAAATCTTAGAAGAAAGAAAAGAATATATGTTTTTATGTGTGCTCTGTATACCATGTGTGTGCAGGAGCTCACAAAAGTCAGAATAAGGTGTGGGACCCCTAGAGCTGAAGTTACAAATGGTTGTGAGCCACTTTGTGGTGCCAGGACTCAAATTCAGGTCCTCTACAAAAGTGGTGTGTTAAACTACTGAGCCATTTCTTAAGCCCCAGCCCTTCCGTTTGTTTTTGAGATAGAGCTTGAAGTCAGTGTTGCTTAGCCTCTTCAGTACCTAGATTAAAGTCTGTTACCTTATTATTATTTAGGTGGTATATAAAAGCAAAAGCTAGATTATGAACATGCTGGAGAATGCTCAGAGGACCGGGGTCTGAGTCCCAGCATCCACAGAGTGGTTCACAAGCATCTGTAATTCTGGTTCCAGGGCATCTGATACCATCCCGACCCCCATTGGCACCAGGCACACACAAATACATATAGGCAAAACACATAAAATTAAATAAACCTAAATTTTAAAAAATTATTTATGAATAATATATTTCAGCACAGGTTGATTTATTTGTTTATTGATTTATTTTTGGTGCAGGGTCTTACTGCATAGCCCAGGCTGACCTTAATTTGAAATTCTGCCTCAGATTTCTAAATGCTAGGATGTGTACTTCCTCTCTGCCTGTCAGAGTTACCTTCTGCTTCAGAGATAATCATAGAGTGGTTAAGGTACCGTACAACAAGGAGTTGTAATTCTACTTTTGGTTTTTTGTTGTTGTATTTGCGGGGGTATTCTTGTTTTCGTTTTCTAAGACAGAGTTACTTTGTAGCCCTGGCTGTCCTGGAACTCACTCTGTAGGCCAGGCTAGCCTCAAACTTGGAGGTCTGCCCGCCTCTGTCTCCTGAGTGCTGGGGTTAAAGGTGTGCTCCACCACCGCCTGGCATAATTCTGCTTTTTATGCTTACACACGCTTAAGGAGTTCTTCTCTTTTATTATATTGATTTATTTATTTTTGTGATCCTCGGGATCAAGCCTAGGGTTTTATTCATGATAAACAAGTGCTCTACTAATAAGTCACATCCCTAAACCAAAAGGTCTCTCCTTTAAATATTTAAAACCAACTCTTGGATCAAGTCATTGAGAAATGGTTAGATTGTCAGGGCTGTTAGCTAATGTACTGTACCTTTAATTCGTTGATGCATTCAGAATTTGACTAGCATGTTGGTAGGTAATGTGGACAGTAGGACCATGCTGGAGGAAATAGAGCCCTGGAGGGTATGTCCTTGGTGGCTCATTCTTACTCTGTTCCTTTTTGTGCTTTCTTCGCTTCCTGGCTACCTTGATGTGAGCTTCCCTGTTCTCCCAACCCATGGGTACCATGATGGACTGGAACCTCTGAAACCATGAACAAAGACAATTTGTTCTTCCTCCTAAATTGTTCTCTTAGGTATTTAGCCACATAATAAGAAAATTTACTAATCCAGAAAGTTGATGCCAAATCCTGACCCCTGCAGTTCTTAAGCCTTTAGAGCTGCTACAAAGAAGAAATTTGTACAGAGCTTAATGAGTGATTCTGGTAGGAGCTCAGGTAACCAAAATTCTGACAGAAGAATGGCCAGTAGAGACTGCAGTTAGTCAGTGGCGGAGGCGTTTGCTGTGTAAGTGTGGGGCAGAGGTCAGCTTCCTAGCACCTGCATACAAGTTGGACTTGGTGGCACATGTCTGCACAACTGTGGAAGTATGAAGACAGGCAGGTCTAGGGTCTCACTGGTCAGCCAGCATAGCCAAAACAGCAAACTCCAAGTTCAGAGGTAATCTCTTTTCTTGAAATAGTCGGTGGAAAGCAATGAAGGATGACACCTAATGTCAATTATGGGCCAGTGTGTGCGCGCACACACCATTTATATTCAAGTTCCAGTTAGAAGCAGAACTTGGTTGAAAATTGGCTTGGAAGGCCGCTCATGTTATATTCTGGCAAAGAACTTGTCTAAATGTCATCTGTGTCATGAGACTTTGTGGGAGTTTGAGTTTCAAGGTGATAGATTTACCTGGCCAGAGAAAATTCAAGACAAAAATAAGATCAGAGGACCATAAGATTGCTTGTCACTAAAGCCTGACCATCTGAGTTCGGTTCCTGAAACATGTACGGGACAGAAATGACGGCACAAAATTGTTCTTTACTCCTCCAGTGTGTGCTGTGGCACACTCTCCCACATGCATCCGAGGCACACACGTGCTCACACACACGATGATAATAATGTAAAGACATAGAATCAGGCTGTGGAATGGTATTCCTGCATGCTTTTACCAGATTTAGAATGGGGATCAGGAGGGAAAAACTGAGTAAAAAGGAGCCAGGCATGGTGGTGCACATCTTTAATCTCAGCACTTAGGAAGGCAGAGCCAAGTGGATCTCCATGAGTTTGAGGCTAGCCTGGTCTACAAAGTCAGTCCAGAACAACCAAGGCTACACAGTGAAACCCTGTCTCGGGAAAAATATGGAGTAAAAGACCTGAGAACCTTGTTCTTGGTCCAGAAAAGTGAGTAAAAAGTTGGAGCTAACGATAATGCATTTGTTAAAGAGATTGAGACCATGGGGCTGGAGTGGTTTAGAACACTTGTTGCTCTTGCAGAGGACCTGGGTTGAATCCCAGCACCCATGTGGTGGCTCACAACCATCTCTAACTCTAGTTCGAAGGCATTAGATACTTCTTTTGGCCTCTGTACACCAGGCACACACATGGTGCACATCCAAACATACAAGCAAAACATTCATACACATACATAAGTACAAAAAATTTTTTAAGAGATTGGGACCATTAAAACAAGCAAGTACTTCTGACGAGCCTTCAGGGCATCTAAGAAATTGGCCAAACCATGGCTCCACTGTGGAAAATTATAAGCTCATTTGAAGGACTTCATAGGCCCCTACTTGCAGGGGGTGGTCAGGGACACCTTTCACAGATTGCTACCTTGTCTAAATTGTCCTTTGCACCTGCTTTATTTATCTCTACATAGGTCCTATACATCTGGTGACCCGCAGGTTAGCACCCTATTCTGTTCTGAAGACCATTGGCATGTAGTTTAGACTCCAAGAAAGAAATGGGTTTCTGAAGGTATCTGTTAAGAGCTCTTGAGTCACTGGTTCGGTTTGCAGTGATGATAGGACGAATGGTCCTGCCCTGCTCTGTCCTGCTGACGTGCCCACATCTTTGCAGTTTCTCCGGATTTGTGCAGACCTCTTCCGCCTAGTGCCCTTTCTGGTGTTCGTGGTGGTGCCGTTCATGGAGTTCCTGCTGCCTGTAGCTGTTAAGCTCTTCCCCAACATGCTGCCATCCACATTCGAGACCCAGTCCATCAAGGTGAGGGCACCGGGACTTGAGTCCATTTGAAAATGAGTCTGAGGACGGGGGGAAAGGCTAAGTGGGTAAAGCAAGCATGTGCATGAAAACACAAGGTCTTGAATTTAAATCCCTGGATCCGAGTACAAACGAGGCTGTGTAATGCATCTGTGCTCCTGTGGCGAAGTGTAAGGTGGAGACAGCACAGTTCCCAAAGATTGTGCGCCAGCTGGTGGCAAGCAGCAAAGAAGAGACCCTGCCTCAGACTCGCAGATGATGAAGACCAAGGGGTCCTCTGGTCTCCACACACATATCCACACTCAGTAAGTCAACACATACGCACATGTGCACACACAAATAACAAAAACAGGAAATGAGCCTACAATTCCTTCCAGACTCATACTGTTACATAAGTGTTGGCTGGTTCTTTTGTAAAGCACCAGCTGAGTCAAGTGATTGTGTCAGAATAAATGACCCGTCAGGCCCCAAAGCCTCACTGTCTGGCCTCCTGAAATAAGTCTACCAACTTCTGCTATTGAAGTAGGGTTGGGGCTTCATGCAGACACTTCTTTTGGAAATAGAGTTTAATGATCTGTCGCACTTAGAGTTGGTTTCTTGAAGGGCATGGGATGTGGGAGACTTGTCCTGCAGTGGCAGCAGGCCTGAGGCTCCTTTCCAGTAGAGATGGGTAGAATGCACAAGGGAGCAGGGCAGGGCTGTAAGCTTCATTTTACTCTCATAGGAGGAAAGGCTGAAGAAAGAGCTTCGGGTGAAGCTGGAGCTAGCCAAGTTTCTCCAGGATACCATAGAGGAAATGGCCCTGAAGAACAAGGCAGCCAAGGGGAACGCCACCAAAGATTTCTCTGCATTCTTCCAGAAGGTGAAGTATTGCCATCTATCAGAGGATGATTTGACTGTCAAGCACTCTTAGGCCTTTTCTTCCCTCTTCCTTCCTTCCTTTAGGTTTTTGTATACTCAGCAGAATAAAGCTTCAAGACAGAGCTTAAGCTAACTGCCTACTCCTTGTGCTCAGTCCCTTTCAAGGGAGCTGTAGGTATATACAAATGTGGCCTCTTCTTGCCAGTGAGAAACTGGGTTGTGGCATGAGAGCCCAGGGCACTCCCACAACCCCAATGGGAACAACCGAATTGGCCCATAGCTGGCACTCCCAGCCTCCTGGGACAGGAGTCTGGATGGTGCTGCCAGGATGATGCTGTGTGTACCAGTGCCGAGCACAGGCTTAGAGTGGCTGAGCTAGGGCAGCCTCCAGGGAGCTCGGCGAGAGGTAGGTGGTCTAGCCCTCTGCCTTCATTCTCATTTGGCTCCTTCCAGCTGGGACCATAGGCTAGCTCTGGGAACAAGAGAATGCATAGTTTGGACCCAGTGGATAATACTTAGGATTATTTCTGCAGATCCGAGAGACAGGAGAGAGACCCAGCAATGAGGAAATCATGCGTTTTTCCAAATTGTTTGAGGATGAACTGACCCTGGACAACCTCACAAGGCCTCAGCTAGTGGCACTGTGCAAGCTGCTGGAGCTTCAGTCCATTGGCACCAACAACTTCCTGCGTTTCCAGCTCACCATGCGTCTGAGGTCCATAAAGGTTGATGATAAAGTGAGTTGGGCCAAACGTGAACCTATTGTAGCTTCTGTTCTGCCCACTGTGAGGCACCTTCTTGTCTTTGTTTTGTGTCTTGGTTACTCTTTCTGTCTGCAATACTCTTTCCTCTTGTTTTTCTTCCTCATTTTCTTGTCATTCCTTTTTTTCCACATAGCTCAGGCTGGCATGGAACTTACCGAATGACCCAGGATAGCCTCACATTTGTGGCAGTCCGTCTGCCCCGGGCTCCTGATTGTTGGGATTACAAGCATAAACTACAATTCCTTGGGTTTTGTTTTTGTCTCCCCACCACCTTGGGAACGGCAGACCTGGGCATTCAATCCAGAGCCTCATGTTTTATGTCAGCACTCTGGTTTTTCAAGAAGGTCTCACTGTGTAGTCTTAGCTGACGTGGAACTAGCTCTGTAGGTCAGAGATCCGCCGGTCTCTGCATCCTTGAGTGTTAGGATTAAAGGCATGTGCCACCACTGCCCGACCTTTTATTTTACTTATTTGTTTGTTTGATATCAGCGCTCTTAATTCCTTAATGTCCTCAGTCCTCTTTTTTTTTAGATTTACTTATTTTATATGTATTAATGTTTTGCCTGCATGTATCTATGTGTACCACGTTTGTGCCCGGTGCCCTCAGAGTTCAGAGGGCATGGGATCCTGAAACTTCAGTGATATATGGTTGTGAATCACCATGTGGGTGATGGGAATTGAATCCTTGTCCCCTGGAAGAACAGCCAGTGCCTTTATCTGTTGGGACATCTCTCCAGCCCTGCTCTCTTTTCTATTTTAAATTTTTTCTTTTTCCATTTTTCTCATGTGTGTAGTATTTATGTGTGTATGTATGTTTGCATGAGTGGGTTCACACACATGTGGAAACCCAAGGATGGTGTTGGGAATCATCTTTGATTGTTTCTCCATCTTACTCCGTGCAGCAGGGTCTTCCAGTCAAACCCAAGCTCACCGCTATGGCTAGTTTCCTAGCCAGCTTGCTTTTTGGAGTCCTCTGTCTTCCAAGGCTGGGTGTCACATAACCCAGGCTAGCTGCCAATTCCCTATGTAGCCAAGATTAGCATTTAACTTTTTTAAAACAGATTTTGAAAACATTTATTTATTTAACGTGTCTATGTGTATACACACAGGTATGGGCATTACACATTGTATATGTGGAGTCAGTTACATGTGCATGAGTCAGTGCTTTTATTTCTATCATGTTGGTCTCAGTTTATCAAGCTTGGTGGGAAGTGCTGTTTTGCTGTCTTGGCCTTCAGCTCTCCCTCTTCCACCCTGTAAGTGCTAGGATTGCAGGCATCCCCGCATACCTGGCCCCAGAGCCTTTTCTTTGCTCTTTGTTTGTTCTTTTTTTGTGTGTAGCCCTGGCTGTCCTGGACTCACTTTGTAGGCCAGGCTATCCTTGAACTCCCAGAGGTCCACCTGCCTCTACCTCCCAAGTGCTGGGATTAAAGGCCACCCAAGTGCTAATGGCATGTGCTAGCACTCGCCCTCTCCTCTCCCCTCCCTTCCCCTCTCTGTATATCTGTCCCTCTGTGTATTTTGAGACAGGCAAGGCCTCTCTACTTAGCCCTAGCTGTCCTAGAACTCCATATGTAGATCAGGCTGGCCTTGAATTTACAGAGATCCCCTGCCTCTCCCTCTTAAGTGCTCAGATTAAAGGTGTGTGCCACCATACCTGGCCCTTATTTTTCTTTCCCAAACATACTAATTATAATTCCCATTCAGTACCATAGGACCAGGGAGTCTGTGGGTCTCTGTGTTTATTGTTCTTTTTGGTTTTGTTTGTTTGCTGTATTTCATTTTTTTGAAATACAGGCACTGACTGTATTGACTGAGATTCTTCTCTCAGAAAGGACTCCTTGAGCAAGCCCAGGGGCTGGCTACCTTTGTCCTTGTCAGGATAGCCTTGGGCTGGGAATGTGTCATGGAACTAAAAAGGAGGAAGCTAGCAAGGAGCTAGCTTTGGTTTTGGTTTTGGTTTTGGTTTTTCAAGATAGGGTTTCTCTATGTAGCTTGGCTGTCCTGGACTCGATTTGTAGACCAGGCTGGCCTTAAACTCACAGAAATCCACCTTCCTTTGCCTCCCCGAGTGCTGGGATTATAGGTATGCACCACCACCCCTGGCTCAAGGAACTGACTTTTTCCTCAGCGGGTTGTAACAAGTACCTCCACTCAACCAAAGTGTCGTTAGAGACAAGTGTCAGATGGGGTCAGCAAAAGCCCAGTGGAGTCAGGACCTTAACACCTGACTAGCTGTAACAAGACCAGCTTCTGTGGTATCAGTGGGATCGAGGTGGGAAGCAATAATACGGAACCTCACCATGGAGTAGGGATTGACAGCACTAGGAATTGGCACTGTGCCTTTGTGCCCTGGAGGGGAGCAGCCAGAGGTTGGTTTTCACTTAGGACGTGAAACAGAGAGATAAGGTTTGTGTTTGGTTGAGAAAAGCAGATCACAGAGCAACTATGGCTGTTAGCTGCAAGATCATAACTGCAGTGAGTACCTGTGGAGGCAGTAACCCTACACCCAGCAGTATTGGGGAAGCCAGTAAGGCAGAAAGTAGAATCCTATCCAGAGTCTTCTTCCGTGTATCCATGTGTCTAGGTTTGATTGAAAAATCACCTATCAGGGCTAGAGAGACGACTCTGGGTTAAGGCCCTTGTTGTCTTTACAATGAATGTGAATTTGGCTCAGCATTCACATGGTGGTTCACAACCATCTGCAGTTCTAGTTCCAGGAGATTTTTCTTTTCCCTTTCTTTCTTTCTCTTTTTCTTTCTTTCTTTTTGTTTTTCAAGACAGGGTTTCTCTGTGTAGCCTGGCTGTCCTGGAACTCACCCTGTAGACCAGGCTGGCCTTGAACTTCCACCTGCCACTGCCTGCTAGGATTAAAAGCTTGTACCACCATTACCCAGCCCCAGAAGATAACCTCTTCTGACCTCTTTGGGCACCAGTCACACATGTGGTCACATACATATATGCAGGCAAAAAAACTCATACACATGAAATAAATGTCTTTAGAAATTACAAAGGAAGAAAGGAAAAGAGGAATCACTTGTCACACCAAGAACCATGATGCAGTTCATAGGTAGAAAAAGGCAGTGAGCAGACCAGTATTGAGAGGTGGATACTGGAAAAACTGGAGAGGTTTTGTCCTGATTTTGTTTTGAGGTAGTAGTCTTGCTCTGCTGCCTAAGCTACCATTAAACTCCTACCTCAGACCTTCTACAACCAGAGGCACACGTCACTGTACCAAGCTTCTGATAGCAGCCTTGATGCAGCCATTATATAAATGTTTAAACACAACTTACAGACTGAACTAGGCAGAAATCTCAGGTGCATATAAAGTCATAGGAAGAGTTAGAGCCACATGGGAAGCCTGGTGGTAGGGTGCAGCAACAGTCAAAGCGTGTGGGACCGTAGACAGGACCTGCCTCTGGAAAATGAACAGTAGTATTCATTCAAGCACAGTGTCCGGTGTTTATGTTAAAAGGATCCAGAGGACTTGAAAAACAGGGTGACCATGATCACAAGAACCTAGAAGAAATAATGACCTTAAGCTTCTCAAATTCAAGAGAATACATGCATTTATGACATTAAAAGGCAAAATGAGCTTGGCTGTGGTGGTACACACCTTTTCTCCCAGCACTTGGGAGGCAGAGGCAGGTAGATCTTAGTTCCAGGACAGCCTGGTCTGTAGAGTAAGTTCCAAGACACGTAGGGCTACACAGAATAACCCTGTCTCAAAAAGGGGGGGTGGGTGGGGGGAAGACCTCCAACGGGGTACATCTGAAGAAATTGCTGCCTGTGATGCTCCAAACTAACACCACAGACACAGTGCAGAGCAGTAAGAGGGATGTAAAGACCACAGGGACAGTGGTTTCCTCAAAACTGTGAAGCTGGATGACTTTTCCCATACAGACTTGTCTGCAGCCAAAATGTTCCATAGGAATGGGGAACAATGCTGGGTGGTGGTGGCACACTCCTTTAATCCCAGCACTAGTTGGATCTTTGTGAGTTCAAGGCCACCTGGTCTTCAGAGTTCCAGGACAGCCAGAGCAACACAGAGAAACCTTTTCTTGAAAAAAACAAAACAGAAGGAAAGGAATGAGGGCAACCAGGTAAAGGAACACGAGAGTTGTCACAGTGTCCTTAAAGAATAGCTGAAGAGACAAGGGAGATGGCTTAGTTGGTACAGTGCTCGCCATACAAGCGTAATGATTGAGATTCCCAGAACTCAAGTGGAAAGTTTGGCACAGGGCTGTGTGCCTATAAACCCAGCACTTGTACAGGCAGAGACGGTGGCTCCCTGAAGCTTATTGACCAGGCAACCTAGCTGCATAATGAGCATCAGGTTCAGATACGCTCTTGTCCCTGAAGAAGCAGAGTGATCAAGGAAAGACACCCAAATATAATTCTGCCTTCCAAATCTATATGCACACATTAATGGGCAAGAACAGTGTATGTACAACACAGCACACACACATACAAATGCCAAGGAAAGTTTTTCACCCAAAATTATTATATAGTGGAAGACGAGACTTTGGAATATCAGAAGAAAGGAGGCAGGTAGAAGAATTTTGAACAAGTGTGGCCACTACCACTTTCTAGTGAGCTGGAGGTCTACAGTGCTTGTGATGTAGTTCCCTGAGACAAGAGAAAATAGATGACAAGATCAGGAAAGGGGGAAGGCAAAGGAGGGTGAGTGTCTGCCCATTGCTCCGCTCCGTAAGTTGTGATAAGAGTGTGCTCTATTCCCAGAGCACTCCTATCTTCCCAGAAAGTGCTGCAATAGCCAGAGGGAAACGGGCAAGCAAACCAACCAAAAATAGCTTTTCCACAGTTAAAAAACTGGAAATGACCCCATCTTCCTGGAAGAATAGATAAGCAGAATGATTCACGCAGCCTGTGGGAAGCTGCCCCTCAGAAGGGAGCCAGCTTTGGTGTCCACAGCCGATGTCCTCAGGAGTGCCAGAGGTTCTTACCATGTGATTTCTGTGTGTTTCCACATTTATGATATTCTTGAAATAACAAGTGCCAGCCATGGGAGTCAGGGTGGATACAAAAGGCAGCATAAGGAGACTTAGTCAGGGGGATGTGCTTCCGTCCTGCCTAGAGTGAGAAGGGTGGGCATGTGTCTGTGACTATCTCGAAAAGTTTAATTCCAAAAAGAGCAGTGGTACAGTGATGCAGCTGTGCAGTCACAGGCTGGAAAATTGCCAAGCACAAGGGGCACCCCAGGGTTTACCTCATTCCTTCTCTCTCAGCCTGTTGCTTCCTCTGGTCTCCAGGTCTCCTGTATTCCAAATTGGAGTTAGTATGACTGCGTAAGCACAGACTGAAGTAAAGGAAACACTTCTGGGTATAAGGCCAAGGTGCCTTCAGGGTCTTGTGCCTCTGTCGCTCAATACTATGGACACTAAAGATTCTATGGCAGGTCATGAACAGACAGGGCAGGGTTGGTTCTGCTGACAGGAGGAAGCAGATCACAGGAAGGAGCAGGTCCTTCCTAGCATCTTCTCTAGGAGGTGCATACATTGACATGGGCTTTTTGACATCTTGGGGTCAAGTGTGGCCATTGTGTGCTTTCAAGGTCCTGACCTTTTCAGGATGGCTTGAGTCACTTTAGACTCAGAACCTATTCTGGTGGCACTGTTTTGCCTTTTCCTTTTTTTCTTTTCTGATGCCAGGGAGAAACCCTTGGCTCTCAAAGCCCTGAGCTATACTTCAACCTAATACTATGGCAAAACATATCTGGAAAATGGCAGTGGCTGTTGCTTCTTCTTCTTCCTCCTCCTCATTCTTCCTCTAACTTTTAAAATTGTATGCATATAAGTGTTTTGCCCACATGTGCACTACATGAGTGCCTAGTGACCATGGAGGTCAAAAGAGGTCTAACTACAGTTAGAGATGGTTGTAAGCTACCATGTAGGTGCTAAGAACCAAATCCAGGTTCTCTGCAAGAGCAACAAGTGTTCTTAACTGATGAGCCATCTCTTTAGCCCCAGGAAAATAGTTTCTAATTCAGTACTTTGTCCCTAGGTGTGTTAATATCCATGTCATAGATCTGGGATGATTTTGAGAAGCAGTAATCGGCTTACTTTCTTTTCCAGCTGATTTCTGAGGAAGGAGTGGACAGTCTGACTGTCAAGGAATTGCAGGCAGCATGTCGAGCACGAGGCATGCGAGCACTTGGCGTCACGGAAGACCGTCTGAAGGGCCAGCTGAAACAAGTATGTGGCCTCAGTGGATGGTTAGGGCAGGTTCATAACTTTCTTTTCTGTTGGGAATTGTCTACCTTTGCTTCAGACTAGCACAGGTGGGGTTTTTGTTTGTTTGTTTGTTTGTGGTGTGTGTGTGTGTGTCTGTCTGTCAGTCTGTGTCTGTGTTGGGGGCCAGGTGGTTCAACTAGAAAAGTTCCTGAGGTTGGGGTATGGTCCAAGTGAATGCATATCTGGCACACATGGTCCCAGACTTCCTTCCTCAACACCACATGGGAATACACAGAAACCTGAATGTGGTGGTGCATGTTGAAACAGAAGGATCACTGAGTTTTGTCTCAGAATAAACAGAGAGAAAGAAAGGTCTAGGGATACAGGGCAGTTGACAGACTGCCTGCTTAGTGTGCACAAGTACCATAGGAACATGGTTGTGCACACTTGTAATCCTGGTACTCAGGACGTGAAGGCAGGCTTTCGAGACAGGCTTTTCTGTGTATCCCTGGCTGTCCTGGAACTTGCTTTATAGACCAGGCGGGCCTCAAACTCACAGAGACCTTCCTGCCTCTGCCTCCTGAGTGCCAGGATTTAAAGGTGTGTACCACCACAAGATTTATTTATTTTATTTTTATGTATATGAGTGTTTTGCCTGCATGTATGTCTATGTATCACATGCATTCCTGGTGCCCTCGGAGGTTAAGAGGCCTTGCGTCCCCTGGAACTAAAGTTATAGACAATTATAAACATCCGTGTGGGTGCTGGGAACTGAACCCAGGTCCTCTGCCTGAACAAGTGCTCTTAATAGCTGAGCTGTCTCTCTGGCCCCTCTTCTCATCTATTGCCCTGTGTTCGGTGTGTGAACAAAATGTAGCAGCTTTTTCTGTCTACTTGAAAGCTGTCTTGGTGTCAATAAAATACCCTGATAACATGAGCCCATGACATGCCTTCACGTAAATTCATTTTTATGTTCTTATGCGGACATCAGAAGACAGCTGTCAGGAATCTGTTCTCTCATGCTGCCTGTGGGATCTGGGGATCAAACTCAAATTGTGAAGTCTATGAACAAATGTATGAAGCCGGGTGTGGTGGCGCACATCTTTATTCCCACCCTGTCTCAGGCAGGGGTGGGGTTAGCTCTACCTGCTAGGCTATCTCCTAGCCTTCAAATTGTTTTTACATGGTGTTGGGGTTCAACAGAAGGGTGCACATATAATAGGGAAACACTTTGCCACAGCCTGTGCCCTCTAAAAATTTTGTTGTGTGAGACCCTGTCTAGCTGTGGCTGTCCTGGAACTCGGTGTGTGGACTAGACTGGCCTTGATTTCACAGAGATTCGCCTGCCCCTGCCTCCTGATTGCTGGGATCAGAAGTGTAAACCATCACATCTAGCCTGCCCTCCAAAATTTAAAAAGGAAAGAACTTTTTTGTTTTGTTTTGTTTTGTTTAGACAAGGTCTCATACTATATAGCCCAGGCTGGCCTCATATGTCTGCGTATCCTTCTGCCTCTACCTTTCTACCATTGTTTTTATTTATATCTAAACACATGAGCCAGTAAGATGGCTCTACCAGTAAAGGTGTTTGCCTCCAAGTTTGAAAACCTGAGTTTGATTCCCAGAACCCATGTGATAGAAGGGAAAACTTGACTCTCAAAAGTCACTCTTATCTGTGACTTCCATTCATGTGCCTCTGTGGCATGTGCTGTCCGTCCCTTCCAGGTAAACAGATGTAAAGTAAATTAATAAAGACATAAAAGTTACAAATAGTAATGGGTACCATGTAGTTTATATGTGTATCCTAGGCCTTTTTTTTTCCCCCCAAGTGTCAGGTTATATAGCCCAGGCTACCATAGAATGTGTGATCCTCCTGCCTCAGCAAGTGCAGGGATTATCGACAAGCACCACCATTCCTGGGCCAGTGTACCGGCCTGTTTTTAAGCACAGAGCACACTGAGCATTCTCAAGGTACCTGAAGCTGGTGATCAGTTGTTCAGTTTACCGAGGGCTGGGTTTGTATGTGTGTCTGCACTTAATGTTATATATATTGGATTTTTTAAATATTTCTTTTACTGTATTGCATGTATGTTGATGTACATCATGCATGCAGGTGCCTATGAAGGCCAGAAGAGGGTGTCAGATTCCCCAGAACTGAAGTTCAAACAGTTGTGAGCTGCCATGTGACTGTTAGGAACTGAAGCCGGGTCCTCTACAGGAGCAGCCAGTGCTGTTTCCAGCCCCCAAAAGATATTTTTAAAATTTCATTTTTGGGAAATGTATTTTAGTAATTTAATAAACCTGTTTACTCAAGTCACATTTGCTTGTAGCACCCAGAATCAGTATCTCTCAACTAAGCCCGAGCAACAGATGGAAACCCCCGGGTGGGCAGTCCAGTGCCTTGCAGGAGAGGCCTTAGGGCTGTGGGTCAGGCAAGGACAGCATGTCCAATGAGTGTGCTTTGGTTCCAGTGGCTGGACTTACACCTGCATCATGAGATCCCCACATCATTGCTCATACTGTCCCGGGCCATGTACCTCCCAGACACCCTCTCGCCTGCTGACCAGCTCAAGTCCACCTTGCAGACCCTTCCAGAAATCGTGGTATGTATTGTCAGAAGACCCTTTGACTTGTTAGCTCTGTGGGCTTGGGCTGGAACCCTGACCTGCACAGCTGTGGGAACTCTCCAGGAGACCCTGGTCTTCCTGTCCTCTTCGTTAGCTCCCCACTTTGTCTCCCTGCCTAGCCTTCTACATGGCACGGTCTCAGCCACAGCAGTGCCAAGGTAGCAAATATGAGTTGATGTGTTTGAGTTTTGCCTGTGGTGTACTCAAACAGTCCTCTGATGGATGGACAGCCTTACCCTAGGAAGCCTTGGAACCTCTAAACACTTAGGAGGCAACATCCCATTAGTATATCTCTTGCTCTGTGTGAAGCCCGGGTGGTGACATTGCTCAGACAGAGGTAAGGGCTTCATAAGTCTGGCACCTCGGGTTTACTACAGTTACCTTCTCCTTCCTTTCCTCTGAAGGCAAAGGAAGCTCAGGTGAAAGCAGCAGAGCTGGAGGGCGAACAGGTGGACAACAAGGCGAAGCTGGAGGCCACACTGCAGGAAGAGGCCGCCATCCAGCAAGAACACCTGGAAGAGCTGCAGAGGGCTGCCGAGGCTGTGGTAAGCAGCTGCACTGACACTCAGGACCCCAGGCTGTCCCAGCCCAAGTTTCTTAGCGCCTGCCTGTGGCCATGTTTGTGCTCTCAGTCCTACCCTGTCCTTCCCTGCAGGCGTCAAATGGTCCAAACAAGAGTGCTTGACTGTCGAGCTGTAGCTCAGGAACAGTGCAATAGAAGACATGGTGTGGCATCTAACTCTGGTCACCATTGGCATAGGAGGAGCCAGCTTAGCACCCAAGCAGTAGTTAGTAAGGGACCCAACCTCTCAGGGTTGTTTTGCTAAGAGTGGCTGACTCCCCATGACTCTGCTCACCTCTTGGCTTCATGGTCTCAGAATCTGCAAGAGCTCAGAAGCTGTGATGTGACTGGAGTTGCCTAGGTTACTCATGCACATCCCTTCACCTAGACTCAGTCCCAGAGATGGAGCAACATGCTGTGCCTGAAGCTGTTGAGTGTCTTCGGGTGGTCTCCTCATCCTGGGGCGGGAACCTCAGGTGGCCTGCTCGTCCTGGGGCAGAGGAACTGCTCTGCAGGGTAGTGATCAGTAGGTCTCCCTTATCACTTAGAGTATTCCAAGTGTGACCTGTCAAGGCTACATGCTGAGCATGGAGCCAGAGCCAGATGACCGTGTGGTATTGCTTACATTTCAGAAGGACATCCGGCCAGAAGTAGCAGAAGCCACTGTCCCTGGGAGGCCAGGGCCCACACTTCAGCCAGAGGTGCCTGATGTGATCCTACCCTCAGAGGCACTGAAGGATACGGCACCCGTACTGGAAGGTTTGAAGGTGAGCTATATATGACCAGGACAGGAGCAGGAGGAGGGATGGGCTATGTGTGGGCCCCTTATCTCCTAAAGAGGTCTTGCTGGGCAGGGCATCCTCTTTCCCTCCAACACTTCTGACCTTCCCAGAGATCATGGTATGTATTGTTGGGAAACCCCTTTGATTCATTCACTTTGTGGATTGGGGGGCGGGGGGCTCTCCTCCATGGCCATGTAGCCCCCAACACTTTCAGTCTCTGGTGAGCTGTAGTAATGGCCAAGGTATGAGAAGCTGAAAGCCTATGTAGAACACTGAGTTGAGGCTGCCACGCTACTCATGGGTTTCTAGGCCCTTGTTACCTTTTGCTGGCCAGTGGGAGGAGAAATGAAGAGTGGCCCTTCAAATCAGAGCTCCCTCTGCAGAGGGCCACCCTGGTGTTGTCTGCTGGGTGATTAGGTATGAGGCCTCTTGAGAGACTCCTGTCAGCTTGTCAGCAAGTTGGGCAGAATATGAAGAACCTGGGATCTTCTGTGCTGATATGGCAGGGAATTCCACATGCAGAAGCAGATATTCAGATGTGGTGGAAACTCTCCTAAGCGGAAACTCTCTTAAGTGGATGGAGACAACTTGGTAGCTGAGAGACCTAGATGGAAGCTGTGTGTTCAAGCCGGTCTCTGCCTGGGGTCCTGTAGGATAGCAAAAGCCCTGAATGGGTGATCAGGATCACATGCAGAGCTCAGAGAAGAGAGGTAAAACTCATTCTTGATGAAAGCAGAAAGTGTGGAGTACTGAGGGCCAATGGCTGCGTCTGGCAAACAGGAACCTTTGCGAGGGATAGGAGAATATTTTTGACCCTGGCCTGGCCACTGAAGCTGTGCTATGCTGAGAAGGGGAAGAAAGCATGGGTGGGCGAGGGAGGCCTTAGTGGGCTTCTCTGAAGATTTGGCCTATAAAAAGCAGGCTGCTGTATGGCCCAGGAGACCCCAGAATAGACATGTAGCATGATCAAGGCTAGAAGGTCATGGTAGTGACAGAAGTCTCCAGAACCTAGACTCAAGGTGGGGCCCAGACATTCCTACAGAAGCAGGCTGTAACACAGAGACACATGATTCCTGGGGTTTGATGGCCAGCCAGCCTAGCTGAATGAGTAGCCTCCAAGTCCTGTCTCACAAAAGGAGGTGGAGGAAGCCAGGCAGTGGTGGTGCACGGCTCAGCACTCAGGAGGCAGAGCCAGGTGGATCTTTGAGTTCGAGGCCAGCCTGGTCTACAGAGCAAGTAGTAATAACAACAACAATAAATAAAAATAGTGAATAAGCCTCTCACAACTTAATAAATAAGAAGAAAATAAATCTTGGAATTGTCGATATTGAGCCAGATGGTTCAGGATTGTAATTCTGGCTGCTCAAGAGGCTAACACAGGAGACTCAGAAGTTCAAAGACAGGCTGGGCAATTTAGTAAAAGTGTGTATCCAAATAAAAAGTAAAATAGCAAGGTTAGAGAAATGATTCAGAGGTTAAGAGCACTGGCTATTCTTCCCTAAAACCTGGTTTGACTCTCAAAACCCACACAGTAGCTCACAACTGTCTGTAACTCCAGGCCCAGGGGATCCAATGCTATCTTCTAGTCTCCTCAGGAACAAAGCAGACATGTGGTACACAGACATACTTATAGGCAAAACACACCTACCCACATACACCTAAAAATAAACAATTTTTTAATGTAAAAAGGGTTGAGGATGTGATTCCATTTGAGCTCTTGCATAGTATACTCAGGGTATAGTGCCCACTATTGCAAAACAGAAAAAACTTTGGCCTTCCATCCAGTGTTGGTGAGGATATGGAGGGTCAAGATCACTTTGGAAACCACTTTGATGGTTTTCTAAAGCAGCAAACTCATACCCTGTGGTCAGCTGCTCTGCTCCTGTACACGGACCTTCACAGCAGCTGCCATGGTAGGAAGGAGAGAGCTGTGCTTTGGTGTTACTGTCCAGATTAGAGATACTTTACCATTGGATGTCAGAATAGGTGAGTCGATCAAAGGAGCCAGAGCTGGTAATCCCTCTCCTATGAAGTTCTAGAAAACAAAGTCAGAAGGCAGGTCAGTCAGAGCAGAAGGCAGGTCAGTCTTGCCTGGGGACGGAATCCTGGGGATAGAAGGGAATATTCGGGGATAAGCAGTGTGCTCACCCTGCCAGCACACCAAGAAGACACAGACAGAGGTGCCAGAGCCAGCATAGCCCAGAGCTGAGTTGCAGCTCACTTGAGGCTGTCCTCAAGTGCTTGTCTGTGTGGTGTGAACAGAAAGGTTTTCAACATTTAGGGACAGAAGCTATTTGTTCCCTTAGGTTTATGCATTTCTTTCCAGGGAGAAGAAATAACTAAGGAGGAGATTGACATCCTCAGTGATGCATGCTCTAAGCTAAAGGAGCAGAAGAAGTCCCTGACCAAGGAGAAGGAGGAGCTGGAGCTGCTGAAAGAGGACGTGCAGGACTACAGTGAGGTAGGTGGCCACACAGTACGGACCAGTGAGCTCACAACTGTCGGCAGCTGTTCAGGGCCCAGGCCGACACTGAAGTGAGGAGGTAGAATACAGCTTTATCAGACCCCAGAGCATCAAGGACCATTCCTGTCGGCACTACTTTTTAACTCTATTTTATTTTGGTGTCCTAGGCTACTATTTTCCTTCAATCCCCCCACCCTTGGTAGGAGAGAAAGAAGGTTGGAGGGGAAAGGGGGCGGAGTTCTCTCTAGCTCCTTGCAGCTGGTTACCAGTCAGGTAGGGTTCTTTGGGGCAATACTAACCTCAGTTGTCAGGATTGTCAGTAGCAGCCCTTCTCTGACTGTCTCCTCCAAGCCTTCCCCCTCCCCCTCGTCTCTCTCACTGTTTTTCAGAGCATTTTTTTTCTCTCTCTGGACTCTGGTATTTGTATCCTCCCAAAGTCCTCTGAATTAAAGTATCTGTAGCTGGCAAAGAGACACCCCTCTCCGAGCTGTACAAGGCATGTATCAGCTATGGACAAACTGAAAACAGCTCTGTATCCCACACTTGGGATTAAAACAAAAACCTGTTTACATGCCACAACTGAGTTTTTAAAGAAACCAAAACTTCCACTGCACATTCCTGTCACACATATAACATGCTGGCCAAAGAGAATTTGGAAAAAGAAATGAACGGAAAATGAATTTTGACCAGGGATCTAGTTGAAGAGTAGAGCACAAGGCCTAGCATGTGCAAGCCCTGAGGTTAGAGTTCCAGCACCAGAAAGGAAAGTGCATCTTAAAGCTTCGCCACAGTAATTCTAATTGGGCCACTTTGTAGTAAACGACACCCTTCTGCTGCTAAGGAGATAGTGACGGCTATCAAAACCCACGTGTCATCTGAACAGCATGTTCACTTAATATTTGAAATTCTACTTTCATTCATGACCCTCCAAGGCGCTTCCTTCTTTTCTTATCCAGTGCTGTCCCTCCCTTCCCATCCCCCTTTTCTTTCTTTCCTAGTGCTAGGATTGATCCCAACCCTTGAGTGTGCTGACCAGTGCTGTTGCACTAACCACGTCCTCAACTCCAACAGACATTGTTTTTGAATCTGAGGTAACAGTACTGTTATCCGCACTCTGTTGGGAAAGTAATGAACCAGAGATTGTTATAAATCAATTTGCTGTTTCTCATCTTCCCTGTGGTAGTCCCCTCTGGCCGTGTGACTTCTCCACCAGAACCCACATTGTTCAGCAGACAGACAAGACAGTGCCTCATTCCTCTCTGCTGCCCAGCCTGCTCTTGTCCCTGTGATCTTTGACCCATGGAAAGAAAGAAGGTGCTTAGGTTTCCTTGAGCCTTTATATTGATTCAACTACAAAGGAAGTTGAAATTCAGAATAGATTTTTTTCCCTCTAATACAAAAAAAAAAAATGCTTGAGCTTACAGAAGTAAGTTAATAAGAACGAATTTGCATGATAGAAATAAGATCTTCCAGTTCTCTGAAGCTGAGTTTAATTCCTGTCTGGTTGATTTTTGTTCTGCACACACAGAACCCTGTGCATAGTAGGAAGCACTGTACTACTGAGCACATCCCAGCACAGATCAGTGGCTTACTTTCTTTTTTAAGTTCAAATTAATGTAGATCCCTCTCTGTTTGGGGGGATAAACTTTTTTTAAATTAGGACTTACAGGAGATCAAGAAGGAACTTTCAAAGACTGGTGATGAGAAATATATAGAAGAATCCAAAGCTAGCAAGAGGCTGACAAAGCGAGTCCAGCAGATGATTGGGCAGATTGATGGCCTCATTGCACAGCTCGAGACCAGTCAACAGAATGGCAAGCTGGGCCCCGATGAGAGCTCTCTGGCAGGGTAAGTGAGCCGCGAGCCCCATCTAGCCTGACCTGCAGCAGACAGGTGCTTTTCTGGGGTCTAATTCCAAAGCATATCTCTTTGGCCTATGCCTGCCCACCTCACCTAGGACCCAGGGTAGCCAGGATCACAAGAGGCCTTTGCTCCTGTTTTTCTTTCCTTTGTGGCTCAGTTTCTCTATCCCCATGCTTGTTTTTCTGGGTTGCTCAGATCGGTCTCCTTCTTGCCTGTGTCTCCTGACCCATCTTTCCTTCCCTTCCATGGTGCCATCCCTTGAGCTTTTAGTCTTAGCCCCACTTGGCCCCTGGTTCTTCAGACTTTTAGGCTTCCTCCCATCTTTAACCCTGGGATTATGACACCATTGTGGTCAGCCTGCTTTCCTGAGAAGACACCAGGAAACAGTGACACACTCCATATGTGTGGCCCAGCTATGAATGGACTTGCCACAAGCCCTGACCATAGCCTTTTCAGTGAGGACAGATGGCTGCAGCGGGGCTCTGCTCTGCTCCAGGCCCTGTACCCAGACACCCGTGTTATCTCCAGATGAGGATGTTTCCTCTTGAAGGCTGTTGGCTCCCTAGAAGACACAGGCCTAAGGACTTGTGGAGCTTCTCACTGTAGGGATGTGCACATATGTATGGTGCTAAAAGAAGGTGTCAGATCCCCTAGAGCTGGAAATTATAGACACTTGTTAGCCACCCAACATGGGTTCTTGGAATTGAACTCAAGTCTTCTGTAAGAGCAGTAGTTGCTTTTAACCACTGAGCCATCTCTCTAGCCTTGATATTTTTTTAACTTTTTTTTTTTTTTAATTTGTGTTTTTGTGGATGCTGAAAATTGAATCAGGGTCCTCTGGGAAAGCATTTAGTGCTCTTAACTGCTGAGCCGTCTCTTCAGCCCCCAAGATCTTTCCTTTTTTCAGTTTTGTGTGTGTATGTGTGTGGTATGTATGAGCATGTGTGCGGGTATAGTATTTGCTTGTGCTGCTATATGTGCAAGTGTGTGTGTACTAGTGTATAGACTTATGTGCACACAGAGGCTGTCAGCCTCTAAGCCCATAATCATCCTGTCTCTTTGGGGTTATAGACACATGTATGACTACTCTCAGCCCTTTTACATGTGTTCTGAGGGTTTGAAATCAGGTCCTCATGCAGTAAGAGCACTGATAGCTCCTAAGCAGTCTCCCCAGCACCCAAGGACGCTTTCTATCAGTGTCCATTGCTGGCCCTGCATCTTAAAGGGAAAGAGCCCTACGATCTCAATGTGGGAGGAATTCGCACATGACTCCGGGATCAGAGCCTACGGGAAGAGCTGTGGGTGGCATGAGACCAAACACCTGGCCAATGTCACATACAGCCTGTCCTCCCCAGGGAAAGTGTCATCAGCGTTAGTGAGCTTATCAGTGCCATGAAGCAAATCAAGCACATTCCAGAACACAAGCTCATCAGTTTGGCCTCAGCCCTGGATGAAAACAAGGATGGCAATATCAACATCGATGACCTTGTTAAGGTGGGTCTCAGTGAGGACTAAGCCAGGCAGGCTGGCCTGGCTGCTTTCCTGCTTTAGGGCTGGGGGTTTGGGGAGGAGCCCTAAGACTATCAGGAGGGGCCTGGAGAGATGGCTCAGCCAGTGGTTAAGAGCACTGGCTGTTTTTGTTTTGTTTTTACTTTATTTTATGTCCATTGGTGTCTTGCGTACATGTATGTCTGTGTGAGGGTGTCAGATCTTGCAGTTACAGACAGTTGGGAGCTGCCATGTGGGTATTGGGAATTGAACCCAGTGCTCTTAACCGCCGAGCCATCTCTGCATCCTGGGCACCAGCTGTTCTTACAGAGGTCTGGGATTCAGTTCCTACCCCCACATGACAGTTCACAACTGTTTGTAACTCTAGCTCCACGGTATCTGGTAGCTTCACAGACATGCAGGCAGGCAAAACACCAATGCATATAATAAAAATAAATATATCCTTAAAATTTTTTTTTAATGTATCAGTAAGTCAGGTCTGCAGGCCAAGTATCCAGCCCTTTGCTCTCATTTGAAATCACATTGGAATTAAAGTTACTAAAGTTATAGACGTATTGGTGAGAAAGTGGGTCCCTGCCCTGTCACAGGCACACTCGAGCACCATTCCTTCCATTGTTTCTGGGGAACAGGGTAAACACCTCTGCCAGCTCCCTTTTGGAGGCCCCCTGAGACCTGAGAGACACTGAGAGGGTAGAGCATGTAGGGATAGTGGCTAAGCTCCAGGTATGTCAGCCCACAGGACCTGAGTTGGGATCCAGCCTGCAATTTATGGACCTACTTAAATCATAAATCATGTTTTTGAGGAAGGAACGCAACACTGTCTTCATGCTTCTTGGCATGCCTGGCCAGTTTGTGATGTTTCTGTATCTGGCCAGAGACAACAGAACCTTTAGTTCTGTTTTTAAACAGGCGCTATCAAACATGCATGCTGAGCACTTTCCATGCTTTGCCCTCAGCCAACAGCACAAGAGCAAAGGTTCCCCAATGCCCACTCCGCACTGTACCAGGAAAGCCATATTCAGGGCAGATCCTAGCCCTTCAGCAGTGTGGCAGGGCTCTGCTGGCTGAATAGGCCATTGATGTCACAGTCTTGCTGTGAAGTCTATGGCCCCTTGAGGGCCGAGACTCTTGAGTACCAGAGCAGCAGGAGGAGCCCAGACATCCATAGCATGCAGCAAAATGGCCAGAGCCCAGCCAAGAAGATGGCTCAGAGGAGGAGTCAAGTCCTCTTTCCCCAGAGCTGTTAAGGGGCAGCAGATGAAGGCAGTGGTGGGGCACCTCCTAAGTCTCCCCTCTCCTGTGCATGTAGGTAATTGACTTGGTGGACAAAGAAGATGTTCAGATTTCTACCACTCAGGTGGCTGAAATTGTGGCCACACTAGAGAAGGAGGGAAAGGTGGAAGAAAAGGAAAAGGCCAAGGAGAAGGCTGAGAAAGAGGCTGCAGAAGTGAAGAATTAGAGCTGCCTGCTTTCAGCATCTGCCATCATCATGCTACTCCAACCACAGTGGGGATGACACAAGAGTGGTTGCTTTGAGGTGATTCTTAGTGGCAAATCTAATATTTTGTCTGGAATAAATCAGAAACTTCCATAATCAAGCAATTTTTAATTTTCATCATTCCACGAAGATTTAGTCAGGCTGGAGCCCTAGAGCCCTCTGGTCTTAGACTCATGCCGTGGTGTGGTACTAAATGGCCCTAACCCTTGAGTTAAGGGTACATCTACCAGTGGGATCGTAGCCCCACACTGACCCCTAGCTTCAGAGAGCGCTCTGGCCAGGCTCAGTAGGAAGACAGTTCTTTACTGGCCCAGGCTCTGACTGAGCCTGCATCCCTTGAGAAGAAACCGAGGAGCGCCTGGACTCCCAGCACCCGTGTGAGCCGAGTGGATATGCCTGCATTCCCTCAGAGGCCTTGGGCTAGGATTAGACAAACACAAGTGCAAGCCTCCTCCGCGCTGAAGACAGCAGTCAGTCTGAGGACTTGGGATTCCTAAATGCTGTGTACATAGATCTGTCTGCTCACGCCTCCACAGTTGTCTTAACCACGGGTCTCCGACGACAGTGTCAGTCCTGTATGGAGTCTGAGGCCTGGTGACTGGAGCTTTCTCAGTTTACCAGTGAGCTCCACCTAATCATTCTTTAACTAACTAGTGCTTAATTTTCATACATGACCGTTTGCCTAATTCATGAGTAATTCCTAACATAGTGAGTGACACACACTGAAGCAGCCTTTGAAAATGAATCTTTTTTTCTATCGTGCAGTCAGGCCTGGGGGATAGAACTGATGTCTGCAACCTGAATATACCTGAAGCTTTGTGTGGCTTCTAACATAAAATTTAAGTCCTATTACAGGACAGTGGCCAAGATGGGACTTCACAAGGGAATCTCAGCATGTGGCAGGCCCAGGCTCCATGAGCAAAAGTGCTCATGGCTTTGCTCTTGCCGCAGGGGAGTGGCACCACAGAGCTCAGCATGGTGTCCCTGCCTGTCAGCAGCTCACTGGCACCCCTCCGAGTGGAGCTCGGAGTCTAGTGGCCGGCAGCCTCTCTCACTTGGAGATGGCTCCTTGGGCAGCTCAGGGCTGGGCGCCCTGCGTTCTCACCACCACCGAGAAGCACATCCTAGAAGCTCTGGACCCTGTTCAGAAAACTCCTTGACTCCAGACAGGATTTGGAAGATGTACAGAGAAGCAGCAACTAGAATGGAACTCTTCACTTTCTTGAAACATCATTCTTGACCGTTAAGGAAGGATACGAGGTTAGGCGGGAATAAGATGATTCTTACACATGAACCTGTGCAGAGAAACAGTGGAAGGAGCCTAGTGGATGTGCGGTCACATCTGTGAATCCTGGTACCCTGGCAGTCTGCTTCTAGCTGTCAACTTGTACTTCTGAGGATAAGATTGTAGTTGCCAAATGTGTCCCCACCGTGGAGGGTGTCTCCTGACCAGCGTTCTGGAGCCTCTGTTCACCTGTTATCCTCATTCTTTATTGTTTTACTGTTGACTATTGCTGACTCAGTTCTCCCTGATGACCCTCTAATCTGACTCTGCCCTCACAGGTCACACCACCATCTCCCTGCAGGGACTTAGCATCCATGTGTGCTAGAAGGTGTAGCAGTGGTGCTCACCCTGCTTTTTGGAGTTGTCCCTACATCTGTTTGTCTCACTGACCTTAGTACAGTTGGGTCACGTTTAGAAATGGCAGCTCCACCGGCCGGTGACGACAGCACATACCTTTACTCACAGCAGAGGCAGAGAGAGGCCATAGAGGCAGGTAGATCTCTTGAAATCCAGACCAGCAAGGTACACAAAGTGAGTTCCAGGGCAGTGGCGGCTGTCACAGAGAGACCCTGTCTAAAACCACTACCACCCTCCAAAAGAAAAAGAAATGGCAGGTCCAGAACTGAAAACTGCTCAAGCCGAGCATTTGAAAACTGACTGCGTTTCAACTGTCGTAACTGCTCTACACCCCAGCACTTGCCCAGAGCTGGTTTTCAGGAGCTGCAGTGTTTGTTAAGTGAAGTTAACAGAGGAGTCTGGCGTTCCTCTCTCCACTCCAAACCACTTTCCCACACAGGATTTGGGAAGTTGGCACCTAAAGTCCAGGCTCCTTTCGGGACTATTAACATCTCAAGTGTGAAGGGCACTTTACAGTTCTGGAAAGCCATCCTCATCGTGGTCTTGGGTTGTGTCTCCTGGGACCATGGTAGGGGACCAAGTTCTATACCTTCTTCTGTCTTCCATGGGTCCTAGAGCCTCCAGCTGGGTCATGTGTAAACATCTTCCATGTGTTACAGCCCCAAGTAATACTTCTGCACCCTAAGCTATCTGACTAGCAAAGAAATCAAGTGAAAACTCAGAGCACCCTAACCTGACCTTTTGCTGCGGGCACCAGGTGTGCTCAGATTTTAGATGGGCTTCACCCTCCCTGAGTAAGTGCCAGCTCACATTTGGGGGCTTAAGCCTTGGCTCCAGGCTCTTGCCTTGTGGGACCTACCCAAGGAGGTCTGTCCCTCACCTTTACACAGCCCAGCTTTGTAAAGGCTGATAAGCAAGGGCTTCTTAGACTCCAGGCTGACCCAGGGCCCTGTGGGGCTAGCAGGCTGTATGGTGGTTTCTCTAAATAACCCGATATAAGGAGGTAACTGAATAAAGTGGCACTGATGACGTCTGCTGTGGAATGGTTTGTCCAGGTTGGTCGTCTGACACATAACCACGCAGTACGGCCCAAGATGGCCAAAGACTAGTCACCTCACAGTCCAATGTTGTGCCTGTCATGAGCTGCAATATAGGACTTTGGCAGAGGAGTCAGGGCCTGTACCCACATCAAGTCAACTACTCAATCCAGGGCCACGATCCATCTACAGGGACGTGGAGAGGGCAGTGGGCCTGGTGGAGGCTGCTTCCCAAGCCCCACCTTGGTGCTTGCTTTGGGGTGGCTTGGCTGGGAGGAGGGTCTGGGTGTTGGGATAAAAGTACGGAATTCACTCCCTGATCTGAGGCTGCTGCCCTGAGCCCAGGACACCATCATGTTGAGATATAAGCCTCGGGGGCAAGGGTAGAAACTGTTGGTGAGTAAGGCCAGCCATTCAAGCGGACAGCATGCCCACTGAGCTTACAAAACAAATATTCAGATGAGGTGGACTGAGTAAGTGTAAGTCCAGTCCCCAAGCAGACTCTTGAAAGAGCTCTATATGCCAGGGAGTAGGGGTGTGACTGGCTGACCACCAGGAAAACAGGACATTTGACCTACAGAATCAGTGTCTAGCCTCCTTGGGAAGATAATTTTAATTTTGCTTTGCCCGAAAGTATGTATGTGCACCATGTGGTACCCACAGAGACCTGCAGAGGTTGTCATGTGCCCTTGAACTGGAGTTATGCAGAGTTGTGACCATCATGGGGCGTTGGGCATAAAACCCAGGCCCTCTGCCGAAGCAGTAATAACTAAATGACTGAGCCATCTCTCCAGCCTAGAAAGTTCTCTTGCTGCTGGTCCTCAGAACACTAGGACCTACCCCAACCCAAGGATGCTGGCCAGCCACAGGCTAGTGGTAATAAGCAGGAGTGTCCTGAAAGCCAGCCCGTCCCTGACGCTGGCCAGAGAAAGCCAGGTTAACAGTCCACCATCACCACCACCCATGTCTGAGGGTAGAGATTCCTCCGAAGGAGACCAGACACAGCAGAAAGACTTTAGTATGGCATGGATGATAAATCCAGTGTTGGGTAGCACGGAGCCGCTGTGTTCTCACAGTGGCCACCAAGGAAACGTGGTGGTGCAACTCAAAGCCCAAACCCAAACCGTTGCCTCTTCCAAGGTGGCAATGTGAATATCATGGACAAGAGTGGGCTGACCTCTTCTTAGGACCACTTCTGTGCCCTGAGAGCAACTGCTTGGTGTTATTTCCTCAGATCTACCAGAACCTGGACTTGGAAAGGGCCTCCAGGCAGGTTGCCATACAAAACTTAGCTCAGCATGGCACTAGGGGGCGCCACAGGATAGTACACAGCGTAAACAGTGTGAAGCCTGTTTCACCAGTAAAAATGTATCCTGGTGCCACACCCTATACATGCGTGGGTGCACACAGGATCCTTTAGCTACCTCTTGCTTGGTCACTATCAGGTGTCTACATGGCTCCAAGTCCCTGGCATGAAACAGTCTGATGTTCCTTAATTTGCTATGGATAACCAACAGAGGCAGGCCTACATCTTCCTCTAAGACCTAGCACCTCCCTGAAGATCTTCCACAGTTCCTACTTCAGTCTAGAATCTGGACTCCAGTCACCTTGGCTATAAAAAACCAAACAAACCAGCCCCTCAACCTGAAGGTGGGCCTGATTTTACCAAGAGGTGGAACCAGGGTGAAAGTTCATTCAGCCCCCCAGGTTTTCTTCCGACACTTAAAAAGTATGACAGATGAAACAGATATAGGAAGAACACTTGAGCTCTTTCTACATTGTCCTGGAACTCATTATATAGAGCAGGCTTAACTTTAACTTCGAAATCACCTGTACCATGTCTGACCGACTATAGACTGCTTAAGCCAGGGGTTTGGCTACCTGCCTTCCCCCAAGAAGCTACCCACATATAAGCAACTAAGAGACCCACAGCACTTTCTTTACATACCGTCCTTGGCACCTCTAGACTCTGGTAACCCTAAAGTTATGCGTGCCACTTTGGGCCACAGGAAGATACCCCATACTCAGCTGCCCTTACCCTAGGGCAAGCCAAGATTATTAGTCCCCTTGGAGCCTAAGTACCAGCACCTTGCTCTAGGAACCAAACAGAGGCTTCTGATTCCTCATGTGCTAATTAACCTGCTTCCTCCAGGGACAAACCTCAGAACCTGTCCCCACAGGCAGTTAAGGACACAACTCCCCAAGTCCCAGAACAGAAAGTGAGGCACTCGTGAAAATCAGGAGTTCTCTCTTTATTTGGAGATACAACTTTATATGGAAAGTTGGCTGCATTAACAAAACCCCATCTGCCAGTGTGGGCTGACAAACCATGTGCTGGGCCCCAAGAAAAGTCACCCTGAGCCACTGTCCCGGCTCTGATGGCTGATAGCCACCAGAGCCTACAGCCCAGTAACAGTACAAAAGTAACAAAAGTGCATTCAGCACTCTTTCTCCCAAGCTTTGAAAAGTAGCAGTCTAGGCTCTAAAAGTCTAGAAGTTCTGCATAGGAAGTGTTAAGCCTAAAGCAAAACAACTTGTAAAGACTCAATAAATTATAGATAAACTTGTAACATCTATTATCATCTGAACCTTTCACGCAGGGCCGCCACTCCCTGGGCACAGGGTCCTGCCTGGAATACACAGAAATTAGAATAATCTGTATGAAAAATACCAGTTCACCTTGAAATTAAAAACAAAACAAAATCTCCTAAAGAAAAGTTCCTATATAAATCTAACCCCCACAGAAGAGGGCCAAAAGCAATGAAAACCGCTCAACAGACCCACCTCTACCAATGGGGGCCACTCGAGCTTCAAAGGGCCACCTCCAGCCTTGCTGTGGGCCAGATGCACATTCTCAGCAACCCCTAAATTCAGCATAAACATCCTCACCTGTTAATAAGTTACAACTTAAGTCTCTGCAATACCCTGGGGCTAAAGGCCTCGAACCTGGGGCGGGGGGCAGGGGCTCTGAGGGATGATAAATAGCTTTACAAATATACAGGTCCAGGTACAAACAAAACCGCAGTGCCAGAAAAGCCCCTTGCTAATCGGCTTGCTCTTGCCATTTTACCAGTGAGCCTCACGGGGCACCTTGCTCCCCTGGGCCTCAGCTTTGCCTTCCTCCATATAGATATTCTTATATATACGTATGTAAATATATCATACACAACATCTATTTATATAAATGTACATTTGCCTCTGGAATAAACCTTTCTGATAGAAGTTATGGCTCCCACCTTCAGGTACCCGTAATTTCAGTCTGAGGGGCAGGATGGGAAATAGAAGGCCTGGAGGTGGAGATCTGTGACTCACCCCCAGCACAAGGTGCCATGTAGGAGAGAGGCTCGCCACATGGGGCAAAGCTTCCCTGCAAGGCTCAGTTTGGGGCACCAAAAAGGCTAAGGCCCTCCCTGGACATGGAGTCTAGCGCTCTGCAATGGTCCCTGCAAGGTGGCAGTGGGAAGTGAGGGAGCCAGAACTCCAAAGCTGCACAGGGTAGGCCCTCTTACATTCTCCTTTTGGTGCTCCTGGCCCTGGCCAGTCCCGTCGTCACTACTCAGCAGTGCGTGTTGTTCCCAAGGGGCCTCTGCACTCAGGAGCCAAGGATACACAGAAGTCCTGTCTATTCTGGGCCCACTGCACTGGGCTGGCTGGGGTCCACTACACACCACCAGTAGCAGGGCGGGCTAGGGTCCGCGTAAACATTGCCTGGGGCTTGGTCTGTGGGTCTGTTGGTCCTTCACGTCCGTGGTCCCCCATTACTGGGTGGGCCTGAGGGTAGCAGATCATGGGTGAACACAGAATCATCCCCGGAGGAGCTGGAGCTAGGAGTATCCTGGCCACCTGGCGAGTACTGCTCAAAAGGCACTGACAGGTCCAGGTATTCCTGCTGGCGAACAGGGCTGTCAGGACTGCTGTGCCTTCGCGCGCACCCTCTTCAGCCCCACGGCCATCTGTATTCAGGCTATGCCCCTAAAGACCCATCCCGCTACTGGAGCTCCGAAGAGCACCACCCGTGGGAAGCAGCACAGCCAGGGGCCCAGGATCGAGTGGTACTTACGTCAGTTGATGTCACAGTGAGGATGCGGTCTAAATCCTCTACCAACTGCTTGAAGGTGGGCCTCTGCGAAGGCACTGCATGCCAACATTCCCGCATGATCATGTACCTGTGGCAAGCACAGCTGTGGGTCCCTGGCCTGCTGCCCATCAGGCCACCAGTCCCCTGCTCATCCCAAGGGCCCGGGCAGGAATCCTGCCACTCCCAGGAACTGGGTAGATGCTTTGCTCACAGGTCATGTGTGCAGTTGGCAGGCTTGTCCATGCGGTGGCCCTCTTTCAACAGCTTGAAAAGCTCTTCCACTGGGATGCCAGGATACGGTGAGCCCCCCAGCGTGAAGATCTCCCAGAGAAGCACCCCAAAAGACCAGCTGCAAGGGAATGAGGACAAAAGGCCTGTTACTCTTGGCCCATTGCTACAGCAGCCCTACCAACAGGCAAGGCACCAGAGCAAGGGAGAGGCCAGGACAGTGCAATGGCCCAATGAGAAGACCAAGACCCTGAAAGCTCTAAGAGGGGCAGTTTGCATCCTGTTTGTCCACAGATCTCCACTGACTGTGGGGACACATACACATCACTCTGGTGGGTGTAGACTCGGTCAAACAGGGCCTCCGGTGCCATCCACTTCACAGGTAGCCGGCCCTGGACAGAGGGAGAGGCATTGGCACTCAGGTGTCCCCTGTTGGGGCCCCACCCCGCCAACCACACAGGACCAGGGCTCACATTTGTGGTCTTCTTGTAGTAGTCCAGGTTGTGCACATCACGGGCCAGGCCGAAGTCTGCAATCTTCATCACATTGTCCTCCGTTACCAGCACATTTCGGGCAGCCAAGTCCCTGTGAATGCACTGAGGAGACAGAATTTAAAACACCTGGGTTGAGCTGACCCCTCCCCCTCCCCAGCCCAGGCAAGCTGGTCACCCACTCTTTCACCCAGAGAGGCCCCACCTGGCCTGGGCCTTGTCTCTCCTCACCTTCTGAGAAGCCAGGTACTCCATGCCCCGTGCCACCTGGTAGGCACAGGACACTAGATCCTTGCAGGTTAGCTGCTCTTCTGGCAGCCTGCAGGCGTCAAAGGAGTAGTCCATGCCTGGGGGCCGCCGTGCCCGCAGGAATTCTCGTAGGTTGCCCTTGGCTGCATACTCCACCAGCACATACAGGGGCCCTGGCAACACAGGTGCCTCAGAGATGCTGTGCGACTCAGGGGTCCTTCCGTGCCAGGCTGCCCACCCCCGGCACCTACCGCCCTGCGTGCAGGCCCCCAGCAGGTTGATGATGTTCTTGTGCTTGCCAATCATCTTCATCATCTCCATCTCAGACACCAGGTCCGACAGGTCCTTGTCAGTGGCATCATCTGTGCCGGGAACGGGGGCGTCACCTGATGACCCTGAAGCCCTCAAGTACCCCTTCTACTACTTCTCTCCCTCCTTACCTTTCAGCATCTTCACAGCCACAGTGACAGGCTTGGCAGTGCGGTCCTTGTCAATGCCAATGGCTTCTGCCATGACAACCTGGCCAAAGCAGCCTTCTCCAAGAGGCTTACCAAGCGTCAGCCTAGCCACAGAAGCAGAGCCAATGAGTGTGCACCCAGAACTGCCAACCCTCATGGTCATGTACCAATATATCCCAGAAGTCCTAAGGGGCATTTGCTCACGACAAAAAGTAACCCCTCACATCTTGCCCTGTACTCCGCCTCAGGTCAGGTGTCCCTCCAAAAAGCCCCTGCCTAGCCCCTACCAGGCATATACTAAACCCCACCAAGCATATACTGTCCCTCACCACCACTGACCGGGTCCTGGATAGCTCCCACTTGGGGTCAGCAGGCAGCTCAAGTTCAGAAACATTGGCCAGAACAGGACCTTCTCCTGAGGACAGCCGGGCAATCCGGACGAGGGGTGTGTTGGAGTTCATAGAGGAGTTGGACTCCAAGGACACCTGCTTGGGTCATCAGAGACAGGTTGGTACCACACAATGTAAGCAGGCATTGAAAAGGGGGTGGGGTGATGTGCCCCCCCCCCACAAGAATGGCAAGATCAAGTCGATGTGAGGCAAGGCGTAGGGCCAAAAGAGGGCTGGCTGCTCTGACTTCTATAGATTGTTCTCCACCTCAGACTAATTTGGGCTCCTTATGGAGATCAGAGATAGGGAAAGATCAGCCCACCCAAACTGCAAAGGAATGTGTCCTGGCCAGGCCCTGGGCCCTGCTGGGTCTCTATGAGACTCAAGGCAGGACAGGTTGCTCAAAACCTGGTATCTACTTTCTGTTACCTGTCGCTTGAGCGGGAAGCGGGAGACCTTGTGCACAGTGGGCGAGCCCAGGCCCTTCTTTGGGGGACTGCGCAGGCAGCAGAGCGCCACCGCTGCGGCCACCAGGATGAAGAGGAAGAAGCCCACCACGTAGCTGAGGATGCCTGCATACACGCCGCCAGCCTCGCCAGCCTCCATCAGCTCCTCCTCAGCTGCAAAGACACAAATTTGGGGGCCTCATCCAGCCTTTTTGAACTTCCCACCAGCTGGAACCACAGGTACCAGTAGGGGAAGAAAGGAAACTGGATATTTGAAATATGGGGTGGGGGGAGCTACAGCCCCAACTCAGCTTGGTAGTATAGCCAAAAACAAACAAACAAACAAACAAAAAAAAAAAAAACCATGTCAGCAAGGGCCACACCCAGGAGAGAAGCCCAGCAAAACCAGAAGCACCCACACCGCCACCCAGGCGCCCAGGAGATGCCAGAGCCTCAGATCAGGACTGTGGGGGCCCAGCTGGAGAATGAAGGACCAAGATGGGGTAGGGTTAATGTTCCCATACCAAGCACAAGGCCGGGGTAAGTTTCACAGGACAGAGAACAGTAAGTCACAAGGAGACCCTTTGGAGTCCCGGCAGCCTTGGCATGTCCTGAGCCAGCACCCCTGGAGCACAGGTGCAGCGTGAGCAGCAGCAGAAGCCAGTACCTGGCAGCACCACCAGCCACGCAGAGTGATGGGAAAACCCGATAGAATTGCCCGCCAGGCAGGTGTACTCCCCCGCATCCTCAAAGGTGACATTGTGCAAGGACAGAACCTCTAGCTCCTTGTCGGTGGTGTTAGCGCCTGCCGTCTACAAAGAGAGAAGAGAGCGCGATAGGCCAGCGCCAGCACCTCCCTTCGGGTACCACAGCAGTCCACACGGAGATGATCCAGCCAGGCTGCAAGGAAAACGCCGCCGCCGCCGCCGCCGCCGCCGCCGCCACCACAACCTCGGCCACCACCATGGCCCCACCACAGCCACGGAGGCCCAGGGCCCTCTGCCTCCTGCACCGAGGCACTGAGCCCGAAGCCAGTCCCTCCACCGGCGGCGAGTCCTCTGTCCCAGTGTGAGCAGCAGGCACGTGGGCAGCATGGTGCCACACAACGGTAGCATGCAGAGTTAGTGCAGAAACAGCAGTGGTGCAGACGGAAAGACAGGCAGGCAGATGTGCGGATGGGAAGCCAGAAGGCATCAGAGTCAGCTAGAGACAGGTGTAAGTCAATGCTTGTTAAGCAGCACAGGACTCGAGCCCTGGCAAGCTCTAAGGGTCTTCTAAGTATGCAAGTGGGGGACGCAAAAGGAAAGCACAGGCCCAGGCGACTTTGAAGCGGGTGGTCAGCTGGGGGCTATCAGTATGGCTGGGGCATCACAGGTATAGTGCGAGCCACAGATAGGATCAAGCAGGACGGGGTCGTGCAGGGCATGCAGGCTGGTGCATGGCTGGGGCGTTGGAGCTGGAGCTCAGCGTGCCAGGCAGGTGTGGGACAGAGTCGTTACCTGCTTGGGGCCCGTGAACACGCAGCCAAAAGGCCTTCTCAGCCACGCCTATGAAATTGGTGGCTCGACAGAGGTACTCGCCCCCGTCCCGCTCCGACACATTGGCCAGGCGGAGGCGTGCGTCTGCCTCCACATTCTCACTGATCCAGGACTGCGGGGACAAGAGACTGGGCTCAGGCACACCCCGAGCCAGCTCAGAAGGATATGTGGATGTGGCAGGGCAAGGGCAATCCCCAAGGATGGGCTGGGGGCTGGGCAGCAACACCTGGAAGGCTGCCTGGAGGGGAGGCATGGCAGTGGTGGGTACCGTGGTTTCAGAGAAAGAGATCTTCTCCACACACACACACACTCACACTCACACACTCACACTCACACACACACACACACACTCACACTCACACACTCACACTCACACTCACACACACACACTCACACACACACACACACTCACACACTCACACATACAGAGAGAAAGAGAATGAGAACCCACAGCCAGGGAGTCATGTTATGGCAACCAGCTTATTCTCATGAATGGCCACACCCATAGTCAGAGGCACACTGGACAGGACCCCAGTGATCTCTCTCAATAGCCAAGATTCCTGTTCCAGCCAGTTTCTGTTCCCCTCTACCACCAGACCTCGTCTCTGAATAGCTGTTTCTCTCTGGCCTTCCAGTGTCTCAAAATCCCAACTCATGTGGCCCCCACCCAAGGCCATGGAACAAAGCTACAGGCAGAGGAAGGCAGGATAGAACCAGTGCAACACATGCAAGCGGAGAACATCAGACAATCCAGGCCAGCTGGGGAGTATCTAGGCAGTCCTCTAGGGTCCACCGTAACTGCCACCCAAGAGACGCCACTTCTACAGGCCTGGCCCTCGCAGCCTCGTAGGCAGGTCCCATGGCAGGGCACAAGTAACACAGAGCCTGCCTGGAGCTCAGAGGATGTGAGAAGCACTGGGACTCTGCTGTCCCTTCTCAAAAACTGTTAACACATGGCTCTGAAGCCCAACATATCCCTCAGCCAAGAGGGACGTATGGACCAGAGCCAAGGCAACCCCCGATGACCCATCCGCCCGCCCACCAGAAGGCAGCAGAGCCTACCTTGAGCACAGTGACGTAGGGTGTGCCATCAGGGCCCACCTTGCTGCCATTCACCTCCACATGCTTCAGCCACTGGATATGTGGCTGCGCGTCGCTGTACACCTTGCAGTGGAACTCCACGTCACTGCCCAGAACGGCTGTCTGGTTGGCTGGCAGCCCAGCCTGCAGGATGGGCCGGTGTGGGGAGCGCTCTGCAAGAGGCAGCCAGGTCAGGGGCTGCAGGCCAAGGGACCCGGGCTACCCTGCCTTAGCCCCCCGGCCTGGCCCTCACCCAGCACGTCCAGGGTGTATGTCTGCCGGATGCTGCCGAACTTGTTCTCTACCACGCAGGTATAGTTGCCACGATCAGAGGGCACTACACTCTCCATGACCAGGCTCCACTGCTGATGCCGAAGCTGGAGGTAAAGTTGTCTGTGAGGGAATGCAGGCTACACCTTGTGTCCAGGCCCTATCCCTCCAGGCCCCTTTCCCAGACCCACCTTGATGCCCCCTATGCGATGCTCCCCTCGGAATTCTTTGCCATTCTTCAGCCAGGAGATGGAGGGGGTAGGATTGCCGGCGGCCGGGCAGCGGAAGCGCACAGTGTTTGCAGCAGGCACCGCCAGCAGTTTTTTATCCATGCGCTCCGGCCGCGTCCAGTAAGGGGCCCCTGGTGACGGAAGTGCCAGTGACAGCTGTAATCCACGCACTCTCCCGAAACTCTGCCTGCCCACCCTCTAGCCTGTTTCCCTTTCTGTACTGAGAGTCACTTGCTCTGCCTGAACAGGCTCCTTGACGCCTTGGACACTATGCATTTACAGCTGCCCTACTCTCAGCTTCGGACAGATCTTCTCCTTGACCTTTGGTGCAGGCCCACAGGTGCAGGTCCCCAGAAGGTAGAACCCAAAGGACGCAGATCCTGGGAGGCAGCTAGGCCAGGTCATCCCACCAGTCCACAAAACCCGAGCTAGCCTCTGCAGTGCCCAGGGCCTGGCAGGCTCCCTTTAGGTCATGCTTCCCCCCTCCTCTGAGCTCCCTCCTTCCTCTGGGCTGGTGGAGGATGCCAGTCTGCTGGGACTCATGAAGCAGCTGAGGGACACAGCAGGGATCCAGGACAAAATAGGGAGGCAGTCACAGGCAGCGCTGTGCTTCCCTTAAATCCCAGCAGGAAGCAGAGGCAGGTAGATCTCTGCGATTGAGGTCAGCCTGGTCTCTGTCCAGAGTTAGTTCCAGGACAGCCCGAGTTACAAAAAGAAACCCTGTCTCAAAACTAAGTAAACAGGGAGGCAGTGACCTTACTGTACTCGTCACAGGACCATGTGTACCTGCGAGAGGAGGAACAACCACACAGGGCAGGAAAGAACAGCACGCAGACGCCGATGAGGGCCCTCCAAGCTGAGCTGCCTCCCAGGCTCCCAGCAGCCTTGGCAGAGACTGCCACACTTGGAGACAGTGGTGACTTAATGCTGCCCACTGCCAGGCAAGGTCCAGAAGGTGACCCTTAAGTCACCTTATAGCCTAAGGCCATGTGAGCAAAGCCCATGTGAGGCACAAACACCAAATAGAGCCTGGAAAGGTCAGGAAGACAGAAGCAAGTAACTCAGAGTAGAGGTCCTGGCAATGTGGCTAGGGCAGGAGCCATAGGGCGACTGCGTTAGGAATTTTGCTCTGAACAACCTGGTAGCCAAAGGAAAAGGGGAAATGAGAAGTCAAACCACTCCTCAGGACAGTAGCCTTTGTTGCAGTCCCAGATTGCAAACCTGCTTCTGTGTAGATGCCACACTCTCAATTCTAGAAGTCCCTCACCCAGACTTCTTGACCACACACCCAAAAACCTCATTCCCGTTTTCCCATCACTTCTGTCTTGAGTCCTCTCAACACTTGTCTATTCTACCCCAGAATTCCGCAGATGGTCCAATTCTCAGTCCACACAGCCTAGTCTCAAGTTATAGCCACCAGAATGGCCCTCATCTGCGCGTGCGCACACACACCCCATCTGTGACACCCCTTCAGCAAGGCACAGCCACTCTCCCCTTCTCCTGGCCTGAACCACTGGTGCCCCTAATCCCTGGTCTACTTGCTCCTCCGCAGCAACCTGAGTTCCGTGCCTGGCTATACGCACACCTGTGACGCTCCCTCCCACCAGAGTCCACACCAAACTCCCTGCAGACCAGCCCCGCCCCTCACTGCTCCTGGAGCACTGCGCTCCAGTCCATCCACCTGTGGTAGTGTCTCTATCAAGTCTACAGAAAGGAGGCAGCCCGGCCCTCAACAGCTCAGTGTGCCCAGGCTCTCCTCTCACCTGCGTCCTCAGCCACGTCCTCTCCATCTTCATCATCTCCCGAGGATGGAGCATCTGCAATAGTTACAAGTGGACAGTGGTTCTGTGACACCCCATATCCAGAGACTTGCTACTTCCCCTATGTGGGGTCCCCGTTGCTCTCCACCTTCAGGGCTCATTGTTCCCCTGCCTTTGGGGTCCTGGCTTCACAAGGCCATTCATTCAGATAGTATGTACTTGGGGATACCTCCTCCTCTCTATCTCCAGCTAGCAACACTTAGGCCAGGGATGCTGCAGCCACGGTGCCGCCCAGGAATGTCCCGACCTTCCTAGCCGTGAAGCTGCCCACCACACTTGGCAACCCGACCCACCAGGCACTTACCTGTCACACGCACACTGAAGTGGCACAGCGCACGCTGAGTGAGCCGCTGCTGGTAGCTGTAGACCCCTGCATCCTCGTGGGAGGCATTCAGCACTTGGAGCCTCTGCGGCTCCACCAGGATACGGTGGGAGGCCACCAGCACAGCGCCATCCTTAGCCCAGACAGTGGGGCCTGTGGGGGTACCTCCAGGTGGATAGCAGCTCAGCTCCACGGTGTCCCCACTGCCAAAGGCCACCTGCTCCTGCTGGCTAGGTTCAGGCCCTGGAACCTCTGTGGAGAAATGGAAAGCTACAGAGCAGGTTCTCCAAAGGAGCAGACTGGAGGCCCAGCAATTTACAGACAGACCAGCAAAGGCTGCGGTGGTCAAGTGACGGGTGTGCTCCTGGGGTCTGGGGGTCCTGCCAGACAGTGTTCAAACCAGGGGTGGGAAACTGTTTTAGTTAAGAGCCCAGGTGCATCAGTATCTCAGCTCTTGTCACTGGTCTGCGCTGACTTCCGGCTCTGCCCTGTAGGAGGGAGCTGTAAGACGGTAGGGAAAAGACACAGCACAGCAGCCCTCCTGCTAACTGCAAGATCTTAACATGCCAACAAGGTTCGGGGATAGCTCTGTGGTACAGCACCTGCCCAGAATGCCTGAAATTCATTCCCAGCGCCAGGAAAAATGACACCAATTCTTCTTCCTCTGATCCTGCTACCTTTGGAAATGTAAAATCAATCCTTAGTTCACAGAGAGGCACAAAAGCAGGTTGGGGACAGGCTGTCCTTCTCTGGCCTTTGGCTCAAAGCTCAGAGAAGGAATAGGGAGCCCTTTCAGGGCCCTCTTAGCACCCAACCCTCATCTTGGCTTCTGAGGCAGTTTGGATGGAGAGCCAAGGAACAGAACACACTTTAGCAAGAAAGAGAAAAAAGCTGGGTATGGTGGCTCATAACACTCAAAAGGCCGAGGCAGGAGGATTGCCTCAAGCTCAAAGCCAGCCTGGCTTCAGTGAGAGACTGTCTCAAAAAAAAAAAAAAAATCAAGGTAAATGAAAAGAGAGAAAACCACAGAAGGTCATGCAAAAACATAGGTGGGCACCCCTGCTTGCGTATACCACAAGGGCTCCTTTTCCTAGGAGCTGTGCACCTCCACCAGCAGCCGAAGTATACCAGGATCCTCGGTCTAGGACAATCTGTGCCTTGCAGCTTATATGCCCATTCCACACAGCAGCCAATTAGAAAAACAGGACGGACATACATCAAGGACACCAGTCTGGTCACTTATGTCCCTTCAGTGGTCTAAGAGAGTCACATGAGCTAACGGGAGCTGAGGACATGGAACCCCACCCCTTCACTAATGAGAACCAGGTTTGGGGGGCGCTGTCAAGAGTGCCCATGTGAGCCAAGGGGAACAAGGCGCCCATCCTGAGACTAAGAAACTTGGATAGCATAGCTTCTCTGTTGGGCAGCACAGGTAATACACCTCTCCTCTGCCCAGGTGCTGCCCAGCTCACGAGGGGGCCCAAAGACCTCACACTCAGGGACACCCCACCAGCTGGGCTATCTCCCCAAGGCCTCCCTGCCAGGGCCTGACAATGCCCATCACAGAGCAGCTGGGCTCGGGGCCCAGGACAGGAGTGGGTGGTCCTGCTGAGCAGACCTCCTTCCTCAGATCCAGCTGGACTGGCTATAATGTCACTTGTCATTCCACTGTCGCACGGCCTAGATTCGAGGCCCAGCTGTCCACTCTGGCCACACCAGTCCTTAGTCAGGCCCAATTCCGCCCATCCCAGAGTCAGCCCACAGGCTCAAAGCCCATCACAATTCTGACAGCCAGAGGGACCCATTATGTCCCCAGAGCATCCGCAGAGCTCATGTCCCTCGTAGCCCCACAGCTTTCAGCTGTCCTGAGTAGGTCCTATAGCCAGGAGCCTTCTCTCCTGACTTCCACTCTCCAATCATGCTACCATGTCCTATGGGGACCACCCAGTGCTAGAAGCTGCTTGAGCTCTCCCCCCAACAGAAGGGCAAGAACAGGCTGGTCAAAAGCCTTAGCTCAGGCCTTGGCCAAAGGCCAACAGCCAGTTGGTTCCGGTTTGGTCTGGCCAAGACAACAGGTCAAGCCATTCACGTATTTGCTTTAACCTAATCCAAAAATGACCTGGAAAAGGACACACCAGACCTCAAGCCAGAACCTTGGAGAGGCAGATGGTTATAGGTATGGGGTGGTGAGGGGAAATGGCCAGTCAGCTCAAAGCTAACCTTTGCCCTGTCCACCCATCTTGTCCACTAGGAGCTAACAGAAGCCAGACACTTGGACTCTGGGGTCTCAGGACTCTGGGGTCTCAAGCAACAACATATCCACCAATAACAACAGCCCCAGGGTCACAAAGCTTAGAGGAACTTGTGTCATGAGTCAGTCAGGTACAAGGCAAGAACAGTGTAGGACAGTACTTGAAACAGCACAGAATATGGTACGCCATATTCTGAGGCAATAGTAGCACATTCAGCACTGGCCAACAGAGCTCCCACAGCCGCCCCAGTGCTCGGTACCTCCCTAGGCCCCATCAAACAAAACAGCCAAGGGCAACACACAGGTGCCGATACTGTGCCCATTAATGGGACAATGTCCCCACCACATGGACCCCACTGGACCTGTCCCCACTGCCACATGATACTGACATGGACCAGGGTACCATATTCTCACTGGTACAGACTGTGAGACACTGTGTCCCAAGTCAGACTGTGCCGAACCTCCGGTCTCCCAGATTGCCTCAGTTTCCCCTACTATGGCACAATGTGCAAACCCCAACCTGCAGATCGAAGGTCCAGAAAGGTGTGGTCTGAGGTCTGTAAAAAGAAGTGTGGGCATGAGGGGGCCCTCTGCCTGGGCCTCTTGACTCAAACAATATCATCAGACCATATCTGACCAGCTAGTGGGAGGGCTGCATCCCCTACCTGAGGGACCTCATCCCAGTTCTGGTCACTACTGTTGAGACACATCAGACCTGTTTCTGAGCTTGGTGACCCTAAGGGACTCCAGGGACTTTGAAGCAAGACCAGGATGGGATCTGAGCAACATCTGCTTTGGTAGTGGACACAGCCGGGTATGTAGCCCAAGAGAAAGGAGGGTGCCTAAAAGGGCCCTGCAACCAAGGGTCTCTTCTCTTCCTCATCTTCCCCACTCCCCAACGTCCCAACAAGAGACATTCCACTTTCCACAGTTTCACAGCAAAGTCAATAAAGAAAGAGAGGAAGAAAAAAAGAAAAATCCAGAGGCTGGGCGGGCTAATGAGGGCTTACTGGGGATTATCTGGTTTAATCCCCGAAACAACTCTGCCATTACCAGTCCTCTTTAGCAGGACAGGTGAGGAAACTTAGGTTCCAGGAGGGTACCCAAGTCTAGGCAGGCCCCAATCCCAGGTGACTTCGCTCATAGTTCAGTCATTACTCAACCGGCAGGCCACCTCTCCGCGAAGACCTCATCTTCCCTCTAACCCACCCCGTAGTAACTCTTTTCTCTTCTAGGTACCACTGCACAAAAAGAGGGGTTCCAGGTCCCAGCAGGTCCCAGGCCCAAGGGACCCCAGAGGCCTGGAGGACAAGGAGCTTCTAGACTCAGCACAGGATCCAGAGCTTCAGGGACTAAGACAGGCCCAGGTTAATGAACCACCGGGAGGGCCTGCAGGGCTCAAAGTCCAACCTGGGGGGGGGGGGAGACAGGAACCACACAGGCAACGCCCAAAATGGTGTACGGCCAAGCTCCTGCCTCCCAGTACTACAGGACCCACTGAGAGCCAGCCTCTGGATCCCCTGCGGCTTACCCCCCGCCCCCATTAAGCACACCAGAGCTGGGCCCACCAGGTTAGGCTGGGGCCCGGCCCCGCCCTACAGTCCTTGACCCCAGACAGCTCCAGCTTGGTAATTTATGTTCCCGGGGAAAGCGCCAGCCCGGACCTCCGTAAACTTCACTAAGTCTTTGTATTTTTACTACCCGGCCCATCTCGTTAAGGAACCGGATTAAGTTTATTGGCCTATCAATTCCCTGTCTCACCAGTTCTAACGCACAAGCGAGGGGCGGGCGCACATCCCTCCGAGCCCGGGCCGCCCACCTCAGCTACGGTTCCCGCAGCAGGGTCGTGCCCGGAGGCACGGAGAGGGCGTGCACTCCACCCCGCCGCCCTCGCTCACTGACACCCGACTCAAGTAATATCTTCATCTGAATGCACATGCTAATGTGGTCCCACCGCCGGCCCTTCGGCGTCAGGGGAGCCCGGCTATCCTAACAGGCGCTAAAAGCGCGCGCTGACCTCCCGACCGCCTCTGTCACGCCGCTGAAAGACACGCACATTCAAGCTCCCGGCCCACTTTCATTCATAAAACATTGTTTCAGGAGGCTGCAGCCGCGGGAGGAGAAAGGGGCGCGGGGGCGCCGGGAGGGGCACGCCGCCATCTGCCTCCTCCCGCTGCGCCCGCCGCGCTCGCACCTCCCCGAGAGGCCGCGCCGCCATCAATGCGCGGTCTGTGGCCGCCGGGGTACAAAGAAGAGGCTGTTCGGGCCTCAGCTCGGGTGGGGCGGCATCTTACCGAGCGAAAGCCTCCCCGCGCGCGGTCTCCAGCCAGACCGCTGCCCTGCTTTGCCACGCTGCCACCGGGCACAGCCGGGGGCCGCGCGCGCCCTACCTCCCGGCGGCCGCGAGACCGACTGCGGACCCTTCGGACGGCACTCAGCGTCCCATCGGACTTCGGCGGCGCCGCCAGGATCCGGGACAACTGCCTCTCGCCTCCCAGAGCGCGGCCTGCAGGGCGGTCCGTGCGCACCCTGGGAACTGACCCCTCGGGCCGCCTGCAGGGTAAGAGGGGAGCGGCGGCACCGACGCTGTCACCTCGTCGTGTGAAACACTGAGCCGAGCTTCGCCTGGGACGCTCCAATCCAGCCCCAGAGTCCAGCCCTCCTTCGGCCGAGAGCGCGCAAGAACTGCTCCGGGAGAACCGGGGTTTCATTTTCATCCCCGCAGATCCGAGGACCAACAATGGGAGCCGTGGGAAGTCGAGGCTCGCATCCCCTCCTGACGCGTCGGGGCTGGGGGGGCCACCGCGCGCCGCTCCCCGTGGCGCCTCGCACTTGGGCGGTTGTTTTGAGACTCCGGACACCCCATAAACCGCCGCGTACGACCTGACAGCCATCTGCGGGGCGGAGGACACGACCCGGCACACTGGCCCCGATGCTGCTCCCCAACCTGACAGCCCCTCCTCGCCCAAAGCGCCTACGAGCCGGGGTCGGCCCCCCAGAAAGATACCTTGGCTCAGCCCTTACCTGCTGCTCTCCGCACAAATCGCTGTTCCGGGCCGGGAGGCTCGGAGGTAGCTCCGGCCGCGACCGCCACGCAGAACGCTAACACGCAGGCCAGGACTACCATGGCTCCAGAGCGGGGGCCGCGGCGTCCTCAGGCGGCGCGCGCCGGCATGCTGCACCCCCCACGCCCGGCTCCGGCGCCGGCGGGAGGGCGCCGCTCCGGAGTCTACGGGAGGAGACCACCGAGTTACCCGGGAGGGCAGCGGGGACCCCCGGCCGCCCCGCCCGCCGCCTCCTGGCTCTCCCGGGCTGCCTGGCGCCGGCCGCCTCCTCCCAGCCGCGGTCCCTCCCTCCTCCTCCCCTCCGGAGCTGCCGCAGAGCCCTCCCAGGACGGCGGCAATAGCCACAAACTTTCCAGAGCGGGAAGCCCGCGCCTAGCCGGGCGTCGCGGCACTCTCTGGCCGCTCCGCTTCCAGCCCGCCGAGCGCCGTGACCCTCCGAGGGCCAGCCGGCTCCTTCACACCAACCTGGTGGCCGCTAGAGCCCAGCTCAGCACGCGCAGGTCCGGCTTCGGCTCCCGGCCCGTCCTCCCAGGGTCAGCTCTGTCCCAGCGGCCGGCCGCCCACCGCCGAGTCCCTGCGCCGGAGCGGACCGCACGGCGCCAGCCGCTCCCGCCACCCTCGCTGCCACAGCGCACTGAACTGGGGCTGCCCGGCGCGCAGCAGCCGGTGGGGCGGGGGTGGGGTGGGGACGGGGACGGCCTGCTCCCGCCACGCCCCGAACACTCCCCCTTCCCCGGCGGCCAAGGGGCGGGGGACCAGAGGAGGCGTGGTCAGGCGGGGGCGCCGGGCGGTCCCGGAGGGCGTGGGAGCCCAGCTGGGGCGGGGCGGGCGAGGCCAGGGTCGCACACTCGACCTCTCGAAGCAACGCAAAGCGGAGCTCAGGACTGTCTATTTAGCATGCTCCTATTGCAATAAGGCTGTGCCCAGGGGCTTAGAGGGTGACCTCAGTGGGGAGTCGGGGTCCACGCGTTAGGGTGGCTTCACAGTGAGCCAGCCCCTGAGCGGTAGTTCCTCAGGTGCAGAGCCTGACAGCATTCCAGGAGGACAAATACCTGTGAAGCAAGCGGCCTTGCGATAAAGGATGGAACAAAGTTTACACTGTGGAAGCTTGTGTAAATACCTTTTCCAGAGATTGCACCCTGAAAAAGGAGGGCACGCTGCTCTGTTGCTTTATTTATCTAACCAGCCAATGGCCGGTGCAAGCTCAGCTGCCTGAGTGTCCTGCTCAGGGGGGTGATGTCCACGCTTCCCCAGGAAGACACAAATTTGAAAGTAACTTACTGTGCAGCCTCGGAATAACAAGCGCTGCGAATACCAGGTGGAGGAGCCTGCCCTGCCCTAGGGCTGCCTGAACTCCAGCCTGTGGAGGTCCTAGCTTTCCACGGCCATCCTGGGAACACATACCATCTGGGGAGTGTCACGCTGACAGCTGGTTCCTGGAGGATCAGCCTGGCCACCCCATCATGCTGGCGAGCAAGGGCTGCCTGGCAGACCTTCTGGGACAGCACCCACCACGCTGGTGGCTTCTATATCTACCTTTACAAGGCAGACGATCTAGTCTCAGATCAGAGGCCTATGGGAGCCCGATGGGTGGGGTCTTGGCTCAGTGCTTCTGCCCAGTCTGGCTGTGTGTAGCTTGAACTCTGCCTGCTGTCCCCTGTGTTGCCTTCTCTGGCCAAGCACACCTCCCTGCACACTGCCTAGAATCCAGTCCTGGGTTCTCATGGCACCCCCAGGAAGCTGCCCACAAGTCCTCTCCCAGGACGTCACCACAGGGGGTCATAGCAGACATTCTCTCCTAATCTACTGACAGATAAGTTCAGTAAATGAACCAGAATGTGTGCTCTGGCCCCTATGTCCACTCCCTTCTGGACAATTTACCAGAGTCCTCTACACCAGGTACCAACTAGATGCTGAGCATCTGTCTAAACAGCAATACTTTTTTATTTCTGGGATGATCTCCTTGGTAGAGACATCCACTCAGAATCCCAGACTAATGCTGGCTGTTCTCTGGGCCCCATGGCCCAAAGACAGTATCTCCCAGGCTACCTTGCATTCCATCTTCTGAGTAGATTTGGCCAATGGGTAACACATGCAGAAAAGAGGACTCCAGGCAGGGTACGTCTACTCTTCTGCTCCTCTCCCAACCCTGTGGCCTGACATTGGCCAGCTCTTGTGGACCCCTGCTCAACTTCAGTAATGTGGGGACTAGCCCCCTTCCCAGAAAACTACCTGTGTGGGGTTTCCAACTTGTATTCCTGTCCTGAGCCTACTGCCAGATTAAAATCCCATTGTCTTAACTTTACTTTCACAATTCAGAACCATGGAAGTCTGAGGTCAACATGGGCTGTCTGTGAGCCCTGAGGAGGCTTCTCCTGCCTATTACAACTCTGGGGCCTCCAGGTGTCCTTGGCTTACAGCCATGTCACTCTGGTCACCTTCACATGGTTTTTGTATCTATTTCATCTTGCCCATGTCTCCCATCTCTCATAAGGACACTTGTGGTTGGATTTAGGGCTGTCCATAACCGTGTGGGATGACCTCACCTCACACTTATTCCCACCGTTACACTTGCAAGACTCTTTCCAAATAAGATCCCATTCATAGATCCCAGAAGGCAGCACACAGACCCGCCTTTGGAGGTGCTGCCTTCTGCCCACTGCACATCTGACAGTTTCTGGTCCTTTGACACATGCGCATCCTGACATAGCCTGGTTGTTATAGACTCTCCAACATGGATGCCACTGTCTGGTGGCCCTTAGATCAAAGTGGCACAGTTTTTGAGACTCCACTGATTCTGTGGGAGTTGGTCTCAAAGTAGCTGCACTCACTTCACCTTACCCTTGATACCAGCACATAATTTCTGGAAGGCATGATCTGTTGTCAATATGATTTTCTTTTTTTTAAATGTAATTTATTTATTTTTATATTAATCACAGGTTAGGTACTTTGCATCCCAGACGTAGCCCCCTCCTTCATTCCCCCCCACTTTCCCCATCCCTCCCTCATCTCCTCCCCGCCCCCTCCAAGTCCACCTCCTCCCCTTCCA